>CM069540.1:46157500-46781250 GCA_035773235.1 Eospalax fontanierii | reverse complement strand
CTGAAAAGAAAATAAACCCAACAGGCATTGCTTTTAACTAAGCCCTGAGAAAGAGATCATGTCAGTGTTTGCAGAGATTGCTAAACCAGAGCAAGAGTTAGCTATTTATTCCTGGTTTACCTTGCTTCAGAATTTTAATGACTATAAATTTTGAGCTAATTAACATAAGAAATAGTTCTGACCAGTTTCCTTCAACATTTTAGGACATGACTAGTTCTACGAAGAGTTCTAAAATATTTTCCCGTAAATGTTTTAAATAACATTTTAATGCATCTAATTTTCATCAGAATAACTCATAATTCCACCCAGAATCAAGGCTAGGATAAAATAAAAGCAATTAGATTCCCCCCTTTCCTTAAATAATATCTCTATTCCTTTCAGATTGTTATAGCAAAATGCCTTAGGCTGGGTAATTCATAAACAATAGAAATGTACTGCTCCCATTTCCAGAGGCTGGGCAATCCAAGATCAAGACACCTGGAGATTTGCTGTTTTCTGAAGCCTCTTCTCTAAAGATGATATTTTCTATGTATCTTCAAACAGGGGAGGGGAGTGAGCAAAGAGTCATAGATGATTTTATAAGATTATGACTTGTGTTCAAAAAGAGTGTCCTCTCATGATTCAACCACTTTTTAAACATCTCCAACTCTTAATATTTATACTGGAGATTTTTCAAGAAATTTCAATGTTCAACATGTGAATTGGGGGAGAATAAAAACATACCAGCCACAGTAAAATCAAAACAAAATGCAAATGAACAAAATATCTGGGTGACAAAAGACAAGGCTGACACACAGCAAAGCAAGTTGCTGGCCCCCCAAGTGGCCCTGCCATTGCACTACATACAATAGGCAAGATATGTGTCCCATGATCTACCTCACTGCCCACCCAGTGTTCCTACAGTCAGCTTAAGAGAGGAGGAACCCAGGTGGAGTCTGGAAGAGTCACTGAATTGAAGACACGGAACTGCATGCCCAAGGAGCTCAGAGTAGCCTGAGTCTACAAGAAGCACTCCACAGAGCAGGGAGCCGTGCAGAGGAGACAGCTGACTGGAGACTCAGAGAGTCGCTTCAGTATTTACTTAGTTACTAAATCAAGCATGTGAGGACTCTACCTGAAAACAGAGTTAAAGCATCGGGAAGGATTAGAGGTGTGCAATGGGATCCTTTAAAAATTCAACTGATCAAAAACAAGTCACAGAAAAAAAAAAGGGAGACAAAATGTGTCAGAGAAGTGGAAAACAAAGAAGATGGGAGATATATACTCATCCACGGTGATGACTGCATTAAATGTAAATGATTCAAATATGCCATTGAAAAGACACTCTGTCAAATAAAAGGGAAATCTAACTATGTGCTGCCTACAGGAAATACACTCTGAGTGCAAAGGCACATGAGGATGAAAATATAAAAATTGGTATATTTTAATATCATGTTGAAACTAATTTTGAAAAACTCTAGTGATATGTCAGACAAAACTAATTTCAAGACAAATGACATTAATAGGGGTTTTTAAAAAGATTGTTCTGTAATGATAAAGGGATAAATTAATAGGGGACTTAACAACTCTAAACATTTGTGAATGGAATAAAAGAACTTCAAAATACATGAAGGAAAAACTGATGGAGTGAAAAACAGAAGCAGAGAAGAGTTCTATGATGTGCAGAGGTTCTGATACTGCTCCTGATAATTAGTGGAACAGGTGGACGGGAAATCAATGATGATTTAGGTTTGCACAACATTAACACCAACCTCTCCTAACTGATATGTACACAGCACACGAGTCAACAACACAGAAGAGACTGTTCAGTGAACTTGCACCAAGACAAACTATTCTGTCACAAAATGTCTCAATCTGGGATCCAAGTAACATAGCACATACTTCCTGATTGCAATAAAATCAGAGCCCAGCAACAAAAATATTTGCAAAGTAGATAGAGAAATTAAATGCATCTGCTAAGCAATTGTTAAAACCACACCTACAAAGAAAGCTCTAGAGGAAATGGTTTCATTTGCAAATTCTTCCACATATATGAGAAACGAATACCATCAATTTTACATGACTTCTAGGAAAGGAGAGAACACCTCTCTACTAACGTCATGAATCTGACATTACCGTCATACTAAAGGCAAACGTAAGAAAAGTTAAGTACAATACTAAGACAGTCAGTCTCCCTGAAGAGCATACTGGCAAAATCCTAAATGGCATTTTAGAGAATTAAAAACCAACTTAGAAAAGTATAATATATTTTGACAAGTGGTTTCTTACAGGAATGCTAAGTGAACATTCAAAGCAAATAAGTAAATCATATTATTAACACACTAAAAAGATACAACTTATAATCATTTCAGCAGATATGGAAAAAGCGCTTGACAAAAATCCAACATTCATCTTTGTTTGAAAGAAAAACAGGGCTGGGGAGATGGCTCAGTCACTAAAGTTAGCCTTGCAAGCGTGAAGACCTAATTTTGGTTCTAAAATCCACATTAAAAAGTCAGGCTTTGTGGTGTGAACTTGTAAAGACTGGTGGGTCCCTGTGGCTGGCTGTTCCACCAGCCTTCCCTACTTGGAGAGCTCCAGGCCAGTGAGAGACCCTGTCTCAATAAGTAAGGTGAGCAGCTCCTGAAGAACAGCTAAGGCTGACCTCTGACCTCCACACGCATATGCATACTTGTGCAACCCACTCCGCCAACTTTTCTAGGAGCAAAGAGGCTTCATCAGTCTGAGAAGGGGCATTTATGAGAAATTCAAAGCTAATATCTTCCTTAAATGTTCAGAAAATTAACAAGATTGATGGGAGCCATGGGGTCTGGGATCTTTGAAGAACTGAGACCCTTGTCCTACTGAGATTCTTTACCCGACATGATCAAGTTCCTGTGGCTTGACATCTCTCAAAACTCAAATTAGCTCAGAAATTTCGAAGTGATGAACCCAGGAACCGACAGTCTGAGTCTCAGTGAGATTTCTTCTGAAAACAGGCACACCAGTCCTTGCAATGGTCCTGGCTCTGAGGGTGATGAGTCTCACTATAAAGTCATGCTGTGTCCTACCGTGAAAATCCAGCCACACTGCATCCTTACTAACACTTAGAGACTTGAATAGAGATGTTGGAGAGATAACTCTGTTGGGAAAGTGCTTGCTGAATAAATAAAAAATTAAACAAACAACAAAAACCAAAAGCAAAAACCTTCAAGGAATTTGGCATATGATTTCTTTGGGCTTCTCTTATTTATTTTTAGGTACAGACGTTTTCATATGTGTACAGGTACATTTGTATGAGCAAGCATGCGCACGCATGTGAGTGCATTTATATGAAGATGAATGCATGTACATGTGGAGGCCAGAAGTCAACCCTGGGGTACTGTCCCTCAGGAGCTTCCTACCTCCATTTATTTTTTTTTTGAGATAGCATTTTTCATTGACCTGAACCTCACCTGGCCGGCGAGCTCCAGGGACCCTCCAGTCTCTGGCTTTCCACCATGGGGATTCCAACAAATTCCAGTCATCACAGCTAGTATTTTCTTTTCCAGGGTTCTGTACATCAAACTCAGACCTTCATATTTATGTAAAGCACTCTACCAAATGAGTTGTCTCCTCAGCCCCTCCACTCAGCTGTCCTCTAGGGTGCAGTGCAGCCCAGTTTTCATTGTAGGGCCTGACTTTATGGTGAGACTCATCACCCTCAGAGTCAGGATCATCATAAGAATTGGTGTGACTGTTTTAAGAAATAATCTCACTGAAACTCAGAGTGTTGGCTCCTGATTCATCATTTCTAAATTTCTGAGTTCATATGAGCTTTGTGACAGAAACCAGCATAATTCCAGACAGCACAGATAATCTTTGGATTACTTGGCTAACAGGAACTGGTCCTCATAGAGTTCTCTGGAGGATGCTAAGCAAATGTCACCAACCCTTTTGAAAACGGAAGGGAAGGAAAAAGATATAGACACTCATTAGGCAAAAACAAGAGACTGAAGGATCAAACCTAGAACTCATAACCTTCACATGGTGTGGCTGGGGAAATTCCGCAGAGGAGTTCCTAAAATTGTACACTGTATTCGTTCTTGTTGTTGTGAGAATATACCTGACGAAAGGAACTTAAGGAAGAAGGATTTATTTCAGTTCACAGATTGATGGGACAGTCATGTATTTTCTCACAGCTGGTCACGCTGTATCTGCAGTCCCACAGCTGAGCGAGAGAGGAGTGTGGTGCTCAGAGGGCTTCGTTTCTGTGTAGTCTGGGGCTCCAGGCCAAGGAAAAACACTGCTTACATTTAGGGCAAGTATGCCTTTCTCAGTTAACTCAATCTCGAAACTGCCTCCCAAACATGCAGCAGTGTTCATTTCCATGGTGACTCTAAATCCCATCAAGTGAATCCAGATGAGCCATCATACAAACCTGTTTTCTTTTGAAAGGACTGAGCAGTAGGCACACACTTACTTTAAAGCGGCGTGACTTTTTCTAAGTTATTGAAGGTTTGCACCAACTATCCCCTTCTATCTTCCAGACCTTAAGTCATGCTTTAAAACTCATGTTCTAAAAGGCTTACACTAAAACAAAAACACATATACCCAGGCCACAGCAGTGACAGAGAGTGGGAACATGAAGATAATGGTGTCCACAGTTGACTAGATGCAGAATTTGCTCATCCCTTTGGATTCAATCATCTGCAGCATGAAGAAGGAATGTTCTCTTAAAGTCAGATTCTATCAGAGCCAACATTTGTTACCAGATGTCAACCAGAGCCATTCATTCCTTAAGCCAACATTTTATATTTTCTTGCTTTCAAATTAACTCACCCTTTACTTTTATGAGCTAACCTAGTAATCAGATGTAAAAGCTGTTATTTCTTCTACCATTGTGTGAAATTCACAAATAATATCTTCATTAGCAGGAGTGTATACTAACTCTTCATTCCTGAGGCCAGGAATCTGGAACCCTCTTGTATTAATTTGCTACTTTCACAGCTTCAGAAACAATTGCACCAAGGTTATTGGGAATGAAACATCCGCTGATTCATGCCAAGAGCAGCGTTCATCTGAATCTGGCCTTGGATGTGCTCCGTGGCTGCCTTCCACACTAGCTGTAAATTTCAGAGCTTGTAACAAATGACCTTTAATGGCGTCATTGCGGTAAAGGCAGTCCATTTTGCACTATGCCGCCAGATCTAAGACGCACTTAAAGTAGGCCACCTTCTCTGAGAGCATTTGTCCACCATTTCAAAGTGCTTGGTAAATACTAGAAAAACTTTCTCCTTGGTTTAGAAAGCACGAGAATGAGAGTTAAGAGCAAAGTTACTATTTGGGAGAACTGATCAACACATCTATGCCAGGGCACTTATTATCAGTCAATCAGATGCATGTCTTGTACTTGCTCATTTACATATGCAATGAATATCAAACTTTTGCTTTTAGTCAGGGTGTAATGTAGCCCAGGTTAGTGAGGGACAAAAATGGTGTCTGAGGAATGATACTTGAGGTTGTCCTGTCCTCTGGCCTCTACACACCCATGTACCATGCACATGTGTATGCACCTACACACACACACACACGCATGCACAAATTGCTCTTAAAGTAGAGTGCAGTCATATAGATAGAGCTCATCCCAGAAGCCTTTTGTGTAATGAAGATGAGTAGTTGAGGTCTGGCCTGATAACGGCAGTGGAGGCAGGGTAGGATTTGAAGAAGATTCAGGGTTAGGGCATCCAGGCTGTAGAGCATAGCAAGCAAAAGAGGTTGAGGAAACAAAGCCACGCCCAGTTAGTAGCTGGATTTATGTTAGTACCTGGTGTTGATATGCAGAGCTCTGGCTAGAAGAGACCGGAGCAAGGCGTGAAGGTGCACTGGAAATCCCCTTTGGAGATTTAACCTTTGGTGATCGGCTGAATGGGTAGATCTGAACTCCGGGGCGAAGATCTAGTCTAGGGAGACAGGTTTGAGAAGCATAATTAGATGAACGGTAGGTGAACTCGTGAAGAGCCCAAGGATGGAGAAAAGTGAGCCTCAGCCAAGACACCAAAGAACATTACGCCACGAGGGACAAAGAGGAGACTGCCAGGAAGACTGAGGAGTGACAGGAGAAGTAAGCAGGAACTCCTCAGAGAAAAACATGCCGGAAGCCACAGCAGCTGTGTTTCAGGAAAGGATGCGGAATCAGGACTGAGGTGCTGCTGGCCTCTTTGGTGAGGACTTTTCATCAAATGACCGTAATAGGAATCACGCACCTTTGAGATAAAGCCGGAGACACTGGAGACGGTGTGTGGACCACCGCTGGGAAACGGAGAGGAGGCTAGCAGTGGCTGGAGGGTGAGCAGGGATGGGGTATTGGTTGCTTTCTTTGTTGTTATATAATACTTGACAGAATCACCTGAAAGAAGGAAGGGTTTATGTAGGCTCCCGGCTTGAGGGTAGACAGTCGATCAGGGCTGGAAGGCATGGGGACAGGGAGCAGAGGCATCTGCTCACAACGCGCATCTGCAGCCAGGAAACAAGGCATGAACAGGAAACGGAAACGGGGCCAGGCTGTAAAGCCTCAAGGCCCACCTCCCAGTGACCCACTTCTTCCAGCAGGGCTCCATCTTCTAAAGTTTCTACAACCTTCTGAAACAACGCCACCTATAGGGGACCAAGTGTTCAACGACAACAGCCTGTGAGGGATATTTTATATTCAAACTACAACAGATGGATAGATGGCAGTTTTGTAGTGAGGAAGAACTTACCATGTTCAACTACTTAGGATGAACCAGTGGGGAAAAGGGCAGGAGGAGAGCCTGGCCTAAGGAGAGGCCGGGCTCAGCACGAGCACTTCAGTCCATCCCCATCTCACTCCATCCGCAAGGTCCTGCTTGCTTCAGAATCGACACACAAGATGCAGCCCAGCTCACATCAGCTGCATTTCTTTTCACAACGAAAAAGATTTTTTATACTATTGCTTTCAAAATTAGTTGGCTAAGGATAACTCACTTAATTTATAATTCAGTATGATTTATCAGCAATCAACAGCCATACTCAGGAATTTGGGAAAATTGAGAACATCCAACTCACAAATTGTTTTCAAATGTAGCGAAATATTTATGAATGCTGAGTTTACATGCTGAAATAAGATTACGTTTTACATACATTTTAGTATTTACTGCATTTGATTTTCATTATTCCTGTTTTGAGTTTGATGATTCTTTGGAGGAAAAAATAAATGATTGCCATTTCTTGAATAGTTTGCCAGTCCCCAGCAGTCTGTTTCTCAGCTTAGTGGCCGAGATGGTCTAAAGATCGAAGTTCCTGATGTATTAAGAAGGGATGGAGAGCAGAAACCTGCAGACTAATGGTCATCAGGGCAGACTCTTCTCCCTGTGTCCAAGAGAAAAAGACAGGACAGTTGAAGACACATGTTGGGAAACCTGCCCTCCAATGTCTCTGTTTTCTCTCTGCATAGTAATTGAGATGGTGTTACTTCTCTGGGTATCGTGGTTGTAAGTGCATGTGTGAGTGTGTGTGTATGTCTGTGTGTGCTCATGTGAACATGCCTATGTGGACTGTGTCTGTACATGTAGACTTATGTGAGAAGATGGGCCACTGCTGCTCTTCTGGAACTTCTTTGGCAGCCAGAATGCTCAGGATGAGCCCAGGGGATGGTTCTCAGAGCTCACTGGCCCCCTGCCATTTTCCTCCCCTGTGCCCCTTCCGTCCCTAGGTGGGCAAGCCTGGACACTATCAGATATGCTGCAGTTGTCCATGAGAACTCTGGGAGATGCTCACTGGCCTAGCTCTCCTCAGAGTGACTCCACCATCCTGTTTTCCCATGCTGGGGCACAAGAGACTGATCAGGACATTCACACCCTGTGTCAACTGCAGTCCCTTTCTGTGAAAGTCTTTTTTAAAGAAAAAAAAAAGAGAGAGAGAAACTATTTCAATATGTCATTCAGTGCTTCCTTTCCCTTTCTTTTTTTTGTAAAAACCCTCTACATATTCCCTCTGTGGTAAGCTGAAAATGAAGATGAAAAAGCTAAAGCACTTTCACTGGTCCATCAACTGTCATTAGCCATCAGAAGCACAAATCAAAACCCCAACGAGAGATCTTCACAACACAATGACAATGGCTATAGTTTAAGATAAGCATCAAACACACAACCCAAACAGCCAAAGCTGATGAGGATGTGGAGAAACTCATAGATAGTAATGATGTAAATTAGCACAGCCATTACAGAGTACTGTATGGGGTCCTTAAGATGATTAAAAACAGGTCTCCTTTATTCCCAGTCACCCCACTTCTGGGTCTATGCCCAAAGGAAATGAAACCAGCTCTCCAAAGAGACAGCTGCACATTAAGGTCTTTTTGTGGAACTGTTCACAATAGTCAAGGTATCAAATCAGCCCAGGTGCCTGGCAACAGCTGAACGGGTGAAGAGCCAGTGGTGTATGGGCACAATGGAGTACTATTAGACTATGAAAAAGAATGGCACCCTTCCATTTGCAGAAAATGGTTGGAAGCAGATGCCCAAATAAGCCCAGCACACAAACAGGCACCGCATATACGCTCTCATATGTGGAAGCTAAAGATGTCAACAATAGACCAATGATGGAAAGATTGGAAAGGGAGGGATGATAAGCAGTGGCTGAACTTGACCAGACACACGGATCATGTGTGGGACTATACAATGAAATCCCTTAAATGTGCAACTAATATGTTAGTCAAAAATGAAAAGTTGAACAGCAACATCTCACTACACAAGCTGTTCTGTAACCCATGTTTAAATTTTATTTCAAGTAAATGTTGCAGTCATTTTTTAGCAATTTTTTTTGCCATTTTTCTGTTGTTGAATGTGTTTCCAAATTGTGTCATTATGCAGAATATTCTAGTCATTAACCACGTGTTTAGATATGTACTTGCATTATTGGTTATATTTGCTAAGGCTGTATTTGTGGAGGTAGATTCAGCTGTGAGTGGGGAGCATTCTACTTTTAAGGCTTTTGATGCCTATTCATGTAGAGGTTATTCCATTCTCATCTCTTACTCTTCTGAAGGTCCCTTGCATCTTGACCTTAAATATAGGAATCAGAGATGACTCAGTAAACTTGGAATTAGCTTGGGAAAGATCAAAATGCCAAAAATTTAATTTTGTAAAACATCTCTGCCTCCTTCAAAGTTGGACTCACTGCCATTCTTGACCTCCATCCAGTGTCTGACTAGACTGCAGGTACCGATGCCAAAGAGCCAATTTCAATCATGGAATGGCCCGGATCCTCCCAGGGCCTGTATAAATTGAAGGTCACCCATGATGAACAGAGTCTAATCTCCCAAGTCACTTGTGGCATTTTCCTCATTTTGGGGTGCCTGTGGGGAGCCTGACAGCATCAACTAGACACTATGATTAAAATCTCCAAATTATTTTAAAAAGCAGGGTCTCCCACTAAGCCCAGAGCTCATAGATTGGCCAGGCCAGCTGTCCAGTGAGCTCCACATCCACCTGTCTCCACCTCCAGCCTCCAGCACTAGGATTATAGGTTTATTCTACCATACTCAGTAGGTGCTGGAAATCCAAGCTCAGTTCCTTATGCTTGCTTACCAGGTAATTTATCAACTGAGCCATCTTCGCAAAAGCCATATGGGGTAATAGCACAAGGTTTCTTGTCTGTCATCAATGCCCTGAGCAGGTGTATAGGAGTCAGGAAGTCATAACTTATTGCCTTTGCCTGAGGTTGCTGCAGTACTTCCAGATGAAAGAACATAACCAGATACAAATGTTGTTTCGGAAAGATCCTAAGCTTGTGGACAGAACAGAATTAAAGTGCAGTTCTGAATGACCAGCACACAATACTTTGGTGTTGGTTTTCTAATGAGAATGTCAGATCAATACACAACCATGTCAAATTGAATGTGATAACTACAATAACTTTAGACCTGGCTTTGGAAGGAGCCACCAGGTAAAGAAAAGAGTTACATGAAGAAGCATATTGTGTGATAAGGAATTTATCTTTTATGGAACAGATCTCGATCACGTATTAGATAAATCAGCCTCAGAAGCTTCTGGAATTATTCAACATGCTTGTGACAGACGTTGAAAATAATGAGAAAATGGTGCATATCCCAGTTCAGTGTAAGAAAGACCATTTGTGGGCTGGGGAGATGGCTCAGTCAATAAAATGCTTGCCTTACAAGCAAGGGGACCTAAATTTGACTTCTAGAACTCATATGAAAGTGTCGAAGGTAGTGGTATACTTGAAGGCACCTGAGGAATGCCATCCAAAGTTGACCTCAGGACTCCATATGTATACAAACACATATGCATGTGTACCTGTAACACACACACACACACACATACACACACACACACACACACACACTCATGCAGAAAGAAATACCATTGGAGGTAAGAGCTTTGCAGTGTATGAATTTGCATGAGCCATGCCAATGATTACACATTCATTTCCTATCATTTCTGTGGTAAATCAGACTAGAACACCATTAAAGAGCGTCTCCGAAGGTCACAACAGTGTGAAGAGTCTGGATGTGTGCAGTGTCAGCCGAATAACCCATGGGACTGAAGGAATAGGCCTGGAATTCTTCCACAGAGGAGGCCTGGCAAATTCCCATGAAATTAGGTCACTAGGCAAGTGTTCCAGGGCTGGCAGCACACTTAGGATTCTTATTTAACCTCCCTTCTAAGTGTTTAAAAAAAATCTCTATAGCACTTAGAAATTTTGCTAAGGTAGTATCTGAGCACGGTGGCTTGAAAAACAGAAGATGAATGTTAACTGCAAAGCACACATAGAGTTTAGCAAGAGTTCAAGAATGAAGAAAGATGCTTAGCTACCGAGGCTGTAGGGTGAAGACCATTCTATTAATAAGTAAATGTGCTGGTACCACAGCATATACACCATAGGAAATAGAAGTCTTAGGGTAGGTTTGGTTCATTTAGAAATTTAGTAACAGCCCAAACAGTGTAACTTACCAGAATAATCCAAGTGAGCCATCTGCTGCCCTTTGAGAAGGCGACCTTAAATCTAGATGTAGCAAAGTCTGGAAGCCAGTGGCCAGCATACTGAATTACAAAAAACTCATTAGCTTCTGTTTTTAGGGACATGATTTTTGTCACTGTTGCTTAAAAAAGTCTCTGAACAGATATTCACTCTGAACACTCTTAGAGACTCCATAATGTCTCCTTTTTTTAAAAAAAAATTATTTTTTCTTTTTATTTTGTGTATATGCATGTATTGCCTGTATGTATGTAAGTACTTGTATTGTGCAACGCCCACAGAGGACAGAAGAGGGCGCTGGATCCCCTTGAACTGGATTTATGGAGAGTTGTTAGACCCCATGTGGGTGCTGGGATTCAAACCTGGGTCTTCTGCAAGAATAGGCAGTAGTCTTAGCCGTTGAGCCACCTCTCTAGCTCCCTAATAATGTCTATCAATGAAACATTACTGTCAGATATTTGTTTGAAGTTTAAGAGCTCTCCTTTAGTTTAATATATGGTGTTCCTCAGCAACAGTCTAGTTTCCTAGGGAACACAAGACTTCCAGGTCTCCTGAATGTCACTCATCCCTGACAGTATGAGGCCACTGCCCCTGGACCCTCCCCAAGTATTCAGCACTGGTATCAAATTGCTTGGAAAGATAACTTATGTTCTTATGTAGTGGATGGAATTTGTCTCTCAAAATAAAAACAGAAATAAGTAACAACAGATCAGTTCCTGTAGTAACTAGGAAGGTCTAACGCTCTTTGTGCCTAGCTCCACACTCATAGTTTTCTGGCTTGGCAAACTGTGAATGAGAGAATTCTTATCTGTTCTTCAGTTCATGGGTTAGCTTTTAAACTTCCGAGTACACTATGATTCCTCTTTTAAAAAAAAAAAAGGTAATCTTGGACTCAAAGCCTAAACAGTGTGGATTTTTTGTATATTTATGTTTTCTTTCAGAATTTCAGAAGAGGGTATTAGACACTGGTCATTCTTGGCTAGCAATTTAAAATATGTCCCAGAGGGAAGGCCATTCAATGATTGAGATATCACAGTGATACCTGCTCAGTCCCTTAGCCCCAGCACATTGACAACAGACTTTCTATTTCTTATGGATTTTATTCTTTTCTAATAATTTTCGCAGAATTCTTACATAAAGTTGCAAACCTAATTATTTTGAAGAAGCATTTTATGTCACACAAGACTGACTGCTTATCTATAATGTGCAGAAATACTAATCTTATTTGGAAATAACCACTAGGATCTGCTAAATTATGGATAAAGTCTGAATCATTTTATGCCTAATTATAAAAATAATGAGTAAAATATCAAATAAATTTGTTTGGGGAATTCTAGTTAGGAGAAAAGCACTAATAATTTTCCTAATAGGACTTTGGAAACAACTAGTTTTATGGGGAAATCGTTTCATTATTATTAATGTTTTTAATTCTCAAAAGTTAGTTGTGATATTTTTTTGTGTAAGCTTGCTTGGAAAACACAGACAAAATGATATCATTATTGTGTGAATTTTATTGTCTCTCTGTGAAAGAAAAATAAATAGAAAGATTAATTTCAGATAAGGAAGAGGACACCTCTGCAGCTGAGCAGTCCTTGGCAAATGACTTTAATTTCCTGGGACTTGATTTCCGCATCTATAAAACAGAGGCTAGAATTAGATCACTGCTGATGCTAATCCTGAGAGATGCTCACAAGTGCTATTTCTTTAACCAAATGAATCTGGAGGTCTCTGTGCTCCTCTCCCTCCAGGAGACTAAGAAAGTCTGAACCAGAGGAACTTATCTGTGTTTACGCCAAAAGTTCCTAAGTTGACTGGGTTGCAGTTGCGTCCTCTGATTCCTCCATTTGAAATAATTAAAATGGTCAGCCAGCATTTTCGGATGGCAGGATGCCCCAGACCCCATGTTGTATAGTTTTGTGCACTTAAGGCATGACAGAGAACAACTTTCTTTCCTTCTGTTCTTTTATCTTCCCTCCCTCTCTCCCTCACTCCCTCCCTCCCTCCCTTCTTCCCTCCCTCTCTCCCTTCTTCCCTCCCTCCCTTCCTCCTTCACTCCCTCCCTCCTTCCTTCCTTTCTTTTGGAGACAGGGTCTCCAAAAGGGTCTTGTGCAGGCTGGCCTTGAACTCCTGATCCCGCTGCTTCTGGCCTCCCAGGTTCACTCTATCAGTTAGCTACATTCCCAGTGCTCATTTCTTTTCTTGAAAACAAAAATTAGAATCCTATATATGTGCAAACTCCAGTTATTCTTCCTCATATCTTAGGACCTCCCATTTTAGCTTCCACGAACATCTAAAGTCATGAAGTTCATGAACATGCTAAAGACCATAAGTTATGTCAGTACAGCTTCTGTACCACCATTAAGCTAAGCCTTCCTTAACTACTAAACAAAGCCCAGAGTGCACTGAAAGGACAAACGACTGAAGTTCTGAGAATGGAGACCAGATTTTTACACTTCTTCAGTAACTATCACAGATCAATCACGTTTACTCCTCAAGCCCTAGTGATTATCACATTGCAACAGTGTGGTAGACACTACAGAAAGAAGAGAAAATATTCTTTTACATTACAGACGAGACACAATATGTGAGTAATGATGATACATTAAAGACAAAATTATAAAAACAAGTGTGTGAGGTGCCCACTCTCATGGATCCTGACCATCTACCATTATTCATATTTTACAAAATAACTCTAGAATTGAGTTTGTAACCAGTGATAGAACCCTTGCCTAGCACACACAAGGCCCTGGAATTTGATCCCAGTACCAAAAACTACAGAAATATTTAAAAATAACCCTTAAAGCATAAGTCTCACTATTCTTCTTATAAAAAAGAAACTATGGCTCAGAGTAGTTATCAGTGTTTTCAAGGACACACCACTGTCCAGTGTTAGGAAGGATGCAGACTCCGGTATACTAGACCCCAAGGGTCAGTCTGTCTGTCAAATTAAGTTCCAATTTGATGTCAGCAGAACACGTGGGAATCATGGGAAACTGTCGTATGAAAAGAGGGCTGGCGGATAGACCTGTGTCTCAGATTTCCTAGGAAGAGGTTTGACGTTGGAGGACCTCAATAGTGGTCTCTTCCCTGGAGACAGAAGTTAAAAAGGTGTGTGAAAAGATGAAAGAAAGGTTGGGGATGTTGCTACGGGGGCCGGGGAGGGGGGGATCCAGCGCTTGCCTAGAACGCATGAGGCCCTGGGCCGATCCCAGCACCACATAAATGAGCATGAAATCTGCTTGAAATCTTACCACTTGTGAGGTTAACGTAGGAGGATCAAGGGTTCAAAATCAACCTGGAAGCCTCTTCCCTAAAGACCAGCTCTTGTAGTATCTGAAGGTACTGTGGATGTTGCCAAACAAGAAAACCACTCTGTGACTCTACCCAGCTATAAAGCCTATGAATCACAATGACTAGCCCAGCAAAATGTGTCCATTGGTAATAGCGGCACTTTTATCTTGGAGGTAATCAATAGCTGTCATTGGACTTAAGGCCCACTCAGGAGGAGGGAATCCATGTCTGGCATTATAGGCATAGCCAAGCTCCCATAACTGGAGACATCACAGATCCCAGAGGAAAACCTACTACGCTACTTCCTAAATCAATCCTTATGGTCACCAATAAGTAAAGCTCTCATCATTCATCAAAGAAACCTGTTTTTTTAAACAATAGATGGAAAATATCACCAAGTTCCAAATTGACAAAAAACGCAGAGAATAAGGTATCAAGTGTTACCCAGTTCCAGTCGACACATCTACAATGGAGCCCCTAACAAGTAGGTACCTAAGGCTCAGGGAAAACCATGGGAGAGAGGCCAGAAAGATGGTAGAGCCAGAGAACAAGGAGGCTGTTGCTAAATAGTGTATTGTAGACATGATGGGGACGCTACATCCATGAACTCTCAGCACCATGGCTAGCTAAACAAGACCTGCATAATAAAAACCCAGTTGGCATGCCAGAGTGGATGGCAGAAATTTCATAGGATCTCACCTGTAGATGACGATCTACAGGCAATCAATGGATGTCCAGAGGGAGATAATCACTTTTCTCCAGGGACGAACTCCCTGATTGGTTATCCATTAACTGGTAACAAAAAGAGTTCAAGGTCATCCTCAACTATATAATAAGGTTGAAGCCAGGCTGGGTTACATGAGACACTGTCTCAAAGAAAAAGTGAAAGAGAAAATCCACTAGAAGCATGGGAGGAAGAGGGTTCTTTGACTTGTTTCTTTATCCCTGGACGGTCTGGGGAGAATTGTCAAGGTCCATTCCTCACTAGGTCCATATGTTTACATGTGACCTGCCTGGTATGCTGCATGTAAGCCCCAACCTAAATGGATGAAATGACACTCCACAAATGATCGAGTCCAAGTCCACCTGTGTCTGTAGTTTCTTCTCAGAAAGTCACAGACCTAGAAACAGAATATCCCAATCAAACTAACAGAACTCCTGGCTCTATGTACTAAGGAAGTTATGTGGACCCTCTATAGTGTTGTCAGTGATCCCCTCAAAAACCCTAGGTTTCTTGAAGAACATTGATTTATGTTGGAAGCTAAAAGAAAACACCTTTTAGCTCCGTCTCTCTTAAACATGAAGACTCACCTTACTTTTGAAAGAAGTCTTTGTTCTGGTTGCAAACAATCTTTATGGTTGTTCATGGCACAAAGATTTCTAGGAAGTGTCAGAGCTGGTGAGTGGCGGGCTAGCACCCAAAGTTGTGGTATTTTCCCCATGTGAAGGATTGGGAAACAACCCATCTTAACCCTTCATCACCTCTTCCACACATAACCTTTGAACTTCATGGGGCTTGAGCAAATTAAAAGATTAGATTCCACCACACCTCAAGATAATGAAAACCTTTCTCCAAGGCATCAGCTGAGCTGCAGAAAGTAAAGACCAGATGTGAATTCCTTGGGGTTATGGCATTTGGTTATTCCATGGCTGGTTAAAGACAGACAGGGGTCATCCTTCCCAGGCTTCCTCCAAAGTAAGCAATGATCTGAACTGGAGAGTTCTGGGTTATAGGTTCAGATCTGAGGCTCATTTACCACATGGCTTCAGGCATTCTGAGAAATTGGGTTAAGTAGTACATTTTTAAAATCCTTCTAAGCTGGACATGGTGGTACATACCTATAACTCCAATATAAAACTGGAATGAAAGAGAAGTTACTTGATTAGCTTAAAAGTTGGGTCTGAAGTTAGCCTTCTTAAAGTTATACTTCATACTGAGACAAAAATAAGTAAGTGGAAGCAGGAGGATCAAGAGTTCAAGGTCATCCTTGGCTTCATAGCAAGTTGGAGGTCAGCTGGGCTACTTAAGAACCTGTCTCATGAACAAACAAACAAACAAACAAACAAACAAACAAAACACCCCAAATAAAGATCTTTATAGTCCAGAGATTCTAGGTTGTGTAGATGATTCAGCTCTGTCATGGAAAGCCAGCTATGCATGGTACAATCCAGAATATAGAGCACATATCTTCTGAGCACAGGGATAGCATCTCTTGGACACTCAGTGATTAAGGAAATAGACTCACATGCAGAAATTCATAAGCTCCTGTCTATAATTACAACACTCTGCAGGCTGAGGCAGAGGCCAGCCTGGGCTCCGTAGAGTTCTAGGCCAACCTTGGCTATATAGTAAATTCTGGGCCAGTCTAGGCTATAAAGCAAGCTCAAGGCCAACTAAGCTACCAAGAAAAATCCAGGCCAGCCTGGGCTACAGAGTGAGTTCCTGTCTAATAAATTAATAAACTGATTAATTAATGTTCAAGCAGTGTATATTGAAGCTGTTGTTTTGAGTTCTGCTGTAGAAAGTGACAAGACTCCACACAGCACTCACCCCTGAGAGAGCTCAGAGTTGGCAAGTCAGAACTTATAGTGTCAGGTTACCTGCAGAAACGTTCAAGCAAGGGCACTTGCTACAGCAGCTGGTACTCTGTCTACCCTTGTGTGAAGGTCTGAGCCTTCTCTCCTAGTAACAGGAAGCAAAGGAGGTAATTTCCCACTCTAGGGAAGTTTTGAGGCTCAGGAAGTCTCCAAATGCATCCAAGTACTTACACAATTACGGAATTAAGAATTTATCACACTAAGGAGAAGGGCTTCTTATGCTCTTATTGTGTTATTCTCTAAGAATGTTCTTGCCTGTACATCTCCTGCATCCTGACTATGGAAACCTTTGGGATGAAGTTGGCCTGAGCTCAAGGATGAAGTAAGAAGCTTTGGAATGAAAGCAAAGCCGCCAATTAATTGCAGGTTGAATCTGAGTCTGGCCTCCTTAAATCCATACTGCACTTGGAGATAGGAATTGAGCCTGTGTCTTAGCTACTATTTTGACTCCCCAGTTTCCACTTAACTTTCCTCAATGGCTTTAAACTCATTATTTTCTTTCATTGAGGAAAATTCTCTCTCTCTCTCTTTTTTTCTTCCTTTTACAAAAATTCTCAAGACAGACTTTCTCTCACCGAAAAGAAATCTCCAAGAAACTAGAGTCTAAAATATATGAGAAAAAATACCTTTGTATCTCTGATCAGAGCAGTTCCTGGTACTGGCAAAGCCTCAATGACAGAATGAGAGAAGTCAGACGCAAAGCAGTGGGCATGCAGATGCATGGAGTTCCCTATGTCCTTGGGGTTTTTCTGCACTCCTAGGGCTGTGTTGAGTTAAGCATGGGCTAGTTAGCTGCATTCAGAGGCTCACTCCCAGCACAACCTACTTCTTAACTGGAAATGCCTCAGTGAGTTCGAGAACACCCCTCTGCATGTTTTCTCTATCAGCTACGCCTGGTCTTACCAGACTTGAAGGTTTATGAAACCCCAGTATGATAAATTCCCATCAAAGGCCAGCTAGACAAGTCTAGAGAAAAATGTTCCATTAGGTTCGCTGAAAATGAAGACAGCGGTTTTTTCCCTTTAGTTTGTCAGGTTATTTATTACAAGTCTATAGCACGTCCCATCTCTCCTGGTCTTTTCCGAAACTATTCAAGTTCAAATTTCTCTTCCCAGCACCTCTCAATAAACTCTTTTGGAATCAGAGACAGTACTGCAGTCAAGTCTGCTTTGCATGAAATCAGCATGCCATCGTGAAAGCTGCCTCCTTCCCCTCAACAATTCCCAAGCCACGGCCATGGCGATCCTGGCTTCGATTATGAGTAGCTCTGCCAACAACTTGACATTTCCTGCAGGGTCAGCCGGGAAGAAGGACAAAGGTGATCTATTTATAGGCTCCCAGTGCCTTTGTTCTATGGCCCTTCTTGTTCCTGTGTGCCCCAAACATCACAGTTATTAACTTTATCTCACTTTTCCATTGTCCTGTGAAATGGTAGAGAAGAGTCGCTGGGTGGATGGAAGATCATCACAGAAGGCCTTTGGGGTACGAGGAATACTAAAAAATAACAGAAGCTTTCCAGTAGAGGGAATGAACAACTTTATACAAGAATTAAAATGGCTATTTTTATTATTTGAGAGTATACACGTGTGTGCGCACATGTATGTGTGTGTGTGTTTGTGTGCCTGTGTGTGTTTCTGTGTCACAGAGGCTAATGTAGGTCTCCACCTAGTTTTTGAGACAGGGTCTCTCACTGAACCTATAACTCAGTGATTCAGCTAGTTTGACTGATCACCAACCCCTAGTTTGACTGGTCTGTCTGTCTCTGCCTCCCTGGAGCTAGGATAACAAGTACATGCCACCAAGCTTGATTCTTTTATGTGCGTGCCAGGATCAAGCTCAGGTCTTCATGCTGGCACAGCAAGCACTGACTAAGTCATCTCCTCAGCCCAACGAATCAAAATTACCTTATCTTCCAAAACCAGTTCATGTTTTCTTTGAGGAACTGTGCACCCTTCTGAGGAATAATAATACCAAACTATAACCAACCTACTGAGTGACTGTATGAGATTTATTCATTTGTTGACAGATGCCATCACTCCAAGCATAGTTTTAATTTGGGGGATAAAGTGGTGAATGAGACACAAATTCCCTGTTTGCAAAAGGAATGCAAAAACTGTCATAATTTGAGATGATTTCTGGTGATGCTCTGAGGAGAAAAGCCAGGTAAAGCAGAGGGTGAGGATGTGCATTCTTCTGAGAGGACAGTGTCTGAGCGGAGATCTGACTCATATAGAAACACTAGGCTTGAGCCCTTTGGAACCCAAAGATGCACAGCAGCCCTGTGGTAGGGAGGCCAGGGTTCCGTCATGGAAGAGGCAGGACCCTGATTTTGCAGTCTTTTTAAGCAGAGATCGTTTTAGTTTTATTCAGGTATAATGACAAAGCACTGAAGACTTAGACAGCGGTGATAAAATGTGATTTATAGTTTAAAAGATCATCGAGCTTATTTATGACAAAAGAGAGGAAGCTGGGAGAGGATTAGGAAATGTCTTCCAATAGTTCAGGAAAGCAAAAAGCAAGTCACAGTGAGTGATGCCCTTCAAAGCCTCAGCTTGGGTTCTCTCCTGGGTCTATCCCAGAGTCATGTCTTCAGTCCCAGGAGAATCCTGTCAGAAGAACTCTGAAAGCTTACTCAGAGTTAAGTGTGAGCCTTACTTTTTCTTTTCCATAGTAAGCCCTGTTAGAAGCACAGATTTTCATGAAAACTCTTGAAATAACCAAAGAGCAGAGGGGAGGACGGAAGAGGAAGGGGAGGGGAAAGAGAGGAGCAAAGGGAGGAGGGAGGATCAGAGAGAGGAGAGGGGAAGGGAGGGGGACAGTGAGGGGAAGGGGGGGAGGAGCTGGAAGAAGAACGTGAGAGAGAAACAAAGGCACTTGATAAGCCACGAGGCAGCTCCGGAAAGTGGGGTGCTCTTTGGACAGTCAGGCTAAGATCGGGGACAGCAGCAGGGGTTGAGCTGTACAAGTCTCAGCATTCCTAGCAGGTTAGAAGAGGTGTGAGAAAAACACACACATACAAATAAAATGTTTCAATGAACTTTATACAGATATATCATATTTTTGACCTCCAAATCCAGACAGCACAGCCAGAAAGGCTCTCTGCGGCATGTCTGTGCATGTTTGACGGGATAGGAAATAGAACACGAACATCAAAATTTGGAATTTTCAGAAAACGTTCTTGGCTTTATGTGGATAACAAAAATAATACTGTTTAATTTGGAGCCATTCAAGAAAATCAAGGATTCCCAGCGGACATTTGAACTATCTTGTGTGTTTCCTTACAAGTAGAAGACTTTCTAGTATTTGATGTCACCAGATACAGACATCATCTCAGAGGAAGGGAAGGGGCGTCTTCATCTCGATGTAATGAAGCTGAGGGGGACAGTGCTGCTGTGAACCCAGAACCGCCAGTCCAGCGGATCCCAGGCCCAGCTCCACACCCACATTTGGAACCAGAGTCTGGCCTTTCAACAAGTGTCTGAAAGTCATGGTGTCCTTTCCCATGTTGCTCCACTTAGCCTGGGAATGAAGTTTCCTGGCAAGGAAAGTGGAACGAATGTTTATTTGCCAAAAAAAAAAAAAAGTTTAAAAGTAGCGTACATGTCTCACACACACACACACACACACACACACATACACTGTCTCTCACACTTACACTCACACATTCACACTCTCACACACTCCCTCCACACTGACATTCTCTTTCACATACATAAACATACATTCTTTCTCTCTCTCTCTCATGCACACACGCAGATGGACACACATGCACATACTCACGTACACATACAAAACTATCCCGTAGGAGATTTTTAACATTATTATGAGCCACTTGAAGCTGTTCAGTAAATAATCAAGTAAAGTAGGCAGTAGAAAATAAAGCAAAGATACACAAAAAACTTAGTTTTGAAGGCAGAAATGGAAAGATAACTTGATAGCAATTCACAGGGAGGCTGGGGACTAACTGCAACATGTCCCTGGCACCTTCTTCACAGCAGGCCACGTTCACTGACCTGACTCTTCCATGAGCACAAGAGGACTGGATTTAAACTCTCTTATCAGAATTTCTGGTTAGTTATTGCTGAGAATTACAGAGAATAAAACAATAGCTGAATACTACAAGGTTCTGAGCCAGTGAGGAACTGAGTTAGCCAGTCTCAGGCCCATTTCAGGGCTGTTCTCAGCCTAGTCACCTTCCCCTCACTGTTATCAGATGGATGGCCCCATGACTTACAACTGGAGGTAGGGAGGAATGGGTCAAGATGTGTGTGGGAATCGTGAGGAGACTTAAGTTCTTAGCCTTGAATGAAGCTAAGCCTTGGGTTTCTGAATCATAGACATCCCTGAAAGCTAAAGGCTTCTCTAATATTTTTCTCTGATCATTTAATGTTCGACAAATGACCTCTTTGTAAGTTCTCGCCTTAATTAGGACTGAGTTATAACAGCATTTTGTATTTAAAAATATTTAAGCTGGGAGTCTGGGAGATGGCTTAGTCAGTAAACTGAAGACCTGAGTTAGATCTCCAGAACCCACGTAGAAAGCCAAGCGTGGTGACATGTTTTTGGAATCCCAGTACTAGGGAAGCAGAGACAAGAGGATCCCTAAACTCATTGACTTGCCATTCTAGCTTCCCAGCCAGTGAGAGCCTGCCTCAGAAAACAAGGTGGAAAGTGCCTGAGGAATGACACCTGAGACTGCCCTTTGACCTCCACATGCACTTGCATACATGTGCACATATGCCCACGCACATGCACAACACACACACACACACACACACACACACACACACACACACACACACCCCACACACAAAAGACTATTTAAGCTGGCCTTGGTAGTACATGCTATAATCTCAGCACTTTAGGGTGAGGCAGGACAATAGGAATTAAAGAAAAAAAAATATTTAGTTTGTAGGTTCTCTTTCCTTGTCCCTGTGAAAATAAAAGGCAGAGGATTGATCACTGTTATTGCTAAAAGACTTTCAGTTCCAGAAGAACTGGAGTTTTAGTTATGTCGTTATTTGAAAAGACATATTCAAGAAGAAATTCTTAAAAGAAATTTACTGGTAGGGGGACTATGGGATGGGTGCGTGTAGGGAAGAGAACCTAAATGTGATTAAGATGTTTCATATTGTATGAAATGCACAAAAATTCAATAGAAAATATATGTTGTAAAAAAAATAAATTTCCTGGATCACAAATATTTTCTCTTTTGGATAGCTCTAACCTTCACCCTTACTTCCAATTTTAAATTTCACAGCAAATAAGAAGACACAATCAATTCATGGTCTCAACCTGCAAACCATGCATATGTAGATTTATGTAAATACCCATGCAAATCAGGTAAGGCCACTGGGCTTCTGGGAAGTTGCAAATGAAGCCCTTGCTACAGCAGAGGTCAAATATTCTTGGCTTAGAGATCAATTCTACATGCAGATTTTGTAGGACAGTAGCAATCCCTAAGCACAATAGTCTTTAAATGCTATGACGATCCCACGCATGAGTAGTTTTCAGTCATAATTAGGAAGAGGTGACCTGGTTCAGAGAAAATGAAGTGCTGAATGGAACTGAACCCTCATAGCCCACTCTGTCTGTTTGATCTGTCTTCCTATTCTGCTTTTCTTTTTTTGAGACAGGATCTCATGTAGCCCAGGCTGGCTTAGACCTCAATATGTAGCTGAAAATAACCTTGAATTTAGGATCTTCCTACCTCTACCTGAGATTACAGATGTGTATGACCAGGCCTAGCCTATGCAGTGCTGAGGATCAGACTCAAGATTTTCTGCCTACTAGGCAAGCCAAGGGTCAACTTTGGTACCCCCTCTTCAGTTTTTCACACGTCTGTTAAGGCTCTTCAGCTGACATGGAAACAGTATTTATATTCTCACTTGGCTTTAATCTGATTCCTGATCTCCCTGATTTGCCTAAGCAGTGGGATCCAAGGTCATTGGCTTTGAAAACGGGTTCATGTTGTGGTGTGTCTTGTGTAGACATGTGGGGGCCTTCCCTGAGAAGTCACACCGAGGTTGGCAATGACCTCATCAAAGGCCAAGGCAGCAAGAGGTCTGCAATGCCCTTCACCATGGCTGTCATTCAGAACGCAAAATCTGTACTCCAGAGTGAGCAGCAGAGACATAATATCACCCACAAAGACCACTGGCCTGTCATGTCCTTGTGGGAGTTTATTGGATCCTTTTGGGGGCAGTAGAATAAGCTGCCACCTGTCCTCTGTCCTATGGCAGACTGGAGTATGTGGTGGGAATCGGGAGCTGGAATACATGAGCCAAGATGTCCACAGGTATAATCGTGTTCCTCGGCTGCTAAGTTCACAGGCTAGGGGTTTTGTCTTCTTTAGTGACAGTATTTTGTTTTTATTTTAAAAGGTAGCCTCACGTAGCCTAGGGCAGTCTGGAACTTGTTATATATCCAAGGATGACCTTGAACTCCAGATCCTCCTGATCCCTCTCTCAAGTGCTGGGATCACAGGCATCACCATCACTCCTAGTTTATACAGTACTGGGGATGGAACCTATACTCTGCGCATTCCAGGTAAGCATTCTACTGACTGCGCTACAGCCCATGTCCTCTCTTCAAGTACATTCATAGTGCCAAGTGGCTTCACTAGCATGTCTCACTCATCAACAGAGCTCATGCAGGGAGGCTAGCAGTTCTAACCCTGGCGGCATTCAGTCTCCTGACGCACACACAGTGTCCTCACCTCCCTGTGCACTCTGCTACAGCTCGATGCAGTGAGAGTGTCCTGTTCCCATAGCACGTCTCCAGGACCGAGGCCAACGGCAGCCACGGGTCATTACGCACACTCATGGTTGAATGAAGAGAGGACAGTATGGCTTTAATTAATTCTTTGCTGGGAAGTCCCGTGCTTGGATGAGAGGGTTACAGAGTGCCTCTGATTCCTGTTCTATAGAACCAAGATCAAAATGCCAATTTCCTTCAATGAAATGGTCTGGAAAATAAAAGAGATAAAGATCTGAAGTGTTTACTGGTATCTATTTTTAAAGTTGAGAAAAGGAAATTGGTGAATTTAGAAAATTCCATAAAGAGTTTCTTTAAAAATGAACCAAGATTAAATCTATGGTTCTAATGATGAACAATGAAAACAAAATGAAAAGGAGCAGGGTGGGAATCAATAAAAATGTGATAAGCCAGGTGTGGTGATTCACATGTGTGACCCCAGCACTCTGGAGGACCAGGCTGATGTCAAATTCAAGGCCAGCCTGGGCTACATTGCAAAACCCTGTTTCAAACTAGGAGGACAGAAATAAAAAGATTATCCGTGGAGTTTTTTCTCTTAGCACAGAGAGACGAGAACTTGGGGACAGGATGAGGTGAAGCAGAGGGGCTTTTTGTTAAATAAGACAAGAAAAAAAAAAACAAATAAATTTGGCTAAAGATAAGGAGAATGGGTCAGCATCTAGGGTCTAGCTTACCAGCTCTGCCCTTTTGTCACAACTCTATGTAACTCGCATCTGTGGCTAGGTATCATCTATGTACAGAGCACCAATCTTTGAAAGAGACAATTGTTCTTTCTTCCAATTAGAAGGCACGGTGTTCTTAGCTGGCAATGTTGTGCAAGAATCCATTCGTCAAAGAGGCACTCAGGGCCACCTATATTAATTCCATTACTGAATCACGTGAGTTATGTTCCAACATTTATTGCCCAATAATTTTCAGAGAAAAATGTAATAAGGTGGGTGGAGATATCATTAATGGAAAGAGTTTTGGCACGGGAGTTAATGAAACAGATGAACTAACCCCTCCAACCCCCAGTCACAATGAACTTTCCCAAATTCCAAACCTGGTGGATCAGCTCCAAATGCAGTAAATGAGATGGTTAGAGACTTTTGCAACAGTCAGGGCCTCTTTCTCATCCTTAAGAACTGTTGAGGCTGCTTCTTAGGTGCCCATTGAAAATTTTTAGCACCAACTTCTATTAACTATTTATATAAAAGAAAATATTTTTATGAAAATAATTATTTTCTAGACTAGGCAGTAGGTTGTTCCTTTTTTAAAAAATCTCATGCGGTAAAATAATATCATTAGGAAAATAATTCTAACAAGATTTTGTAAAGTTCTATGAGATTTATTGTGGTTTTTTTTTTCATGGTGCCTGTCAAACCTCAGAATTATAAGATAAATTATAATGGTATTCATGTAATATTTGTTGGAGGAAGACAGCAATTTGGGAAAGACACTGTATTTTCCACTCAGCAGTTGAAATACCAGAAGTTTACTGTAGGTCTGAGACAGACAAGAAGCACTAATAAATAGAGCCTTTGGATTCAGGTTGTCAGAGCATTTTGGGGGTTTGTGTATATGTACATATTTTATGTGTGCACCTGTGTGTAGGTGCACATTCCTGTTCATGCATGCTCATGCAGAGGCCAGAGGTTGCTGTCAAATGTCTTCCTTTGTTGCTTCTTCACCTTGTCTTTGAGACAGTCTCTCAATGAACCTGAAGCTCATTTGACTAGACTGGCTGCCCAGTAAGCTCCAGAAATCTGCCTGTTGTCCATCTCCCTGGCACTAGGTTTATTAATACTGAGCCCAGATTTTTACATGGGTTCTGGAGGTTGAACATAGGTCTTCATGTTTGCCAACAAGCATTTTACTGACCCTGAGCCATCTCCATAGCTGTCATAGCATTTACCATTTGACATGACCAGACAAGTTCTTCTAAGTCAGAGGGGTGGTAAGGCTAAAACAGAGAAACCCAATTACCCCAGTCATAGAGCTGGCAAGAATCGATAGAAGGGAATCTATGGGGCCCTGAAGATAGTTTTAATATGTTAACAACGAAAACATACAGAATCTATGTTGGGCAAAATAAAGCATGGGCTCCCAAGAGATGGAGTGTGGAGAAGGAGATGAGTGAGTTGAAAGTACAGGACGTTTGAAAGAGTCCCCACTGCACAGTGCCACCAGTTTCTCTGCGGGGAATTAGCTAGGGAACTGTATGAATGAGAACTTTGCTGTCGGCAAAGCCAAGAACTGATCTGAGTGAGATCGAAGATTGAAATCAAGATGATGATGTTAGCAGTCCAGTGTCAAGGAGAAACGGTTAGCCAGAGAAGGGGATTGGAACTGAGGTGGTGGTTCTCTCTCTCTCTCTCTCTCTCTCTCTCTCTCTCTCTCTCTCTCTCTCTCTCTCTCCCTCTGTCTCTCCCTCTAAAAAATCTAAAAAACGTAGGTGAATACATTTGTATCTTTCCACAATGTCAGCAATTATTGAATAGCAATAAATTCACAAGGTTTAGTGGTTTTAGGGACAGCAATGCGTCATATAATCCTGTCTGTCCATTTTAGTAATCTGACTGAGGTGAATATTAATTACTACTATTAACTCTCATATCACACATTACACAGTGCATGTATCTATATATTTATATGCATATATATGGTTTACAGAGTGGATACAAATTAAAGAGACTGTAGCAGAGTTCAAAAGGTTTCAGAGGTGGGCCGACAGACAGAGACAATCAACCAGACCAGTGCTCAGAGGGAGCTGCTGCTGGAGCCGCTTCAGCCAGGTTTGAGAGCAAAGCTGCGGAGTTCAGCTGCGAAGTAAAAGGTCAGACTGGGTCTGGAGCAGCAAAGGGTCAGAACCAGTAAACCATGGGTCAGGCCCTGATGGATGAACAGGCAGATGGGCCGGCAGTTCAACACGTGGTATCAACAGCTGGGAACTGAACGGAAGCTCCAGGGACCATTGGGGATTCCTCTGCTGGTCAGTCCTTGATGCACAAACCAAATATCAGATGACAGGTTGTTGTAGGCTCGTACCATCACAGGGTTAGGCGCCCATCACTTTATGGGGTCCAAGTGAGGGAGCCGAGCTGTACCCTTTCCTTGGTGCGTCTGAGAAGTTCATGGCCTGGTTTCCATGGTATGATTTTAAAAGACACATGGGCCCCTACAGTCTCAGTTCACCCCAAAAGACTTTTAGGGTGACTGTTTCTACTCCCAAGAATGAATCATTTATCAGTTTATGCTGAATGGGTTGTACTTGACAGATAAAACTGTTTCTGGGTCTACCCTCTGCCCTCAAAATGGCATAAAAAGCTGCTTGTAAAATAGACTCTCCTAGGGCAATGCACAGTGTACAGTATGTGCCTAATAGACACAGTTATACGTGGAGTAATTTACAGTGGGGTAAAGCCTTATCTCAACACACTCTCTTTCAGACAGGGTTTTGAGTAGCCCAAGGTGGCCTTGAGCTTACTATGCAGCTGAGGATAACCCTGAACTTCTACCATACTGGGTTTATAGAGCACTGGGGATTGAACCCGGGGTTCATGCACACTAAGGAGGTAGTTAGTAGAACTGAGCCCCCGATCTCTCTCTTCCTTTAAGCACACACATGTATATTCCTACATTCCATGATGATAATTTTTATTGGTCCATTTGGGCAGGGCCCGTCAACTATGATGGTGTGGGAGGGTAGTGTAAGAATGGGTACTGGGTCATACAGCAGACACACTGTTGGCTGTGAGTTAGGTTGGGTGTCAGTTACTAGAAGAAAACTCATTGCTCAAGTCATCCAGCAGCTTGGAACTACTAGTCTAGCCTGCTGTAAGTGGCAGGCTCATGTTCAGGCACTGGGCTGGGACACACTGAAGAGCTGCACGAATTAGAGCTGAGTAGGTCTGTATCTGCATCTGGGTGTTTGGTGCACCATCTGGGAGGCCCACAATTCGTTGTGGTACCCAAGATTCCAGATAAACATGGCAAAGCAAACCTGAGCCACATGATTCAAGAAAGTAGGCATTTGGTAGCTGAGACCTCTGTAAGCAGGTTCTTAGGCCCTAACTACACCTAAGGTTGGGTCTGAGCTCTGGGCCTCTTCTTGGATTGGAAACCATGAAAACAGCCTTGAAACACACAGGGGCTACATGAGACAGAAGTCTGCTTCTTGATTTCAGTGAGCTCTAGGTCAATGGAGAGGAGGAGCAGGACTGTGGGGACAGTAAATCCTATGAGCCACTAACACAGGTCCCTCTCCCTCCTGCCATCTCAGAATGCCCTGGTGATAACAGGCTGCATGCTAGGGCCAGGGCCCAGCAACTATCATGGGGGATAACCCTGGGAAGAAGGGATAAGTCTCCCCGACAGGAGATCAAAGAAATCCCCAGAGCTTCCCACCTGCCCTGAATGGCTTTGTAGGAAGGAAACGTGTTTGAGGAAAATATCAACTCTTTCTAATAAGGTAAGATAATATGAAAAAGCTTAAGGGTTCAGTAACATAATACTTGTGCCCCAATAAAGAGAAGAATACGGAAATAGAGTGTTCTGTGAAAATGCAGGAACACAATGTATAAGCACAGGCTATCCTAACACCTCTGATGTAGTCGGGTTTTGAGAGAGTTCTTGGGGAAGGTCACAGGAGACCGGGGGCTGCTCTTATAGGTCACCTAGTGATATTTTTATGGATAGAAGGAATAATGCATGAAGCCTGTCTCTGTCTCATAGCAGTACACGTTTTACTCATTTGCTAAAGATTTTAATATCACGTGGGCTGCCAGAAGACAGACATGGAAACATTTAGAAGCAGGATTCAGGGCATTAACTTCAAACGCCCACTCCTGAACCTTCTGCCAAGAAATAACAAAATATTTGTCTCTGAGATAGTTAACCTCTCTTCCATATGCAATCCACAACACATTGCCTTGGCAAGCTTTATGCGATCCCCACCCCTTCCTCCACAGGGGATGGTAATCTTTTTGCTTAGGTTTCCAGCTTTTCCCACAAAGATGAGAAACACCAGGAACACACACCATTTTCCAACAAATTAGTTTGTCCTGAGACCATTTTTCATCTACTTTAAGGGTAAATGTCACAGATGTACTTCTTCATATTGGAACCTTGGAACTTAAGTTTCAAATGCAGTAAAAATAAATAAATAAATACACAAACAAGCAAACAAAACAAAACAGAAACCCAGTCTGTAACCCCTATAGGCACGGATGGGGCTTTTACCAGCACAGGATCCTCCTGTCCAAGGAATTCAATGTCCAGAGGAAGACAAAACACCTCTGAGTGTGAGCCTTGAGGGACAGCCTGCAGCATGTAGCTTTGTTTTTTCCAAGTCCTTTCTTCCTTGCAAAGACTAGGGATATATTATGTATAAAATCAACTGATAATTTTCTGATCATTTTGCCCAAGTTGGAGTTATCCAGTGTGCCAATCACCAGTGAGAGATTACTTATTCAGTAGAAAGGCCCCGTGAGGAACAGTGGGATGTGCTTCCAGATAAATGACACATTTTATCTGTTTTTCAGATAATTCATGGAAAACACTGACATGAAGTGCCAATTATTTTTTTCCCCATGAATAGGGCTGGACGTCTTATTGTATGCTTTCGAAGTCACTTCCAATTTGCACACTCTTTTTCTTACTTCCTCAGAGAAAAAGATGCATTTTCTTTGCTCTAAAGATTAAAGTTCAATTTGCCTTCATATTTGGTACAAGGGACTCTTGGAGACACTTCATTCTCATATCCTCCCAGATATCATTACGAGCTGTAGACTGGGTGATTGATGTCCACCAGGAGGGCCTCCGGAGGCTGCGTTCTAGTTAAAATAATAAAACACTCCCGTTCTCTGGATGTGTCTGAGGGAATAGCAGGTGAACATTGTTTCCCATCCTGGAGAGAGCTGTTGCCTCTGAGACAGCTCATTTTGGACCCAAACTGAATTCCTGCGTGCCTGGTCCTCCTGCTAACGAGACTGCCAACTTCTTCCCATTGTTTAATCTGAATGTTTGAATGAAGCTTAGCTCCTGTGGCATACAAACCAAGGACCAGTGATTACAAATGCTTCTCTGCTCATAACTGATCACAGTGCTGAGAATAAGAGACTGTTAAATGAGTACTTGGCCCTAAATGGGACGTCTGCGTCACCTCTTCCAAGGATCAAAGAGCACTGAGAAAGAGGTGGGGAAAGACTGTGAAAGCTGAAAGAAGGGATAACGTGCGGTGGAACACTGTAACACTGTCCCCTGGGCATGGCATGGCTGCTGCACTCCTGAACGCAAAGCAGTAGTGATCAACTGCGCAAGACCAGGCCTGTCAACAACCAGTTAGAGAGAAGGGGGCGCTTTCAAGGGATTTACAAGCAGTTAATAATTCCTGTGGAGGGAGAGACGTCTTTCTCAGTGGTAGAGCCACTGGTAGGTTGCCCAGGCTTCTGTCAAGAAAACCCCTCAGCTATGCTCCTGTAAGCGACCCTCATGACGCTCATTGAGTTATACACACAAAAGACAAAAAAGTAGGAAAGGGAGTAGTTACCAGGAGAAAGGGGATCAGCAGGCCGTGGGAGGTGCAAATATGGTAGAAATGGTAGAGAAGACGACGTTCTTACATGTTCAGGGAAGCTGGCAGCTGAAGACTTAGGAGGAGTTGGGAATGATGTCCCGTCAACACGCTTTCCTCTTACCACACTGCATTGAGCTAGAGGCAAACAGAGAAGGCGGTGTGTGTGTGTGTGTGTATGTGTAAATGCCCTGGGTTACTTTTCTCATGGCTGTGGTAAAATGCTAGGCCTGCAGCGTAAAGAAGGAAGGGTTGATTCTGGCTCTCAGTTCAACGGAGTCAGGGAGCAAAGAGCGAAGAATACTGGGACACAGTTTGCTTTCTTCTTTTTCTTCAGTCAAGGGCCCTGGCCCATAGGGTAGTGCCACTCGCAGTTAAGGTGAGTCTCCCCGCTTCAATCTACCCAATCTAGCAGCTCCCTCACAGACATGCCCAGCAGTAAATGTTCTAGGTGAGTCTAGATCCTGTCAAAATGACAATCAAATTAGCATACTATAGGGTCTTATAACAAAGATAGAGGGTCAGAAACCCATGAGAATCTGAAACTCCACTAATGAGGTTCGTGAGGAGAAGTCTACAAATCAGATTCAGCCTGGAGCCTGTCCCATAGCTGGGGGAAGAGTCACTCAGTGATTATTGAACCCAGAGCTGGCAAGCATGGGCTGATGAGGAGGAGAGAGCACTGGAACACTGACGTGGCTTTATTGGATAAGCATATTTCTCATGATCTCCATTACCTAATATAGACCCCTTTCCTGTTATGTGCTCGTTTTTTGAATGCCCAGAATAGATTACTGCATGGTTTCCAACTTTTCAACTTTTCAGGCCATCTGGAGGCTTTGGATGTAAGATATCTCTAATCTTAAAGCACACCATCCATATTATCATATCAAATTCTGCAAAATGGCTACTTCTGTCTGTTGCTTTCCTTGGCAATGCTTGGTATCAGGACTGCCCCTCCTGTCTGAAAGAGTGAATACAGAGAGGACAGAAGTTAGGTGGAGCTCACAAAGAAGAAGCAGGCGGTGAAGATAGAGAAAAACTGAGACAGCAATAACGTATTCACGGACCTATGCAGATACCTGTAGCATATTTACAGTGTACAGAGTTCTGCACGTGTTGTTTGGTTTGAATGTGAAATGTCCCCTAATGGGCTACTGTGTCTCTAGCTGTTTGAGAAAGCCAGGAAGCCTTTAGAAAGTGGAGCTTTGCTGTAGGAAGTGAGTCACTGGGGGTGGGCCTTGAGGTCTGATAGCCCTGTCCTACTTCCTGTATGCTCTCTGCTTCTTGACTGTGAACAGTGTGGCCAGTCTCACTCCTGCCACCATGCCTTCCCCTCCTGTACCCCTCTAGACTGTGAGCTGGAATAAGCCCTTCCTCCCTTAAGCTGCTTCTTGCTAGGTATTTGATCACAGCAGTGAGAAAAGTAGCTAACACCATATACTACCAAAGGAATGGAGTGAGGAGCGGCTGGGGCCTCTGCCCCCACCTACGGGGAAGTGGGGTGAGGGCGCCCAGCCTTTTGGAAGACTTCCCTCAAGATGCGTGTGAGAATACACAATACACTGAGACCTGGGTTTCCATTTTGGTTTTATAATTTTAAGCACATCTCTAAATTGTTCTGACTGTAAGCTTTCACCTGTATCAGACCAGTGACTTCATTGTCACAGCTGTCTAGGAAGGACACTGTGGCCCTGAAGGCCAGTAGGGGAGGTGTTACTATAGAGGTTCCCACAAGCAAAGGGTCGGGCAGAGACAGAGAGGCAGCTACACACCCTACAAGCTGGGCTTTGAACACTGAGCTCCAGTGTTTCGGATAAACAGTAACTGTACAGTAGATCTTTCCGGCAGACGACAGAGAAAACAGCATTTATCAAGATCCTGAAGAGTTCCTTCTTTTAATAAATATTTAGTGAGATTTATTTATTTATCTGTTGAACTGTTTGTTTACTTGCTATTTATTTATTCATTTATATGGTGAGACAAGCTTCCATTCATGTAGGCTAGACTGGCCTCAAACTCACTCTGTAGTGCAGGATGAACTCACTCTGTAGTGAAGGATGACCTTGAACTCCCGATCTTCCTGCATCTACCTCCCAGGTGTTGAGATTACAAGCCTACACCACCACATCGGATTCATGCAGTGCTGGGGATACAACCCAGACTTCCATGTATGTGAGACAAGCACTCTACCAACTGAGCTCCAAGAATGAATTCTTAATGAATTGATTATTAGTTGATATTAGTTACACAGTTACCAGTATTGACGGATGACAAGTGCTGTTCTAGAGTAGGAAATTTAGCAGGGAGGACCACAGACAAGGTCTCTGTCCTCTGGGAGTCCTGGGAGAACGTAGGGTAAAAACAAAAGCAGCACCATCGTGAGGTAATGTGACATGGTGAAATTCCCAGTAGTAATGAGAATGCTGAGAAAAGCCAGGCGCGGGGAGACAGAAGACAGTGAGGTGCAGGTGGCAACTAATTTAGGTTGTGTGATTAGAGAGGGCTTCCACGGAGTGGAAAGATCTAGAAGGCAAAAGGAGCCAGGAAGAGCCCCTTATGGGGAGATGAACATGTAGTTAGATCAAGCACACAGGCAACCTGGGCAGAAAGGAAGTAGAGGCCAAGTTAGAAAGCTGCCTGGGGCTGTATCTTACCAGGCTTTGGACCTCTGGTCAGGAGTACTGATTTGATTCTCACAAGGAGAAAGAGCCAACTCGGAGCTAAGCAATCAGTCTGTCATAGGATGTGAGGGAGGACTCACAGAGAGCAGTTTGGGTGTTGGAAGGGTGGGGCAGCAAGAGCTAGGAGGGCAAGAATAGAACCAACTAGAATCACAACCTCATCTTAGTGCAGAATGCAGGTCAGAAATGATGGTGACTATCTAGGTGTGGTCTAGCTGCCTGTGTATGCAGCACTCAGGAGTCTGAGGCAGGAAGATCCCAAGTTGCAGCTATTATGGGCTACATGGTGAGTTTCAGGTCAACCTGAAGTACATAGTGAGAACCTGTTTAAAAAGTAATCACAGCACCTGCATTGTAACTTTTCTTTTTGCTCTAATCCAATATCTGACAAAAGCAACTTGAGGAAAGACGATTCTACACAGTCCATCACGGTGTAGAGAATGTGGTGGGAGCTTGCAGGAATTGGTTGGTCACATTTCATCCATAATCAGGAAGCAGAGAGAAAGTCGGTTCAGGACCCTGAGTTCATAGCACGATGCCACCCATATTTAGGGTGGGTCATGCTGCCTCAATTAACACAATCTAGAAACTCCCTCACAAGCACGCTCAGAGACTTTTCTCCTACGTGAACCTAGAGCCTGTCAAGCTGAGAATATTAACCATTGTAATGACTTCAAGTAGAATGTCAGTAGTGGAGATGGTGAGAAACAGAAGGATTGTCTGAAGGAGGTTTTTGATGGAGTCAACTACATTTGCTTTTGTGTAAGGAGTGAGGGGAAAAAAAATCTTATATGTCTGGTCCAAAGAAAGGCTGGTATCTCTAAGAGAGGGAAGGATCAGGATAGGATATGTTGTAAGGAGAGGAAGGACAACTCTGTCTTGCAGATGTTGTCTGAGAACATAGCAGACACTCCATTGGAGATGCCAGATGGGTTTCCACAGGCACACTCTGGGCGCTGTCATTTACGCTCATGTAGGGAACCCCCAAGTCCGAGAAGAACTGAAGAAGGGCTTGATCAAGGTGAGTGTTGTATAGCTGCTGATGCCAGATTTTGTCCCATGGAGAAGCGGACTCACACAGACACTGAGCAGGGCTCTGGGTTTTATTACTTTTCAGGTTGGAACCCTTGCTCTGACACCAGTGTGACTGGGTGAAAGGCTGGTGAGCTCAACATGTCCAGATAAAGCTACAGGGAGGCTACTCAACAGTGGATCAGAAAAGCCTGTGGGATTCTGGGGGCTTGAAGAGGTCTCTGTACTTAGAGGCTGTGATAGTGCGGCCTGTGATTCTGGTGTGGAAATCGTCAACACCAGGTTCAAAAGCAGAACTGCAGGAGACTTTTAATTTTTTTTTTTTTTTTTTTTTTTTTTAGGCAGGGTCTCGTGTAGCCCAAGCTGGCTTTGATTGCACACTATGTAGCCAAGGCTGGATCTTCCTAGATCCTCCTTCCCTTACCTGCTAAGTTCTGGGGTTGCAGGTGTGTACCTCTATAGCAGGTTAGCAGGTGCTATGCATTGAGCCTAGTGCTCTGCAGGCTAGGAAAGCACTCAGCAACGGAGTCATGCTCCAGCCCTTGAACGAAGCTCCAGATGAGCATGCAGGGTTAGAAGAGGCCGCAGCAAGGGAACAGCACTTCTGGGGTGCTGACCTTCCGCCCATCAAAACCTCCGAGTATGTGACCTGCTCCCCGACCCACAACACCTGCGTGGGAACTCTGGGCCAGGTGTCTGTGCCAGTGGCAAAGCCCTGGAGTCGGGGGTGAGATGAGACTCCGCAGGAAACCGCAGAGCAACGCTCACTGGCGGGTGGAAGAAGTGGAAACTGCGGCTGGCGGGTAGGGGTCTGGTTTAGAAAACAGGGTGTGGGCAGGAGTTTTCAGGTTTCTTACCATCCATTCACACGTTTGCCTAGCACTTGATACTCCTGACTCTGTTCCCGAATCTTGGCGTGGTATTTCCGTGGCAGTCTGAAAAGGGAAGGGTTATTATTACATTGGCACTTGGCGGAGTCTGCAGAAGGAAGTGATGCTGAGATAGTCAATTACCTTGCGTGAGACATATGCTAGCAAGGGGCACTCCTGGCACTTGGACCCAGTTCTATGTGACTCTTCAACCTCTTCTCATTTCCTTACATCAGCATCTCACATCTCACATCAGACTAATGATGTCACCATGTCCCCCATGTATCAACATTAAAAAAAAAAAAAATAAACCAGCAAGTTTACCTCAGCTTGGGAATAACTATCAGTTAAAAAATAAAACTGACCTCCGGTATAATTTTTCATTCATTTAAAATGTGAATTGATATTCATTAGTACCTTGTCTTTAAAAAAGTGGGTGTAAAGATTTGCTTGGATGCCGGAACTGGTGGGAAAATCTGATGGTGGGAAAATCTGAATAGTAGTCGATCAACTGGCATCCAGCACTTCTGCTGTTGCTTTTGAGGACACTACCCTTTGCTGTTCCTTAATGTGCTGTGATCTCCTGAACCATGTTCCTCTAACTCAGAAGAAAAACTCCAAACATTTCTGTATTCTTCTTGGTAAAATATAAATCTTAAAAAAAAAATAAATCAAATCTCAGCTAGAGAAATCTGGTTTGGATCAAAGTAACAAAGTCATTAATCTGGATCTTGCTCCAAAACTGGAGCTAGCCCAAATCCAAGCCATGATATATGTGGAAGAGGCTAGATATTTAGAGGGATATTAATTCTTCCTTGTTGTTGATGTGCTTGTCCTGACAAGAGGAGACGGAGACCAATGGCAGAGACCGAAGGAAGGACTGACTTTAGATATTTTTAGCCTGATTAAAATAAGGAATGATTTAAAACTATTTTGAACAGTTCTTCCCACAGAATTCTGCAAGCCTCCAGCCCAAGTTCTGCAGGGAGGAACTTGGCTACAGTGTACGGATGGTGGAGAGGTTTCCCAATTGGACTGAGCCTCAGAGTTCAGGGCTTGAACCCCAGTCCAAACAACATCCTTTTGTGATGGAAACAGACTGCAGATGGGACTTGTCTTATAGTATCTTAGAGGGGAAACCTTAGCAGTTCTCATGACCTGCTGGAGGACGTTAAAGATCCCACAGCAGAGACTGGGTGTAGTGGTATACATCTTTAATCTGAGCACCAGAGGCAGTTAGATGTGGACCGATTTCTGTGAGATGGAGGCCAGCCTGGGCTACTTAGTCAGCCATTTGGTACTACAAGGAGAACTTATCTCAAAAACGAACAAACAAAAAGATCACCTTACAGGGGATGGGGAGATGGCCCGGGTAAAGTGTTTGCCTTGTAAGCATGAAGGCCTAAGATGCATGCCTAGAACCCATATTTAAAAAACAAAAACCAATCAAACAAAAAATAAGCCACAGCTGGATGTGGCAGCAGGTGCTTTTAATCCCAGCCCTGGTGAGGCTGAGACGGACCCCCCTGGGCCTTGCTGACCAACTAACCTAGGCTATCTGAGAACTCTGGCCAGTGAGAGGCACTGTCTTAAAGAAACTAGGTGGACTGATCCTGAGGTTGTCTTCTGCCCTCCACATGCATACATGTGTGTGCATAGCACCTACTCACACAGGACCACACAAAGGTCACACTGCCTTTGACAGAGTTCTGTTTGCTTTTTCATGAAGGACGTTCCTAGGTGATGGCAATCACAGACAGGTTCTGAATCGGAGGTACCCAGCTTACAGCCCAGAAAAGTCCATTTCCCTTTCCTTGAGCCAACCTCGTAATCTGAAGTACTGGCCTGTTGGCTCCCAGAGTCAGGGTGGAAGAGGGCTGGAGGAAGACTTGGAAGCTGGTTAGGTGAAGTCCCTGTAGTTCCCGCTGCTTTTGTGGGAAAGCCTGGCCTGGTGTGCAACTGTGGTGAAATCAGAAACACAATCACCCTCTCGGGCCCTTATATTTTGCAGGGTGACTTGGACAGCACGCCCTGGCTCCACTACTCTGCTGGTCTGACTCATTTCCTCAAGGACTCCTTGAACAGAGAGCATTTACCCTCTGTGACCAGTGGACCAGACAGACTTCCCAACAATAAGTTCTTACAGTGACAGGCCCCTCGACCTGTTCTCCGATATTGTTCTTTTACCATAGACTTTAGTTCCAAGTTTCATGTTAGGACCTTAGCCGATTCAGTGCTGTGATGGTTAATCTTGATTGTCAAGTTGAAGGGATTTAGAATCACCATGGAAACAAACTTCAGGACATATCTGTGAGGGAGTCTATGGATTAGGTTAATTGGGAGGAAAAATCTGATCACCAGCATTCATCACTCTCTGCTTCCTAATTGTGGATATCATGTGACCAGCTGCCTCAAGTTCTTCCATGTGTTCTGGACCTTGATGGACTGTATTCTCAAACTGTGAGCCCAGACAAACCCTTAAGTTGCTTTATCAGGAATTTTGCCGGTAAGAAGACAAGTAATTAATATAAATGCTTTTCATGTAAAAGAGACTCAAATCTATTTGAGCATAAACATATACACACACAAACACACATGTATGTACATTCTTGACCAAGATAGATCTCTCATTTTCTCATGTCTAGCTTTGTAAGCTGTTCACTGATGGTGAGCAGGCAAAAGTCTATAACCTTATATGACTCTTATTGATATAGTATATTCAAACCTCATGTGTGTGTGTGTGTGTGTGTGTGTGTGTGTATGTGTCTTTGCTTGTACATGTACATGTGAAGACAGGCTGACTTTGAACATCTTTCTCTGTCACTCTCTATCTTATTCTTCTGTTGAGACTGGGGTCTTTTTAAAATTTATTTTAATTTTACATGCATGAGTATTTTGCATGTAGGTTTACCATATGCATTCAGTTTCTGTGGCAATCAGAAGAGGGTATCAGGTCCCCTGGAACTAGAGTTATGGATGGTGGTTAGGCACCATATAGGTGCTGGGAATAGAACTTGGGCCTTCTGCAAGTGCAGCCAGTGCTCTTAATCTCTGAGCCATCTCTCCAACCCTGAGACCCGGTGTCTTATTGAACCTCGGGTTGACTATTTCTGTTAGACTGTCTGGGTAGGGAACACCTGGAATCCACTCATCTTCGCCCTCCACTCCAGTGCTGGGTTACAAATGTTTACTACCATGCTTAACTTTTATTGTGGGTGATGGAGATCTGAACTCGGGTCCTTATGATTGCACAGCAAGAACTTTTCGTACTGAGCCATTTCTCCAGCCCTCAAAGCTCATTTTATGTAATTTATAGCTTTGTTCCTGTTTGCACATGGGCAAGGCAGATGGAAAGAGAGAAACTCGATCCACCCACTGCTGTACCTCATCCCAGAAATGTACTGCAGGACCAGGTGGCCTCACTGCTCAGCCACCAACACCAGCAGGCCTCAGCAGTTACCTGCACCTGTATAGGGCCTTCAACCAGCAATGTGTCTCTGGCTTTAAAATATTTGTTTTAACAGAGGTCACAAAATAGACCCCAAGGATGCAGTCAATGGCATTTTCTCCATTCTTGAAAAATTTTGTGCCAGTTAATCAGAGATACTGGACTCTCTCTTCAAAAATTGGAAAGAAATCATTTTTATTTGAATCAGAGTGGACAGCATCTCTTGAGAACAGGAAAACCGGGCTTAAGACTTTAGCTGGGACATCTACTCTGCTGCATTAGAATATTGTAGCATTCAATCTGTAGTCTTTATGTCAAAGGGAGTAAGCCTATAGATGTGGGAAGGAGACTGTAGCACCCGGAGTTGAGGGCTATTATTCTATATCTGTTTTCAGATGCGTTAAATGTCTCAAAATCTGAGATTCCCCATTTTTAAAATAATTATATATAAAAAAAAACACTTGCTGAGATCAACTTTGTAACAGTCTGTGCATTGTAAAGGGTGAATTCAGTTTATTAACTATTAGTAATCATCATCATAATTTATTATTCTCATTCTTAATCTTCAGAGGATCTACAACACTGAGTGGCATTTCCAGGTTTAAGTCAGATTATATTTTATGTTTGTATTAAATTCTTTGGGGGATAGGGTTTCGTTTAGTCCAGGATAGCCTCACACTATGTAGTTGAGGATGACCTTGAACTTCTGATCCTCCTTCCAGAACCTCCCGAGTGCTGTAATTACAGGCATAAACCACCACGCCTAGTTTAAACTGTGTTGAGGATGGAACCCAGGACTTCCTGCCTTTAAATCAGATTTTAAGAGGAAGCTTCTCAGTTCTCAGTATGACACTGAGAGTTGGTTCTCTGAAACTTTGAGATTTCCCAGATTCCCTATCACATTTTTGACACTCCCTGTATCCCCCACAAAGCTGATAAAGTATAAAAGTTGTGATTCTTTACTGTACCTGAGTCTGCTCCTGTGGTGTTCAGAACCCTGACTTGGATGCAGGAAGCAGAGTAGAGTCTCCACACCACAGCCAGCTTTTGTGTCTGGAGCTCTTCCACCTGCTTGGGTTCTTATGGCTGTAAAGCTGTGCTGACTGGTGACGTCATAGGTCCCATTAATCTCCTCCTGGTGCTTCCAGCCTAAGTCTCTCCCTGGAGACTGTGAAACTTGCATCTCCTGGGCAGTGGGCATAGCTAGGGCAGGTGGAAGAAGTGAGCTTGACTGATTTCAGCCCATGTTCTGGGTAGGGTGAAGGGGCAAAAATAGATTGAAGGGAAGAGTATACACAAGGCCATTGGAATGAGACAGGAAATTCGAAGACTTCCGTTGTTCATGAAATAAGACTTTAGTGAGGTCCTACCCCAAGACAGCAGCAAAACTAGACTAGAAAGGAGATGGCCAGAGCAGGAATCTTCCTGAAAGCAGCAGACTCGCATCTTGCCGTTGTCTTCTTCCTTTCAACTCTCGCTTATTATCCATGGAGATTATCCCCAGACCTGAGCCTGGTTTGCCAGCATGTTCCCCTGAAGCACACTGTTCCTTTGCGCATCTTTCCCTTCTCTTTAATCTTTTAAACCACAGGTATGTAATAGAAATTGTATTCCTGAAAGTAATTGATTTATCTGTGCTGACATCATCCAGTCCTCAGCATGAATTTGATTTCATGTCCAAGATGATTAAAAATACATATTTATAATCCTTAAAAACAGAAACTCTTGTTTTTCTTTTAGCAAAAGAACTCACCCCTAAAAGACTTGGACTCCTCTTGAAATTCCAACATATGATCTTGAGGATCGCCTGAAACTATCTGCTCTGTCTTTTCACTAGAATGTTGCCATGGTAGATGCACTGGACCATGCTGTTTTTTTCTCTTTCCATGAAGAATGAATAAATGAATGAACCAAAGAAAGAAAGAAAGGCAAAAGAAACATTCTTTTCTGCCTTTACTTCTTAAACAAAATGAATTAATGACTTTTAAAGGCTTTACACTAAAAGTGGAAAGTGCTTCCTGGTGACAACTTAAATGATAAGTTGCAGTAGGATTGTTTTGAAACAGACCGAGCATAAATCCAACTTCAGCAGGGAGTTTAATTGGGAGCCGAACTGACCGTTAATTCAGCACTGCTACCACGCAGCTTGTGATCATGAAGATGGACATATTGTCTTGGCTGAATGGAGCGGTTCATGACATGTGCACTCTGCCAGCAGCTTGGACATGTGGGCATAGGAAGGAGGCATGAGCCACCATGTAGAAAAGCTGCAGGCCCCTCAGGGCTGCAGGAGAGGGTCCCCTGCATGGGGCGAGCAGGTGTCTAGGCTGGGAGGGAGCAAGGCCTATCTGAACAGAGGCAAGCCCAGGAAATGCCTCTGAAAAAGAGATTCTGGAGGAGGAAGGAGGGGGAGGAAGGCAGATTTCTCACAGAGAATTTTGTCTGCTTGTGGCATGTGTGGAAATTAAGTTCTGGAATCTTCCAGGTTTCCAAATGCCCTAGGATAGGAGGAGTTGCAACTCTCTTGCAGAGCTCTGAAGATTTTTTTTTCCGTAAAGAAAAGCAAACCAGAAAACAACAGGAGTTTCTGCCTTAGAGAATGCTGTGGAGCAGAGATTGTGATGTTGAGATCATTCCAGGAGAGGAAGTTTTAAGGCCAAAATTAAAATAGCACATTTGTTCCTTACAATTTGACTTCAGAATCCCCCAAGACTCCTTCCCTGAGAAGCCTTGGTTTTCATTTGAGAGATGTGTTCACCATATGGATTTTTTTTCTTTTCTCTCTCTCTCTCTCTCTCTCTCTCTCTCTCTCTCCTTTTGGTTTATATCTTACATTTGCGAAGAATGTCTTCTGAGTCATAGCACCTCACTTACCATGGCTTTCCCAAAAGACTACAGGTACCTTTAAAGCACAATGCATTTACTTTGCAACATGTCAACAAATAGTATGAAAACGAGGCTACTTAGCAAATAAAATGATGCTTGTCTCAGCTTTAAGCTGGGAAAATCATGATTACAGCAATCTCAAAAACTATCTTTGCTTAATGTTCAAAGAACGCCAATAGGCATAGGAAGCTAACAAACACGCAAACATGGGACTCACACCTTGACACTGGTTTGCCAGGCCTCTGAGCCTCAGCAAAGCATGTGCACTTTTTGAACACTTAGAATTCATTACAGGTGAACTTTGAACATCTAAGTTTACTAAATGGATTGAGTAAGAGGACCTGTTGGGTTGGTACTGCATAAATACAGAAGAGGGGACTTAGCTATGGATGGAAAAGGATTCTCGTGTGCAGAGGGATTCTAGAATGCGGTCCTCTCTTCATTTCTCCACACTTGTTAATGGAGTATTTGGGGATACATCAGGCGGCCTCAAGCTGATCTGATAAAGTAGACTTAAAATGGAATTGTGAGTTTTTGAGTTTAAGGAGGACATGCTCCATCCTAGACTGACAAGCTCTTCCAGGCTTCTCCAGTTCCACATCGAGGCTGCAGACAGACAGGGAATGACTGATGTCTCTGGTCTCTCTGTATCTCTCTTCTCATTTGATTCTTGGCCATGGCAGCTTGAATCAAGGAGCTGCATCCTTGACGGTTGTTAGTGAACTAAGAAGCTGCCGTTTCTTGGAATCCTAAACAGTTTAGACTTGAGAACAATCACTCCCACAGTCTCTTTCATCTGCGGATTCATACAAATCTGGCCCAGGGCTCCAGACACACCTATAATGACAGAACAGGAGAAAGGGACCCAGACATCGAAACCTTGTATTTTGTTCACATAGTCTTTTTGTTTGTTTGCTCTTGTGATTTACAATGGGAATAATCTATTTTGCACGCTTTCTGAGCAATAGTCCAGTAAATATCAACTACATAGATGTGAAAACACACACACATAGAGAGAGAGAAAGAGAGGGAGAAATGTATGTATACACACACATAAACAAACCTGAAAAATGATGCCTATAAAAATATGGTAAATAGTCACAGGAAGATACTGTTCAACAAATGATTATATTTAGCACAAGAACTTTAAAAAGTAAGAGAAACAGAAAAGCATACCATGACCTGCAACACCCACCCGCTTGTCCCACCCCACATCACAGGGAGCACACTGACCTGAGAAGCCTTGTCAGAGCTGCTTCCTGCATAGGAGCCACCTCTGGGCAGACAGTTAATGCTTCGAATTTGTTGGCTTTGGTACCTACTATTTTCAATAAGCTTAGAGTACAGCCCGATGGACAGAACTCCTAGCAAGCACATGTCTCAACCTAGAGTTAGTCAGTAGTAGTGTGTTATAAAACAATCACAATAACTGTCACCTGGGCTGCAGAGATGGCTAAGTTGGTAAAGCAGCTTCCCTTGTAAGCACAAGGACCTGAGTTTATCCTGAGTAAAACCGAGTGTGGTGACATGCACTTATAACCCCAACACCAGGGAGATAGAGACAGCAGATCCCTGGGGCTTCCTGGCCAGCTAGTCTAGCCTAATCTGAGAACTTCAGCACAGAGACACTGTCTCCAAGTAGCCATGCTCAAGGAATGACTCCTGAGGTTAACCTCTGTCTCTAGATACTTGAGCACACATGTGCTTGCACACACATACATACACATATACACACACACATACACACACACACACACACACAAAGTAACTGTCATCTATTGAGTGCAAATGGAACACCAGAATGTGGAGAACTGTGGTTTCGTAGTTTCACCTCAGTTCCTCCTCACTGCAGAGCTCTCTGAGTGAGATGGTGAGCATTTAGGTCCTAGCTTTGTGAGATAGTTTGCATGCAGGTCTTAGCTTTCTGTTTAACTGGCTGTGTGGACAGGGAAAGCCCCTTGACTCTCAGATCTGTTGGTTTGACTGTGATCAGGTGGACACTGGATATCACTTGACTGTATGTAGAGATGTCACAGACACTGCTCAGTTGAAATTCTGTATATGACCTTACACAGTACACGTGAATGCTGTTTACTATTAAGTGTGCCTCAGCTTCACAACCATCTTTTATCACCCGAAGGCTCCCAGTCTCTCTTATCTTTTCTCATGGAGTTCATTTCCAAGGCACTGAATCATCTGTACTGTTCTTTCTGATTCATATCCAAATTTTCCATGATTCATTTTAGTTCAGCTCTAAGCAAAAAACAGCTCACTAATCAGTACCAGTTTGAAGCTGAATTAAAGACAGAAATTAGTTTGTATCTCTTGCATGTCATTTACTTTGCTTTGATTCTTAACATAGTCTTTAAAGTATTTTGTCTTCAGTTTTGGGTGGGTAAACTGAGGCACGGGGAAGCTAAAGACCTTGCTCTGGAGTTAGGCCAAGCTAGAAGTAATTGGCGATCTAGACTTCATTAGACATGGGTGCTCTGTCTCTACTCATTTTCTTGAGGAAACAAACATATCCCATGCTCTTTGGAAGAGCTGAGTGAGTAAGATGCTGGCGCTTTGTTTTATGAGAACATAAATGGTGTCTGACTTTTTTATGTAGTCAGGGTTAACTCAGCCCCAGGCAGAGAGCTACACGTGTAATGATTAGAACCACATTCTAGCACAAATAAAGCACAAATGGTATTTTGCAAAGAAAACTTTTCAGCTAGAGTTTTTTGCTGTGGACTGTTTTCTGGTTCATTTGGGACTTTGAAGCCAATAATATCAAATCAACTTCAAACACAAGAAAAGGAAGTAAATTCTTTAGCCATGCTATACAAAGGAACATTCAGATTGTCTTTACTTTGCCTTCCTTTAAGGGAAAAACATAGGAGACTATGCTGATGCTTGGTGGGTAACGGGCTTGCTGTGCAAGCACGAGTTCCCAGGTTCAGTCCCGAGTACCACATAAAAAGCTGAGTGTGGTGATATGTGCTTGTAACCCCAACGCTGGGGAGGCTGGGGTTCACTGGCCATCCAGCCTAGCCAAATTGATGAGTTTTAGACAAGTGAGAGACCCTGTCTCAAAACAAAACAAAAATCAAAGGTGCATGGTTCCTATAGAGTAACACCCACCTGAGGTTGTGTTCTGGTCTCCACATGCACAAACGCACACACACACACACACACACACACACACACACACACACGGAGCAGGGTAAGGTATTCTGGAAGCATCTCTGAATCTCTGAACCTTATATTCACTACGCCTGTCTTCCAACATTGTACATGTTGGAGAGTAACGTCCACTACAGTCAATTGACCAGTGAGTCTTATGCTCTTGTCAAAAGTCCATGAGGAATAAGCAAGATGAAGAGACACAGTCCTCCATTTCATTCACATCTAAGCCGGCAGAGTCCTAGAGCTTTGCCCTGGTCTTATAGGCAGTGTAGGGTGGGGTACACCTACATGACAGTGATTTCACTGTGGGACCTGAAAGAACTTTTGCTGTGACCAGCTTTCTTAACTGGCCACAGACTCTGGGATGATGTCCCTTTATCTTTGCAAGTTGGGGTTTGCCTCTCTGTCAATGGCATTGCCCTGAAAAGGCTGTGGCTCTGTGAGAGCTAAGATGCAATTTCTTATTTTAGAAGAGGCCTTTTTAGGGTTTCATCAAATCTGTCAAAGGCAAGGCCCTGGGGGCGGGTAAAAACTTTCCCCCACCACAAACCAGCGAATACTTCCCTCAGAAGATAATATGATGCCGATCCTAGGGGAAGAGTGCCATCCTCAGAGAAGCCCAGAGCACTTTAGGGGTCAGGAGCGAGGCTCAGAGTTCAGCCTTCAGCTTCTCTGAGCACTTTGCCCTGTGTCCAGCCTGGCAGCTGTGGTGACAGTTAACAGTCGGATTCTTGGAGCCTTGGAAACTTGATCTCCACATCAGTCCATGGGCCATCAAACCCGTGACCCTGGGGTGAAAGTCCCCATGTTTTGTTACCTCTGCTGATCAGGCCAGCCCCTCAAAGCAGTGCTTTTCAATCTATATTCACACCCTCCACCCCCCATGTTCCTTCACGCGAGGCAGCTGACAACAGTAATAAATATGGCCATCCTCAGGACGGGGTTGTGACAGGCTCAATAAGGAGAGGACTGATTTGTTGCTTTGGGGTTGAAAGCTCAGACTTTCATGAAACAAAAATATTATATTCATGGTAATGATTTACAGCCTCGACTCCCGTTTGATTGCAGGCCATAAATACCGACAAACGATACTTACGGCATCTCTTGAGGACATTAGGGACATACTCAAGTTTATTTTATATGGCAATTATGCATTCAATATAAGCACAGACATTGCTTGAAAGGAATTATTTTTCCCTAAAATAAGTCTGCATAGTCGACTACCCTCAAAGGGGGTTTCCGCACCCTGCTGCCTACCCTTGTTGATGCGAAGTACTTAGACAGATCCAAAGACAGAATCAACTGCATGGCAAAAGATGGTATGACCCATACTCTGACAGGGACGCCATCTTTAAAAATGATCTCGCATAGGCTTCTCAGCTCAGATACCCAGCCTATGATTGGCAGTGCCCCATCGAAGTTCATAAGAGGCCAAGGATAGTGGAAGTTTACAGGCAGGGATTGAAAGTTTTGCAGGGGTCCCTTTAAACTCCTTGTGCCTGATACCTTGAGCTTTAAAGTAGAAGACCTTTAAGAGTTGTTTTGGCTTTATTCCCTCCCTTCGTCCCTCCCTCCCTCCCTCCCTCAGTCTTTCCTTCCCTCCCTCCATCCCTCCCTCCATCCCTCCCTCCATCCCTCCCTCCCTCCCTTTGTTTTCTTATTCCCTCCCTCCTCTTCTGGCTTCCCTCTCGCCCTCTCTTTCTTCTCTCCCTCTGTTGATGCTGGAATCCTCTCTCTGTCCTTACCCCGGCCCACATCTCTTCTAATCAGCTGCCTCTTCTTGCTGCTGCTCACCGCTAGGCTTTGTCTTCATTTCTCTTACCCATTTGGCCACACCCTCTAAGTCTTGTAACCATGTGACTGACACACTCTTATTCCTTTATAACTGAAACCTGGGCTAAAAAGAAGAAAGGCGATGAGGACTTTGAGAACAGAGTACTATGTTTATATTATAAAGACTTCTCAATCCCAGGAGGAATTTATTTAAAATCTCCATACTTAACACTCACTTAATATACTGAAGGCAGTGGATTCTATTTTTTCCGTGATACTGATTCGATCCCTATGTGGAAAAGGAAAAGCACTGTAAAAGCTTCCCACACTGTGGGAGTTGGAGTCAGGGTACGCTTTTGGACCAGCCTTGAAGGAAAGCCCAGTCATAGACAGGGGTGGCCCGGGTACTGTTTGCATTCATTGTTACTGTGAGTGGCTGCTTTCCTTCCCTGTTTTATTCAGGAGACTTCTCAGAAGATAGAACCCAATTCACTCTTTATGTTGGCAGCAATCAGCCTAGGTATTCTTTTAATGGGCATTATTTCTGCTAAATTATAGATGGGATGGATACGAAGACAAACGTCATTATCTGAGTTATTTATTCATGGGATGTCGTCTGTAACATGCCCACACCAAGTTTTCTCCTAGTTTCCTATCGATCAACAGCTTTAATCAGCTGTACCAAGGGATCTAAAGAATCAGCAATGCCAGCATCATGAGTAAGTGTCTTTCGCTGGGTCTCTGCCAGACTGGGGGCAAAATCTGCAGCTTTTTTCTTTTTCTGCTTGATTTGTGTGTGTGTGTGTGTGTGTGTGTGTGTGTGTGTGTGTGTGTGTGTGAAACAGAGCACATGGGTATGCATGTGTATGTGTGAAGATCAGAGAAAAGCCTCTTACTGGGACCTCACCTTCAGCCAGCAAGCCCCAGAGATTCTCCAGTCTCTAGGTATCAGAATTAGAGATATGCACTGCCATGCCCAGATTTTTATGTGGGTTCTGGATTTTCAAACTGAGGTCATTGTGCTTATAAGGCAAGCATTCTACGGACTGGACCATGTCCTCAGCCCTATTCATCTATTTTCATGCCTTTATAACAAGAGCACAAAGCAGAGCCAGAGAATGACTCTGCCTGTCCAGAAGCCTAAGTGTACACCTCTCCCAGCTCCGCCCACGTGAATGCATTGTGGTGACAATGGCATCATATTTTAGCTGAATATATGTGCTCTTCATATGTTTTAATCATATGTAAGTCCCCTTCACATCTGTACCTACCTCCCCTATTTAATATACATATATGTATTATATTGGAATATACAATATTCCAATTTGTAGCCCCTGGTTAAACTGCAAGAGTCATACCCTTGAAGGAGACTGCCTCTCTCCCTCACAGCAGGGTATGTTGGGTTTTATTTTAATCCATTTCCCCACATCTATGCTGGGATTTTGTCTGGTTTGAGCTAGTGTGGGACTCGTCCATGCTGTTACCATTGCTGTGAGTTCATATGAGTAACTGCCTAGCTAGCTGGTACACTTTATTTCCTTATGGTCATCCACCACCTCTAGCTCTTACAATCTTTCCACCCCCTCTTCTGCAGTGATCCCTGAGCCTTGGGAGGCAGAAGTTTGATACAGGTGTCCTAGTCAGGGATGAGTACTCCGCAACCTCTAGTTCACTGTATGTTGGTCAGTTGTGGGTTTCTGCATTGATCAGCACCTGCAGCATAAGGAAACTTCTCTGTTGAGAGCTGGAAGACACATCAATGCTGTCAAGTCTAGGGGATCATGCAACATCATCATTTCTAAATATTTATTTTTATATGTATTTAGGCATCTGTGTGAGAGTATACCACAGTGTGCAAATACCCTTGGAAGCCAAAATAAGAACTGGATCCCCTAGAGCTGAAGTTACAGTTGATTGTGAGCCACCCAATGTGAATGCTGGAAACTTGAACTCATGTCCCCTGAAAAAGCAGGAAGCAAGCACTCTTAACTGCGGACGTCGCTCCAACTCCATTGTATTTTCTGTCCGCAGGTCTTGCTCAGTTACGATGTGAACTAGAAGAACTGCAGAAGCCCCAGTTTCTGCCCCATGTTAATGATGCCCACATATCTTTTCTGACTTCGCTTACAAAGCAAGGAACAGCTCTGTCGGCTCCCCAGAAGCACACCACAGCCAAAGCTTCGGTAGATAATCAGCATTCCGTCTAGAGGCAATTAAAGATGATATAGCCAGGGCTCTATTTTTATTTATACTGTGTAATGAGGCTCCAAATTAAAAAAGTTATATCCTAATCTCCACTAATGTAAAGCGCTGCTGTCTTGGGAGTGCAGTGTTCTAGATTAGGTGACAAATTTATCATTTTTACACTTTCTGTGCCAAGATTCAGCATTTCCAGAGGACAAGTGCTGATGCAAATAGCAGAGCTGAATCCCTGTTCTTCCCGCCCTACTGGGGAAGGGGTTTCATTTCAGCAATAAGACATGATGGAGCGTGCATTTGTGGGCAATTAGAGCACACCTTGGGTGGTATTAGAAAGCATAAGGTCAAAGGATGGTGTTTTACCTTCCTAAGAAATGCAATAATGACCCCAAGATGCACAGTGTGGGCACCGTATTACAACTGTAAGGCAGAATACATTAAAATAAAGAAAACAAAGAACACAGGCTTAAGTGGGAATCGGTGGATGGGGTATGAAATCAATTTCAGACAATCATAGCTCTTTGTGCTTGGGTGTCTAAAGGCACTGGAGTTCTGAATGGGTTTATCCCATGCAAACCTTTGCTGCTCGCTCACATACAATCACAACTGATTGTCTAGAGAGAGCTTCCTGCCCCGCCCTCACTTTTTTAAGTCACGCTCTCATGTATTCCAGCCTCAAACTCACTACACAGACAAGGATGACCTTGAATGTCTGTTCTTCCTGCCTTTACCTCTGAGTCGTGGGATTACAGGCATTCACCATCACACCTGTTTTATGTGGTGTAGGAGAGAGAATCAGGGGCTTCATGCACGGTAGGAAATCATTCCACCAACTGAACCACATCTCCAGCTCCTTCCATTGTTTTTAAGAACTAGAAGGAGAATCACTGGTTTGTCAGAAAGAACTTTGCCAAGGATGGTGTGCAGCGGGGATCTGCATGAGTATTAGACTGGGCCTGAGGTCAGAAGGTTGAGCAGAGTCAACCCCTTTGGGTAAGCCGAATTATTTAATAGCTGCTGAGGAATTTGACAGTCTGTATCAAGACAGGCCCCCATGGGTGACTGAAATAGTCCCCCAAAAGATACCTTCATCATCTTCTCTGAGCCTGCTAATGTTATCGTCAGGAAAAAAATTCAGACAAACAAAATGCCTTGGCGGTTGTGACAAAGTCAAAGGGGTCAAGCAGGAAATATTATCATTGATTGTATTTGCACAATTCATCTACTTATTATTATTTATGTATATGTGGGTGTATTTTTGTATGGATGGGGCATGTGTGTGTGTGCATGTGGAGGGCCCAGAGAACAGTTTCAGGTGTTGTTCTTCAGGTGCTGTCAATCTTTTCTGAGACAGGATCTCTGAGTGGTATGAGACAGGATCTCTGAATGGTCTGGAGCTCGCCAAGTAAGCTGGGTTGGCTGACCAGTGGGGACCCAAATGTCTCTGCCTCCTTGGTTCTGGGATTATAAGTGAGCTTCATTATGCTTTTTTTTTTTATTAAATGGACTTTAAATGTAATCATTTTTTTTAATAAAAGGCGGCCATAGGCAGGCTACACACACACACACACACACACATGACAGACATAGAAGCAGACTATTGAATATGGTGATACGTCCATAGGCTACAGGACGCTTACAGCTTTTAGATGCTGATGAGAGGCATGTGGTGTGGATTCCCGTCTATAGCTTTGGAAGCCTGAGTGACTGAGATTTCTAGTCTCCAGAGCTGTGGAAATGGGTTTCTACTATTTAAAGTACCCCTGTTTAGAGTAATATATTACAGTAGACACAGATAACTAATTTAAGTCCCATTATCGGTTCGATCACAAAGGGCAAGTGAAACCTGGAGGCTCACTAGCCAGCTGATATAGCCAATTAATGGGTAGCAGGTTCAGTGAGAGACCCTGTTTCAAAAGAAAGGTAGAGGGCCATTTAGCAAGACACCTGATATCAACCCTAATCTCCGTCTGCACATGCATTTTTTAGCACATCTACACATACATGCACACGCACATTAAATACATTTAAAAAAGAGTTGGGTGTAGTGGCACATGCCTTTAATTTGAGCACTTGGGAGGCAGAGGCAGGCAGACCTTCATGAGTTCAAGGCCAGCCTGGTCTACTCACTGGTCTACATAGTGAGTTCCAGGCCAGCTGGAGCTACAGGGAGACTCTGTCTCAAAAAAACACAAAAAAGAAAAAGAAAAGAAATAACTTTTAACTTTCTACCTTCCCTCTCATTATCTGTGATGTGCTCCTGCACTGAGGAGTTCACTAATTAGACCTTTCTACATCAGAACTCCTCCAGCTTTCCTCTGGAGGGGAGAATGGAGTCAGCTGGCTCCCTTCCACTTCCCCAGCACTCCTCCTGGAAAGGCTGATGTTCCCCCACTGAGATCCCAGCAGTTAGCCTTTTAAGATCCAGGAAAAATTCCTTTCTCCCAGGAACATATCTCTGTAGGTATTTTGTTTCACAAACAATTTAGTAGTCATCTAGGGACACAAGGAAAAAGAGAGTTTTTATTTCGTTACTTCCTAAGGCTATAATGAAAGAAAATCAATATTAGCTGTGGCTATTGCTATGGTTGGAATACACCCTGAAAGTCCAGTATTGGGAATCTCTCTCCCAAATTCACATTTGGGAAGGATTGGATGAGGTCAAAGGACAGGGTTCCTGTGACAAGACTGTGTCTCTGTAGTAAACAGACAAAATAGAGCTGAACTGGGACACAGCTGTGTTGGCTATGTGATGTTCTATGCAGAGTTAGGATGCAGCAAGAAGGCGTTCACTTCTATGCTGGCTTTTGTCTGGTTAGAACTTATATGGGTCTTACACATGCTGTTACCACTGTAAGTTCATATGAGTAACTTCCCAGTTGTCTGGAACACTCTGTTCCTTGTGATCACTGGCCATCTCTGCCTCTTACAATCTTTCTGTCCCATCTTCCCCAATGGACTACGTTAGAGCCAGACAAAATCCCAGCCCAGAAGTGGGTACAAAGTTCCAACCTTAGATGAGGAACTATTGGCAACTGACAACTACTGGGAAAGGAAAAGTTGGTTTGCTCTAAGGATGTGACACTAGATAAGTTAACCAGGCTCCAGTGATGGACACATACCAAGGGACATTTGGGGTCACCAACTTGACTCCATAGGGCTTAACATATGTAATAGAGTGCATGAAATCTGACAGGAGGGTTATATGAGGGACGCAGATGGGGAGGAGGTTTAAATATGATAAAAATTGTATGTAGTTTGCTAAAAATTAGCAGGTACTCATGGGATGTCAGATCATGCTCAACCAGCTTCCAGAAGGGTGCACTAAATCAACCTTTTATTTCTTTAGGAAGTACTCAGACTGTACAGAAAACAGACTAGGATGGCTAGCGGTCAAAGCATGGTTTGAAGGACTAGATCTCTTATATTTAAATACCGACTGACACAATAAAGACTTTTGTACATTTAGAGAAACATGATAACGACTGAGCCTTTGCTCTCTGACTAAGAGGCTGATGCTAAAATAGGTTTCACAGGGTTGTTGCAAGCATTAGAGCAGATCATTGATCTTATCCTTTCAGAGGAAGACACTAAGACACTGAGGTCAGCAGGGTTAAGAAACTTGCCAAGGGTGGTTATTGGTGAAAACTCTGAACCCAAGTCATCTTCTTTAGAAATGTGTGGTCTCTGGATAAGAACGGGATAAAAAGATTTACATTTCCAAAGTAGGTGTAAATCTTAGCCTATAAATTCAGGTGGCTTTCTTCTGGTAAATCATCCTAACACCCTCTGTAAGTTTTTCTCCCACTGGGCTGGAGGAAATAGAAACTGAATCAATTCTTCCTTCTGGTCTCAGCAGATTTGAGCAGGGCTTAGGGGTCTGACCAGCATGTCAAAGCACTGTGGTCATGCCTTGGACTTGTGGCTGCCAAGTGGCATGTTGTTCCAGCCCATGTCACTTTCTTCTCTGTGACTTCTATACTGAACCTGGGTGTCTGCCTGGCACAAGCTTAGCTACTGTTTGCAAGTTCATCCACTCTATTTCTGCTGACATCAATCTTTGCTGACATCACAACTGAGTTCTTTGGCCTCCCAGCATGGACTGAAGACCAGCTCTCCTGGAATCCTCCAGGCCTTCAGCTCTAGATTGCAACTGCTGAGGCACTCAGCTTTTTGGGCTGAGCAGCTACTGGGTTCTCAGCCTCTCCAGTGTAGAAGACTTGTCCCTATGTATTGATCCAACCCATAGAACTTTCTAATATAGTTTATAATTTGAGTCTAATTTATAAGTTGTTTTGGGAAGGTATGGGGTTTTGGAACTCTGTTGGGTTACCTACAGTATGAGCCGATCTAATACATTATTTAAAATATATATATATATATATATATATATTCAAATAAAGTAAATGGAAATTAAAAAAATTAAAAATGTATTCATCCTATCAATTCTGTTCTCCTAGAGAATGCACAGACTTTATGGAGTCACTACTGGATGGAGTTCCACGCACTCAGAATTTCAACAGCTTTTACAGGGAACATGTCTTGCAGAGTGGATCTTGATATCCCTTATGTAGGTAAAGTTTAAGCAGACTAGGGTGAAAACTTATATACATCTTACTAAACAGGCCACATCACCCTTCATTGATTCTCACCAGAGAGGCTTGGGCCCCGCTATAGACACTCACTTTCACACTCACAGGCTTTCCACTCTTTTGATATGTGGTAACATCTCTCTGACCCTATCAGGTGAAGCTTGTCTCTGGCAATACTGAAGTTGTTATGGAAATACAGGAAACCGTCTCTGTTAAAACTCCCAGTAACTGCGGTGAGTGCTGATATCATGTGGTGATGGTGATTCCACCGACTTGTCCCTCTGTGTCCATTCAACCCACAGAACTTACTAGTATTTCTTACAATTTGAGTCTAATTCATGAGTTCTTTTGAAAGATCTGGCGATTCGAAACTCAAGTCACTGGATTTATTGCAGTTATTTGAATCTTTTGCTTAAGTGTCCTGAGCCATGGAAACCAGAAACACTGGCTTGGAATGTAAAATATTCAGTTAGAGAGTGGAAATAAAAACCCACAGGGAAGATGTTGTCTTCATGTCCCTTGGTTCTAATATTGCCTTGCACAGTGTCTTAATCGATATGTTCCTGTATTTTATCTTGTACCCATCTCCCCTGCAGTAGTAAATCCCTGAGCTTTTGACACACAGAGGACACATGTTGGGACGCATTCCCAGCAGACCTCATCTTCGGGGATCATTTTATTTCGTCAGTTTAGTGCCTCCTTTCTAAAGTAGAGCACTCCATAATTTTTTCTTAAGATTCTATCAGTCTTGATCCAGTGTGCTAGGTGATAAATGACAGCTGGCTGGCCACAGAGAGGAAGTCAGCAATGAGTCATGCTGTCTCCTAGTAACCAGTCACTAAATAGCTTCCAGGGAGCACCTACACCCCGAAGCACACTTACCTCTGTTATTATCCGTGGGCAGGTCCCCCTGATCTATATATGTACATTTATCCTTCTTGAAAACGTTAGGGAAGAAAGAGAAAAGCTTGTCTGCCTCTTTCCTCCTCAAATCCCAGTGAAAACCTAAAACCCTAGCGCTTGACCTGGTTTCCTTTGTTTCACTTGCTCTCAAATATTCTGAAGCAGTTTTTGCTGTTATTTTTCTTGATGGATAGGTTCCTTTACATAACTGATAAATCAGTTCATGTTACTATGTAGTGCCACAACTTAAAATGAGACTCAGCAGGCTTTGTTATATGTGGTGACAAGCCTCCTAGCTACACTGTGGGCTCTATGAACAGAGGACTCATTCTGTCTCCTTGTTTTCCATTAAAACACTACAAGTGTTTGTAGGAAATGTTAAATTCCACTGTAGGTGAAAAGAATAGATGGTCCCCAGAGAGCAAAAGCCCTTTCGAGAAGATGCTCTGGTAGGGTTGAAACCTTACCAAGAAAGTGTTTGGAAAAGTTGTCCTGGGACTGGGCACTGACTCAGAAAAACAAAGCCTCATCCCTCTAAGGGCACCTTTTCAATTGCAGTTTCATTTTATGAATGGAGAAAGATCCTGGGTAGCTACAGACTTGGTTTAATGCCACATAGAAGGGCCAATTGGGGGTGACTGGGATGGATACGATATCATCAGATTTCTTTCCCTTGATGGACTGACTGATAGTATTCTGAAGTTTGGGAAGTGATTGTAAGTCTTTATATTCTGTGTTTTACTACCAACAATAAAAAATGGTCACCATGCCTGAAAAACCGTTTTGTTCCATTTAATCTTGTCTTTTTAATTAATGACACAGCCACCCCCTTGAGTCCTGTTTCACATCTCAAACATAACAGAGGCTTTTCATAGATGATCATTTTAATCCTCCCCAAATTTCAGGAACTGGGGATGTTTGCTCAATATCTCCAGCCCAAGGCTTAGAGAGGCTAAACAAACTGCCCCATGTTGCAAAACTAACAAGCTGCCCAGCTGAGACTTGAACCTGTGGTTTCCTGGCTCTGAAGTCCATAAACTGTAACTGTGAAGCTAATTCCCTTTTGGTAAGCCTCAAGCCTGCGGCAAAATGAAAGGGAACACTTCAGAGTTTACCAACCGACTGGAGAGTCATAGAATTGTATAACTATAAACGTGGGGCTTGGGTAGGAGGATTAGGGAGCACTTAACCTTGGGGCTTTTGACTGTGATACTCAGATTCTACAGATGTTCTCAGAGGCACTCAAGAGGAAAAAGAAGAGGGGGAAGTCAGGAACCATGAGAGACAACTCAGGATTTTTGGTTCCTGTTTCTGCATACAGACACTTCCTATATTCTTATTTAGAGGCAGGGTGATAGGGTGGGCTCATCATTGTGGAAAGAGATGAAGATGGATAACCACTGAGTTAGCTAGTAACTGCTTTTTGCTAGCATGGGGAAATGAGGACTCGGATAGCACTTTATCCAGAGTCTACTCTGCTTCCGCTGTGCTAGCTTCTGGGGAGATGTGAAGAGCTCTATCTATTCAACCCCCCTCAGGGCATTGAGACAGACCAAAGTACAATTCCACCCAAACCCAACTTGCTTAACCACTGAGTTTATTGGGACTGGTTACAGAGCATGGGTGAGAGGGGACAGGAGTGCAAGTGACCCCCAAATAGTGGCATCACCACAAAGTCCCACCCAGTCATGGACGCATACGTCACAGAAGTTGCGTCATGGGGGCCCCCTCTAGCTAATCTACCCCTTTCTATGTACAGTAGCATCATCCATATCTTTTGTAGCCAAGGGAGGGTAGGAGAGTAATGGCTACAGTCTAAGGTGAGTGTCCTGTGACCCTTCCCCTCCGGGAGGTGTCAGTAGCTCCATTACCATTATCAAAGACCTGGCTATCTCTGTGTTGTTCTGCTCAGTTAGTTGCCATGGCTACAGACCCAGGTAATCTCATCTAAAATGGCATGTGGTGATCATGTTCTGTCCAGAGGAAAAAAGCCACACTACAGTAGTTAAAATTATAGCCCTCTGAGCACAGAGCTCCACGACCTGCAAGAACTGGCTTCCTTCTTCTCATTGGGCCCATATGCCTCCACAGCTGAAGGCTCACCATCAGGGACTTCCTCCTGTCTCTGTAGTCCTTTCTAGGTCTCCTCCTAGTACAATCTGTTTTTCCATAGCCCTAGAAGGTAAGTGAGATAAAGCCATTCCTCCCCATGACAGCATTTCAAATACCGAAGACACTGAGCACGTTTTAAGTGGGCATGTCACCTCCAAATCACCTAAGTCCCATAAACATTTTACGGGCTACTGAATTTTTCAGAGTGTGTCGATATACTCAAGAAAAGCTTCAGTCTCCTGGTCCCTGCTTTAAAGACTTAAGTACGTAACAAAACAAAAATTCCAATAATATTTAAGTCATGCATTATCCTTTAAACTTTCATTCCACATGATGGTTACTCTTGGTTCTCAACTTAACAGGCTCTAGACTCACCCATGAGACAAACTTTTAAGCATGTCTGTGAAGGAGTTTCTAGACTTAGTTAAACGAAGAGGGAAAACCCATCTTAAAGGAGGATGGTGCTGTCCCACACACTGGAATGCCAGACTGGAAGAAAGAGGAGGAAGCGAGCTGAGCACCAGCATTCACTGCTCTCTGCTCCTAAAGGATTCAGTGTGACCAGCCGCTTCCAACTTCTGCTGCTGTGTCTTCCAATCTCCCAGTACCCACACGTAAAAGGTAAGCATGGGGATACACACTTGTAATTCCAGCACTGGGAAGGCAGAGAAAGGACCTCTGGGGGTTTGCTGACTTGCCAGCCTCTCTAATCTGTGAGCTCCAGGTTCAACAAGAGATATCTCAAAACACAAAGTGGATAGTGCCTGAAGAATGACATCAGAGGTTGACCTATGTCCTTCACATGCATACACACAGTCATGTGCATCTGTATATACATATACTCACACCCATATACAGATGATGGTGAGTTAGTTTTAAATGTCTTTACAGATATACCTTACCAGTGAGATAAGAAGAAAACAGTTATAAAAGAAAAACAATTTCTAAATTTTGCAAAATGTCTTACAATTAGACCTGAACTCTTTCAGGTGATGGAGGAAGATGCTGTGTCTATAGTACAAACCAGCAGCAGAACGCCATTCAACCCTGGGTCTAGAGTGCACTGGCGTTTACAACTCTGAAGCAATAGCAGATTACCTTTCTAATAATGTGTGTTTCTGTTAAAAGTTAGAAGTGGCCGTGTGCCCCCGAGTTCATCCTGGACCCTGATATCTGAACAGCAGAGGATTCATCTTGGAATTGCACACCCACACGAAAGAACCCACCAAACAAACACCTCGCCTTCATCTCAAGCTAATTCTGTTCCACAGTCCCTGGCTATCTGTGAGCTACCCAAGTGATTCATTGTACATTTTCATATTGCTGCTTATTCAAAGAATCAAATGTGCTTTATATGAAATATCTTATTTACTGTCAGCACAGCTTGGCAATTATTATTAGCTCCATCTTCTATTTGGAAAATCAAAAGTTCAAGATGGTTCAGGAGGGGGAAAGAGCAAACCTCACAGAGGACTTAGAATTCTTCAGTATTTTACTTGGAGATGCTCCAAAAACCACCCAGTTAACCTCCTCATTTACGGGCGAGGATGGGGACATCAGAACCATTTCAGTGTTATATTTAGCGAACTTAAATACTTTTCAATTTCATTTCCATTTCCTGAGTTTGAGATGAGAATTCTCGCACTGGCTGTTTTCTAATAATAGGACTCTCTTAACCACTAATGGGAGTGTGCCAGGATGGATGGAAGCCTCTCTCTGTGTGATGTCTAGCTAATGTATGTGCCAATCATATGGAAGGGTGCTGGGCAGGGGCTGAGCCTACTTCCGACCCCTTCTGGAACATGCACTCACTTTCAATAAACAGACTTCAGACCTGGTTTTGGGCCTCAGTGGCTCCACCTCTAAAATTAGGTGTTGGACTAAATCTTTAAGTGTTCTTAGAGTTTTATGTGCCACAATTCTCACTTTCTTTATATAAATTTTCAAATGCATAATATATACATATGTCATAGGAATGCAAATTTGCAGATATTATAGAGAGGAAGAAAGCAGAAAGTAGAAATGGAAGATTCTACTATAGTCGACTATACGTTGAAGGTTTCTCTAAGGAGAAATGATTCTGTTCTTAATACTATGTTTTCCAGAAGGTCATGGATTCTAGGCACCTTGTGCATGGTCTATTTCCCTTAAAAAGTTTTAGAATCAAATTGGCACTGGATTCTGTCACCTGGCTCTGTTGTAGTTACCTTTCTCATAGGAGGGCTGGGACATCTGACTCCAGTATGGTGAAGAAAGAAAGTGCAGCCATATCTCTGAATGAAGATCTTTAAATTTACATGGAGTATGCAGCTGTGACCACATCCTTCTAGCAAGCCATCATGTCATCAAAGATGGAAGAATATGAGGCTTTGACTAGGTCCCCAAACGTTCTTCTAGCAACGAATGACATCATTGCAGACGGAGGAAGTTGAGGCTATGACTTGGAACTGGTCCCACCATACTCTTAGCAAAGATCAATATCATCACATATGGGGGTATATGAGGCTGTGACACTCCTAGCAAGGACCTGTCATCAGATGGAGCAGTATGAGCCTGTGACTCGGTCCCACCACATTCTTCTAGCAATGATCTTGTCACTGCTGGTGGAGATCTATGAGGCCAGACTTCAGAGAAGCATGTGGCAGGATGAATTATGAGAGGCTGCAGGCCTGTAAATATTTTCATTAATAATTATCCCGAGGTTGGGGGGAGAGTCTCTACTAACCTCACTAAACTCCCATTTCATACAACCCAAATCATGTACTGCTCACGTCTGACTGAGCAAAGAAATCCATCTTAGAGTGATCTAGCTTAAAACCCCATTTGTAAATGCAGGCTGAATGGCTATCAGGGAAGGGTGAAGGACTACATATGCCGCCCCTAGGGGCTCTGCCAGCTCCTCCAAGGGACAGCTCTGGTCACTTGGTAAGGCCTTACAGCTCAGGTTAGATGCACCTCTGAGAAAACCCACAGGCAAACATGACACAGATATATACTTCCAGAGATAAGGTATTGTCAACCACCACAGACAAAACTCCTTGCCCCTCATGAAAATTCAGAAGAGAACAGGGACCACCCATAAACCTTGGCAGAGGAAGTTGAGGATTGTGCCACTGACTTAACATGTCACCATTCAGATGTGTCACACTTGCTGTGCAGGCAAATATTCAACTCACTCACAGCAATTTAGACAACTGCATTAAGAAGATATAGGAAAAGGCAACTTAGGGAAAAGGCAAGAATTCCTCAATCAATCAGTATCTGTTGTGCAATTACCACATGAGAAAGACTTCTGTAAGACACACTAGGAAGAACTAAACATGGATGGTGGTTCCAACTCACAGAATCTTCTGATTTAGGTCAGAAGGTCACACAGCTGAACAGCTGATTCTGAGTACAGCACAGCAAATCAACAAGATTGAGGGGGTGAAAGTCTTAGAACTCAAAGCCAGGAATGTCTAGGGCTATAAGAGTCAAGAAAAGCTTCCCATAGTTGGAGTAGGAATATGTCTCCATTGATAGAGTATTTGTCTAGTGAACAAAGCCCTGGATTCAATCTCCATCACCAGGCATGATGGTGTTTATCCATGATCCCAGCACTGGGGAGGTGGAGAATCAAAAGTTCAAGGTCATCCTTGGCTACTTAGTGAATTTAAGGTCAGCCTGGACTCCAAGGGACCTCATCTCAACAAGAAAACAAATCAAAACCAAATCATGAAACAAGAAAAGAAAAAGAGTAAAGACATGTTTCCCATGGTACCTTTTTTTAAGGGAGGATCCTGGTAGGTAGACCAGAGGGAAAGTCTTCAGAGAACCATTGATGGGATTGTAAACTCACCAGGAGGAGACACCGGCAATAAAGTTCTAAAGATCCTTAGGAGAGTCACTAGAGAAGAAGGTTAGGGGCTAGGAACGCAGGTTGGTGATAGTGCCCTTGCCTAGCATGTGTAAGGCTCTGAGTTTGATTGCTAGGAGAGAGAGAGGCATTGGGAGAGAAGAGGGAGGAATTCAGAGCTGATGTCTGACGGCTCTGAGAAGTCGAGTGAGGTGGCTCATGTCTTTAATTCCAGCAGGAGCAGGTGAGACTCTTTGCCCTATGGTCGATCTCCTTCCTTTCCCCACATAGTGCCCCCTTCTGCTTGCCTGTCACGTGTTCTTCCTCTTCCCCCTCTCTTTATATTTCTTCCTCCCCTCAAATACATTCCTTCCTACTCATGTGCCCTATGTATGCAAATAGAATATGTTTACATATAGGATATCTATATATGTATGTATATGTAGGACACAATAAAAATATTAATATACACTCACGGATATATTTGTAGGAAAGGCAGGAAAGCAAAGGAGAGAATTGTGTATATAATCTAAATCTAGATCGCACATATGAGAGAGTACATGTGCTATTTATCTTTCCGAATCTGGCTTATTTTTCTTAATATAATCTTTCTCTATTTGTCATTCTTTTGTTCTTTCATTCTTCTTTTTTTCTCAGTAGACATCGGCTTTTGTCAGACCTGCATCACAGCAGAGTTACAAATAGAGAAATGAACTGTCGATCCTTGTCTCCATTCCTCTGTGCTCTGCTCCTCTGACACTACAGCTGTGACCCAGGCCAGGGGGAGATGGGTGCCCCAAGAGCAGAATGCTGTAGAATAGCTCTTCAGCTGAAAGTTGTCTTAGAAAAGCGTCTGACTATTTCAAAATGAGAAAGGAGGTCTGGGATGGACTCCTTCCCAGGAAAGATGAATATTAGTCATCCTTTAAGTCTCTTCCTCCCACCCACAGAGCTGGTCAGTACCCATTCATTTCGGTACCACAGGCACGCAGGAGAGATGGGTGGCCAGCATGCACTAGGCTCACAAACCAAAATAACAAGAGTAGCAAAAGAGAAGCCAAGACCTGTTGGTTCCAGGCAGCAATCGAATGATGCATTCCTGAAGATGGATTGGAAAACCACCAGCCCAAATAGAGCAGGAGAACGAATGAGGGTTCCAAAAGCAAGCTTCCTCCACAGCGTGTCCCCCACAGCCTGTTCTTCAGGAAACTGTCCATGTTGATTGATAAGCTCCAGCAGATGTCTCTTTGTCTGATTTTAAATAGTAATATTACCAGTATCTGAACAATCTGGCACCCAGAGACTCCCAATATGATCCCCTACAAGAGCCTGACATCACCTCTGTGGTATTCTGCTCAAAGTTCATAACCAAATCTAAGTATGAAGGTATATCAGCAAAACCAAACAGAGGGATGGACTAAAAGCCTTCAAAAAGTCAAGGTCAAGGAAGACCACAGAAGGGCAAAGAGAGGCTAAGAAGACTAAAGAGACATCACACCTCAACGAGATGGCTCCCACAGCTACAAGAGGCACAGAGCTGATGGAGCATGAATATCAGCTGTGGATGGGGTGATGGTAGAATATCAAGATCATGTTCCTTTGGTAATTGTTCTGTGGCTACACACAGAATGCTCTTTGCTCTCAGGAAACAGAGTGGCACAATGCCCAGCAAGGGGATGTGTCTCCAATGTTAAATCTAACAGAACTAGGACTACACAGTTCTATCAGCTTCTCCTTCAAGACTCAAATTTAACACTCAGGAAGTTGAGGCAAGAGGATTGTGAGTTCTAATTCAGCCTGGGCTGCACATTGTGACCTTGTCTTTAAACAAGCAAGTAAACAAGCAAACAAACACAGAGCCCCACCAAAACTTGGAATGTGGCAGTAAGGCTGCAGCAGGCCTAGGATGGAAGGAATGGCCCACCAGCCTCCCTGGGGAGTCTAGAGGAACAGGTGCAAGGTCTGAATCCCTAGTGTCACTGACTGGTGATGAGCCCATCATTCTCTTCTATATCCTGGGCCTGAGGTCACTGCAGCATGGAACCCAGGCATGCACTCAGAGCACAGAGAAGTCAAGAAAACAACCTCTGGTTTGGATTCTAGGATCTTAAGGGAGAACTCTCTACTAGCCTTACTTTTATTATTTACTAGTTTGCTGAAATAGATAGGAGGAATTGATTCCACTCCGGCTGAGGATGGATATGAAAGATTGTGTTGAGTAGAAGAAGCCAGCCCAGAAGATTCCACAATGAATTATCTCATTTGTAGAACACTCTTGAAAATACCAAAGTAATGAGAGAGAATATCAGACATTGCCAGAAGTTGGGGGGTTGGTGTGTGGCCATAAACTGAGGAGTGATGGGAAAACAGTGCAAGGCTTGGTGTCCTGACTGAGAGAGGAAGTGGGTTCTAGATCTGCATTCTAATTCAGAGATCTGAACCAAAAATATCCTTTATGCTGAAAGTAATTTTCAAATACAAATTAAATAAAGAGAAAGGAAAATACCAGCTTCACTTAGGAATAAGCTTACTTCCTAAATAGACACAAAATTCAAATAAGTCACTGAGCAAGGATCAGCCTCTCTGACAAAGGTCTCATTCATTTGCTTGTCATGTTTCGGGTGATTCAGAGGAAAGATCCACTAGCAGAAGCCAGTCAGCTTAAATTGACAATTTTCCTGATGTCCCAGGTATCTGCTTGGGATGGTCATTCTAGCAGCTTGCCCAAAGACAGGGTCCTGATCAGTGTACTGCATGCTCCCCCGGCCTGGGAAATCTTGCTGCAGATGACGGCCTCTGGGGGTGGCCCTCTGACTAATGGCACAGGTGAAGAGGATAAGATTTGCATGCTGGGAAACCACTGACTGCTCAGTCCTCCAAGCTGGATGCTTCAGCAGTCCCAATCTGGTAATGAAGGCCTGGAGAATTCCTCCAGAGCCACTGGTCTTCATTATATGATAGAGGGTAGAAGAAACTGGGTTCTGATGCCAGTGAAGGGTAGATTTGCTTACCAGCAAGAAGCAAAGGCAGACAGGCAAACAGCACTGCTCTCCCCTCAGACCTCCTTGTATTTGGCCTCTTCAGGAAGGTACTGCCCACTCTGGGGGAGGGGCTTCTCCTTCCATTAACTTTTCCTGGAAATGCCCTCATAGACAGATCCAGAGACTTGCCTGTTAGTTGATTCTAGATCCAATCAAGTTGACAGTCAAGATTCACCATTATTACACGAGGTGTCTCCCAGGGTGGAAATACCTCACGGAATTCACCACACTCTGAGAATGGTCCTCATCCTTTTGGGGTCAGAGAGCTTCAGGTTCTTTGGGTGCATAGGTCATTGTGAAGCTGCTTCATCCTTCATTACTCATTGCCAATGCATCCCTTAGGTACCTTCCCCAGAACAGATGTCACACTAGGCACTGGATATACAAAGATAAAGAATAAATGTGTGCTGAGCAGCTCCCAGCCTTCCAGAGCTTGTACTGCAGGGTAGAGAATGTGATGGGCAACTGACGGCTATTCCAGACCCTGTGACAATAATTTCTCCCTGTTGTGAGTTAAAGTCAGGTTAGGTGCAAACAATCCCTATCTTGTGAATTGCTTAGCAAAATTCATTATCCTCCACTCTGACTACAGCGAGAAAACATCCTAAAACCTTAAGATTCAACCGCACACTGGTTGTTCTGATGAGAAACCAGGCCCTAGTGGGATTCTTGCCTTTACCCCAATATTAATGATGTACTATGGGACATAAAGGGAGTGACTTGTAACTCATCCCACTGAACAGATACACTGTACTTAGAATGTACATGCTTGCTGTCTTGTGTCATCCAACACAGTGTCCTCATCAAGTTAACAGGCCAGGAGCAGAGTCTCATCCATCTTCATGTCCGAGCCCCCCCCCCCCCACCGCCACCATCTATAACACATACTTTGGGGCTTTGCAAGTGACATTTTCGAGGACTGCAGTCATGCCTGTGTCTGTCACTTCTCTCATCTCTTGAGACCAAATATTTGGCAAGAAGCAGCTAAGGTAAGGAGGACTTATGGTCACAGTGTGAGGAGATGCAGTCCACCACGGCAAGGAAGGCATGATGCTGGACCGAGCTTTCCTCTGAGATGGTGGGAGGCTGCTGGATCATGTCTCAGTAGCTCGGGAGCAAGGACGCAGGGAAGGGAGAATGCTGGCGTTCATGGGCTTCTTCGTTTTCTTTTCTTGGTCTGGGCTCTGAATCCATGGATAGTACCACCCAAGTTCAGGGTAGGTCTTCCCTCCCCACTTAATCTTCCCAGGGAATGCCCTCATAGGCATGTCTACAAATGTGTCTTCTAGTGACTCCAAAGTCAGCCTGGTTTAAAATGACAATGTTGTGTGTAGACCATCATAATCCTTCTGAGAAAGCAGAGCAGCCAAAGATGAGGCAGAGAGAGAAAGAGCAAAAAGGATAACATGGGCCTTAAACTGCTTAGGAATCGGGGTGCCTTTAGGTGCCTCTTAAGTAAAGCGTATTTTTAATAGGCAAGTGGAAAAAAATTGCACTTTACAACAGAAAAGGATGCATGTGCTCTAATGTGGCCACCGTTTGTCAACCCAGTTTTCTTATAAGGTAATTATCTAACTTAGTTTCTCAGCCATAAATGCAGTGTTTGGACTAGGAGGGTCAAAAAGTTCTAGTGTCCACAGATTCTGTATTTCTTAAGATGAAAATCATGCTGCGATTCTCTGCTCTTTAGTTTGTAATTTCCCTTTCACACTTCACAGAAATTTGTGAAAACTACTAAGTGTGAGAGGCGACTTCCCATAAATATCCCATAAACATCCTATCATGTATGTTTCCCATTAGGGCTTCTGACATTCCGCATGTTTTCAAAGGTAATTGGAAATACGGGGGATGATCTAAGGGTTATTATTGTGTTAGAGGAGAAGAGCTAATGATGCCTTAGCTACCGGGCTATTGAGCTGATCCCAGAACCCATTAGCTCAATTAAGTAAATCAAACAGGAAAAGCAGTTTGACTCAAAGAGCCACCACTGCTACCTACTACCTGCTTGAGAAGCTTCTATTTCGTAGGGTGTTCAAATCGTTTGTTCATTCTGTGTAGAAGAAAATGGCCTGGCATCCGATGTGCGGGAACAATGGTTCAAGATCACTGAGACGCTCCGAGCTATATGTTAACCGCAACTTTAAGAAAGCCAGAAAGACTGGCTTCGGAGTAAAAGAGAGGCTTTCCTGGGGTGGTTTATCCTATCACACAGAGGCAGGGCTGGAAGTAGCTTGTGGATTTCTCTTCTCTTAAAGGATTCTCCTCAATCCTAAGTGGAGTTTAGTCAGGTTTATGAGAAACCAAGGACCAGGCATTGAGACAAGTGTTTTTGATCTTGAACATTCCAGTTCTGGGGTTTCAGCATTCAGGCAGGGAAAGCACTTAGGCTTTCAGAGTCCAAGCCCTATAGAAAATGCTGAGGTGAACATGTTTTATATTGTTCATGTGGCCAGTTCGTAGGATGATAGAGAACACAGCTCATGCATTAATATTTAAGGTATAGCGGTTCTACTCAGACCATGGCGTGGCCAGAGAGAATCAGTGGAGTGGATAAATGTTTAATTTGATAGAACAGTAGCTGTTTCATCAACTGAAAGAACTCAAACCTGATGTAGTTGGTACTGGTGAGTGGGGAGCAGGTGGCTTTCCTGCCAGTCAGCGCTTGCAAGTTTTTTATGGCATGGATTCATGCCTCGTGGCTGAAATAAGGCATTGATGTGGTAGCTTTACGTGACTGCTGGAGGTTCAACAGCAGTTTGCTTTAGTGAGCTGGTACACATTGGGCCACTGCACCACGACATGAGACTTAGACTACAGAAGAAGGAAAAAGTGAAACTAGATTCTAAAAAAATAAACCTTAGACTGCTCATTATTTAGATGATATGTGTCTTGTTAATGTTCATCAACATTGGCAATGGAACGGTATATGGTCCCGTATTCAGAACACCCATGGGAAAGGGCCCTGGGAAAAAGTCTGGGCCCCGGAGGTCTCTCTTCCCTGACGGCCACTCCTCCTTTGCTGAGTGCCCAGGGTGAACATCAGTCAGTCCAACTTCCTCCGACTCCTGTAAAACAAGCAGAGTTTGTATCTGGAAGGTACAGGTTCTTGTGAGTCTCTGTAGCTCATGTACATTGAAGCCCCCAAGTCTACTCCCATGACAAGCATTGAGGGTACTGACCTTGGTTCAGAAATGCGTCCTGTGCTCAGACCGCAGCTTGGCACTACTGGGAAGAGGTGGGAACTTTAATGAGACCTTCAGCTTACTGTGGGGATGGGGATGGGTCTCTCTCTCTCTCTTGTATATGCATGTGTATATGTTCTATGTGTGGTTGTGTGTGTAGATGTGCATACACATGCATATGCATGCATACAGATACCAGAGATTGATGTTGGGTATTTTCCTCAATTACTCTCCATCTTATTTTTTGAAAAAGGATCCTATTGAACTTAGAGCTCACCAGTTCAGGAAGACTAACTGGCCAGTGAGTCCCAGGGCTGTGCCTCTTTCTGCCTCTCTAGTTCTGGGCTTATAATCACATACCAATATGCCCAGCTTTTTACATGGGCACTGGGGACCCGAACTCAAGTTTTCATGCTTGCACAAGTATTTGATCAATTGAGCTGTCTGCCCAACCGTTCTTCCTCATTTCAACACTTCTTCCTCGCCATGATGTAAAAGGTTTTGCTTGCTGAGCCATGTGGTCCCTACATAATGTGCTCACCACAGGGCCAAAGACAATGGGGCCAACTAGTCATGGACTGAAATCCCTGCAATCAAGCCAAGATTAACCTTTTCTCTTTGTAAACTGGCTATCTCAAGTATTCTCAGGTAGCACAATTGTCAGTAGCCAGGGGGCCCTTAACCACACAGGATCATCACCTGGACAGGTACAGTGCTCATTCATCCCCCAGGGACCCTCAGAGCCCCACCTGTCCCTTTTCACTGACTGCTGGCAGCCAGAAGAGGATTTGCTTTGTCTGAGATCAAGTTGTCTCTGTCTCTGACTGTCCTTTCACCTGTGTGTCTCCATGGCCACGAGTGTAGCCTGCAACATTCATACTGATATATTCATTGCTGGAAACAACAGAGAATATTGAATTGGAAAAAACCTAGGCAGAACTTAATCCCCGTATAATAATACTATAAAAGCAGCCATCATTACAGCTGTCTGGTCAGCTGTACCCTCAGACTCACTGTTGTGGACCCATGTCTATTTAAACATCACTTCCACGCACAGGCCAGCCAAGAGTACCTGTTGAGCAGGCAGAGGAATGAATGGCTGAGGCCTAGCAGTGTGAATGGACCGTGGGCCTCCAGCTTAGTTTTACACCTCCTGGGCTAAGGTATGTTTTTCCTACGGCCCTGCTCTTCTTTGGGTTCTCTGCTTATTTCTGGTGATGGCAGATAGCTTCTTGCACTGTTGGGGGGATCTTGGCTGGAAAATCTCGCTCTTCACCTGTCAGCTACCTTCTGGAAACTCATACCTGGGAAGAACGAGTGTCAGCAACATGCCTCACAATTGCTAACAGTTGGCGGAGCAGCACGTGAGTTGGAGCGGCGACATTTGTCCCCATTTCTGTGCTCTGATCTGAGACTTGTAGCAGATGCACGGGGCTGGAGGTCGGCGGTGCGCGTGTGTGGGGGGACCCGCTTGGGGAATGTACAGGCCCAGGCCTGTGAGTTCTGTGTACTGCTGATCCTGTCTGTCCTGTGGGTGGTTTCTCTTCAGTAATCTTTTACCCTTTCCCAGTGCTTGAAGCCATGGCAAACATGGCTGTTTTACATGAGACTAGCACGCCAGAAAGAAATTGCATTCACAAACACTGTGACTTTATGCTCGATCCTCAGTAAGCCTTAACTTCCAACTTTAAAAATATTGGTCTCCCAGAAAACTTTTGCATTGCTGTTTTTAATTATAAAAATGTTATGAATGCTGTAATTCTAGCATTCTCTCTCTCTTTCTCTGTCTCTTTTCCAGTCAGCTGCTTTGCTTTACTTGTATTTAACATTTGCTCTTCTTACTCCTCTGCCTTGTTTCTCAATTGATTCCGCCTTCTCTTTCAGTACCTATTTCAGTCTTCTCATGTCTGTAAGTTAAACAACAACAAAAGAATCTTAGGAAGTTGTAGATATAATAATCTACTCAATTTATTAAATACATCCTTCCCAGGATCTTAAGATACATTTCCACAATAAATTAAAAAAAAATTATCCATGGCAAAGGGACAATTTACTTACAATTATCAAGTCAGAGCCAGTCATTAGCCCCATAATTTTAATCAGTATGTGCATTTACTTTAATTGGGGTTGTAACCCCAGGACAGACATGGGTGTTCTGGTCTTTATTTGACTAAAAGAAAGTTGAAACTGCACAGATTTTTTATTCCTTAAAATTAAAATTAAAAGGAGAATGTATAGAAGATAAGACTGATTTTCTGAGAAGCTGGTAGAGAGGAGCGTCTGTCTCTCATCACACAGACTGGTGAGAGATGGGAATTTCAGTCAGCTGATATTTTTCCTTTCATTATTTATGATCTAAGCCAGCTCATCTCCTTCCCTTTCATTATTTACATGACATCTAATGGCTGGTCTGATTGAGTTAAACATCTGCAGTGGTTGCTCTTGGCTGGGTGCATCAGAACTTGTGCTACAAGAGTCTTGCTTTACCAGCAGAAAAATCATCTCAGTCACCAGAAAGCTGAGGGTTGAAGGATCACTGTGAGTTTGAGGCCAGCCTGGGCTACATAATGAAGTCCAAGCCAAGCTAGGTTATAGAGTGAGACTTTGTTTAAAATTTTTTTTTAAGTCCATTTCTTTGTTTCCTCCATTTTGATCTTCTGCCATCTGCTCATAAAAAAACGCAAATGACGCCATTCCCCAGCAGTGTTGTCAGTGATGAGTGACATCAACGATAAACAACACACCTGACTTCAACTTCTGCATCGTGTTTTAAGAGGACTGTTTCATCAGTGATAACATTATTATTTTTCCTCAGAATCTGGACTCTAAGCACAGTGAAAGAACTTGTGTGCAAAGGCTTTATTTGAAAAGGCTGGAAAAGAAGTGGCCGTCATCACAGATGCTGTCTCCTGGCTGGCCTTGAAGTTCTCTGCATGGAAACCATGACCGGAAATGAGCAGTGGCCTCACCTGTGTTGGGGTGCTCTGGGGTCCCAGAGCAGAGAAGTACTAGGACCAGAGGAACTAGAAGAGCATGCATGAGCCTTTCACAAACTCAGACGGGCGTGTAGCTGGCTAAAGGCAGAAACAGCTTTCCTGGTGTGCCGTACAATATGGCCTCCACCCTTGATGTAAGTGCAGTCTATGATGCTCAAGAGCAGTGGCTCATATTGACTCCATCTTCTATTCCAGTGCAGTCCTCAGTCATCCCAAATGTCCCTTTTTCATAAGCCTCACTTGGAGGAAAGTGCTGCAAATACCACTCTGTGTGTCACACACACTCTGTATTACTTACTTCTGTATCACTGTGACAGAGTATCTGAGGAAAGAGCTGGGCAGGGGAGAGGCACTTCTTTTCATGTGGTTTCAAGGGATCTCGGTCCATCTCAGAGGACAAAGCATGAGAGAATGGCTCCGGCTCTGGTGGCATGGGCGTGTAAGGACAGTGGCTCTTCAGTGGCAGTAGACCAGGAAGCAGATGGCAGCTGGAGCCAAGAGCCAGCCTACACTCTTTAAAGGCCGCTCATCAGTGACCTACTTCCACCAGCCCTGCTCTGTGCTTCTGGAAGTTTCACTGCAGAATGACCCTGCTAGGGGCATTTGAGAGTCACAGTGCAAGACAGTCATCAGCACCCTTTTCTTTTTCCCACAGAAGAGTAAATGACTAATTAAGCCATTTATCCCCCCTTTAACCAACTTGGTCTGTGAGCAAAGTTGTCTCAAGACTGGTTCTGAAATTGTACCCTTATGGGATTCTAGTCTCTACCCCAGCATTTAGTGATGCACCGTAGGACCATTAGTGTCCCCTACACAGGACAAAGAGAAAAGAGAGCAGAAAATAACAAAGTCTCTATTTACAAAGCAACAACAATATATTTAATATTTCATCAGAATTAATCATAGTCTTTAAAGCTGAAACCAATATTGGAGGTTGTAAAAGAAGATCAGGAGCAAGGGCAGTCACTCTGGTGTAATGTGAAACGCTGCCGTTCCAATGAGATGTGGCAGATCGTAGAAGGTGTCATCAGCTGAGATGACTTCAGTAGCCTCTTTCCTGAGTGCCAAGATGGCATTTATCATCAGCATCATGTAGTGATCAAGTTCTGAGTGTGAGGTGGGGGTCTTCATATATAAATCCATTTTTCTTTAATGTTTGGATGTCTTTAGTATAACCAGAGGTACTGATCAACCCATTATAAAAATTAAATGTGACTTTGATGAAATACATATATATATAAATATGTGAAAATATACATGCTATATTTATAAATATACACTAAAGCCATATATATGAGAATACATTGGGATTAGGAAAAGAAGTTTAAGGAAATTTTTATTTCATTCTATTTTGATTATGAAATATGTGCTTTTAAAGCAAGAAAACAATGCAAGTGTGAGTACACATAATAAAACTATTAAACTAATTAACACTATTAAAATGAAGAAAGTATGTCACAAGAGGAAATGCCATGATATTTGTTTATAGACCTTTACCTCTACCACTGTGAAAGAATTTGAGTTTATACCCAATATGAAAAGTCACAGAAGCAATATAAAGAAAAGAACAAAAGTCTTGTGTGTTTCTTCAACCCTGGAAATTAGGATCATAAGAATTTTACATCATTCATTAGCAAATTGGATACATACTGAGATGTTTTCAAATCAACAAAGCTTGGAAATGTGTACCATAGAAACTGAAACAAAACAAAATAAAAATGAAGAGCATTTTTCTCTTTCTTTCTGATTAAGTAGAGATGAGACATTCTCTTAGACAGGTTGCCAAAGAGCAATTTTAATTTATGGATCATTATCCATTACTTGCCGAGATCTTCCTCAAAGAACCAAAATGCCCTTCTTTCAGTAAGTAGGTCAGAGATTAAAAGGCATCTTGTGGTGCTGTTATTACTCTTACTCCTAAATAGAATTCTGAGGATAATCTAGCTCTTCCATGCTTGTTAATAAATTTGAGAGTTTAAAACCTACAAATACCTAGCCAAAGCAATTGAGGAAGAGAAAGAAATAGAGGGCATCCAAACTGAAAAGGAAGAAGTCCAACCAGCCTGGCTTATGGTTGAAATGATCTTCTACATATAAAAAAAAAATCCTAGACCACCAAAAAATATTAGAATTGGTAAGATACTTAAGTAGCATTGTAAGAAACAAAGTCAACACACAAAGATCAACAGTGTTTTATATACTAATAACTAGCCAAAATGAAATCAAGAAAGGAATCTTATTTATAGTATCTACAAAAATAGTAGGAATAAATTTAATCAAGCTGGCAAAAGTTCTCTAAAATAAAAACCTAGAAACAGCAATGGAAGAAATTATACACACACAAAAAAGATATCTCCTATTTACATACTAGAAGAAATCAATCTCATTAACAAGTCCATATTACCCAAAGTGATCTGCAGTCAATGCAATCTCTACCAAAATACCAGTGACATTCATCATAAAGATTAAAAAACCAAGATCACAGACATTTAAGGCTCACATCCACAAAAGATCCCCAATAGCCAAAGCATTCTGGGTAAAAGGAGGCAGACATGTTAGAAAGCTACTGCCACAAAGCAGCATACTTCTGTGACGACAGAATAAATGGCAGCACATCAATCCTTCCATTTTAAATAAGCACCAAATAGGAAACTGGCTTAGTCACTCAGGAACAGCATAGGCCTTGCTGCTCCTGAGACAAGATGAACTTTGAATCGACTTGTGCAGCCCTCTGCCTTCTTTCTCACCACAGTGAGCTAAACCCCATGCAAAGGTGATACTCCTAGTGAGCTTCCTCAGGAAAATCTTCTAGAAACCAAGTTCGGAGCATTTGTACCCTTAATATATGTTTATGTAATATATATCTATATTACATAATTTATATATTATATATATATGTGTGTGTGTAATATAAATGTATACACACACATACACATATATACACACTTGTTTTCAATGTTTTTTCTTGTATATTTACCAGCATAAAAGTCCAAGGATTTTACTGTCTTTCCCTCTGAAGCATAGAATGTCACTCTGATAGATAATACACTCACTAGTTCATTAAGCTGCGCTTGCATAGATGTGGTTTCATCGATGGCCTTTTTAGCTCCCATTTGGACTAAGCCTCAGGGAGACTTTTCTGATGCTAAATGTCAGGTCTATATCCAGGTCTTTATAGAGTGGGTCTTCACGAGGATTCCCCACAAGTTCTTTGACTGGAGGTTTGACTGGGCATGTGCAACGTGAATTGTGGGGGCTTACTAGAGACCAGAAGTATAGAAGAAAGCGAAGTTGACTTTAGATAGAGTTTGGACAGTGCCTGGAGATGCGGAAGGCCAGAACCAGAGTGGATGACATGGATAGCACATGACATTCCACACTTCAGAGAGGAGGACAGCATGAAGAGAAGAGTAACAGAGGAACATCATCAACAGTTAGGAATAAAAGCAAATGACAGACAGGTAAGCAGGCCAGATACAGGCCATAAAACAAAATATTCAAGATTTCATAATATTTTCAGATATTGCTAGCTGTGATGGCACATGCAGGTCAGAATGATAAAGAGACAAAGGAATGAAGATCACGAGTTCAAGGCCAGCCTGAACTATACCTTTTATATATGTTCATGTAATGTATACATATAGACACATATGTATGTATGTAATGTAACTGTGTGTATATATATATATATATATATGTACACATACACACTTGTTTTTGAAATTTTAAAGAAGTCTATTATTTCAGGAATGAATTATTAGGGAATCTAAGCAGAGAAATAGTGTATGTGTGTGTGTGTGAGTGTGAGAGAAACAGAGAGAAAATTGATCACAGTGGTTCATGTCTACTGTTGACACACTCAGATGGCAGTGTTATAAACTGAAACTAGCCTGGGCTATACAGTGAGATTCTGTCTCAAAAAATAAAAAAAAGGAAGAAGGAAGTGAGGGGAAGAGGGACTCTTGAGCAAAAGATTATAATAACTTAAAAAATCTGTCAGAGGAAATTAATAGATTGAAAATGAAGCAAGAGTCAGGTGTGGTGACACACACTTTTAATCCAAGAACTAGGGAAGCAGTAGCAGCCTGTTAGATTGAGGCCATCCTGGGATGGTCTAGATAGCCAGTTTCAGGACCAGCTGGGGCTACATAGTAAGACTCTGGTTAAAAAAAAAAGAGATAGAGAGAGAGGAATCATAGACCAAGTGGAGGAGGACAGAAATGATGGATTTTGTCTAAGAGAACAAAGGTAAAATGTATGGCTCAGTGCAAATTATTTAATTTGCATATAATTGGAGTCCCAGCTAAAGAGGGCAATTAGAACTTATAAATCCAGGAAACTCCCTAAATCACATGGAAGAAAACTGCAGAGGAACACTGCCTGGTCCCTTCATAGACAAGTTTATAAAACCACAAAAGATAAATAAATAAACCAAAACAAAAATTCTCAAAACGGAGAACGAAAGCAGCATGAGCAGTGACTTCTCATCGGAAATAACAGCGTCCAGAAGACAGCGAATAAAAGATGTTAAATGCTAGAAACAAAACAAAACATTATGTCAGTACAGGATTGAGCATGGCGTAAAAATACCCTGCAAAAGCAGTCCAAAGACAAATGGAAGCAGAAGAAACTAATGCCAGCAGAACTGAATTGTGAGAAGAAAATCAAAGGTGTCCTTAGATGGAAGGGTCAGGGCGTCACATGGAAAGTACAGTCACCAGAAGGAACACAGATGGCTAAACCTGGTAAAGGAAGAGAGAGGACAAAGGCTTCGCTTCTTTTCCTCCCATAAGGTCATAAACAACTGTTGGCTAAAACTTGAAATGATAATTTTTAAAGATGATTTTATTTTTATTTATGTGTGTATGCAATGTGTGGGCAGGTATTCATGAAGGTCAAAAAAAATAATTGGCACATACCCTAGAGCTGGAGTCACAGGTGTTATGAGTTACCCAACATGAGTGCTGGGAACTGAATTAGGTTCTCTGTAAGAACAGCAAGTGCTCTTAACTACTCAGTCGTCTCTCCAGTCCCAGTATCTCTAAGTAGAGTAAGATTGTGAAGTCAGGACCAGGGCAGAGAGCCGATGGAGTTATGCTGCTGAATGTATTGTGCTGGCACACTCTGAAATGTGTGATCAAGTACAACATGTGAACTGGACCATCAGAAGTAGAAGTGGGCAGTGGGAAAATACTGACTCGGTGAACACGGGTGTTACTGTTTTGCTGAGTCAGCTCATCAAAGGGGCGCATTATCTTGAGGGCGTTTACAGTAAAATCTCTTGGCATGTAGGATTTTCTTGCATTTGGTTTTCACCAAACACTTCTCTGAGTAATATCTGATGTTATACATGTGTTAGCAAAGAAATACATGGTCAGTGTGCTTCAGGTACTGCTTAGATTTGCATGTTATGCTCAAGAAGCCAAGATAAAAATAAAATTGAGTCACTCAATTCTTTAAAAGATGGACTTTGATAGATTTAGGCTATTCTGTTGTCTCTTATACTAAATCTCTAGAAATAAACAGTTATAACCATTATTACATCACATTAAAATGATCTAAATGCTCAAATAAAAAGTTTGAGTTTTCAGAATAAACTGTTTAAATACGAGTTCCAACATATGTTGCTATAGGAGAAAGCTCTTCACTAAAAGAGATGAAGATAAAGTTGGGACTGAAAGATTGGGAAAAGCGAAGTATAAACACTTTGAGCAAAGCCAGCAAAACTGTGTCAGTGTGAAACGAGAATTGACCAGGAAGTAGAGATTTGCAAAATTGGGATAATTTATGCAGGTTTTATAAACTGCCTTATGGGGGGAATATATGGTGTTCCTATTCATTTTGGATTTAATAATACATTGTCAAAACACAAGAAACAAAGTCCATTGCAGAGTGAGGCATAGAAAATTCTACAGCCATAATCGGGGAAGTTCTAGCACATTCTTATAGTAGTTATTAAATCACATATTCAAAGAAACTGTTAAAGACACATGAAATGAACACTGTCAACCAATGTGACTCAACTGATGTTTATAGAACATGAAAACAGCCTCAGAAAGCATGTGTTTCTCAACTATAGTGGCCTATGGTGGATTATTTAAATCCAATCATAAGGTTTTCAGCCAATTCCAAGCAATTGAATCTTATAGTGGATAATGTTTTTAATAACAGATTAAACTAGAAGTCAATAACACCCCCACAAAGGCCCTAAATATTTGGGATGTTAATAAGGTATTTCTAAAGCCATTAATTATTTTTTCTAATAACAAGTAAAAAGAATCAAATTGGAATTGACGGTTAAAATACAGTGCTATAAAATTTGCAACATGAAGACAAAGAAGGACTTAAATTAAAATTAATGTCAATGTCAACTAATGAGGATCGTGTTTAAAATTAATAAAGCAGTTTGCACCTTGGAATCAAAGAAGACCATGCTAAGCAGAAAAGAAGTAGAATGAAAAGTTAAAAAACAGGACAAAGCGACAGAGTCAAAATTAATTTCTTTGAAAAGGTCCACAAAACTGGTTATCTCCAACTGAAATAATCAAGAAGAGAAAAAGACCTTACTTCTGTCAGGAGTGGGTTCCAGCCATTCCACTACGGACATAACAAAGTCCAAGTGCAAATTCTGCAAATGAATTTGATAACATAAAAGCGAACAAATTGTTTGACAAACTCTTAGCAAAACTGATTTTAAAAGCACCAAAAAACCTGAATTGTCTTCTATTAGAGAAATTTAAATTTCTTAATGAAGTCTCGTGCTAAAGTCTCGTGCATGGAGGCCAAATGGTTTCATTGATCAGTTTCATAAAACTGAGAAGGGAGAAATGGGTGAGACTCAGTGAACACGGAATATTTTAGAGAGAAGGAATGAGGCCAGGAAGGGTCTGACTGCCCTGGAACTCCTTGCATTATTTAAAAAGACTGACACTGGAACGTGACTAAGAAATTGTAAGAAAATAAATTCACGAAAGGACATAGATTAAACAAAGGCTTCCTTTCAAGATTCAACGACATATCAAAAACATGTCAAGAGATGCCCTTGTAACCACGTGGGCTTAGTCCTGGACACACATTCAGCACAGTCAGTCCACTGCCTTTTACATTTATGAGATGTAGTGAACTGGAGAGTGTTGCATCCACCCTTACAATGGGGGATGGGTGCGGGGCGAGGGAGACAAATGCCCTTTCCTGAATCCATTAGCGATCTGATGTGGCAGGACAAAAAAATACTCTAAACCTGGCAAAGGACCAGGGCCAGGAGGAGACGCATGAACAAACACAGCTTACCCGGATGCCCTGTATCCAGGGCAGGTGTCATGCATGTGCCCTCTAGTTTCTAGAAGGTTCAGTTAGGAATGGCAATGCAGAGCCTCAGGGCACATGCTGGTATCTGCCTTTCTTACCCAGCCTTTTCCACAGGTACTATGCCAGGCCCTCATGGGAAAACATGGGACCATCAGTGGCAGTCAGATGGGGCCAGAAACATAGCTCTATGCTGGGCCTGCAGCAGCTGGAAATTCTCTTCAGAGACCTCTAATCAGATGAAGATAGAGTCTTGGCTCCACTACAGAAAAGAATTTCAGGATGAGCCAGCATGAAGCAGAGTTGGAGTTGATCAGGAAGAGATTTTAGCATAGATTTAAGCACAGGGAGGTGGCTAATGAGACGCACCAAAGAAAGGATAGGACACATCTAACTATAGGCAAGGACTTGTCGAGAGAGCCACACTTAAGTGTCTTTCTAGTAACCATCTGTAAAACTTCGGTATATTCTTGATACATTTCAAGGGTTGCTAAGGAACTTAAACGAAATCCTAGGGTGGTTCCTATGCAGTGGGTAGGATCACAGCTGATATAGTACAAGCCTAGCTCACCAGGGTTGCGGGGGCAGTGATGACGTTTTTGCTGTAGATAACATTTTACTGTTTTGTTTGTGAGATTCGCAGAGAATACCTATAAAAAGAGTAAAGTCATATTGAAAGGTCCTACAGACTCAGGAGTTAGGCATGGTTCTTTGATAATTTAACATTCGTACTTGAAATGTTGCTATATAAAAGCAATATAGTTTCTATGGAGGTAACCTTCACAGCAAATTTTGTGGATTACGCTAGAACTCTTGAGTGTCAACTGACGAGAGACTTCAACCAGATGACGTGAGGTGCTTCCTTTTCCTCTTATGCCCCTTTAATTTTCCCTTTGAGGAGCAAGTAACTCCCTCTTTTTCTGGCGTAGAACAGTAGCCACCTCTGAAAACCTGCCCAGACCCATCTCCAGAGTCCCCTTCGTCTGCAGAAGAAGAACCATCTAACCTTAGGACTCTGGTGACAATGCACTGTAGCTGCAGGAAAGGAAGAAGAGAGAGAGAGACTGGCTGCCTGGCACTTCAGGAGATGGAGAGGCAGTGCTGATTGCTAGCCCATCCCCTTAAGACCTAGCCCACAAGTCTGCCTCCAAGAAAGTCAGCTGACAGTGTTACACAGTACTCCTCCACCCATATGCTAAGGAGAGTTGACTAAGCATAACTCTTTGCCCAGATGTAGAAGAGGCAGAGTCTGCAGCAACACAGCGGAAGGAAGGCTCCGAGAGAAACGGAAATAGAAACTGAACCAAACCAAACCAAAGTCTCTGGCAAATTAACCTACACCCTCAACACAAAGTATCACTACAGGAATTTGAAACTGTAGACTAGGAAGGCAGTTACTTGCAACAATGCTAAATCCAGTCCAGCAGTAAGCACATTAATACAGAGACTGACATGCTGAAAAGTGTGCCTTCATCCTTTGAAACATGGCCAGATGTGCAGATGAGGTGTATAGTATATAAGAAAGACAAAAATTGAGGCTGGAGAGATGGCTCAGCAGTTAAGAGCACTGGCTGCTCTTGCAGAGTACCCAGGTTTGATTCCCAGTGCCCACATGGTGGCTAACAACTGGACTCCAGTTCCAGGGAACCCTATACCCTCTTCTGACAACCACAGGCATTGCACAATAGGAGTACATTTACATACATGCAAAAAAAATACACTCATGTACAAATAATAAAAAATAATAAATAAAATATTTTAAAAACTTTATTAAAAAAGAAAGACAAAATTAATTAATTAACGATTAATAAGTAAGCATATCAAGAGGCAAAACAATGATTACAACAAGACCAACTGAAAGGGCAAAGTGCTTGTCCTGCAAGCCTGAGGACCTGAGTTCAAATTCAGACACTCATATAAAAGTCAGCATGGCAGAAGATATGTCTGAAGCTGAGGATTGGTGAGGTGGAGACCAGAGACTTCCTTCCTGCCTAGTCAGCCTCAGCAAAATGGAGGGCTTCAGGATCAATGAGAGACCTTGCCTCAAAATTTATGGTGCAGGACAACTGAGGAAGACAGCCAGCATTAATCTCTGACCTCTATACACATATTCCCAGCCCCCCACGCACCCCCGCATGCATACCTACATAAATTCACATGTGCACACACACACAGGCACAGGATAGGACATAAGCATTCCATTGTCAAATGCAGAATTAAAATATATGCCAAACTTACTGAATACTTATAGTATGTTTGTATATTAAGCCTCAATAACGTGAATTGAAAGAAAAGTCTACTAGCAAAACAAAATTGCTCATCTAACTTTACTTTTCTATATCCTTGGTGACAACAAAACTGTCCATATCATAATGCAAAATGTCACTGTAATAGACCCTGACCATATTAATCATTTGCAAATAATGTGTCCAGATTCTTGGGCTACAAAGATGAACTTGTTACCAGAACTATTGGGGGGGTCAAAACCTTGGCTCTGGGAGACTTAACAGATCAGGCTCAGCCACCAGACCTTAATAAGCTGATGAAAAATAATTAATAGTGAAAATCATAAAAAGAGAGTTATTTGTTGAGGTTACGTTGGGAAGGAAACAAAGAGGTCCAGTGATGTTCCTCCACACCCAAGTCTATATTTGAGGTCTTGACATGAGGTTAGGGTTAAACAGAGCAAGAGATATGCACAGTCAAGCAGCATTGGTCAAGGTGTGGTCTCCAGCAATGTGTCTGCAAGTTGCTAGAACTGTATGGAATCTCTTCTTGGAGACGAGCTCCACCTCCTACTCCCATGGTTGGTATCAGACTTTAGCCGCTTCCTTCTCTCAGCCTAAGGCTCCTGGGGAAATATCAATTTCTTGGGGTCCACTGCTTCAACAGTCAGTCAAACAGAGGCACACTGTCTCTTTAAAATACCTTCATTCCTGCCTAGGAGGTTATAAACTCCTATAAATATAGAAATAAACAATACAGACAAGTAAATTTACTTTTTGTATTATTGTGATATATAATAGCCTGAGAGGCAGGAATACTATTTGCTACCTAGGGATGAAGACGGTTTTAAAGTTTTCTGAAAGAACACTACTGTTTTATGGGTCTTTAATATTTTCAGCCTGTGGCTATAATAACTTTATCTTGATGACCGTTATATAGTAAGTTCTATCCCACCATCTACAAACCTTACCAAGAATTTGTTTCAATTTATTATACATTAAGCAGCCTTGACTGTTACTCTGCTCCCCACCTTGTTCCAGATACTATTAGAGGCAAATAAAGGTAAGTCCCTCAAAGTTCTCAGGCCTTCAGGAGATGAAGTCTTAGATCAGGAACCTTCGTGAAAGCCTAACTGAAGCTGCAGTGACTGTAAACGTGACCATGCAGAACCAGCTAGAACATTCTCTGCCTTGCTCTAATCCAAGCAAAGGAGCTGTGGCCTGCTTAGGCTTGAACTGAATTATAAGTGTTTAATTAAGCCTATAGGAGACAAGAAAAATAAAACAAAAACAAAAAAGAGAAGAACAAATAAAACAGAAACCAGATGTCAAGGCAGTCAATTTTAATATTGTTTCAAACACCACCTAGTTGCGTCCCCCACCCACATCAGCTAGTCACAATCACAGCATGGGTCAGCATTTGGAGGGCACCCAGTCCAGTTTCCAGGTTCAAAGAATTGTACCAGGGACACACAGTGAGGCGACAAAGACAGGCACTCCTGAAAAAAGGAGTGGGCAGTGGGTTGGGAAAGGCACATGCTCCAAAGCTCCAGGCCCCCAGTCAGGACCCTCTGTAGATATTTGCACAGCATTCCTCTCCTGTTTGCAGCACTCAGTCAGACAGGAAAGGGTCTCCACCAGGCTGTTTTTGTCTACTGGTTCTTCTAGATCTTCATCTCTCCTGCCTCCACTTAATGTCTGTGGAGATGGTAGTCATGTACACTCCATTTTTGTTTTGATTACTTAGATCCTCATTTTTCCCCATGTCTGACACAGAACTTTGAATATTGTATGATTCTATGTAAATGAAAAATCTAGAACCATCCAAAGTGATCTCCTTCTGGAAAGAGTCCTGCCAACAAAATTCTCTGTGTGGGACTGGAGGATGGACGACCCCTAGATGTCCTTGGTGGCCAAAGGCAGGGGCGGGCACTGTGATTTAGGACAGAAGCAAATGATTGGAGGGGCAGAGAGATTCCTCTGTAAATACTCCCTTTGTGCCACACTGAGTGACGTGCCTACTCTGAAGACATTCGTATTTTTAAAAATTCTGCCTTAGGGTATCTTTCTTCCATTTGGCTCCGTGGTTGTTGGGCTGGGAAGCTCTGGCAGAGTCAGGATCAGCTGTGAGAAGAAAGTAATAAAGGGAAAGAACCCATGTTCTCCTTAATTCTGGCCTCCATCAGGTTAAATACTTTGGAGACTTTTCCATAGTCAGTTGTCCAGGAAAGAATACTCAGCATGAAATTAACCTTGTATGTGGGTGCAGGGTGCATGGGATAGCCAGGGCCAATGCTGAAAGTTTCAGGCAATCCTGCAGACCAAAAGGAGTACCCTGGGGGGAAGTAATGGGTTGAAGAGGTGTCGAGGATGGCTGGCACTGAGCTGTTTCCAGGGTGGCTTGGTTGCAAGCGGGAGGAATTCTGCGGGATACTGGGATGGAGACTGGGGTGTTTTCTTTCAGCCGTAACTCTTGAAATATAATCGCAGTTATTCCCAGTGCTGTATTGACTGCTGATGTTATCTCAGTGTTGGAGTGTATCCATGAGTATTGTAGAGCATTTGCTTGCGGCCCAGGCTGCTGGAGTAGAGCTCAACTGTCATTAAAACCTTCCATGGCCTCTGGAAATGGCTCAGTGGGTAAAGTGCCTGCTTACAAGTGTGACAATCAGAGTTCAACCATCAGAACATACATTTTAAAAGCTGGCAGTGATGGTGTAAATTTGTACTCCCAATGCCAAGAAGGAGGAGACAGGAGGGTCCTGGAGCTTGGTGGCTAAACAGTGTCATCTACTTGGCAAGCCCAGGCCAGTGAGAAACACTGTTTCAAAAAGAAAAGCAAAGTGAACAGCAACCTGCAAAACGACAGCTAAGGACGTCCTCTGACCTCCACACTCTGTGTACCACACGCACACACACACACACACACACACACACACACACACACAGGGGCACACACATACACAGACACACACGCCCACAAATACACAGGAATACACATCCCTTCCACGCCTGCTTGATATCATGTCTGAAGCTTTGGAATTCATTTTCAATCAGCTTCATTCTTGGTGATTTGAAGGGGCCTTTGACTCTCTCTACTTTCCTGTGGGAATGGCCTTTCCTTTTGTATTGTGCAATTCACTGGTATTTATGGAACAATTTCTGCTGTCTAATCAAACACATTTAAATACTCGTTTTTGCTTTTCTCGCTTCAGTCTATTGTTAATGATCATGTTGTCATCTTTTTCCAGAGTTAGCACCAAAATTTTGTTCATTCTCCTTTTAAATTCTGCCACCACCCTACTGTAAAAACTGTCATTATCTCTCAAAGTCACAATCCTGACATCTGTTAAGTAAAGGTTTATTTTACACTTCAAAAGTCAATCTACACAGCTGACTAGACTCTTTCAGAATCTTACAGCTTTCTCTTGTCAAATATTTGGGATAATTAAATTTTCTTTTAGAAAAATATTTGATTTTCATGGAAAAAATCCTCTTATATATACAAGATTGTCTTGTTTCTTTTTCTGGGGGTGGGGAGGCCTCAACTCTTCTTTCCTATTGGTTTTCAAGAGGGAAACATATGAACGTAGAAGGAATTGAAATGGTTTGTTTCATTTCAAATGACAATTTCGTCTAACAACCCTGAAGGTTGAATGGGTCAAGTGAGTTCCAGAAAATATGTTCTGGAAAATAAACAAACTCATAGTCCCGAGATGGATGCTAGGGGATGGGGTGAGAGGCCAGTTTCCCATCCCTGCCCTGATGACTGCTCCCCTACTCCGCCTGAGGCTGTATTTCTCCCCAATCTGACTGACAGGGATTTGTACCCCGACTGTGGTTCTAAGAACACCACTGGCCCCTGTGTCCTAAAGGACAAATCCCCACTTACTTTCCAATGTTGTTGGAAATGGAGGGAAAGAATGAACACCTCACAGAGTAGAGCCCATGTTGGTCTTGTGCTAGAACTTTCTAAGTGTTAATCTTGCTATTATGGTCTGGTTATGAAATGTTCCCAGACTCAAGTGTTGAAGATTCTCCCCCAGTGCAGGTGGGCTGAGTCTTTGAGGGCTCTGGCCTTATCAATGGATAAATGAATTGATAAAATTGTAATTTAGAAGACAATAGAGAGGTGAAAGCAACTTCAAGAACGGAGGCCTAGTCAGAGGAAGGTCACTGGAGGTGTGCCTTCAAAGGAAAATTTTCCTGTCCTTGATTCCTGACTGCCACAAGGTAAGCAGCTTTGCCCAGTCTCCTGCTTCTGCCTCTGTGATGTTCTGTCTCATCAGAGGTCTAGAAACCACACGGCCAAGTGGCTTTGGATGGCTCTCTCCAAAACTATAGTCACAAACAAGCCTCTACCCCTGCAAGATGATTGATCTCAGGTATTTTGTCACAATGACAGAAAGCTACCCAACACCTTTGTCTAATCTTTACTGTAATCCTCCGACCTGAGATTGTCTTAACTGGTATTGGATCACGATTTGACCCTAAATCTTTCTTGCTTCCCAGTAGGCTATAAAACACCACCCTTGATCACTCCACCAACAAATCTTTTTTTCTTGTCGTTTGACATATGACAATTCCAAGCTTGAAGCTTTTCTCTGGTGAGAACACAGGTCTCTGCAGCTACACACATTCATAAACCTAAAAATACCTGGCTGCCGGTGAGTAGTCTTTGCAGTCGCATTGCACTCTGGGAATGCTACCTTTTTCTCACACGGATCTACTATGTATTATCAATAGTGTAAGTCTACACAGAGGGACCACGGGATTTCTATAGGTGTTTTCATGTATAGCAGCCTGTCCTGCTGCTTCTGACATAGAACTTGTGAAATGTGCTCTCTGTTCCCATATCCAGGCATTGCGCTCACCGCACGGGCTAGCAGAGAATACAGAGGAAGAAACGAGACCTTCTAGTTCAGGCCTGCTCTGCCATCAGTTAGCTATTCAACACTGAAGACTGTGTGGCTTCATTCAGCTCTATTCTCTTTTTGGTGAAAAGAAAGAAAAATTACAGTAACTACCTCTTCTATTGGTAAAGACCAAATAAATCATGGAAAAGTCATTGGAAAACTAGAAAGGACTTCCAATGATGCTCAAATTCACACTCACTCTGGGCAGAGCCCTTCCTAGATTCTGTTGAGAGCCAACATCCCTGTCCATGCTATTCTGAGTTAAAGAAACAGAAGTGTGTGTGTGTGTGTGTGTGTGTGTGCGTACATTCATGGTTGCCCATGGACTCACCATCATATATGTGCAGGTTCATGTTGTGTAGGTGTATGTGCATATAGAGACCAGAAGTCAACATTACATATTTTTCTTGACTATTTCACAACTTTTAAAAACATCTGTTTATCATGTGTGTGTTTGCGTGTGTGTGTGTGTGAACTCACATGTGGAGGCCAGAGGACAATTTGTGGGAGTCTGTTCTATTTCCTTCCTCCATTTGGGTTCTGGGAATCAAACTGAGGTTATCAGACTTGACAGCAAGTGCCTTTACCAGCTGAGCCATCTCACCAGCCTGGCATTTTATGCTGAGACAAGCTCTCTCACTGAATCTGGAGCTCACCAAGTTAGCTAGACTGGCTAGCTAGCAAACTCCAGTGACCCTTCTGTCCCCACCTTCCCAGTGCTGTTATTATAGGTGTATGAGACTGAACCTGGCTTCAGTGTGGTGCTGGACTGAACTCTGCTCCTCAAGATTGTGTGGCAAGCATTTAACAGACTGCGTTATTTTCCTAACCCCTCTGTCTTCTTTTTGAGACAGGGTCTCTCACTGGACTGGGCATGAGTCCGCAGAGATCTACTTATCTCCTCCCCGGCCCTGGGATTATAAGCACATGCCGTGATGCTTGGAGTTTTAAGAGGATTCTAGGGAACAAACTCGAGTCCTTTTGCAAGCATTTTACTTAGGGAACTCTCTCTCCTGCCTTTGAACAGTTTTGATGATCTTAACCAGAAAGAGGGCTCTTTGGAAGAACATAGCTGGCTTCCAGAATTCTTCAAGTGAGGACAGAGAAAGTCTGGAGGCCAGATGTAAGGAGCGATCTGTAAAGACAAAGCACCAGCTAATGCTACTGCTACTGCTTGACATCACAAGATGCCCCTGCTCCAAGGGTTGGATCAACACCTCCTTTGACTTGGCTTCTCTTACTCTGAATTCAAGATTCAGCAAGGTGAGCAATCAGCTGAACGCAGGTCCTGCGACTGCTGCTGATGCCAGAGGTTGGGTTTGCTCTCACTGTCCTTCATTACTGGGAAATGCTACTGTGAAAATGGTGGATTTCGTGCTCAGTGTACAATGGCCCAAAGAGGAAAAGGAGCTTGAGATTAGATGGTGAAATCGCCAACAAAGTCTCCACCTCCTGCGTGAGATGGCCCTGTTCATTCCCTGACCTTCTCGGCAACCCTTCCCCCAAACGTGTTAGTCACATTTCACTTCCTTTTGGTGGCAGGTTCTCTTCTATTTCAGGGCCACCGAACTAGCATACCCTGAATTCTCTACTTTGTCTTTGACTAGCCCTCCTCAGCCTTTACAGCTCAGCTTCAAAGAACCCTGTGGTGCATGTGACTACCAGTACCCTTGGCCAAATGTGGGTGAGTCCCTGGGATCATTAATTCTTACAGCTCCATCTGGCCTTGAACTCAGTATGTAGACCACGCTGGCCTTGGCTCACAAAGATCTGCATGTTTCTGCTTCCAGAGTCCTGGGATTGAAGGTGTGAGCCATGATGTCTAGTTGGAATGGTTAATCTTGTCAATTTGATGGGAATAAACATTTGGCTATGTCTGTGAAGGATTATCTAGATTATCTATGTTAACAGAAGTAGGAATATCTATCCTAAATGCAGGTGACACCATCCCATGAGTTGGTGTCCCAGACTTAATAAAAAGGAGAAGGAGAGTTGAGCGCCAGTCAGCAGTCCTCTCTCTGCTTCCTGACTGCAGGTGCAATGTGACCAGTTGCTGCCTCAGGCCCGCCCCCTCATGATGGACTACAGCCTCAAACTCCGAGATAAAACAAACCCTAAACCCTATCTCTTCCCACGGTGTTTTTGTCAAGCATTTTATTATAACAATTAGGCAAGTAACTAGTACAGGTTCTTTCCACACCTCGCATACTGTAGCCATGCTGTACAGCAGACTGTGAGTGCTGCTTCTGTTTTGCACAGAACTTACAGTCAAATCATCACTGCCCTGATCTGTCCACCTTCTGTATATCGCCAGGAGGCAAAGTTCAGGAAAATAATGTCTAGATCGGTCTTATTTATGGATATATCTCAGTTGCTATGTGGATATGGTTACCAGAGCCCCAGATTCCTGAAGAATTCCATTTCTCACCAAGTATACAGGTATGACCTCCAAGCCTTCCCCATGCTGGGAGTTCAAAATGAACATGGCATGTACTTTTTCTTAAGTCTCTCTGGTTGGCGCATCTCTGGAAATATTGAATGGTGGGTCCGCAGGTAAATGGACATGTGAGTAACACAGCTGGGGTTGCAGTGAAAATATACTTTCTAAAGTTCTCCTTTGAGCTCTTCTTGTCTATCTGAGATTAATTCCTTTCCTTACTTAAAGCTAGGAGAAAAATATACAAGCATAATATTAAGCCATAAATATGGTAGGTTTTCTGCCAAGCACTGTAAGCGTTTCAAATAATTAATATATTTTTGAGTTTTTATGTATTTCATATAAAAGCTCTTAATCAATTTATACCCTTCCCCCATCCACACATCCTCATAGTCCCCTGATAGATTTCATGCATTCTGTCATATATGTTAAGCTTATCTCATCAAGCATTGGTACCTAGATGTCCCTCAGTGCAAATTCATCCACTGGAGTCTAGTCAGTCTATCTAGAGTCTAAAGAAGATTTGCTATCCGTCACACAGCAGTAATCAGTTATCAAGTGCCTCAGCTAAAGTTGGGACCTGCTGCCCATTTTCCCAGTTCTATGCTGGTTTTTGTCTGAGTCAGCGTGGGTCTTGTGCATGCTGTCCCTATTGTTGCAAGTTCATATGAACACTTTTCCAGAGACCTGAAAGCCTCTATTTCCTTATTATGTTCATGCACCAATCCTGGCTCTTACAATCTTTCTGTCCCTTCTTCTGCAATGGTCCCTGAGCTGTGGGTGGATAAGGTTTAATATTGGGGTTCTATCTGGAAACACATACTCTACAGTCTCTTATTCTCTAAAACTTGACCAGTTGTGGCCTTCTGTGTGCACCACACTTGCATGAGGAAGCTTCCCTGGTGAGAGCTCAAGGATATATTACTATTCTCTCTGCTCCCTGTTATGTTCCATGAGCCCTAGGTGTACAGGTTTCACTGTAGATGTGTCACTGAGCATCTCTTGGACATATATTCTCTGTGTGTGACCAGTTGTGGACCTCTGTAATAGCCTCTATGTATTGCAAAAAGAAGCTTCTTTGATGGTGGTATTCAGCACACTTGTTTGTAAATGTAAGGATCCATATTTTCCACATTTAGCATACAGTAAGAAATTTCATTTGTCTACAGATATGACAGAAATAGGGTTTTCTCTAGGATCTAGGATCTCTCCGGTCATGTGTATCTGACTACATTTAAAGCGCCATCCATGAGTTCCCTCTCACTGGGAGGACTTCAGTTAGATCCCTGTTGATGACCTCTAGATGAAAGTGCTACTACTGCATCATCGGAGATAGCTGTGCCAGTCATTGTGGTTATTAGGCTTTACAGCTGGGATGGATCGCTGATTGATTTTTTTTTCTATAAAGGTTTAAAATAACTTTTAAGGGGCTGAAGAGATGGCTCAGTCACAAAGGTGTTTGCTGTGTAAGCATGGGGACCTCAGAACCCATGTGTAAAAACCTGGGTGTGGCATTGCACTCCTGTAATCCCAGTGCTGGGAGGCAGAGACAGGAGGATCCTGGGGCTTGCTGGTCAGCCAGGCTAGCTGAAGCAGTGAGCTCTAGGTTCAGTGAGACAAGAAATTTCAAAAATAAGGAGGAGAGTGCTTGTGGAAGACACCTGATGTTGACCTCTGTCTTCTACTTGTGCACTCACATGTATAGAACCCTCCCATATACACATGCACACACACAAACATACACACACAGTGTAACATTGAAGCTTCGTTTCCTCTTAAAGAGCTTCCATGCAGCAAGGAATACAGATTGATAGTACACGGGGCCTTAAACCCTGCCCAGTGATGGCTGTGGACAGTAATGCTCTGTATTAAATCAGTAGGGAGTGTGTTGTATGGCGTTGCATCATTAATTGCCAGCAGGGAAGGGACTGAAGAGCTATTCATTCTGAAGAGTGTGGGGTTTTACTTTTAGAGTGGCCCTTCTCCTCACATCTGATTGCCATTCATAGACTCACAAACTCTTCCCGAAGGAATTGCACCTTTTAAGAACACTCTTCCCTCCCTCCTCCTGGGTCCCCTCCCTGCCCTGTCAACTTTCTGAGTGCATTTGGAGTTAGGAGTCTTTGTTAGATTACCTTCCCATACCCTGGTGCTCGGGCCACATTGTTCTCGGGAAGCTTTAAGAGTCACTGGACAATTGTCTAAGCAGCAATTCTAGGTCGTAGGTGCTGCTCTGACCCGGGGAAGGGCACAGGCAGGCAGAGGCATGCACCCCCACTGTGGAGGACCCACCATTTGGTTCCTCTATGCAATTCATTTGCAAACATCTGAAAAAATCATGCTATTTCGTCTGGGTTTGCTAATTGGTGTATTAGTCTGCTTCCTCATCTGTAACAAATACCTTAGATAATCAGTTTATTAAGAGGGAAGGTGCATTTTGGCTCACAGTTTTGAAGGATGCAGCCCATCATTGGTTGGTAACTGCTTTGGGGGTTCTGTGTTGAGACACATCACAGTGGGGAGTGCATGGGAGAACAAAAGTATTCATCCTATGGCTAGGAACAAAAGACAGGAGTCCCAGGATCCTCCTCCATGACCAGTCCTTGGCGTCCTAACCCCCAACAAGCCACACCTCTCAATGTCTTCCACACCTTCTAATAGCTCCATGCTGTAGCCCAAGCCTCTTGGACTTGACGGACACTCAAGATCAAATCACAGGGACTGGTAATGGATGCTCCATGAGGCACTTTTGACTCCCTACTTCCTGGAAACTGCTTGAGGGCTCCTTAGGAGCCTGAGTCAGGTTCTAAGGCAGGCTGGCCCATCCGAGTTCTGGCCCTTTCTGGGTATGTTTCTGACTTTAAGGTCCATCTTTCACATCTGAGAAACACAGACCATAAAAGGACCTACCTTTTGATCTGTGGTGAATGTTGGACAGAGAGCTTGCCCAGAAAGGTTCAGCACAGCCCCTCACAGAGAGGGAACAGCTCAGAAGTGCAGGAAACCCAAACAACCTCTTTGGCAGCCTTGGCTATTGCATGGCAAGTGTGTGTTTCTTTCTCCATTCTTCTGACAGAGGCAATGTGAGGAAAGAAGGGTTTATTTTGGCTCGTACTTTGATATTGTGGTTCATGATGACATAAAGTCACCATGGCAGGAGCACGAGGAAACAGGTCACACTGTGTCCACAGGCAGTCAAGAAGCAGAAACAGATGAAGGCTAGCTCACTCTCTCCTTTGCATTCAGTTTGGTGTCTTGTGCCCTGGGATGGTGCCATCACATTTAGGGCAGATCTTCCCTTCTCAGTGAACCTAGTCTATTAACTCTCTCACAGACATGCTCAGACTTGTACCTCACAGGTCATTCTAAAGCCTGTCAGACTGAAGATCAATATTAAACACCACAGTGAGTGTCCATACCATTTTGATGAACCTCACTCTTTTCCATCACTCGTTTCATATGCAGCAGTGTGACCAGAAATAAAGGTACCGGGAGAATTTCCCATTTGCACTGGGCACACCCATGTGAACCATTCAGATAATTGTAATATACAGTACTTTTTGGGTTAAGCTCACCCTAGACTCACCTGTGCAATATGTATGCTCTTGGGATCAGGGAACACAAGCCTTGTGGGGTGCACATTCTTCTACAGTAGAAGCAGTACCTCTCCCAGCGCACCCGTGAATCAAGGAAGCAGGGGAGGCTCATACCTTCCCTGTCTCATCTCTCTGGCTCCTTCTCCACTGTTCCCAGTGATGCAGGGACAGAGCATTTGTGTAAAAGGATCTCTCCTGTTGTTTGAGCGTTTATCTGCCCGGATTGTGCTTATCTCAAAATGGTTAGAAAAATAAGTCTGACCTATAGAGTGGACCATGAACACACTAATCAGGAAAACAATTTCCACCTGGGCCAGAGGCTTTCGGGGCAATAAACACTGTGTCATTTTCGGGCAATTAGAGATGGTGGTTCTCTTTTTTCTGTGCATGTTAAATTGTGTGGATATATCATGGGCAGAAACACCAAGTGGAAAGGAGGAGAACAGCCCCGGATCCTCCTTTTAATCAGCATCTCCTCTGATGTTAGAAGTGTCTGTCTCTTGTGCCAGGTCCTCTGTTCACTCCTGATCACGGCTAATGGGCATATGTCCCTTCTTCTTCTAACCGGCACCTGTCTATCCACAGGGGCTGCTCGGGCATCCTACCTTTTCTTCCTTCCCCACTGATGGAGATGTTCAAGCATCAAATTTTAATTCAGCCCCAGGGTCTGATGCTCCATTCTAAACAAGCTGGCATGGGGCTTGATCCTGGCTGGTGAAAGTCTGTTCATTCTTCATGCATAAGTGCCTGCTGAGCTTCTGGGGGCACATGCTTCCTGCAGAGACTCCCAGCCAGGGCCCAGCTCCCTCCCACGGTCATGTTGTCAGCTGTTCCAGGTTCCCTTGTCATTTCCCAGCTCTTAATTGTCCTTGAGCAGTGCTGGGCTTTTAAATTCAGAGTTACCTCCAAACAACAGGAGGGAAAATGGAATGATTGTAAGAAGCTAATATGAATTGCTAACAGAGGTGTAGGTTTTGGTGTTAAGATATCCCCTTAAATTTCCTAATCTTCAAATGGAGGAATAGATACTGGCTACAAAGTGATAATCCAAGGACCTGAGCCGAAACAAAGACCCCCTCCTTCCTTTCCTTGCCTTTTTTAAGGAATTGTCTTAAGATCAAGGTGTTCCAAAGCTTTTGCTTAAGTCAGAAGTGAGGAAGAAGCCTGTGAGGGCCTGTAGGGTGTGCCCTGATTTTAGAGGCTCAGGGGACCCAAAGAAACAGAAATTCAACCTTAGAAATAAAAGGGAACTTTATATAGATTCCTTAGGAGATTTCAAATACTTTCCACATTGCCAATGGCAGATAAAGCAAAAGCAAAAAAAAAAAAAAACTACTATTAAAGGAGAGTTCATACTCACTTGGGAGTTTAGAACGAAGAGTTGAAGGACCAATCTCCAATCAGAGAATGTGAAGACATTTTTAGCACCAACAGGTAATCTACCATTTGACAGCAAGACAAAGAACTTTTTTTTTTAAAAAAAGAGGGCGGGTGAGAAAAATAGATACTAGGTGTGGTGATGCATGCCTTTTAATTCCAGCAGAGGCAGAGGTAGGTGGCTTTCTGTGAGATCGAGGTCAGCCTGATCTATTACCTATAGCATGTTCCAGGCCAACTGGGGCTATGGGAGACCCTGGATCAAAATTAAAAAAAAAAAAAATAGAAAAGAAAAAGAAAAAAAGGGGGCTAGAGAAAAGGCTCAGTGTTTAAGAACACTGGTGATTCTTGTACAGGACTCAGGTTTGATTCCCAGCACCCACATGGCAGCTGATAACCATTTATAACTCGCAGGCATTTTATAACATGGGTACATTTACATATATGCAGGCAATACATTCATACAGATAAAATAAAAAATAAATAAATAAAATATTTTAAAAAGGAAAAATAAAAACCAAAACCATAACAAAAGCAACAAACTTCAAAGCCCAGCATTCTCATTTGATGTGTTTCATAGAATCTGTAGGTAAAGGAGAGGTTATTCTTTGCATTCTTACAAAACATTTTGGATAAGGAAATTTCTTTTCTATAATGTTAAAAAAACAATTCACTTGGCATCGTGGTAGGTGGGTGTATTTCCTTAATAGCAGTGGTCCTGACTGTAGATGACACTGAGGCTGGTGAAGCTCTGGAAAATGGAGAGCCATTTGAGATCTCTGCCTTGTGTTTCCAGGGTCTTGTCTTCATCAAAGAGAGAATTCAGAGATGAGACAAAGTAAAGAACTGGGGGCAGTTTATTCCTGAGGAGTGGTAGCACTCTGGGGATGAGAGCAGACTGCTCAGAGCGCCACTCTGGATCTCAGAGGCGTGACATTATGGGCAACCTTAACAGAGAGGGAAAGATCGTTGGAGGGTGGACCAATTCATGAGTTAAAGCTGGGAAAGGTGGGGAACTCGAAGGATGGGCCAGGATGTTCCCAGAATAGAATTTTCTCTTGATTTCTTCTGTCCTTCTATGGAATTTTCTAGATGTGGGTGGAATCAGGTGCATGATGGGAACAGGCAATTTTGCATGGCTAATGACATGAACAGGCTACTGTAAGGAAGCAGAGGACAGCTGGAGGCTGCGCCTGCTTTGGTCTTCCTTAGGTGGGGCTCTGAGGTCACACTACCCTTCAGCCATAAGCAGTTTGTCACCTGCCTTTTCTGTGGCAGCTTACCTCAATCCTGCTGAGTGGCAGAGCACTTCCCTAGAGAGTGTGAGGCTCTCTAGGCACCAACATTGCATGAAAGATGTGTGGCTTCACCTTTTTCTTTGTTCGTTGTTCTCCTGGGGTTTTTGCCCTCTTATCTTAAATGAGAAGGTTCAAGATTCTCAGCTCTCTGGGGTGTTTACTGGCATCTCTGAGCTATTAGCCATTTCAGTTCTGGGTTTGTTGTGAGCACCTGGAAAAGTCTCCTGTGGAGACCTAAGAGGTGTTTTGTTTGCTAGGTGTCTTAAGCTGAGATGCCTTTGCAAAGATTTCAGACAACAAAGAAGCCTGTGTGGCCAGCTGACAGTCAGGCAGCAGATAGCCAGCCATAGCCAAGCAGGCGCTAATGCTGTGATGCCCTAGAGTTCTCACAGAGACAAAACCATGGGTGGAGTCCCGTCACAGGCTCCAATCATTAAGATAATGTCTTGGCAGTGGGGAATGCCAGCCAGGGTGGACTGTTGGTGGCTTGGACACACTAGCTCTTCTGCAGTAGCCTGTGTCCACTGCAGCACTCACAGCTGTCGATGGCAAAGACACTGACTGAAGGACTGGTAATATAGAGTAGGAAAAGCCCCTGGAGAGCAGAAGCAGCAGGCTCTGCGATTCAGGAAGTGCTCTACTCTCCAGGACGGGAAGAATGCTTTGCTGGAGATGGTTTCCACATCTGCTCACCTGCCCCTCTCAGATATACGCTCCGATGTGTGTCACACGTGCCCGCAGGCACTTGCGTGGGGATGGGTATATGCTCACAAGTATGTGCATGCATGTGGAGTTTACAGGTCCATCTCACATGTAATTCCTTCAGGCTCCATCCACTTTTAGTGTGGAAGAAAAATTCTGGAATCTGGAGCTTATCAAGTAGCCTAGACGGACTGGCCAGCAAGCTGCAAGGATCTTCTGGTCCCCCACTGCCCCTGCTCTGGGATTTCAAGAGTGTTCCGCTACTCTTGCCTTTTTTGCATGGGTTCTAGGGCTCAAACTCAGGTCCTCACACTCCCAAAGCAAGCACTTCATTGACGGAGCCATCCCTGTAGCCCCCGGTCTCTGTCTTATACTGTGCAACAAAAGCATAATCCATCAACCCACAAACTTGAAAGACTTTATTTTCAAAGGGGGTGGGAAGGGCACATATGAATTTTTATAACATTTTGTTTAAGAAAAAAAGATTGCTAAAAATGAGCTAAGTGGTGCTGTGGCAATGGCTTAATTAGTAGAGAGATTCAGACAAGCATGAGGACCTGAATTTGGAGAAGCTGGATGTAGTGGGGCACACGTGCCACCCTAGCACTGAAGAGGTGGAGACAGGAGGACCCCTGGCACTCACTGGCTAGCCAGCCTATACTACTGAATGATTTATAAGCTCTGTCTAGGAAGACAAGGTGAATGGCCCCTGAGGAAGGACAGCCCAAGTTGATCTCTGGCCTACACATACATCAACAGATCCATAAATGTATACCACATACAGATGTACACACAAACATGAGTTTTTGAATGAGCTAAGCATTTCCATTTCCAGCAGTCTGTATCTGGATTCTGTGAACCCAAGACCAAAGAGTTGGACATGCTGTTCTTGTTGGCTAGAGATTTTGGCTCCACGGACAGCCAGGTCAGTCAGCTTGATGTACTGCTGAAGGACATCAGTAGACATGCAGCCTTTGGAACACAGCACAGAGGCTCTGAGTGGGAGATTCACCTCTGAGCCTCCGTGAACCTGTGCCAAATACTGAGCCGTCTCCTGGCTGGTAGGCAGTGTCTGCTGTGTGCATTCCTAGCTTTCATCTATCTCATGCCAGTTGTTTTACACCAGTCCCACTTCGCATGTCTGATCCTTATTTTTGCTTTCATGAGATTCAGGTGGATGGGAAGGAAACCACAACAAAAGAACCCAGCAGGAAGGTTCCTTCAAAAAGATTCCTGTACTACCTTGGGTAGTTATGGCTTCTGGAAACCCAAATTCCTAAGTGTTTTCAGGTTACAGATTTCCTGTTCACAGGAAGCTGAAGGACAGTGATTTGGCTGTGTTATTTTACAAGGGTGATTTGACATTTGGCTGTCTCTAGATGAATGAGTCTTTAATTTTCACTGGGCAAGGTCATTATCAGAGAGTGGATTCTGCATCTGACAGGGCTCATTTGGGAAATGAAACTGAGCAACTATACTTAAAACGTATAGCTTCCCCACCTCCCCAGAGGTATTCTTGGTTGGGGTGGCTTGGGAAGGGGACTAGCTGACTTAACAAGTTGGGTAAGAACACTGTCAATCATTTGAGAAAAACGAATGAACACAAAGGTAAGGCAATAACTAGAAGCTTTTTTATATCTTCCATAACAAATTCAGATAGACAGGAATTCTGAACTCCATTAATCTACTTTTACATATTGCAACAATGTCACCCAGGCTGGTCTTGAACTCATTATTCTCTTTCTTTGGTCTCTTGAATGTTGGCATTGCCCATGTGTACTATCACACTCTACTCTTATAATATTTATTATTATTATTTTGAGACAGGGTCTTCCTGTAGCCTTAACTGGCTTGGAACTTGCTATGTAAAACAAGCTGGCCTCGACATCATAGAGATCCTCCTGTCTCTGCCTTCTGAGTGCTGAAATTAAAGGCATGCTCTACCACGCCTGGCTGATGCTTTACTTCATAAAAGGAATCATTTTATTGTATGTCCAAACAGTACATTCCTGTAGATTTCTCTTTGTATCAAGAGATTCACATTCTAGAATAAGTCCTCTGGTGTGTGTGGCACGCAGCTACCCTAACTGTGATCTAAGTATATGGCACTGAGGCAGCAAATGAGAACTGCAGAGATCTAAGAAAATGGGTGGATTGAACTGAATCTGCTCTTGTCCTGAAGAACTGAGCTTCCTGGCCCCAGGGTTAAGGAATCATATGCTATCAAACGAGGGTGTGGATTATATGTGGAATGTCCCCCTTAAGCCCTGGAGTTAAAGAATCATAGCAAACCAGTGTTTTTTCTCTACCTGGTGAACCAAGAATTCCTGGTGGTCCATAGAAGGTGGAGCCTCTCTAGAGGAAATGAGTCACAAGGGGCAAGCTTTGTGTTTGCAGCACAGCCCCACAACCTGTCTACCTGTCTGTTATTGTCTTCCCTGGTGTGGATTCAATGTGACCAACTGTGTCTGCCGCCATGCCCTCCCAGCCACAATGAACTATATCCTTTCTTGAACTATGAGGTGAAACAAGCTCTTCTTAAGTTGCTTGCTGTCAGGTATCTGATCACTGCAATGAGAAAAGTAATACAGCCCAGTAGAACAAAGGTAAGATGTGGTGTGTTCCCATTCAGTTTTCTACTTCTGTGCATTGAATCAGATAATCATTTGTCTGGGAAGAGGCTGAAGAGATGGGTCCAGGAAAGCTCAATTTGGGTATACACAGCAAAATTCTTGTGAGATTCAAGACATGGGACCTCAATACCCAGTAATGGTTAGTCCAGATAGAGTAAGGTCCAGTGGTGCCCTTCGAGTTGAGGCAAGTAAAATACAGGATGAAAAACTGTTTTCCAAGAAAAATAACGCTTATCTTTGTGATGGTTAATCTTCATCGTCAGTCTGACTGGATTTAGAATCACTTGGAAGACATATGTAGGTGTGTTTGTGAGGGTGTATTCCAGAGAAATTAAACTGAGGTGGTATTATGGCATCAAGACCTCTGGGAAGGACCAGTTTCCAGATGTTCCGAATTAGCAAATTGTTTTTTTTAGCTGGCCAGCAACTGTGCTCTCTAGTTTGGAATTTAAAGAGTACAGCCTCAACTCAGGGAGGGAGCAAAGCTTACAAAAGCAAAATCCATATCCTGATGGACTAGGTGGTTGTACAAGATGACATAAGAATAACACGTTTGTTCGTTCATGTGAACAAGCAAGTGGTTACAAAGCCAGATAAGCATTAAGCAAGTGGTCATAAAAGCCATAGAACGTTAACTGAGACATTCCAGGTTTTGTAGGGGGTATTTTTCTATGGTTAATTTTTCCTGGAACAGAGCCCTGTGATGAACTCTTCCTGGAATTGCCTGCCAGAGTCACAGCTCATCAAGATGGCAGCCTTGTACCAAATAGAGGAACTCAGCTATCACAGTGGGAAGACCCAGCCTGAAATGGGTGGCACCATCCAATGGACTGGGGCCTTAGACAATAAAAATGAGAAGGCAAGCTAGCACCAGCATCTGTCTCTCTCTACTTCCTGCTACAGTGTGACCAGCTGCCTCATGCTTGCTTCCTTGACTTCCCCATTCCTTCCTTAGGTTGCTCTTGTCAGGTATTTTGTCATAGCTGTGAGGACAACCTTGCAGACTGAAAGACTTTTGGGAAATCTTAAGAAATAGTAGGTGCTGTCAGTGGTCAGTTACAAGTATGCAGAATACAGAGACTATTCAAGGGAAGAGGGTCTAAGATTCAAGATAAGAGGCTCAAGACAAACTGACCATGTGAACATGTTTGTGAAATCCTGATGATGACCCCAGAAAGAGCTGTGCCATGCCTGTGTCCATCATATGTGCTCCTGGCAGAATTCAGACTGAAGGCCCTCCTGCATGGGGGCGGCAGCCAGCCTTGAGGCTAGGAACGCAGCACTCCAGCTGCCTTCCTGCTTCTCAGTGGGCGCGTCACTGCTTGTGCTCTGCAGCTCCCTGCTTCTCAGTGGGAGCATCCCTGCTTCTCAGTGGGCGCGTCACTGCTTGTGCTCTGCAGCTCTGCCTCTGTTTCCCATCCTGTCTCAGCTCACACTGCTCAGTGCTTAACCTAAAGGGATGATGTCACTTGAGAGAAGAACAAATGACAAAGGTTACAGATGTCACCATACTCCAAGGCTGAACCTTCTACCACTCTATGATCTCCTTCATTTGCTGAGACTCAATCAGTCACCCAGCAACCTGTAGCCCTTTCTTCAGATCAGAGTCTTCATTTCTTCAGGGGTGTGAATGATCGCAATTCAAATGAGAAATTAGGTCCCAAGAGCACCTTGCTGTTAAATTGGTTGGATAAGTAACAAGTGGGACCAATCAGCCCTGAGTGAGTTCAGCATTTGAGAACTGTCCTGATTATGGCTTGACGGGAGACGAGGAAAACATGAGCTAGGAAACTGGGTTCCCTTACTTACTGTGTTATATGATCAGGGCAATCACAATCTCTGGGGTGAGGAGAAATCTTTTCTGAGCATGGGGTGAAGAAGGACATGTTTTGGCTAAGGAAAGGCTCTTGAGCACACACTTTGCGTCCTGTTCAGTCTCAGGGTAAAATTCTATAGTAAGAAAGTTTGGATTCTCAGAGAATAGGGTGGCATCCCACTCACCTCTCAGACTCCAGTATACCGATCCATTCTCCAGCCCAGGTATCACCTTAAGTGGGTCCAGGCAGCTGGGTCTTGCAAACCCAGACTTAGCTGAAACTTATATGGTAGAAAACTCACACAGGGTTGGGTTTCCCTGGTTCACACAGTTTACTTCATGGAAGTTTGCTCAAGTATGGGTTCTTAAACCCTCCGTGTGGGTGGGTCTCCACCTCCAGCACGGCTGTTGTGCTCCAGCCATCCCAGAGACTGGAGGATGATCGAACAGGTCCTCAGGTAGCCTTGAGTGCGGTGGGAGGGATTCCTGGGAGACTGTGCCAGTGGGCAGTTCATCTATTGAAACCAAGGCAGGGGTTTATATAGGGAGGCCTTTCTGGCCGTTACAGAAGGTGGGAAATTTAAAGGTGGGGTTTTTAGGTAAAGGCGGGAAGGTTGTAGGGCTGACGTCGAAATCAGGAATGAGGAAACCCAAAAACCTGGTTCTGGTCTGGGGTGATCTTTGTGGGGGGAAAATATTAAGCACCTGCCGAGGAAATCATATCTGTAGTGGCTTCCTGGGACCTAGGTTACAGCTTCAAGCAGAGCAGGCTACCTGCTCAATGTCTTCACAAAATAGGTTCAGGTCCCACACCCTAGGCTCACTCTCAAGGTAGAGGCTGCCTCAGTTTTGAGGTACAAGGTTCCTGTCAAGAGACAAGCAGTTCCATTGCCTTCTTCAATAGCTCCCAACAGAGGAGCACTGTCTCATGGGAGGCCTGCTATTGTTGCAGGTGAAGATGGTGTACTCTCCGTAGCTGGTCTAGGCTCAGGAACGCAAATTAAGTTTAATGGCAGCCCAATTTGAAGAAAAATAATCACTAAAAATGTTTTGTTAAAAGGTAATACAAATAAACCTGAATGGGATTTTGAAGCTCCTATTGGAAAAAAAATTAATACTATGCCTGTTGTTTTAAAAGATTTGTCTTTGAGATAGTGTCTCCTAATACAGTAGTATACTATATATAGTATCCCAGACTGATATTGAACTCACGATGTAGCTGAGGAAGATCTTGAACTTCTGATCATCTTGTGTGCTATGGGTATGTGCTACCACGTCCAGTTTATACAGTGCTGGGGATGAACCCAGGGCTTCATGCATGCTACAAAGTAAGCAACATCTCCACCCCACATGCTGTCTTCTGTAAAGGTGACTTGTGTTATTGAGGATATCTTGCTTAGAAGACAAGGTAGCTAGCCATAGTAGAGCAGGAAGGAAGAGGAGGAAGGCTGTGGAGCTTCCGTCAAGTCAGCCTGCTTCTTTAGCTGGGAGGAGACGGTGAGGGCAAGGAAAGAAATTGCTAAGTAGACAATGGAGAAGCAAAATAGTTTAAACCCAATCTAGGGAGAAGACAAATTCAGTCAGCAATTCTCTCCCAGAGTCTTGGCCCACTCTTGTTCAGGACACTTGGAATGCAGGAGGTTGAGCAGCAACTGTCTCATACATGGGCCCATCCTTTCCTCATGCACTAGCATCTTGGTCCCTTGTCATCTGTCATTCATTCCTCCAAGAAATGTAGAGTGAAGGACTTAGGACTTGGAGGACAAGAAGGTCTGAAGCTTACTTTATCTTTTACTTAGGACACTGGATTAAACGTCAAGACATTGCTCCAAGCTACCTTCCAAACTAATTGTACATTTCTTCACATTTAAAACACTATTGTATTATTTTTATTTTATGTGTATGAATGTATTGTCTATATGTATACTAGTACATACATTGCGTGGGTCAGTGTCTGCAGAGATCAGTAGAGGGTGTCGGATTCCCTAGAACTGGAGTTATGGACAGTTATTAGCTGCCATGTGCATGTTGGGAACCAAATGTGGGTACTCTGCAGGAGCAGTCAGTGCCCTTAACCACTGACCCATCTCTCCAGTCACTTCTTCACAATTTTTGTGTGAATATCTCTCAACTTCATTTTTTTGTGGATCAGAAGTGATATTTTGGAAAGTTCCAGGTTCTTTTACACTCTTGTTCCCCCACAAGGCAGCTTGGGCCCACCCTGCTCAGAACAGGTAGGCTGACGTGCAGAAACAGGTGCTCCAAGGCCTGAGTTCCTACTGAGTTGAGAGCTGATGCCCTGCTGAGAGGCCTGAGAGACACATAGGCAGTGCTGGGAGATGGGTAGGAGGTGTGCTAGACATGCCCAGCATCCACAGGACCATAGACTGCTGACCACACTTGTCAGGAGGAAGCCACAGTGACCGGAAGCACTAGCATTAGCCCAGCTAGTCAGAGCTCTGGCCCCCAGCCAGATAGTGTCTCAGAGATGTATGAGAGATGGGAGCTGCCTGGGAGCCCGAGTCCTACCCTGAAAGAAAGGCATCACCATTTCCAGCTGAGTTTCTTTATTTAACAATGCAGAGCACTTCTTAGGCAGGTCCTCTCAACTTACAGTAAACGTTTTTTCTCTCTGCTCCTTGGAAGGTGGGCTAACCTCTCTTAAGATGGATCAGGTGAATTCTAGGTGAGTTCAATGAAAAGTCTGTGTCTTCTTTGCATGTCCCAGTTATAGAGGAGGTAACTTTGTGACTGCTTTTGTCTTTTCTTGTGTTTATCTAGTGAGTAATTGCACATCTTCCACAAAATGAGACTCATCTGGTACACTGATCGAACTTGTGAGATGACAGCTATTGTGGAGCACTGGCTGCTGGACCACGACAACATGGCCCCTCCAAGAGACAGTGTCATATGCTAGGAAGGCCAGACTGCCAGTATATCATCTACCTTAAAGAGCACAGTGCTTCTGAAACTCTGCTTTTTTTGTAAATAGTCTTTACTTTACTTAGAATAGCTGGTTCAGATGTGGTGGTGGTTGCCATTAATCCTAGCACTTAGAATGCAGAGGCAGGAGATCTCTATGAGTCTGAGGCTGACTTGGTCAACATCATGGATTCCAGGTCAGCTAGGGCTTTAAGGAGACCCTGTCTCAAAGAATATTTGGCTCAGGCCTCTGCTGCCACCACCCTTTGCTTCATCGAGATGGAATCTGGACCACATCTGGACCACATGTAGATGCTAAAACAGGACCCCAATAAACAGCTCTTTCAGTGATATCAGAGTAAAGAATATCACCGACAAGCCATTCCTCAGATTAATGGAAGAATCGGGAAGATTGTGGCCATCTAATTGGCTGCACAGATTTTCAAAACCCCATTTAGAAGGTGATGGATGTGGAATACAGGAGAAATGATAAAACATGTCACTCTAATAATTGGTACAAGAGGAAATACACAGAGAAAACATGGAGAAATAATTTCTGTCTCCACACGCAGAACCAACGAAACATATATTAAAGCGGAGCGGACCAGCTATTTCATAGGAATTAGCAGAAAGACAGTAGTAGCAGAGTCACTGAAAGTGGTATTATCCATTCACTGCTATATTACAACCAGCATTATAGCATTACAGCTGGCCTCAGTATACGCACAGTTGGGAAAAGTCACGTGACAAACATCAGCTGGAGAAATCCGGTGTCTTCATTCTAGAGACTATGTCCGAAAAAAAAAAATTCAATAGAAGCAAAAGTGCTCTGAACAAAGAAAGAAACAGTCTGTGTGTGGCAGTATGCTGTATAACGTGCCATGTGTAGGGTATTATACAACAAATTAGTGTGTAGTCACTAAGAAAAATGGCTAAGAAAAATATATGGCAGTGTGAAAATCTGAACAATTATTAAAACAAAGGTGGTAAAAATGATAACACAGCTGTTACTGTGAAAACATGGCATGGATTGGAAGCAAAAATGGAGATGGTATTGAGAAGACTTGAGCCCGATTTTCCTTCAGTGTTTGACCATTGTTACATCTCATTTTTAATGAAAAAGGATTCACAAATGCAACCTTAAGGTCTCCATCAGATACGATGTGGAGACACATCCTCTCATAAATTTCAAACATAAACAGTCCCAGGAGTGATAGCTGCACTTCAGGGGCTGGGAAATGGCTTTTAAGCCAAGATCTATAACAAGCTTGGGGAGTGGTTTCAGGTGGGTCAGAAGAGAAGCTGCAGGCAGAGAAAGCCATCGCTCCTTCCAGGAACCGCATTAGTGGGTCCCTATCACTCAGCGCATCAGAGGGCCTCGGGCTTCCCAGAACTGCAGCATTCAGTGGAAAAGCATGGAAAACCAAACCAACAGGGCTAGGCTGAAAGGTTTTTAATTAGATTGGAAGGGTCCGGAGTGATCTGGGTTGCGCTTGAAACCTCTTTTTTTTTTTTCCATCTATTTTCTCACTCAAATCTTACTGGTCTCTGGATTAATTTAACTTGATATTATTTTATAACTTTGTATAATATAAAATGCTGCCCTCTATAAAGCTTACAAATGACTTCCTGGGTGTCCCGAAAGGACGCCAGCTCATTACCTGAGCTTACCCACACATACACTGTACGGTGCCTTTGTGTTCAAAAGACTCGTATCTGGCATATCTGAAAGGGGCAGAGAAGCTGCGCCACCCCTTTGGTTTGTGCTCAGCACTTTTTGGTCCCAAGACTTCCTGAGAGGAAAGAGAGCCGCAGCCCCCAGAGCAGCAGGCACAGAGTTTTTTATTGTCCTGTGCTCCTGAGAACTGCCTCCTCTGACCTCCCACTTCCGCAGCACACACAACCCCGACTCTGCTATTTTAATACTGGACACCAAAAGCCCTCCAGTAGCATTTTATTAACAAGACGTCTTTTCTGGAGCAAGGTTTGTCCAAGTGTGTCTCCCTGCCTTCTCCAAGACCCTTGGGTGACCTCTGTCCCCAGGTTAATGCCTGCAGCCTCAGCTCCTTCCAAGGGTTGGTGCCCTTGGAAGCACGTGTGAACGGACCCCATAGAAAGTTGCTTCCTCTGAGCTGAGACTCATTCCTCAACCTGAATCTTTTCCTTCTCAGAATTTTTCTTTACTTCTTTGTTAATAAATAATAGGCACACAACACCTGGACGTGAACTCATTTGAGTTATTAAAAACTACTGTGAAATTGGACTGCAAAATTCCCCACCTTATATAGTCTTCTATACTTCGCTTTCTGGCAATCATGTGGAAATCCAGGAAGTTAGAATTCAATGCATCAGAACTTGGCCAGGGCACAATTTTTCCCAGAGAAGAATTACCTTATTTTGAAGAGAGATTGCAGTAATGCAGTTCCCAAATTGCAAAGATAGTGGGACATGATGGCCACATCTGTAATCCCAGCACTTAGGAGGCATTGGCCGCAGAAGTACAGTGAGTCTGAAGCCATCCTAGGCTACATACAGTGAGTTCCAAGACAGCTGGCCTACGAGTAAGACCCTGTTTCTTAAAAAAAAAAAAAAAAAAAAAAAAAAAAAGTTAAAAAGAAAAACTAAATAGCTGGATCTGACAGTGCCTGCCTGTGATCTCATCACTTGAGGAGCAGAGGCTGCAGGATCAGGAGTTCAAAATCATCCTTAGCTACATAGTGAGTTTGAGACCAATCTGGGTTACATGAGACCAAGTCTTAAATAAACTAAAAGAACAGAACTAACTAGGTGACTCAGGGTAAACACATTTGCTGCCATGCCTGGTGTCCTCAGTTGGATCCTCAGGATGCACATGGTGGAAGGAGAGGACAGACTCCCACAGGTTGTCCTGTGACAGCTACATTTACACTGTGACACACTTGCCTCCTCCACCACAATCAACAAATTGGCTAAATGTAATAAAGAACTAAAACAACAACAACTAAAGCTGCTGAGGGAAAGGCACAGCTGCTCTCCATAGAGCAAGTCCAGCATTGAGCATTTCCGGGCTCAAGTACAGAGAAACCCATTCATTCCAGGATTGCCTTTACAGTACAAAGCTTATTTCCTAAGCTCCAGAGTGGGGAGGATCGCACCCTTGTGTAACCTGTCCTCCTGTCCTGTGAACAGCCTGTTCCTTTAAGTCCCAAGAGCTTGTTTCCTAAAACACAAATCATTTGGAAAGCCTCTATGAAATTCCAATTTAATTCCTATACATCAGAATAAAGGACTGTATGTTCTGGGTGAGGCATAAATTCCTCTCCCGGAGGACTGCTGTGATGAGGAGGCATAGTAGGCAGCTTTCCAGCACTATAACAAATGCCTTAGATAATCAGCTTAGGAAGAGAGAAGGTTTATTTTGGCTCACAGTTCCAGAGGTTTCAGTCTATGATTAGTTGGCCCGGCTGCTGTGAGGCCTGCGATGAAGTGAGGTGAATATGACAGAGCAAAACTGTGGAGGATGAAGAGGACTTCGAGAAAGAGGCCTCATAATTAAAGAAACTGGCTGAGGAAGACTCGAACCCCCTGCCCATCTTAGCTACATGTAACAAGACAGAGCATGTGTGAGGAAAACCTGAGTTCTCCGATGGAAGCTGGTACTATGTCAAGGACCTATAAAGGGTCATGACTCTCTGACTTCTGAGTCTCTGTGCTGTCCCAACTGTCTGGCCCACTTCCCTTCTCAACAGTGCCTTTCTTGTCCTTAATAAACTCTCCATTTTCAGTTCTATTCATGTGTCCCAGGTCTAGTTCTTAGTTCCAAGACTCAAGAACCTAGAAATCTCTGTGGGTGCCCTCCAGATTCAGATCCACATCTATAACAAAACCACTCACCTAATGGTCATGAAGTAAAAGAGAAAAAGAGGAAGGGGCTGGGCCTCATAATCCCTTCCATGGCCTAAGACTTCTCAGTAAGTCTCACCTTTTAAAGGGGCATCACTTCCCAATGGCTAAACAAACTGGAGACCCAGTCTGTATCACAGGATCCTTTGGAAGACACTTAATATTCAACCTCTGGCAGGAGTAAAGGAAACTGTGGCTTCCTATGCCTTTCCTTATCATGGGTTAGCTCAGAATGGGAGCACTGCTCTGGAAATAGGTACTGAGTCAGCCCGAACGTGGCCACAACCCAGAGCATCCTGGGAAACTTTGATTTCTTATAAAACATATCTCCTCGTTTTCTCAGCTACTTACCCACAGCAGCAATTCTGTGGTGAGTGGGAAGTGATCTTACCACTTGAGCTTTGGAGATCGAGACAAAATAAAAAGTGTAAGGGCAGGATTGCAATGAGAGCCCTTTGGAACTCTCATTCTGTGACCCCACTTTATTCTCCACATCAGCCCTGCTCAGAAAAGACCCTTCCGACAGAATCCGAATCTATAAGGGATGCCTTAATAATGATGATCTTTTTCAAAGGCTGTCATCTTACCTGTGAACTGAAATACTAAAATAACAAGCGGGATCTTTCTACTCTCTCACCTTAGAGAATCAGAAATTCAAAACAACGTGGGTTGTTGGTGAGGAATTGGATTATATATAATTGCATCATCAAAGCATACACGTGACTTCGTCTGTTCCTATGTATTTACCTCCAACAGCTCCACAGTTTTTTTCCTCATCTTTTATTGTCTTCCAAGGAATGGATAGGCTCTTGTTTCCAGTTTCATCTCTGAGATCTTTTTTTTTCTAGTTATGATGATGCCTTAGATATTCAATGAAACTGACTTGTCCAAATTCTCTAAGAAAACATGTCAGTTGTTTGCTGATGAACAGAAGACAGCCCTTCTCAGGGTTGTCTGTTAGCATGGTTGTGTGTGTGTGTGTGTGTGTGTGTGCACGTGTGAGCATGCGTTTTGTATTATAATACTGAAGAGAGCAGGAGTTTGAAAAAAATTCCAGTTCTATGAAAATGAGGAGAAGGAAAGGTGAGTGGGGAAGAGCCAAAGTCACTCTAGCTGGAAAGCCAGGCTGCAGACAGAGAAGAGGGGGCAGTCGGTAAGTTCACCAAATCAGTTAGAAGAGACGTTCTTCGTGTTCTCCCTTAGAAAGGAAGGAGTCACTTACTCAAGCCACAGTGTGAGGTATAGAACCAGGCCAGATGTCAACTTCCACATACAGGTAAGAAACCCAAGCCTTCTGGTGTCGTCACTCGGAAGGAAGTGTGGTTAAGGCTACACATGTCCAAGAGCCCTGTGGAGACAGCTGGAGAGATCTACCACAACCTAGACATTTCTTCATAACTACTTGCTATAACTTTAAAACTCTGGGGAGTCGGACCTTCTACCCTATAATAATATACGAAGTATTTCAGGAAGCCATCTGCACATCCTTATACCTCTGGCACACCAATGGCATACAGAATCTCAGTCCAATAAGTAGCAATGGGAGACCTGACCTGGCATTCGAGCCTTGCTGAAATAGAAGTTCTGATTCCACGGCTCCGGCAGAATCCCAGACTCAGCACATCTGAAGAGCTCCTATTTCTAGGGTTGTTCTTGCTGCAGGCCCACAGGCCATACTGCACTGAGACAAATATGAGTGGCACAAGGTGGACCCCATCAACAGTCCCTGGGAATGTTAGCAGGTGGATTCTCTGCCTCCTTGCAGACTGACAGGAGAAGGCAAGCAGAGACGGTGAATCTCATTTTAACTACCTGCATTTGTTCATATTGGCAGTCTCCTTGACAGTATCTAGAAACACCTAAGAGACAAGTTTCTGGGCAGGTCTGTATGGGAGTTTCTAGATTGGGTTAACTGAGGTGGAAAGACTCACCCTAAATGTGAGTGGTGGCTTACCATGAGCTGGATTCTGGACTTAATAAAAAGGGGAAAATGAGCTGACCACAAGCATTCACCTCTCTCTACTTCCTGACTGAAGATTCAAAATAACCAGCAGTCTCAAGCTCCTGATCCTGATGCACTTCTCCTGAACTGTGAGCCAAGATAAATGGCTTCCTTTCCTAAGGTGCTTTTGCCAAGTATTTGGTCACAGTAGTGAGAAAAGTAGCTAATACACCATCCCTCAGAATTTGATTCATGAGGGCAGTGACAATTAACCAATAGTAGTTGTTCTCGCTCTTTAGGTCTTCAGAAACTTGTGTTGTATAGAAGATTTTGAGATCCACATAGATGACTTGAGATCCAAAGGTGCTTCTCATATATGCTTTGAGAGCCAAGAGGAATGGATAGACTCATTGTAACCTGTGTGGTTGCAAGGCATTATATCATACAGTAAAGAAACAGAGAGAATAACCAGAAGTTGGTTCTGGAGAAGCACTTAGGAAGCAGCTTCTAAGAGGAAATGAAACTCCTCAGAACTATTCCATTTGCATGATGCTTGGACTTTTGATATCATTAGCTGGGGAAACGGGGAGACAGCTGGAGAGAGGATGGTGAATGTTCCTGCTGTTCCTTGTGTGGTCAAACTGTAACTACAGATGTGGGACATCAATTTCCACGTGTCAGCAGTTGCTCTTGGGGAAAGCTGTGCTGAATAAACTTTACAATCTTCGTCAGTTTCCTTAGCAAGTCTCCACATTGTCCTTTGTTGTCTTCAAAGGATTTTATACAAGCTCTTATTTTCTAAGGTAGAAGGCTCATTGGTTTAAAATCTAGGTAAAAGTAATGACAGAGGCTGGGGCCGTAGCTCAGTTGGTAAAGTGTTTCCTTAGCATGCACAAAGCCCTGGGTTCCATCTCCAGCACTGCATATACCATGGCGATGAATGCCTGTAATCCCAGCACATGGCGGATGGAGGCAGGAGGATTAGAAGCTCAATGTTTTGGCTATGTAGAAAGTTCAAGACCAGCCTGGACTCTCTCTCAAAATCAACAACACTGCCAACAAAACAATAGCCATAAGAAGTAATAGAAGTCAGGTCTTGGGAAGCCATGGTTCAAAGGAGGTCAATAGGGACCTGCAATGGTAAACAACAAGACAACTAGAAAATAGTCTAATTAATCAGTCTCCAACCTGACTAGAGATGCACACATATCACTCTTTGGAAGTAAAACCAGTTCCTCAGGTCCTATCTAGCCTTTCTCTCCTCTCTTAGAGCCCTCATTTCTCTCTCTTTCCACTCACTTATAAGGTAGAGAAGATACAAGTGAATGCTCTGTGAAAATTCCCTGGAAAGCATTTATGCATACATTCAAACAATATAACAATCTTGACCTTGAAATTCTCTACTTGTAGCATTTATAAAGATTTAAATCAAGAGACTGGAGAGATGGCTCAGTGGTTAAGAGCACTGACTGCCCCTAGAAAGAACCTGGGTTCAATTTCCATCACCCACGTGATGGCTAGAAACCATCCATAACACCAGTTCTAGGGGAAATACAATGCAGTCTTCTGACTCTGCAGGCATTGCACAACATAGATGCACTTCTATCCCTGTGGGTAATACGCTCGTATACATAAAATTAAAATAATAAATCAAATATTTTTAAAAGACTTACATCAAAGAAGTTATCATCTAAGATCCAACAGGATATTCAGAATAAGAACAGTTAATTGATAGACATTTGTTTGTCATGTGATTAACAAGCACTAAAAGCTATCCTCCAGAAGAAAGTACACAGCATGCACAACATCAGATACCTTCACCGTCTGCTTCTCGGCAGTTGCACCTGGTGATGTTATTTCTCTGCATTTTATGTGCTTGGTTACTTTGAGAGATGAAGGCTTTCCTTATGACAAAGAACTGGATGGAAGCATGAATCAGAGACCCAAAGGAGCTGACCTGGTTTGATGAACACAAATACTACAGAGATAAAGTTGAACCACAGAATATGTTTTACTGTCATCTTTTCAAAAGAAAGACTCATTAACCAGAACAGAATATATGTTTCCTAATAATCATAACACAATATAGAAATTTATTGAGCAATTATCAATAGAAACAACGTTGCCTTAGCTACATAAAATAATTCAGTCCTCACAAAGCACTAGGCGAGACAGCTGGCAGCAGGGCAGGAACCACAGGAATGTCATCCAATGAACTGGAAACAACTAATTTCCAATTAATTTCTAATTTTACATCAGTGCATTGCATCTTCAGAATGGGTCTCCGATTAGCCCAGCTTGGGCGGTATGCCTCGTCTGTGACTTACTGCGGTAAGGAGACTCCAGGGATGTGGTTGTCTTCTTGTAGGGCCATGTTCCGATCTGTCCCACTCAGGCTGTGCCAACGAGGGAAGTGGTGACTTCTTTGAGAAAAATCAGAGCATCATTAAAAACGTGCTCAGCAAAGTAGAAATGCCAAGTACACCCAGAGAGCTTCAATGTGTCTGCCAAGTTCATATAACTACAAATGTTGGTCCCTGGACAAGTCAGGGCACCTCAGTATCAGTGTGACTGTCCTATATTACTGCTTTATTTGTGAGCACACGTGCACACGCGCGCACGCGCGCGCGCGCGTGTGTGTGTGTGTGTGTAGGTACATATGTGAGCGTATAGATGCTATAAGTCAACCTTGGGTATTGCTCCTCAGTCACTAACCACCTTTTTAGGATACAGGGTCTTACTTGGCCTGGAGCTTACTGATTGGGCTACGCTGACTGGCCAGCGAGCCCCAGGGATTTGTCTGTCTCCACCTTCTCAGCTCTGGCACAAGCACATACCACTATACCTGGCTTTTCCACGTACTTTCTGAGGATTGCATTCAGGTCCTCATCCTTCCTCACCAAGCACTTTGCATATCAAACCATCTCCTTAGACCCCTGTCTTCTATCTCTCCCTGAAACCCAAAGGAAGATTGATGTTTTAGGTGACAAAATCAATAAATTTTCTCACCTTTAAGACAGAAATACTTTTGACAAGCTAGGATTTCTAAATGATTGGCTGTGTCAGGCAATTAATAAATAAATAATGAATGTTAAAGGCTTGAAAAGACACACAGGTCTGGTTCAGTATGCTTACTTCTACCACGTCATAACTGTGAGGATTTAATTACACCATGCAGCTAAGCCATCTAGCAGGACGCTGTGCCCCGAATAATTGCTTAGTGCATGTTGTGCATTATAATGTGTCTATTAGGAAACATAATGCATTGTGGCGAATGAAGAATTTATTTTTAATGGCAACCGAAGATAATTTTCATGATTTTCTGATAAGCAAAGATTTCCCAGCATTTTTTTGTGATTGGATTGTGAAGCTGAGTCTTTAACAGCTCAGCCATCCCTCCAGCCTTCCTAACATGTCTTTAAACACAGCACATGCGCATTCACTGCTCACGAAGGCAGATTTTGGTGAGGCTATTTTCTCTGAATTGAAACATTTTGTTAAGGCTCAGAAAGTGAAACAACAACAAAAGTTTTCAGGAAACTCCTAAAGCTTACACGATCTACCAGGCCCTTCCCTGAGCTAATGCAAGCGATAATAATAAGTGGGAAGAAAAGACTCTGGCAAGGCGAGGCTGTGATCACCCATAAGCTGTGCCAGGAGCTCCAGGAATGCAACTGCCTTTGAGTCACCCATACTCCATGCAACCCCTCACCTGGGTTCAGAATGAAACTTAATCTCCGTGTCCTGTTGTTCTCACATTGAACCAATATGCTTATTGAACACTGAAAAATCTGCCCATTGTCTTAATTTTTAGTCCCTAAGACCTGGACTATCAAGACTTAGCTTTTAGTTTAATGGAAGCTAAATATTCATTGATATCTTTGACTTTGCTATTTCTCTTTTCAAAGGAGCATTAGAATCATTTCCTTAGAAGTAATGTGCCAATTTTCCCTTTTATCCTGAGTGAGTTCATCCAGTCTGGCTCCCTTGCTTCAGTCTTGGAATGGAGGAGCATGGAAATAACCTACTAAAAGGAAATAGACGACTTGTAGGGTGGGATGTGTGAGTGTGACCATGCGCCTGTATGAGACCTGTGAGTGTGTACATGAGTAGGTACAGGCTTGATGGAGGGATTGTTATATTTGCATGTGAAATGACCCCACAGGCTCATGTGTTTGAGGTCTGGGTCCCAAACTGGTTCTGCTCTTTGGGAAGATTGTGCAGTCTTTGGGAGGTGGGGCCCACCTGGACCAGGTGAATCTCTGGGGAAATAGACACTTCCTGTCTGATCTGTGCTTTCTGACTCACCCCAAGGTGAGCAAGATCCCACTGCCAGGCTTTCCCCATCTTCCTCAAACCCTGAGCGCAAACAAACACTTCCCAATGCTTCTTCTTGTCAGGGGTTTGGTCACAAATAGTGAGAAAAGCAGTTGATGTGAGGATTAAAAGGAGAAGGTGTGTGGCGGGGGGCTGAGGTGTTAGAAATAGGATCAGAGTGATGAGGAGAGCCAGAAAAGGAGACATTTAGACAAAGAGACCGTTGAGTAGTTTATTAGCCATATGTTAAAATTTCAAATTTACTGTCATATTGATATCACCACGTGAATCATTTGTCTCGATTCTGTAGATCTGCCTGAAGAGCTCCATGCCATTCAGTGTCCAATAGTGTACACTGACTATCAGTTAATAGAGAAAATAAAACTTCTAAGCCATAAACCTGTGAGAAGGTGAGAGGGCGTACAAGGACCAAAGAAGAGAGTTCAACAAGGATCTGGGCACATGTATCCTTTGTGTGACTTCAAGAACCCCAGATTCAGTATGGTGCTTAACCTCCATGTCCTGTTGTACCCACATTGAACCTGAAATTCCTCTGTAGGCATCCAAATGGGAGATTCTAGTGGAGAAGTTGCTCAAGTAGCAGGTGAGAATCAAAATGGCTTCCTATGTGTACGACAGGATGCTCATTCCTTGCAGTCCCTAACTGACCCACTTCTAGCCACACTCTTCTTTCCCTGATGTAATACTAGACTGGCTTTTCTGTGCAGTTTGAAGGCGGTGTTCTTTTATAGATTCCACACTAAAACATTATAAGCAAATACAATATTGGTCAAGTAGCTGTACTAAGTACATTCAGGAGATGTATTTGTTTGTAAGCATTAATTCACAGTAATCAAAAAGTTAACAAATGCCGGACGTGGTGATACACTACTTTAATCCCAGTCCTCTGGGAAGCAAAGACTGGTGGATCTCTGTGAGATCAAGGCTACTCTGGTCCATATTGTGACTTTCAGGCAGTTCGGGACTAGGGAGACCCTATAAAATAACAAACAAACAAAAACAACAAAAAGTTAAAAGCCCATTGGCTAAACTCTTAGAAAGAAATCTTTAAAAAGTTACCAGTTACCTGCACCAACCCTTTCTAATGTGCCATCCTTTTCCATAATAAATGTCTATCCTATTTTTCCAAATCCAGCAGATACACAGATGATATGGGGTCTCATTTGTTTTCTTGCTTCCGTTTGTAGGAAGCTCTGCTTCTGAATGGACGTGGTCTGCATATGTCCATCATTAAGAAATCTGGAGAGAAAAGGTATCTTTTTTCCTCTGTATCAGCTACAGCTCTACCATATGAAAGGCTGTCAGAGAGAAGCATCTATCTTTGTTTAAGGTTCAAAATCATTATCTTTAAATCAGAATTAATATTTGGCATTCATGGTGAAAACCTAATATCTAAGGAAAATACTGAATGTTGAAATAAATGCATGTGTGAGGCCCAGTATGCTCTGCGTACTGCATAGCACACACTGTGCATGTTCTCAAGTTATATAGACCTGCTGAAGAGCAGTGGGTTTCTCACAGATTGTGCCACGGACTTGTTTCCTGCAAAGCTGACCATGCCCCTGAACAGGGTGCCATTTTTTAAAATGAGTTTTGGGAGTTTCACTACAGTTATTTACTCTGGGGATCAGTGAGTGTGAATGCCATAGTGGAGTAGATATATATTTTTTTCTCTGAATTTTTACTATTGGTTCATTCAGCAGCAAGTCCCACCCTCCGACCAATAAGCGGGGAGGAAGGTGAGGATACAGGAGGGAGAAACATGGTGGCCCCAGCAGAGACTCTGAGCAGCTGGGCAGAAAATACCCAAAGCCACCTGGAAGGAAAGTGCCATGGCCCCAGGTGCATGGAGAGCCAGTGACTCAGATGGCAGTGTTTGGGCCCTGTGCCTGGACTCTGCCAAAGCTATGGCGGCCGGCCCCGGGTAGTATGTTTGAACAATAACTTTGTGAGTCACCTTAAATAAATTAATCCCTCTAAGTGGAAGATTAGTTTCTGTTTTATTCTGCCAGATTGACCAAACCCCACCCACCGAGGAGTGGAAAATAAATTTAATAAGACACATGGCATGCAGGTTGCGGTCACAGGACAACTTGTGGAAGCCAGTTCTGTCCTTCCATCTTTGGATTGTGGAAATTGAATTCAGGTTGTCAGTCAGGGCAGCAAGTTCCTTTACTGGTTAAGCCATCCCACTAGCCCCACAAGTGACCTTTTGGAAAGGCAGCCTCATTGATTAGTAGATGGAGGAGCCACGGAGACATATCTGGGAGCTGTTCAGTTGACTGGACCTTTCTATTAGTTTCCATGTTTTATCAAGAGCAAAATCGAAGTTATTTTCAATGCAAAAAGCAAACTCTGAGAAGCACCCACTAGAATTAGCAAAGCAACATTTCATCAGAAAATCACCTGCAGAATTTAGAGCTCAATTTACAATTAGTAATTGGTGTGTTAAATGGATGTATTCAGAAAGTACTAAGGGGATGAGTCAACACTTCCATAAGAACCTTAATTTCAGGATTTCCCGAGTGAGTGCTCCAAATTATCAGCCTACCTCCCCATTAGTGCTCGGGTTAGAGAAGTCAGCTCACCCAGACATTTGTTGTGTGCATAATTTCAAAACGAATAAATACCACTTTGGAAATTGCTCTGGTTCATTTTGCCAAAAGCAACACCCTTTCTGGGCACGCAGCCACTAAGCATTCACCCTGCTTTCTTTGTGACTATGGAGCCCTGAAACATTGTTTGCAGATCTATCAAAGGACTCATAGAGTCAGAGGATGATCAGGGACAATGTATTGGCCGTTAAAATGTGGAAAAGTGAGCTCACAATAGTGAAGAAACGAAGCTTTTATCTCTGCATGTTGTGAATAGCTTTTAGTCATTTACATGAAGGACGGCATCTAGTCTCTGCTCAAAGCTCTACCACAGAGAAATCTCCTGTTCCACTGTCTTTTGTTTGGTCATGAATGTGGCTGTGCAGCAGCCACTGTCTGTTTTTAGTCTGTTGTTCTCCACCTCCTGAACCAACTCCCCGATACATGGACCTTGAACTTGAGCTAGTGATGATCATCTGTGCAGCTGCTGTGGGTGGCATGGTAGTTGGGCTTCTGACTGTCCTCTGATTTTATCCTGGATGTTCCAGTTTCAACTTATGGTAGGTTTTCTGGGCCTGTCAATTTTTGAATGAAGAAGATCCAACAGAACGCAGTTCATAACAGGAAGTTCTGAACACAGTCACTTGGTATTCCAAAGTGAAAGGCCCAGTAGTACCCAGGGACTTAACTGAGTCATATCACTGTTGGCTTAGGATAGTCTCACATTGCTCTAGAACCATAGTAGCTTGGGCTGCTCCTGCTACCTCCTCTTCTTCTTCACTGTCATGGTTTATATATGAAATAACCACTCCAAAATGCTCATATGGTAAAGGTTTGGTCCTTGACGCAGTATGTTCAGAAATGGGTTTGGGGGAAGGTGATCGGGTCATGAGGGCTCTGAATTTATCAATGGCTTAATCTATTGATGGGTTCTTAATTTAATGGCACTATCCGGAGGTGGCAGAAAATTTTGGAGGTGGAATCTATTGGGAAGAAGTAGGTATTAAGACATGCACTTTGAGACATATCTTTGTGCCCACCCTGGCTCCCTTCTGGCACTTCTGTGCTTGCTGGATGGTGAGAAGCCTCCTCTCCCATCTGCTCCTGTCATCATGATATTATATCTTACCATAAGCCCATAGCAAGGGAGACAGCCTACCATGGACTGAGCTCTCTGAAACCATAAGTGCAAATAAATGCTCCCTCCCATGAGTTGTTTTCCCTGGCATTTTGTCATAGCAGTGAAAAGCCATCCACCACCCCAAGCCTTAGGAGCTGCTCAATCAGTGGACCTGAATGGAAAGACAGGGCTCGGTTTCACAGAAGCCTTATTCTGTCCTAGTTCGGTGCTGTTCATATAGGCAGTTTGCTTTGTTGACTGGTACCTGGCCTGGTTCAGTCTTTCCAGGTGTGGAATATGTGACTGCAGGAATCTAAAGAGGTCAGTTAGGGGCCACGTTTCTTTTTTTCTGTACAAAAATTCAAGATATTAATTTTTTTCCTTTGGTAGAAAGAAATTCCTCCATATGTACCTCACCAACCAATCCCTTAAAATTTCACAGGTGTAGGGAGTCAGTTGGACCTCCAGACACCACCAAAAGCTCCACCTAATTCTACCTCCCCAGCCAGCCTAGCCTAATCAGTGAGCTCCAGGCCAGCAAGGGACCTTGTCTTCAAAAGAGATGCATGGCATCAGAGGAATGACAGCCATACGTACATCCTCTCTCTCTCTCTCTCTCTCTCTCTCTCTCTCTCTCTCTCTCTCTTTCTGTCTCTCTCTCTGTGTCTCTGTCTCTCTCTGTCTCTCTCTCTCACACACACACATTTATTGAAGAAACAGACATTTTTGGACAGTTTCTTTCCTACCTTCCAGAGTATTTGTAACTTACTAAGGCCCGAGCTGCATCCTTTGTGTCTCCTGCTGGCTCAGCATCATGTTGATATGATAGTTAGTGCAATTTGTGGCTGTCCTGGACAGGTTTGGACTGTATTATGACAGAGCAGGATCAACACAGCCCCAAGGAGAATCTGTAAGTGAATTTTCTTCTTGTATGAACATAAAATGTTTCTGATCTTTTTCCTAATTGAAATAGAAAAGCATCCATCTCCAGACCGATGGCTCTGCTCATGCATTTGAGGCCTCATTTATCTGCCTTTTCTGGAACACTGTGATTGGCACAGCAGTCACAGTGGAAGTTATGACTCAGTCAGGTTGTTGATATGCAAAGTCATCACCATGGATCTATATCCTTTCAGGAGAGGTAAGGTTGGCAACTTACCCTGACCTACGGGAGGGTCAACACTCCTGTGTCTTTAAGGACACTAGTCTCTGACCTTTCTCTTTCTAAAAAGTTTCCTCTGTCAGGCAAGGACACAATGTGGCGTCAGTGTGAGTGTGAAGTGTGTCAGTTCTAATTTCGCCCCAAGGAACAGAGACATGACAGGATGTTTGTCACCCACTGTGATTGGTCTTGAGCCAGGAGTTAGCTTACTGCTGAAACGGCTGCTGGATTCAGCTGACACAGCCATATCTAGCTCATGCTTTGTTTTATTTGTTTTAATAAAGTTTTATTGAGACAGAATCCTGCTTGGGTTATTCATTCTCTCTCTGTCCACCTACTGGGGAAACCTAGGCATGTGACTCACCATCTCTTCCAAGCTTTTTTTTTTTTTAAGACAGGGTCTCATATAGCCTAGGTTAACTGGGGGGCTGACCTTTAACTTCTGATCTTCCTGACTTCATCTCTTGAGTACAGGGATTATAGGTGTTATAGGTGTGCACTAAGACAAGGCTTATGAAAGAAGATGTATATGAGAAAGGAATTAGGGGAGGAGCCTGGAAAGTCAGGGAAGATGTCAAACTTCAATGCTAGTGTGAACCCAGATGAAGGAGAAACCAAGGCAAGGTTGGTACCATTGTACCCCCAGCCTGCCACACTGACCAAGGGAGGCTCCATGGAGGTGGCAGGACTCTTGATTGCTTAATCATAAGTTGGTTAGAAGAGCTCAAGAAGTCTCCTTTAGACTCCCCTCCACATTAGCCACATACTGGGGAACGACAGCTGGAGAGCTGGCCCTGTCCAAGTGAGGAAGGACGTTCCAGAGCAATGCCCGGGCCTTGCATCCCTCACACTCTCCATGGTGGGGGTCCATGAGAGACAATTTCATGGTTGCTAGCTGGTTCAATACAATTTCAATAGAAATCCAGAAGGTTTTGTTTTGTTTTGTCTTAAGAAACCAACAAGATGGAACTGAAGAGATGGTTCAGAGGGTAAGAGTGTTTGCTGCTCTTGCAGACCACAGAAGTTTCCGGTACAAGCCTCCACATCAGGAGGCTCACAAGTGCTTGGAACTCCAGTTTTAAGAGATCCAATGCCCTCTTCTGGCCTCCTCAGGTACCTGCACTCAGGCACAGCACCGCCCGCCCCCCAACACACTGCCGTGCTTTCAATTGTCAATTTGGTATACCTGGGAGGAATGAATCTCAGCTGAGGAATTTCCCTCATTGGTTTGGCCTGTAGGCCTGTCTGTGGGCCATCTTCTTGATCGCTAATTGATGAAGTAGGATCCAGCCCACTGTGGGCAGTGCCATCCCTGGGCAGGTTGGCCTGGGCTATTGCATGTCAGTAAAGCCGTGTTCCTCTGTGGCCTCTGCTCGGTTCCAGCTCTGGTTGCCCTCAGTGAGAGTTTGTGGCTTAGCAGTTCTAAGTGAAGGAAACCCTTTCCCCACCAAGTTGCCCTTGGCCAGTTTCTATCACAGCAGCAGAGAGCAAACTAGAGCACATTGAACACACACATACATACACATACATACATACATACACATATCACATATATCATACACACCATACATACACATATCACATATATCACACACACCATACACACACATATCACACACACAGAGACACATATACATATTACACATATACATACACATGCATACACACATATAGATATAGATACATACACATATTAAACACACAGAGATGCACAAAGACATACACATATGCATACATACAAACACATATACATACAAACATACACACACTACACATGCATATACCCATGCACACACAAATATGCATATGCACATACACACATACAGACACCACACACATATATGTACATAGACACATAGACACCATACACACATGTACACACATATACATGACACACATATACATATACATATTATACACACACCACACATATATACATATTAAATACACACATACACACAGACACATACACATATTACACATACAGAAACAGACAGATATATACACACATACATATATACACACATAATATATGCACACACCACACATACATGCACACATATACAACATACACATATGCATATATATAACATATACATCCACACACCACACATACATGCACATACACCACACACACATAACATATACACACACAACCACATACACATGCACACATACACACACAGCACACACAATTAAATAGAGAACTTGACAAGCTAAATGGAAAATGTTTGCAAGAACTTAGACCCTAAAACAACTGGAGAAGAACACAGCTGAAGGCTGACGAGAGCTAAAGGCCTCACCTGCAAATCTTGAGCAGTCCCATACATATAAACTGATGAATCAGCCCAGTAGCACACAGCACAGACATAGACCAGTACGTGTATTGTCTCTTGGTTTTTAGAAAAGGCAGAAGGATTTCTTAAAAGGACAGAGCATACTCCTTTCAACAAATATGTTGGAACAGCTGGAGGCTGATATGCAAAAATGACCCTTCCTTCATGCCGTATACACCAGAGTAACTCAAAACCGATTAGAGATGTAAACGGAAGATCAAAAACTAAGAAAGTCTTAGATGAGAACATAAGACCATGTTGGCAAAGATTTCTTAAGATTTAAAGAATTATGAACTATAAAAGAACAATTTGGTAAATCAGGCTTTGGCAAATTTTAAGACTTTTGCCTTTGAAAGTGCATCAATATGTCAGTCAAAAGACCTAGAGTGGAGGAAATGTTTGCAAAGTCTATACAGCTAGCACTAAAAGAGGTGGGTGTAGTGGCCCACACCAGTATGACAAGCTGACGACTCTGAGGCAGGAGGACGGCCAAGAATACCCAAGAGCTCTTGCAAATTAAACCTAAGAAGATACGTGGCCTCTGTTTTTAGTGGGCAAAGACTTGACAAGCTATTTCTCCAAAGAAGATCCACGGGCACCAAACGGAAGGAACATGTGCTTCAGATCAGTAACCACAGGAAACACGCGCCGCCGCAAATGACCACACACACAGCAGCATATTCTCATAGTCAAACGGCCGGCAATGCCATAGCCTCATGCATTGCTAAGGAGAGCAGCATGCTATAGCCACTGTGGAAAAAAAGTTGTTCTTTTTGAGTTTTAAACATTTATTTAAAATTAAATGTATACGTGGGGGAGGTATGTGCACATGTGAGTGCAGGTATGCACTGATCCAGAAGAGCGTGCAGGATCCTCTGGAGCTGGAGTTACTAAAGGTTGTGAGCCTCCATGCTGGGACTGAATTCAGGTACTCTGCGGGAACAGAATGTTCTCTTAATCTCCCTGCACTGTTTCTTAAAAAGTTAAATGTATAGATGCCATGAAAACCAGGAAGCCTCCTCCTTCACACGCATTTCCCTAAGGTAAATGAAGATTGTTCACACAAAGTCTCTTAAACTAATGTTTGTTTCAGCTTTGCTTATAACAGGCCCAAATTAGAAGCATCTTAGATTTTAGCATATCTGTAGAAACATATAGCCGAATTGCTACTGCACAACACAAAGGAGAAATTACTGATAAACTTAACCACACAGATAAACCTCTAAAGGATTTATGCCAAGTGAAGGATGCTAGAAACGACTAACTGAACTCATTTATTTGAAAAGCTCAATAAGGTAGAATTCTCATAGCAGATCAGCAATTTGGGTCCAGAGACTGGGGAAAGACTTAACAGCACACAGCACTGGGGAGTTGGTTTGGAGTGATGGTCTATGCATCATGGAGTTCTGGCAACTAGTAGAGTTATCTACTTAAACTCACAGAATTAAGCTGAGCCTGGTGGTACAAGTCTGTCATTCCAGCTCCTCAGGAAGCTGAAGCAGGAAGATTACAAGTTCAAGGCTTGCATAGGTCACAGAGTATATTCAAGGCCAGTGTGGGCCTTTTAATGAGACTCTGACAGAAAAATAAAAAGTAAAAATATGGGGCTTAATGGTAGAGCACTTGCTTAGTATGTAAAAGGCCTTGTGGGTTCAAGCTCTGGTACTGCTGGAGAAAAGATAAACTTCACTGAATTTTACACCTAAAATTGGTGAATTTTGTTGCATATGAATCGTAGGAGGTGGTTTTAAGAAGTAAGGGAAAGTAAAATAACTTCAGGGACATGAAACTTGGAAAGAGATTAATAAAAATTGACCCGTATTTAATGGACCACACATTTGATTCTCAGGTTTCTAATTGCTCCCTTGAACTTGGAAATCAAGTCATTTGCAAAATTTTCTGGTCTTGGTCCCAAGACCAAGTGGGAGGCTCCCTCTTGTGCAAAGTGCACAGTATTTGAAATAAAAACAGCAAGGTTATGACAGACTCAGCAGAGACTCGCCAACTCTCACACTGTCAGAGGTCATCATGGAAGTGACTTTTAGGGGCACTGAAATCCTCTGTAAATAGGCAGTTATGTCTGAGATGCCTTAGTTCAGCCTTAGGTTTTAGAATATTTGGAGGTATAGAATACCGTGAGGCCGCCAGAATTTTTTTCCTAAGCATTTTCTTTCAATAGTGTTTTGAAGGACACTGATAATGATTTCAAGGCTGCATTTTTGGCATGGGCACAGATATAAACTACATAGTGTTGCAGGTGACAGAGTTCCCCAAACCTGAGCACAGCAGGCAGCTAGAGGCAGAAAAATCCTGTTTATGAAGGTCAAGAACTCTAACGGGGGGCGGAGGGGGGAGCTGTGGAGTACTCGCCATGCAAGCACAAGGACCTGAATTTGATCTCTAGAACTCATGTCAAAAGTCAAACATGGTAACACTTATAATCCTAGAACAGGAGAGATGGAGGCAAGTTGCTCCCTGGGGCTTGCTGGCTGGCCAACCTAGCCTACTCAGTGAACTCCAGGTCAATGAGAGACCCTGTCTTAAAAGACAGGTGGATGGCACTTGAGGAATGACACCTGAGGTTCACCCCGGGCCTCCATATACGGGTCTCCCTCCCCCTTGGATGCACACAAAAGAGTCTAACGAAGGGCTCCACTGCTGGCTTTGTCTTTAAGCATTCGTCTTCCTTTATATTTTCACTAGAAGAAGCATATCGGTTAATGACTTTTAGCTGTTACTTTCTCTACTGTCTCTCTCAGACTGAAGAACTTTAGCCAGATGTATCATTTTTTGGAGGGCCAAGTATTTTAAACACTAAAGATATGCCAAAGCTAGTCTCTGAAGACAGAGATAAATTTAAAAGTTAATAATTCATCACTTAGTCTGCATTAATAATTTAGAAGACTTGCCAGTGTGTCTGTGACTATACGTTTACCTCCACTTCAATGTATGTCAAAATCCTATATTTGACATCCATTTGAGCCCAAGACCCTGGACAAATGACCTGCTGATTCCTACTCAGATCACACAGGCTTGGTCCTATCACATTAAATTGAGACTAACATGGGCTGGGGAGATGGTTCAGCAGGTACAGTGCTTGCTGTGCAAGCATGAGGATCTGTGTTCAGATCTCTAGCACCCACATAAAAAGCTGGGTGTGGTGGTGTTCACCTATCTGGGGAGCTAGAGACAGCAGGATTTCAGGGCTTCCTGGTTGTCTAGTCAAACTAGTGAACTCCAGGTTCAATGAGAGACCCTGTCTCAAAAGATAAAGTGGAGAGCACCTGAGGAAGGCACCTGGCGTGGCTCTCTGGTCCCACACAGGAATACACAGGAGAGCATACCTGCTTATACTCCAACACACCGAGACACACACACAGTCACACGCATAAATTCATTCACACAGACACACATATACACACAGTAGCACACACACATAGGACATGCATACACATACAGACATACTGACAAACACACAGACACATAGACATACAGGTAGACATGCACATAGACACACACAGGCAGATACATACAGAGACACTCATGAATAGATAGGCAGATATGCAAACAGATACATGAATACACAGACATGGACACAGGCACACATGCACAGGTAGACAAACATATACATAGACATACACAGATAGACAGACACACAAGCAGACATGTAAGCAGACACACACATAGAGGCACACAGGTAGACACACACAGACAGATACACAGGCAGGCATATACACATATACACACATAGACTCACACACAGACATGCACACAGACACATACAAATAGACACATAGGCAGACAAGCATACAGATACATAGGCAGATATGCACACAGACACATACATATAGACACATAGGAAGATCTGCACACACACACACACACAGATATAGAGGCAGACACACACAGAAACACACATGCGGTCACAGACAGGCAGGCAGACATGCACACAAACACATACAGATAGGCATACGTAGACACAAACATACAGACAGACACACACAGGCAGACATGCACATAGACACACACATAGGCAGGTGTACATACAGACACACACAAATAGAAATTAATTGGTAGATCAGTCTTATTCAAAAAGAGGGAATAATGGTTTCTGTCTTCCAGCATGCTTCTAAATGCTCTACCTTTATTACAATTATATCATGATAATACGATTAATAACATATGGTAAACAATACTCAGATTAGGAAATTAAGGCAGAGCTGTGTCTAACTTTTTCAAGATCATGACCGGTACTCAGCAAAGCTAACAGACGTCTGTTCTTCCAGGAGCTGTGGCGTGGATCACGTGAAGGGCTAGTCATCAGTCCAACAACACTGGAAGTTTCCATGGATCAACTCAAGGCTGTGCTCAGGTTGGCTGGACCTACATTACAGGAACATGAATACATGGGACACATATGTTCCCACTGCTACTCTAGGACACACCTTAATGTTTTAGCCAAATCGGGCACAGGCAGCATTGTGTCCAAGATGTCTGATGTTCTTGATTCTTCTGAGACCAGCTGGGAGGATCATCATAGATGAGGGAGCACTTCCTAATGATCAGAGACGGTGGAAATGGGCTGAAGACCATGCTGGGTAGGGACAGGAGCTGCTTTCCCCAGAGATATCTCAGAGATGGGACACACAGCTGAGGCTGGAGCTCATCTGGTGCAGTGCTTGCCTAGCATCCATGAGGCCCTGTGTTCAATCCCTGGCATGGCATCAACTGACCGTGGTGGTGCGGGCCTGTGATCCCAGAACCTGGGAAGTAAAGGCAGAGGATCAGAAGTTGAAGGTTATCATTGGCTACATAGGTTTGAGGGCAGCCTGGGCTACAAGAAGCCATATTGCGGAGACAGAAGAGAACATAATATGATCATAAGTCTGAGATTTGCTTTCTCCTGACTAACTAGCTAGTGTTAGGACCATACATGGTAAGCTTACTTGGCTGGCCAGTTGATTAGAGAGGCCAACATTGACAATCAAACATAAGAGGGCACTATTGAAAAATGGGAAGGTTCCTTTTATTCCAGTTGGACATTTTAGTGATTTTTTTGTAGAGGATTCAGAAGGAAATGTCACCATGTCTTCAAGAAGCACATACAGAATCCTTGATGAGGTACTGCCTCTTTTTACAGAACAAGTTGCCTTTAGACTCTGTGGTTCACTAGACAGGCCTGAATTCTTGGCTCTGCATGGAGCCCACAGGACTCCAGACTTTCAGCTCAGGGGTTAGCATCTTTGAACTTGCTCTCAGTGGGCTCTGAGAAGTTAATCTGATCATGGATGCTCACTTAATTTGCATGTTATTGATGCACATTGCTTACTTGTGTTCACCTGATAACAGGATCATCTAGGCAGTTTTCTGCAGACAGCCAAATTCTCTTGTCCCTAGTGTCAGCTGGCAGCCAGCAGCTTCTGCCAGGACTCCAGGAGTCAGTTGCCTCCACTCTTCCTGAGTGGCAGAAACCTCACGACCAATAAAACCTGAGGAAGCCAAATCCAGCCTCCCAGCAGAGGCGGCATGAGAACCACCGAGATTTGTCTCCTTCTGTCCCAGGCAGCACTCTTGCAGGGTGGACATGTCTTCCTCTGTCTCACACCATGTCCCCACACAGCTCCCCAGGGCTGGTAGCAAGAGTCCCCTCTGCTGAGACACTCCACTCTGTGGGTGACAGCTTGCTGTGATGCTGGGCTAGGTGAGACCTGATGTGTCTGCCCCTGGCTTTCTCTAACCCATTGGGAATTCACTTACGAGGGTCAGGCTGGCAGCAAGGTCTTTCCTGTTCTCTTTGGTAGAAGGATGCCCTGAATCTCTCAGAGAGTTTCCAGACAACTCAGACAGCCCCAGGATGGCTTGTGGTCCTATGTTCAGCTACTAATCAATCACTTGACTTCAGATTCTGCATGCCAGAACCTTTGAGAGGTGACCCAGCCACAAGTCATCAGGTGACTCTTACCATGGCCAGGTCATCCTGCTTCCAGCTCTGCTGGGGTCTATGGGACCCAGGCCCCTGCTGCCTCCCTAGGCTCTTGCATTTTGGGGAAATGCACCTTTAAAAATTGTTTCTTAATCTTACAAGTAAATATTCTATGTTGACATAGTCCCTGCCCCTCACTCCCTTCCCTTTTCTTGATCCTCCACTTCCCATTAATCTATCTTATTCCCATGGACAGTTCTACTTTCCCTTAACATATACATACATGATTTTATGTGACTGTATACAGTCTAGACTCACAAATGACAGAAAAGAAGCTACTTTTGTCATTCTGAGAATGGCTTGATTCACTTAACATTATCTCCAGTTGCATTCATTTTTCTGCAAACAATATAACTTATTCTTACACACACACATGCGCATATATATAAAACTTTTTTCTTTTTCCATTTCTCTGTTCTTGGACAGCTAGGTTAGTTCTATAACTTCACTCATGTGAGTAGAGCTGAGTGAAACGTCAATGTGCAAGTATCTCTGGGATCTGTGGGCTTGGTGTCCTTTGGCTATGTGACACAGCTGGGCCATTTGGAAGACTTAGTTCTAGTTTTCTGTTTTGTTTGTTTTTGAGAAGCTGCCATACTGATTTCCATAGAGGCTGTGGTGATTATTATATATCCCCGCCAGGAATGTGTGTGACTCCTTTTGGTCCACATCTATACCAGCATTTGTTATTTGTTTCGTAATGGCTCATATATCTTTTTTGTTCACTTGTTCTTACTTTTTTGCTTTGTTTTGTTTTGGAGACAGCATCTTGACATGGAGCCAAGACTGCCCTTGAAGTTGTGATCTTCCTTGCTTTAGTGTCCCACGTGCCAGGATGGCAGGCCTTGTATCTTTTTACTGACTGAGTCTCCTCGTCTCTTTATGTTCCGTGGTCCTAAACAAAAGCAGCAGCCAGGGGCTCCCACCCAGCAGAAGCAACAGATGAGGGGAACTTGGGGTCTTTCCATGCAGTAATAGCAATGGAACGGGGACCCTTGAGGTCTGTCCACCCAGCAGGAGGAACAGAGGGGGAACCTCAAGTGCTGTCCACACCCGGCAGGAGCAGTAGAGAGAGAGACCCCTTAGGCTCTGTCCACCCTGGCACTCAGGCCAGCAGTCTGCAGGGCTCCTGACTGGCCCTACGCTCATCCCCTAGGGCTGGGACAGCACCCACCCACCAGCCAGCACCAGAAAGGCTCACGGTTCCCGTCTCTCTTCAGCTGCTCCTCTGCTCCTCTCTGGGGTTGGAGTAAGAGTCCTTGGTTCCCTAGTTGGCCCCTTTGCAGTGTTTTATGCACTCTTTTCTCCTTCAAGCTTTTCTTTGAAAGAGTCTGTGCTCTAGGCTGCTTTCCAGCTCTTATCACTGTAGAGTTTTCGGGTGAAGAAGAAGAAGTAATGGCCTGTGGAAGTCTGCTTCCTGTTAGGTCTAATAGGACTCTCGAGAAGAGACAACAGCAAACATCTTAGAATAAAAACTAAGAAGGACACGTCCTGTCTTTGTGTTGGAGCAGGGATCTATTTTGGCTAAATAAAAGGAGCTGCCTTGACCCCAACACCACAGCTTTGTGTCTAGGAGGCTGGTGGCTGGTTCCACCAAAGAATGCATCTGAGATTACCTCCCTTGATGCTGCACCAGCGCTTTCACATCCTGAGCACATGAGAAACCCATTTACTTTATTCAAAAAAGTGTAACATCTTCAGACCCGAGCCTTCGGTTAACGTTGGCATTCGTACATGAATGAGCATCCCGGTTTAGGCTTCCGTGTTGTCAGCACGGAGTTATGAACATATTGAACTGTGATTTTACTTTTTAACCTGGGGGTCCTTCAACTTTCCTAAAGGGGACAATTCAGATGATAGTGTCTGCTGGCATGCTATCACATCAGCAAGACAAGGAAGCAATGGGGAGCAGAATAACAAATAACAAAGCCAGGTGAGATAATTAAAACCGTCTTAATCCCCTCACACTGAGAGAACATGTCAGCTCATTTCTTTCTCCTTTTTTTTAAACAGTGTGATCTTGCGTTCATACTTCATTTCAAATGGCTCTTTCCATTAGTGTTCCTTCTACAGATGTGAGTCAGTGGGATAAATTAAGTTTTGCTCAAGGCATTTAGTGTAGTAATAATCTGACTCTCGGAAAAGCAAAAAAAAAAAAAAAAAAAGCAAGGAGCATCCGCCCTGCAATGCCAGGTGACTGAAAGGAAAATTCAAGAGAAAGGCAAGACTTGACCAAAAGTGCTTGGTGTGGCCATTCTAGGAGGCCTATTTTAGAAAAGGGAAGGGGAATTCATTGGAAAAGGTCATTTGAGTATAAACATGAGGAACAAGTGGCCTTTAATAAGCCTGTATTTGGACTGAGGATGTAAATTAGTGGGCAGCATGCTTGCTTAGCATTAGCATTGCCAAAGCCCTGGGTTTGATCAACAACACTGCATAAACTGGGTATGGTGTACACACCTGTAGTCCCAGCACTTGGGAGGTTGAGGCAGGGGGATCAGAAGTTCAAAGATACCCCCAGCTCAAGTTTGAGGCCAGTCAGAGATGAGTGAGACCTTGAAAACGCAAACAAAATAAAACAACAAAATACCTTTGTACTCTTTGCACTGGAGGGAAATCACACACAGGATGTGCCCAAGGGAGTCAAATTACAGTTGTATGACACAGGAGAAGAAGGCTGTGAAGAAAGAACTCACAAAATACAGCAGCAGGGGCATTCTGGCTATCTCTTACTGGTCCTGCATATGGAAAAGGAGACAGTAACCAAATGAGATTGCCAGCCTACCATCTCTCTCTTGATGTGTTAGTCAGCTTTCTGTTATTGCAACAAAACGTCTGGAATAATCAATTTAAAAACAAGGAAGGCTTATTTTGACCCACTGTATTGGAGATTTCACTTTGATATGGGACAGGAGAGACAGATACAAATATTTTTATAGGATTGTCATTGCAGTCCAATAAGACACAGAACAATGACTGAGCTCTGTGAGAACTGATGGCCAAGAAGGGCCCAGAGTCATAACAGGCACAGGGAAATGTGGTATGCTCAGAATCCTCTTTAACTTGGGAAAAAATCTTTCTTGTTCTACTGTTTAGGAGCAGGAAATGATAGAAAACCAAATAGAAGAAATGAGAGGGAAGGGAAAAGAAACTCTTTTCACCTTGATTCTTATCGATTTCAGAATATTTTGACAGATTTATTTTAAAATACGCATTCCATGGGGCTTGAGAGATGGCGTAGTGGTTAAAATCACCCGACTTGCAAACCTCTTGGAGGTTTGGTTCCGAGTACCCACACGGGAGCACGTAGGTAAGTGCACCCTGTCACCAAAGCCCTTGGAGATCGGAGAGGTGGCTCAGCACTTCAGAGCACCGGCTGCCCTTATGGAGAACCGGAGTTCATTTCCCAGCATCCACATGACAGCTAACAACCACTCCAGTTCCAGGGGATCCGATGCCCTCTTCTGATCTCTGAGGGCACTGCATGACATGGGTGCATCTTCCTATATGTGGGTGATACATTCATATACATAAAAAATAAAAATAATAAAAAATAATTTTTAATAAAGCACTCTAAAGATAGCTAGCTAACATCATTTTCTGAGAGCACATTTTATCACACTCTTCTGTTTAAATCCCAAAGTGGTTTCCTATACCTTTAGGAAACATCCAAATTCCTTTTGATAGCATGCCTAGGGTTGGGGAGAGAAGCTCAGTCAATAAAGTGCTTGCTGTACAAGTCCAGAGACTTGAACTGCATCTCCAGAATCCATGTAGAAAGCCTGAGGAGACAAGGCCCAAGGTTGACCTCTGACCTTCACACACACAGAGACACACACACACAGCTGCATGCACAGACACAATACACACATCTGAATAAATAAACACATAAAACAGCATACATGGCTGTCTGTGTCGTTCCTCAGCTGGGCCCCTCCCACCACCTCCAGTACCTGGAGTGTGGTGTTTGCTCACCTGTCTCTCAAATTTGTCCCTATAAGGAAGTCTGTTTCTTTCTACCAGGAAGCGAACCAAGACAGACCAAAAGGGGTCAAGTGGCCTGCTGTGTGCTCATGCTGCTGGTAAGTGTCCATTGTCGGCAGCACTGTTAGGTCAGCAGGTATCTTCTTCTGGCAGTCCTTGGTAACAGGAAAAGTGCCTGGGGAACTAGTCACACAAATAAATGTTCTCTTACCTAAAGAAGAAAGAAAAGAAATTGACATTGTTTACATAACCCACCTCAGGCTCTTCTAATTTAAATTATACAAATGCTACGTTTATTGCTTTTTGCTGGGTTTGTGATTCCCCTATAATAGTATTTATGTATTTGTTTTGTTTAATTAAATGACTCATAAAGTTTAAAGACATTTGGGGAGAAAATGCTTCATCAGTATATTGTAAATTCCACAAAAGTAGGAACTGGTTTTTGTCAACCACCAAATCCCTCACACTTTGAACTGACTGATTCTAGCACAAAATAACCACAGATATGGCTGAAGGATTATGTGGAAATGCGTGCCACGGACCACCAATATAAGGAAACAGCAATAGTGAATACGAACATGAAAGACTGCTAATGACACCAGAGTCACCCCCCAGTCCACAGTACGCCCTCTGTGCTTAAATGGAAGGTACCAGGAATATAGAGAACGTCTCTTTGATTAATGAAAAGCCTCAACAGAGAACTGAAAAGGCTATCTCCTCCAGATGCTGTCTCTCAGTGGCTGAGGGACGTGTTCTGCAATCTTCCTTGGCTTATAGCTCCATTTAGAAAGGATGATTGACCCTGATCAGGGGACTAAAGCTATGACTGAACATCCTCCTAATCTCCAGTCCATTAGGAGACTAAAGCTGCTTTAGTGGAGGTGTTAATGGATGATAATGACTGGGATCTGGAGACTCCACAGAGAATTATTCCTATATTTGACCTCAAGTCCCAGTGTGCCAGAAGGAAAGCTGTCCCAGTGTCCTTGAGGATTGTGGAGGAAGGAATTGACATACTTTTCCACTCTAAGTAAAGAAAAATATTCAGAATGCACCACTCTAGGAAATAAGTTAGAGAACAAAAGGAAGGCAGGGATGGCTCAATCCTTACAGGAGAGTAACCGAAAGACCTAGCTCTCCTTGCTGGTTGTTTCTGTATAGTACCCACTCCAGTCAAAGTTAGCAGTGACCACTTTTATCCACACTTATGCTCATAATGCATGGTGTACACACTCACAGATTAACACATAGACATGCTCAGGAAAGGTATCTATGTTATGACCCAGGTCAAGCCTGGACTCTGGCAGCTCTTACCAGCTGAACTTGACACCTGTTCTCAAAAAGCAATTGAAGAGACAAGTAATAGCAAAAAGCAGAGAAAGGATACTTAAATACAAGGTGACCCCATTGGAAAGGGGAACAGAGGTCCAGTGACCGACTCCACTGCCCAACCCCAGACCAACTTTGAGATTCTGACATGAGTTTTAGGTTCGAAAAGAGGACAAGAGGTGTGCACAGCTAAGCAGTCCTGGTTAAGGTCTCTTTCACTGATCATCGCTGTCCTTGCAAAGTGAAGGCAGACATTAAACAGCTCATTATACAAAAACTCCACGGCCAGCAATTTATTGATGCAGTAGGTAGGTATATGTGAGGTGACTCTGCTGTACTATGCTTAATGTGGGGGTAGAGCTATTGAGGAAAACATTTCGTTCTGTGCCTTCATGAAACTTATAGTCCAATTAAACACAACCCAGGGGGATATAAACTTGCCTGTCAGGTAAGTACAGCACAGTTCTATGAGAATATGCTAAAATAAATATCTTTTATTTTGTTTTATGATAAATGTTTGATATACACTATTTAAGTTTTGGCATCAGTAACAAAGTGTAAAAAATGAATGTGTAAAGTTTGTGTGCATGAGCTGAGTTACATGGGTACTATTCTAAAACTCTGTTATAGCTATAAAATGTGTCATTGAAAACTCATAGTCACAATGGGAAAAACCTCTAGTAGATACACAAATAATAAAAAGAATGAAATCAAAGCAGAGCAGTCTAAAGATAGTTAAGTCACAAAAGGGACAAGAAGGGAGGAATGGAAGCAACCACAGGCAACTGACTCATTGGCAATGGTAAATTCTTGTCAACAAAAACTTGTCGACAATTACTTTAAACATAAGCAGATTAAACTGACTAGTCTAAAGACACAGAGTAGCTGAGTAGATTAAAGAAATTCATCTGTAGGCTGCATACAAGTGACTTTTTAGGGCTCAGGATGTGGCTCAGTTTGAGGACTGCTTGCCTAGCATGCATGAGACCCTGGGTCCATTCCCAGCACTGCATAAGCCAAGCATGGTGGCACATGCCTGTAATCCTGGCATTTAAGAAGCAGGAGGATCAGAAATTTAAGGTCAACCTTGACAAAATAATGAGAAGTGAATTCAAAGCCAGGCGCATTCTGCATTATCTGTCTGGAAAGAAAACAAAGCAAATAAACAACAAGAACAAAAGACTCATTTTAGCTTTAGGGTTACACATAAAAAAGAGTCCTCTTGCCAACCAAAAGAAGCAGGGGGTAGGGGGTACAGGAGGACATGTGCTGAATAGGTCAAAATAGACATTCATGTAAAAACTCCAAAAGCAAAGAGGTGATCATTATATAATCGCAAAGGAGCTGATTCATCAAAGGGATATAGTGACTGGGACTATAAACACACCATACTTGTGAGCACCTAAACATACACAGCAAACAGTAACAGACATGAAGGATGAAATAGATACAATACAGCAATGATGTGATCTTCGACCTCCCACCTTCAACACTGCCTAGGTAATCTGAAGAAAAGAGTAACGGGCAATGGGGCTTAGCAATGCTGTACACTGAATGGATCTAGAAGACACATGGGACAGTCCATTCCATAGGCCTCAAAACAAGTATTAAAATGATCCATAAAACTGATGTTTTCTGATCACGGTGGTAAGAAACTAGAAATGAATAACCGAAAAAATAAATGGGAAGATTCACAAATACATAAAAATTTAAATACCATACTCTTGAATAGCCAGTTGGCCAGAAAAAGAAACCAAAGAGAAATTTAAAAAAATGATCCAGATATAAGTAGGAACTCAACACATCAGAAAGAATAAGCTGCAGCAAATGCTGGTCTCAGAGGAAGATCACAGCAGGGAGTGCCAGCACTGAGAGAAGAGGAAGAACTCAACAAACCAGCTGCAGAGGGAAGAAGCCAAACATGATGCTGAAGGCAGAAGACAGAATAAAGATCCCAGGAGAAATAATAAACACTAAAATGTGTAAAAACATCAAGGAAATTAAGAGCTGACTCTTGAAAAGTTGTATAAAATTAACAAGTCCTTGGTCGGGTTAGAAATGAGAGGCAAGTCAATGAAAATGATGACTGACGAGCAGCCATACTACCGACCCCACAGAAACACAAGACAGTGTGAGGCAAATGGCCGTCTGCCAACAGACTGGATAGCCAGGACAAAGCATGAAGAAACAGACGATCTGAACAAGCTGAACATGAGTAAGAAGGCAGAATCACTAATCAAAACTCTCCAAAGAAAGAAAGCCACAAAGCAGATGGCTTCACCAAGGAACCAGGCCAAAGAATCAATGCCAAGCCCTTCCAATTCTTCCAAATAGGGAATTGCAACCACTTTTTATGAATCCATCCCTGTCCTGACAGTAACACCAGGCAAAGACATTGTCAGGAAAGAAACTGAGGGCCAATGTCCCTGATGAACATAAATCAGAAATCTTTAATACAATACTGGCAAATGGAGTTCAACAGTCCAGTGAAAGGATCAGACGTAATCAATGAGAATTTTACCCAAATGCAAGGATGGTTCAACATTCAAAATGAATGATCAAGACACACTACATTAACTAAATGCAAGGGCTAATCTTGGATGTTGACGTCACTGGATCTGGAATCAACTGAAATGTTAATGGGCACTCCTGTGAAAGACTTTCTTGATTAGCTTATTCGAAGCTGGAAAACTCACCCTCAATGTTGATGGCACCTTCTGGTGGCACCTCAGAAAAAGGCACAAAGAAGAAAGAAACTTGGCTTTTTGCCTGCTTGCCTTCACTCCTGGCAGCAAGCTTGTGTATCCTACAGCTGTGCCGTTCCAGCGTCTTCAGACTCCAATGTAGACTGAAGCCTTGCAGTTCTCCAGGAATCCCCCAGACCTTCAGCTGCAGATTGGAATTGCTGAGACATCTAGTCTGCTGGACTGAGCCACTATTGGATTCTCAGCTTCTCCATTGTGAGACAGCCATTGTTGGAGCACCCAGAACCTATTCTGTAAGTCAATCTATTCAATTCCCCTTTAATATATATATATATATATATATATATATATATATATAGTCTTTGTTTCTTTAGAGAACCCTAACTCATCAACTAAATAAGGATCAAAGTCACATGATCATCCCAGTAAATACTGAAAAAGTATTTAACAGAACTGAACAGCTTTTCTTAAACAAAGGTCTCAAGAAATTAGATATAAAAGAAATGTACCTCAACATAGTAAAGGCCACATGCAACAAGCTCACAGATTGCATCCTTGTTGTGACAAGCTGCCAGCTCTCTTCTGAGCCAGGAAGAAGGTACTGCTTCTGTTCAGCCTTATACAGTGAATCCCAGTAATTAATATCCCAAGCAAGAAATGGAAATAAAACATCCAAATTGTGAAGGAATAAACAAATCATCTCTATTTACAGATTATAGCATAATCCTTTAGAGAGAAAACTCTAGTTAATCCAACAACAACTGTTAGTGCCAATCAGGAAATTTAATAAAGCTTCAAGAGTCAAAACCAACATATCCAAAATGATTATGTTTATGTACACTGACAGTGAACTCTCTGTAAAAAAAAACAGAAAAAAATCCCACTTATAACAACATGTGATATACATGTGTGCACATAGACCAAATGACAGAACAAGAAGGAAAGAGTTTATTTTAGTTCACAGCTTAATGTGATTAAGTTTATTATGGTAAGAATGTCACGGCAGCAGAAGTGTGAGGCAGCTGGTCACACTGCATCTCTGTCAGGAAGCAGAGAGAGATTCATGCTGGTGCTCAGCTCACTTTCTCCTTTTTATTCAGTCCAGGGCCCAAGCCCATTGAATAATACCAATTGTATTATTTTTTCAAATATCCTTTCTAATGTTTTACTAATGACTGTGACAATTGCATTCCCATTGGCAAGGTGTCAGGGACCCCTTTCCCTTATGTCCTCCCCAGCCCTGCCCACAACCAGTTCTTAATGACTGTGACCGTCACAGGTAAACTGTTGTCCCACTAGGGTCTGATATATATTTTCCTTCAATTTGTCTCATGTATTTGATATGAAGTCAGAATCAGAGTTCATTTTTATCTCCTGGGATATGCAGCTATTTATCACTACTCACTGAGAAAACAAACAAAAACCCTCTTTCCCTGAGAGAGTTTAAATGAGTTCATTCCCAGCTGTCCTCTTCTACTCGGCTATATCATACAGGACCTTAGTCACTTCAGTTTTGTAGGAGTCCCTGAACTTGATAACATAAGTCTTCACCTTTGTTTTTCTATTTCAAGGCTGTTGTGGAATCCCAGGTGCTTTGCATGTCCATGTGGAGTGTAGGATAATTTTGCCAAATACTAAAATTTAAACACTTCTTAGGGTTATTGGCTTAGAAAGCACTGAATCTAAGGTCAAGCTGAAGGTCAAAACACAGTTTTCCAATTCTTTAATGATGAACCCCTGATTTGGTTTCTATATGCTTCCAGAAAGCTTCATAGTGAAAATTGAAAGATATAGCATTCGTGTGTGTGTGTGTGTGCGTGTGTGTGTGTGTGTGTGTGTGTGTGTGTGTGTGTTTAGGTCAGAAGACAACTTTTGAGAGTTGTTCCTCTCCATCCACCATGTAGGTTCTGGGGATGGAACTCAGGTCATCAGACTTGTCAGCAGGTGCCATTACTGGCTGAGCCATCTCACTGGCCTGCATTTTATAATTCTGTTTGGAATTCTTTGTTGCCATTCATTTTTTGACATCTTTTCTTATATTTTCTTTAATAGCTGGACAACAATAAGGAATGTGGAGATAGCTCAGCCAGTAGACTTCTTACTATGCAAACCTGAGGACCTCAGTTTGATCCCCAGAAACCTTGTGGAAACCATGTGGTGCATGCTTATAACCCCAGCATGGACCAGGGGAAGCATCTGGATCACTGGGGCTCATTGGTCAGTCAACCTTGCCTACTTGGCAAGTTCCAGGTCAATGAGAGGTCCTGTCTCAAAAACCAAGATGACTGGCACCTAAGAAATGACACTCAAGGTTGACCTCTGGCCTCTATATGCACATATGCACACACAGATACAGAATAGTTCAATCACAAGAATATCTATGCCATGCCTAGTCTCTGGTTTCCTTTTGCTGTCTCATGTGTCTCACCATCTATCTCTAGTAGTCTAGTAAGCTTTTGATGGTGTGCCATGTACTGTTGAACACTCCCAATGTAACTTTCATCAGTATTCATTTCCTATTGCCTTCCTGTTTGTAGAACAAGGCCATTCCATAACAACTTCAATCCAGTCTGAGTTGACAAGGGACTATTTAGTAGACTTAGGATGACTAACTGCATCTTGCTCTGATTTTATTTTAAGGGGGATGGAAATGCAGTCCTTCCATTGTTTGGATTTAGAAGCCGACAGACGGTGCTGGAGAGGTAACTCGGTGGTTAAGAGCACTGGCTGTTCTTACAGAAGACCCAGGTTCAATCCCTACCATCCACATGATGGCTAACAACCATCTATAACTCCAGTTACAGGGGATCTTACGCCCTCTTCTGGCCTCCACAGGCATTGCACACACATGGTGTACTTACACACCTGCAGGCAAAACATTCACACACATAAAATAAAAATAAATAAATAATTTTTAAAGAGCCATAAAACACGCTAATTGATTTCTTTCTCCTCATTCCTAGAAAGCCCAAGGCAATTCAGTTCTGCATGTCCAAGTTTTAGACTTGGCTCTTTTCTTCTGGTTCTCCTACAGTATCTCCCTTTATCTCCAACTCTCTCCAGCACCCCTGAGAACTAGTACAGTCATATTTTTTGAAATTAGGACCATGTGGGTGTTTGAGTCAGGTTACTTTCTTCTAGTGGCCTTTTCCCTCTGTGCCTCCTAAGATTGTAGGAGTTTTTAGAGCCTTTGAGGAATACTTGACATTTTTGTGAACCTTCTCTGCTACTCCAGTTAAGTTGTGCTCTCTAACAAACTATTCCCGGACTTAAATGTGTGAACCAATAGCAGTCACTCTTTCTGATTAGAATCTGGAGTGTGGAAGGACTCCCTGGGCATGCTCAGTCTCTTCCTGAAGGAGAATCAGGTGCAGTGGCTACTCTAGGTTTGGAAAGATCCACTTCTAAAACAGCTCACACAGCTGGAAACTGGTGCTGGTTCTCAGCTGGGAGCCCAGCTGGGGCTACTGTCTGAGGCTGCAATGTACCTGAGTCTTTCCATGTATCTGCTTGGATGGATATTCCCACAACATAGAGTTTTGTTCCTAAAAGGAAGGAAGAGGAAACTGCCATCTCTTAAAGCCTGGGTTTAGGATCTGTTACAGCTACTCCTATATCTTATTTGTCAAAGTCATCAATAAGCCTTGGATACATGAGACCCTAATAGAAAGATGACAGTAGACACAATGTAACCAACACTGTGAAAGACAAAAGGGGTAATTGATGTAACACAGAGATCCCTGAGCCATGACAGACTGCTCAGTATCCAGGTGTAGCAATTAGCTCCAGACTAGGATTAGTTTGGTGGGAGTGATGAGAGGGTGAGTGAATTAATTCTTCTTGTCTAATGAATCAGGAGCAAGAATGGATGTTTGAGATAGGGTGTGGCATTATATCCGAATAAATAATCAGCCTGACTTAGCGTTGAGTTCTCATAGCCAAGAGTATTTATTCCTTCAGATCTCTCATGGAACTGTGCTCCTGTCAGGCCTCACACATACTTTTATTCAAAATGTATCAACTGGGGAACTATAGACACGGATCTATCCTTATCAGCGAACCTTGTCCTTTGATCTCCAGGCCTAAAATATTTCATACACACAAGGTCAGTTATTCTCATAACTTTCAATAAGGACACAAAAAAAGATATTTGCCTCCAGTGTTCTGAGGTGCTAATTCAAACACACCCACATTCATTCACTACCTTGAGTGGAGGGTAAAGTGGCATCCTGAGGTCATGTGCCTAGGTCACAAGAACACATGGTTCAGTGAGTTTGCTTGCATTATAAACAGTAGCTTTAGTGAAAGGTTTAATAAAAGTCATGAGTCCAAATTCTGTCCATTTTGCAAGTTATTGCTTCAGTTCCTCTTTCTTTGGGGTGGTCATGGGTAGAGGGCTAGTCACAAGCTGGTTATGGGATGGGTGTGATGTGCAAGCAGCCCCATGAGTCAGCATGATGTTACATTAACTCTCTGGTTAGGTGGCACAGACAGGACAGGACAGCATTGGAGGAGAACGCACATGAACAGGACAGCTAGAGGATCTGTCTTCTGTTGACAGGTTGTTGTCTAGGGTAGATCTTCACCGGTGGGGCTGTGATCCAGAGAGCACTGTAGCTGAAAGCACAGATGGGAGCCAAGGCTCCAATTAATGAGAGGAACAGGATCTAGTCATGAGTGGTCCTTCACTTAGCTTATATGAGATTATGGATTTTGATGAAACTTATTTTTTGAGATGCTTCTCCAGGAGATGCTGGGTGGGATATTGAGAGGAGCAACTTTAAAAAATTTTAAATGTACGTTATTTTTTTAAAGATTTAAGGTATCATTTATTCCCGAGCAGTTAATCCTCAATTCTTCCTTTTTGCTTATATGTATTTAATTTTTGAATTAAAAATAACAATAATAAATGAGTTAGTATAAATATTACTTGTACTTGGGGAAATACAGAGAATCTCATGACAGATATCAACTTCCTAAAATTAACAAAAAGAAACACAAAAGTTTGTTTTGACTTGTAATAAGTGCTTGCATAGATGTTTGTGTTGAGCAGTAGTGAAAATACAGCCTTAAAAAGTGTTAACATAAATAAGAGACAATTTAAAATGACCAAAAGAATTTATGTAAGTTACTTCCATTTTCCAAAGTTCATTCAGATGAACACCTGGGCGTTTGACTTCTCTCAGGATGATGGTATCAATGATTGGCAGTCAGGGCAGAGTTGTATAATTTGTTGAGTTTGTTCCTGTGATAGCTGAAAACAGACAGTCAGTATGAGAATTTCCTTCTGTCGATGTTGGGTGATTCTGTATGGGATCAAATGCTTTGATATAAAAACAGGATGAGTTCATCTATGAAGGAGGATTTAAATAGAAGAAAATATTGAATTTAAAAAAAAGACCAAGTAGTGAGTCAAACTGGCTCAAAACAATAGTGAGATGACTTGAGCCATATAGAGAGTTGGTTAGTAAATCATAAGATGGAAATGGCAGTTAAAAGTTCTGTCTGCTGGGTGGTATTTGCTCTGGGGGTTACAAGACAGTGCACTATGTAATGCTTTCTTTGTCTGATTTAGTGAGTCCATCTGAAAAAGAAAATGTCAATGCTATTGGAATAGGGTATATATCTATAGGAGAAAACACTTGTACAGGAAGTTATGAAATTCCACATGGAAGGAAGTGAGAGGAAGCTTGTCCTAAGAAACCAGCAGAAGTAATTTGCTGTTCTTCCTCAGTTTCTAAAAGAAAGTTGAAAATATTTGTAGATATGGGAGGATAAATAATATCAAGGCCTTATCCAGTAAATTGCATGGTTCTGGTTCAGCCCTGCTGAATAAGAGTAATTGATTCTTTGTTGATTTGGGCTAAAAATATGTTTGTTTCAGTGTATTGGGTAGAAATAACCATTCTAAAATTCTTGAAGAAAACAGTTAATTGCCCAATAATTTTTGCAAGAGAAAAACAGGAGTTTTAAAAACTAATGGATAGTTCTAATTGTATATGAGGAAACTGTTTTTGTTTTAAATCCAGCTTCTAGATGTAATTGCTGTGCTAGAAGAAGAGTTAGAGAGGTGCCATCATGAATCAGGGTGAATTTAAGAGAACAGAAATGTGACAAAGAGCTGGATTGGGAATTCTGAGGGAAGATTGAAGTCAATTGATAATATCTAAAAGCTGTTGAAAAGAATTTAATGTTACCTTTTGGGAAACAGACAATTGTTATTTCTGAGGCTTAATAAAAAGATTACTGACAATCTATTCAAAATAGTTAAATAAATATTTATCCAAGTTTCATCTGGTGCAGCTGCAAATAAAGTTGTTTTGATGAAGCTTATAAAGTCTTTCAAAACAATTAGATTTATATCTCTAGAAAAAGTTGGCAAGATGAAATAAATAAGTAGTAAGATTTTTGTAATAAGGTATATTTCATTATTTGCCCAATATTTCTAGAAGGTAGTGCTACAAGGTGGATAAAAGATATCTTACCTCAGAATGAGATTGGTCTCTAGATTCAGGGCAGAAAAAGCTGGCATATTCAAACTTAAGAGCCACCAAACAAGGCACAATGATTTCTAAGTTAGTTTCTTCCATCTCCTTTGCCCTGGGAAAAAGAGCTCCACGGAGGGCAGGTGAACAAGGCGAATGAGGTCCATGAAGTTCTATAAGATGTATTTCTTTGGGAAGCACATGTTTTTTCCTCTTGATAAAGCTGAATCTCTACTTTAATTTGGTTCTGAAGAGTTAAACGCTCCAACTGAACTGTTTCTAAGCAGTAGCTTAACTGGTCATTGATTTTTTCCCCCCAAGATTCTGTATCAAGTGTCCCATGGTTGGGATACAAAGGAAAATATTTATGAATCACATTGAAAGTTCACAAATGTCCTTTGAATATGCTTTAGCTCCAGTTCCTTTAAGCAAATCCGCTCATTGTTGTACACACGTGCGGGATTTGGGTGATAAAGAGATCCTCATGGGCAAAGTGAAAAGGTGAAAAAGAAAGTGAGAGTTTGAGCACAGCTCTTCACAGTTTGGGCCTGGTAAAACATACAGAAGCAAAAAGTGAATAAAGACTTTAAAGCAGGACAGTGCGAGCTACAAGAAAGCCCTGTGCTTACTGTCTATCACTTGTTCTCGTGTATGACTGAGAAGATGCAATATTTCTCATTTTCCTTAGAACTTTTCCAGGCACCTATCCATAAGTTAGTGCTCTGGTGAAAGCTATCAAGAAAAGTCTTACGCTCAGTGTCATATAACTTACAAGGTGTGACTGAGATGCTCCATACTTACTCAGGACTTCCCTGGCTGCTGATCTGTGAGTTCAGAAAGTCTCTTTCTCACATGAGACACCATAATGTGGTATTTCTAAATCACATTATGGTGGTACTTGAATAAATATTCAGCCTGACTCTTAGCATTGTTTTAATAGTCAAGAGTGGACCCCAACTCAGAAAATTTGTAACTTTAGGTCTCTCATGGAACTATGTACCTGAGCTGGACCTCACCTATACTTTTATCCAAAATCATTTCTTTATTTGTGGAAGAACGAGCTTGGAGAGAATCTTGCTCTTTGATCCCTCGACCTAAAATATCTCATACATACAAGGTCAAAGACGGTTCTCAGTCCTCGCTGTTTCTAGTGAGGATGTGAATATGAATACACCGTGTTCAAGGCTTTGAAACACTAACTTAAGCACGTTTACATTCATTCACTTGGGTGGAGGGCAAAGTGGGGTCCTGAGGGACCAAGATCAGGTACCCAAGTTACAAGAGCACATGGCTCAGGGAACTTGTTTGCATTATAAACAATAGCTTTTTGGTGCAAGTTTAAATAAAAGTCATTAATAGTCCAAATTCTGTCCATCTTGAGAGTCGTTCCTACAGTGGGGTAGTGGAAAGCGGAAGTGGTTTCTATAAAATGAGTTCATTTTCTTAGTGAAATAAAAATCTCAGTTCACCACTAAAAGCATGCAGGAATTGAAGATGTGAGACAAGATGAAGTCAGAAATAACCTCTGGTGATGGCAGTTTGAGCAGCAGTTTTGATCCAATGATGTCACTCAGCATCAGTGCTCTGAGGGTTCTGTGACATCAGGAAACATGGAAGTCCAACAGTTGAGTTGACGTGGAGTTTGGGTGTTACGAGGCATGTTTAACTGAGAACAACAGATGAAAAGAATTTGAGAATTTTGGCACTTTGAACTCTAAGCTGCAGAATCAGATAGAGCAACAGGAAGAAGCCTAGGATGGGCTCAGCTGGCAGAGTGCTTGCCTGGGAGGCAGAAGTTCTTGGTTCTCCCTCCAGCACAGTGTAACCCAGTGTGATAATACACACCTATAACTCTAGGACTCTGGAGGTAGAAGAAGGGGGATCAGGAGTTCAAGTTCATCCTAAGCCACATAGCAAATTCAAGGCTCGCTGGTGGCATATAAGACAAAGGGGGAGATGAAATAGAAATGAAGAGTGGATGAAGTCAAAGCGTAGGCAATGAGAGCAGAGGTAGAAAGTTCATGGGCGGGTCGCAGAAGAGTTCTTAGTGATGTCAACGTGGGCAGCAGCCGCCTGAATCAATGGTGGTGTTTCAGCAGTACAGAAAGGCTGTGGGTACTGATAGAGTCTTGTAAGGGTTGATCACTGAGTTGATGGCCCAGATACAGTCATAAAGAAACACTGAAAGAAGGCCTGGGGAGATGGGTCAGTTGGCAAAGTGTTTGTTTAACAAGTATAAGGATCCCCAAAACCCACATAAAAAATCCAGGTACATTCATCTAGTCCCAGAACTGGGGCAGCAGAGATAGGACAAAACATGGGCTAGCCAGGTTCACAGGCCAGCCAGCCTATCTAGCGAACTCTAGGTCAATGAGAAACTCTATGTCAAAAACAAAACAAAAGTAGACTCTGCCTGGGGACACAAAGTTGTCCTCGGGCCTCCATCTGCACACACACACACACACACACACACACACACACACATACACACACACACACACACACACACAGCTCACACCAGGCCAACGAGACACCCTGTCTGTAAAAGAAAGTAGATGACATGTATATACATTCACACATACCACATACATGTGCACATACCCACATGCACTCCCCACATCCTCTCCATACACACACACACACACACAATACTGAAAGAAAGCTGACTAACACAGTAGATTTTGCAAAATCAGAGCCAGGTACCTCTTTAAATTACTGCTAGTTAGTTGGACATTACTGGCTTTAAAGGTTTGTTTTATTTGTAAATTTGTTTAGCTCCTTTGAAACTCCAAATATTTTTATGCCTGTGAAGATTCAACTCTGTTATCTGTGGATTGTGTTCTTGGGCAGTGATTCTGTCTACACACTATTCTGTTTTGAGAAACACTAACACAAAGGCAGCCATGCAACTGGGAACAGCCAAGGCCTTGACTGGATCTGGTCATTCCTGGAGGATCCTGGGAGATTTGCGGATGAGATCACTGCTCGACTGAGTTTTTGCTGAACTGCTTGGGTAGACAAAGTTCAGCTTGGCAAACATTATCTTGTTCTCCTCTTGTTTAGCATTGTGAAGAAGCGGGTGGAGAAGGAAAGGAAGAGACGTTTTCATGTGTGTCTAGGGTACTCCAGGGAACAGGCAGATGGAATTACACTGTCTCACAGCTTCTCGTGTCTGCATTTCAAGGATGGCAGAACACAAGATACTCTGTGCTATCAAGATGGCCCCAACACAGAGTCCCCTGGAGATGCCACTTGCGATCTTAAAGCAAGTCCACCTTCCCTCCTGGGGAACAGTCAGCAGTTTCATTATGCTAAGTGCTCTCCATCCCAGGAGGCGGCAGGTTGCTGCAGGAAGTGACAGACCAGCAGAAGGCTGTACACTTAGAAAGCTGATGGCATGCTTCACATCAGAAAGCCCGTGTAGGTAATTCCCCAGGATTGGATTTCACAGACTTCACTTTCTAGTTTAACTAGATACTCAGATACCCATTAGTGCATCTGTAAGCAACCCTTGACCATGCTCAGACTTTCCTAGATAAATCTGGACAGAGACTTCAAATCAACAAAGACAAAGAGATTCTGTTGAACATGGTAATGCAATTGTTCGAGCTGTAAATTAAATTCAACTGTATCACAAGAGTAGTATGTTAAGTCTTGTGCTAATTATATTTGTGAGTTTCAACTCATTAAACTCAGATAATGCTCAGAAATAAGGGCTCTGGCGGCAGCAAAGCAGGCAACCCCTCACAGTGGTTTCCATCATCTGTTGGTCTGTTTGTTGGCAAAACGAACTCACATTCAAAGAGCCTTTAGACAAACTCTCGCATGTGTGACCATGAAAAGACTATCCAAGAATGGTGGGCCCATGTACAAGTTTGTGAAGATATCCAAAAAATCCTGCTTTAGGAGTACAAAGATGTGGCTTTCCACAGAGAGCACAGAGGCGATACGTTCTCCCCACACCCACTATGTCCATCACTCATGCCTGGCTGTGCAGCCCAGGCAGATTCCATTTCTCCTCTCCTTGAAGTGGGCGGTTTCACCTTTGGCTGGTTCTTCTTGTGAGGCAGCCGTGTTGGAAAGTGAGGTAAGGACCCTCTTTGGTCCCCAGGCCCTTTCAATACGGCTTCTCCTTTCTGCTGTTTCTCTTACCCCAACTTTGACCCCCGGATACTGAGACATCTGACAGGTCCATGCTCAGGGAAGCATGACAGCGCTCTCACCACGCCAGGAAGGTTTGCATGTTTTAAAAGGCCTCATGGGGTGTCCAACTTCAGCACAGAAAACAAACTGCTGACTCGGGACATTTCAAGCATTAATCACAGAGTTATGTGGAGAGCAGAGACCTTTCCTACACCCTTGTAACCTTCAGGTCTCCTCAGTGGACCTTGGGCCTCATCACCATCAGGGGTTGGCTCCAATGGTGTTGACTGAGAAGCTTCTAAATAAGAGGGGTGGGCGGGGGAGGGGAGAGAGCAGAGAGGGAGACAGAGGAAAGAGGAGACAGAGGAGAGACAAAAGCGTATTTTAAAAATATAAGACAGTTTGGGTTAGGGAAATGGCACTTGGTAAAGTGCTTGCCACACAATCTGAGAACCTGAGTTCGAGTTCCACATAAAAAGCCAGGCATGATGGCACACGCCTGTAACCCTAGCGCTGGAGGCAGGGTGGAGATAGGCAGAAAATGACGGCTTGCTGGTCAGCCAGCTTAGCCAAAACAGGAAGCTCCACATTAGGTGCGAGGCTCTGTGTTACCAAAGGGGAGATTATGGTTTTCTGACTTCAGAAGAACAGGCAGACTTACAGAGTCTGTGGCCAGATCCAGAAGCATTGCATTAAGAGGTGGGATTCCAGGAAGGAAAGTTCACTATCTCATTAACATACTAGATATTCCGCCCATCTATTTATCATGATAAGTTAAAGGTACCTTTCCGGGGTGGCCCTATGACCAGGTGATTGAACAGTGCAACTGGAAATGTGGGTCTTTCAACAGATAGAGATTTTTATGGTCTTGACCAGTTAATCTTCCGGGGCTATTTGCCACTCTAACATAAGGAAGACCATGGTACTGTGTATAACACCGTAAATGAACAATCAACACAAAAGATTTTCCCTCTAAAGTTGTCTGAGCTCTATGGGAAAATATTTAAAAAGGAATACAGGTTGGGGTTGTAGTTTAATTGGTACGGTGCATGCCTAGCGTGCTGGAAACCCTGGGGTCCAGCCTTAGAACTTCTTAAACTGAATGTGGTTGGTGCATACCTGTAATCCCAGAACTCAGAAAGTAGAGGCAGGAGGATCAGAAGTCCAAGGTCATCCTTGGCTGCAGAGTGAGCTGGAGGCCAGCCTGGGCTACATGAAACCTAGAATGTGTAAAGCATAGGATTGCTGACATTGTTATTTGGTCATCCAAGAGTATTGAATAACAAATTAGTTACTTACCACCTGTGACTAACATTTTTTGACAAAAGAAGGGACACCTCAATACTATAAGTAAAAGCAAGAGATAATTTAAAAATAAACACCTGACCTTTAGTGAGAATAAATTCAGTTTTATGAAAAACTGTCCACATTGCTTTTTCATTTCCCTAAACATTAATGGAAGTTCCCGTTTCACTTTGTTTTGTTTGTCTGTGTTAGCGTAAATTTTTTAAGTTTATTTATTTTGAATGTGTGAGTGTGGGGGCCTGTATGCCACAGCCAACACGTGGCTTCTGTGGATTGAACTCAGGTTGTCGTTCAACAAGTGCTTTTATCTTTGAGCCATTTCACTAACGCTTGTTTTCATTTTGAGACAAGGTCTTATGTTGCTCAGACTGGCCTCAAACTCTTTTTGTAGCCAAAGATGACCTTGAACTCCTGACCCTCCTGCCTGTACCTCCCAAGTGCTGGGATTATAACTGGGTATCATCACCACACCCCATTGATGAATGACTGACCCAAGGCCAACTGATCCATAGTCCTAACCTTAGAAATGTCTCTTTGAATGGCTTTATCTGGTGACCGACCCCTGGGAACTGCTGGTGTAGGAAAAGTTGTGGGGTCAGTCAGGATTTGTTCTTTGGGATTTGTGTGTGTGTGTGTGTATGTGTACATGCATGCTTGTATGTGTGTGTATGTGCATATGTATACGTATCTGTATGAGTGTCAATGTAGTCTATGTATGTTCATCTGTGTGTCTGTGTGTATATATGCATGTATGTATGTGTGTGTGTCTATTGCAGGTACATCCCCAAATTGGCTTAAGGACTTTAAGGACCGGCAACGGTCACAGCAATTTTCTTTAAGATTTTGTCCTCCAGCCTGACAGCATAAATGGTGAAAACTTTGAACAGATAAGTTCTAAACTGTATCACAGAGAACACAGGAAGAACAGAGGATGAGGAACTAGGCAAGAGAGAAGAGCAGCACTTTATTCACATTCCCTTTAATTTGTTATCCTATTTGAATGGCAGCTGGAGCCACACTGGAGACTCTTTCCCTGTACGTCTCTGGCATTGCATCTTGTCATTTTGGATCCTGATTCCAGTAGGCAAAATGGCATCCATTTCTAAGCTGTGAACCGTTAGCTTGAGTTACATATTCAAATCTACACAGCCCATGAGAAATGAATGAAAAAACAGTTTTCAAGTTCAAGTTCATCTGTCCCTAAGAGTCTTAGAGTTTTCTGGCAAGGCCGATACCGGTTGAAATGGCACAAATGTGCTAGATACTTGCCCTTCCTTCTTCATGCGCTTTCACACCCTGCAGCTACACAGTGGCCTTCTCTAGTGAGAGGCAGTAGGTGAGCAGGATGGGTTGCCTCTGCGGGGGAGCTGGTTCCCAGTTCCTGCTGGTGTTCCTGTATAGCAGCAGATGGAGGCAGCTCATTCTTGAACATCAGCCCACCAGTAACTGAGACGAAACTCTGCCAGATCCTGACAGTAGAATTCTTACCCAAAGTCATCATACCTTCACATAAGACACCTTCTTTCAGAAGTCACCTTCGGAGAGCAACCTCATTTTAGATTACATAAGTGTACCCCGGATCCCCTTACTATCTTCTTCATGAGCATCATGCACTTGGCAGGCTCGCCGCGGCAGCAGGGCAGTGCGCGCCTCCTTCGCTGTTCCTAAGCAGACGGTGTTTCACCCGTCCAGATGCTTCTGATGGCAGCACATGGATCTGTGAGTTTAGAAAGATCTAGCAAGTTCCCAAGTATGCCTCCTCCATTCTCAGCATGGGAACAAAATCCTGCCTGTTTAAACTGTGATCACCTCATCTAAGTTCAACACTTTCCAGATGAAGAATCTGAAATTCTCAGATCTAAAGCATGATTAGACTTAAAGTCTCCACAGGGCTGGCAAACCTACTCCTAGCCCTGGGTGCTCCCTGATAGAAGCTCCAGGGAACTCAGCGAACGACTGTGAAAACAGCCATCTACCACCTTCAACTGCTGCCTTTTGTTTCTTTTGTGTTTGTGAGTGTAGGTACAGGTGCACATGTATGTGCAGGTACAGATGTGTGTGTGTGTGTGTGTGTGTGTGTGTGTGTGTGTGTAGGTAAGTGGTCAACCTCAGGTGTCACTCCTCAGGAACTTAGTGTTTTGAGACTGGACTAGAGCTTACCACATAGATCCCAGAGACCTCCCGTCTCTGCCTCCCCAGCACTGGGATTACAAGTGCATAAAATTACACTCAGTTTTTCAGTGAGTTCTGGGTAACTGACTTAGGTCTTCAGTCTTGTATGGCAAGAACTTTACCAAATGAGCCCTCTCCCCAGTCCAGGTTCACTTCTTTTTTGTCTGTTCACAGAAAAACGAGTCTTCCACATAATCAGAGGTTACCATGACGTGACTACTAGTAGCAGTTTCTGGTTCATATACTCAGGGGTCTGTTAGGAAGAGTCATGGATTCATGAAGATATGACCTCAGTAATTGGAAACTTAATCAAAGGGGTTTCCCCTTCAAAGCATCCATTCCATGTCACTTTCCTGTCGCCTGGCCGAGGCATCACCCTTGTGAGTGAAGTCGTCACCTGACTCACTCATTTAAACCACTGCCAGTACCATTTTCAGATGAGCATAGGCTCCTTGCTGTGAGAGGCTTGAATTAAACATCAAAAGATCACTCATCTTCTGTCTGCATTACAGACGTGGAGTAGATGGTAAAAACAGGTCTCAGAATTGTCCCTACCATTCCAAGTACAGCACCCTCCCCTCCTGTGACGGGCAAACTTCTCCCCTGTGCTTGAGTCCAGTGCCCTCCCCCATCTCATTTCAGATTAACCCTTAGAAAAACAAGACTGCATTATCTCTTTGCAGGAAAACACATTTCATTTGAACATTCAGATTAGAATTCAAATTTATCATTATATTCAATCTTTATATTCTAAGTAAGAATATGGCTTTCTGTTCTGCAGGGCCGGTCAAGTCTTCCCACATCTGCCTATAATTATTGCATCAAACCTTGGGTACCTGGACACCTGTGTTTGGATCAATAGTGCATGGAAAATGTGGATACTGTGAATAACGTTCTTTACACTTGTTAGAGACATTAGTTTCACTTCCTGTGAGTACATTCAACTCTATCTGGTGTGAGACCTGGCAATGCTCCAAGGAAACATCAAAATCTCAACAGGAGTTGACGGACATTTTAAATCTGAAACCATCCAAAACCCCCTTTTGAAGCCAGTCAGATTTCACTACATTTTGCAGTAGAAAAATGAACATGTGGCCCACGATAGCCTCAAGCTTATGACAAAGCTAAAGACAGACCTAGAACTCCTAATCCTTGTACTTCCTCCATCTTCCAAGTGTTAAGATTATAGGTGCACATCACCATTCCTGGCTTAGAGCAAGATTTACTATGATATTATACTGAAAATAAGCATGTTGATATTTTGGTCACATGACTCAGTCATAAAGGTCTTCATGATTGAGGAAGGAAGAAGAGAAAAACTCTGCTCTGAGGTTCCAACCAGGAGTCTCTCTCTCTCTCTCCTTTTAACTCCCAAGACCGCCTGCTTTAGATAGGTATGACAGGGATACAGACATTTCACTTCTCAACAAAATGTCCACAGGGCTCCCGCAAGGAGATATCTTGAATTTATCAGGCCCCAAACCCACAAGATGATTCCACAGCATTCCTAGAGAGCCTGAGCAGTGCAAGGAAAGCAGCAGACAGTGGCTGCCTGGGTAGAGCATGGTGGTGTGTGTGTGATGGGCCAACTGTGAGGAGGAGGGAAGAGTGTCTTCCCAGTGAAGAGAGAGGAATGAGTGGAGGCCAGTGTGTGTGAGAGGGGAGGAGCCTGGCAAGGTGTGCTTGAAGGAAAGTTTTCCCAGGTAGGAAGATCCCACTGGGTAGAATAATCTAGACTGAACCAGTTCCTTGGTAGGGATTCTGTGACATCTTAAGGCTTCTGTGGGATTCTCAAACTCTGTGGAGAATGTATCAGCTAAGCAAAACTAAGCAAGCACATTTTTATGAGCAAAAAGTACACGTCCTTGTCAACAAGATCTGCATAGATTTGGTGGAATAAAAGGAGGAGGAACCACAGCGGGACCCTTTTATAGCCAAAAGAAAGGGAGGAACCAGGGTGGGGTTGAAGGGAATCTAGATACTGGAGAGAAACTAAAGTGGTGGGTAAGGAATGAAAATAGCTGGCAGGCGACAGCAGCTCTGTCTGTCACCTCTTCTTCCTCGAGGATCTGTGGCCACCACCACACATCAACCAGATCTCAGAACACCCACCTCATTGGCTCATCTGTCTATCATGTTGGCCCCTGAGTGAAGAAGGATGGGGAGGGAAGCTCATGTTCAGGAAGCTTCCTGAGTGGGCTGAGTCACAGAAGATCCAGAGACTTGCTCCTTCCTCAGCACCTCTCTGCTCTCCACACAGAGGCTGGCGCTTCCCCTGCAGAGCAACATGATTCACTTTCCATTTTTGCCAAAAGACCCCGTTCTGTCTCGCCTGTCTTTCATATCAAACTGAGAACTAAAATAATGAACTCAGCTCCATCAAGGAACGAACACCTGATAAATGATTTAATTCTCACATGTATTCCTGCTAATATAAGCATCACATAAGTGTGCAGTTATATCACTGGGAATACTGCAGTCTGTGGCTGAAGCAAGAAACCAGTGTTTACAGCTAGGCCCAGAGAACAAAAAGTCCCCTGGCCATATCCTTTAAAAGTATTTCATTTATTATTCTTTATTTTTTAATGTGTTTGGGTATATTGCCTGTATGGATGTAAGTGCACCCATGTCATGCAATGCTTGTGGAGAGCAGAAGAGGGTGTTGAATGCACCCACATAACAACTAACAATTGTCCTTAACTTTAGTTCTCTGACCATATCTTAAGGATCATGTGGTTGACGGTAGCTCCTCTTTGCTCTTTTAAGTTGATTCATTTTAAAAAATTTGTTTGTGTGTAGACATGTTTGGGTGTGTGTTACATGTGTGCATTTTCCTGTCTTCCTCAGTCACTCTCCATGTTTTCTTACTGTTTGTTTTCTTATTTGTTTCTTATTATATGTTTCCTTATTGTTTGTTTTTGATACAGAGTCTCACTGTGTAGCCCTGGCTGGCCTAGAACTCTCAGAGATACAGCTGCCTTTGTCTCCTCAAAGCTGGGATTAAAAGTGTGAGTCTGCATACCGAATCCTCTTTATGTTTTGAAACAGGGCCTCTTCTCAGCCAGGAGATCACCAGTTCTACTAGGCTGAGTGGCTATCAAGTCTGCACCTGTCTGCCTCCCCAGGGCTTGGAATACAGAAGTGTGTTGGGTAACTTCAATTTCCAACTTGACACACCTGGGTAGAGGGGACCTCAGTTGAGGAACTTCCTCCATTGGATTGTCCTGTGGCCATGTCTGTGGGGTATTTTCTTGACTATTGAGTGATGTGGGAGGGACTAGTCTGCTGTGGTCTCATGTCGTATAAGAGAGCAGGCTAATCACCAGAGGAGCAAACCAGTAAGCAACATTCCTCCAGGTTCCTGCTTGAGCTCGGCCCTGTCTTCCCTTGATGAAAGAGTATACTGTGACCTGAAACAAACCTCTTTCTTCCAAGTTGGCTTTGGTCATAGCAACAGAAACCAAACTAGGACAAAAGGCATACCACCATGCCTGACTTCTGTGTGGATGCTAGGATCAAACTCAAGTGATTACACAACAAGAACCATGTCTCCAGTCATCCTCCTTATCCCTTTTCAGAAAGACCCTCTATTTTCTAGATTATGATCTTCAGACTGGCGGGTTTTAAATATCTCATCATCTGCCTGTCTTAACATGGTAAGAATGCGCTAACGTGGTGCCTTCTGGGAAGACTGCACAGGTTGTCTGTGGAGCAATCTCAGTGTGTGTTAGCAGCTGTCACTCCCCTGCTACACCGGGGGGAGTGGCGCACGTCTTTCACTTCTGAGGGAGCATCAGGGATTCACACATAGCCACATCTGTCTGTGTTCCTCAGATACTCAAATCAGGTTCTCAAGGTGGAGGAGGGCACTTGTGTCATCCTAAGTTTCAGGGCATTTATTAATTCTCAGGTATTTTCACAAACATTATTTTAGTTGATCCTCCCAAGAACCCAAGAGATAAATACAAGGGACTTCTCTTTGCCGATGAGAAGAAATCTAATACTCAAAAAACAATAAAGTATTCATCAGCAGAGCTCCACAGCCTGGGTCACTTAAACAACAAAGCACAGCCTCTCCATTGCCTTCTTCCAGATGCTCCCCAGTGCAGGACAAAGATGAAGGGGATTCTGGGAACAGGAATCAAGGCAGCCCTGGGGAATTTGCCTGTCTGGGTCTTGCTGGGAGGAACAAGACCCGTCCACATCCATCCAGCCTTCCATCAGCCACCTTTGACCAACACTAAAAGCCGGTTGCTAAGATGAGGGAAAGAATCACTTCTCCCCTATTAGTCCTTTCTCCTCCCCAAATGTGTCAGCCACTGGGAACTGTAATTGCAGACATCACCCAAGGACTCTAGATATAAATTTCACAAAGGGCAAGACCTTCCATTATGAGTGGGAAGATGGCTTTAATTAAAAAAAATCAATATATTGTTCCCAATCACTATAGTCCCATGTCAGGGGCAGAAATCAATCCTTTTCATAGGAAAATGCTTACATTCACACTAAGATGTTATATGACACACGTGTCACTGAAGGAGGTGGGCAAAATCTGCCAAGAACTGGAGGGACCCAGCCCGGCTGGCTCTTCTTTCTGTACCCTGGAGTTCTGCACAGTGGGAAGGGGGTCTCACCTCAGCGGATTTTCTCTCCATTCTTCCACTTGGTCAAATGAAAACAAGAAAAAGGAAAGGTGAAGCCATACTCTGATTCCTGATGGCAAAATTTGACCACAGGTTCTGTTGAGCAAGGGCCTGGGGAGTCGCGTGTTAAAGAAGGGCTCCATTTTAAGAGATAACTTACTTGTTCGCATAAGAAATTGCCTTTGGTTTTAATCAGTGGCAAGGGCTTGCTTCCCTTGCCCCCTGAGAAACGGCAGCAAATGGAGGCAGTGTGAACCATCACATATTACCAAAATAGACTCATGACAGCATCAAATTCCCAGAGGTGCCATTCCATTTCCCGCATAACATAATAGTAATGATCTTATGAAGAAATTTTGCTTTTATGGAAACTGTTTATTTCTGAGAACATTCAAATGTCAGGCTAAGCGTGAAGCTTCCCTAATAAAGGAGTAAACGAAAACAAGGGTCCTAATTAAAAACATTGTTTAAGGAGACACTTTCAAGATTAAAGAAAAGCACACTTTACACGGAAAACTTAATCATGTATATTGCTGAAAAGCACGGGCAGATTATTCAAGCCAATTTCCCAGGCTACAATTCTCTACGCAACCGGGGCTCCTCCTGCTCAATCCTTCCTTCCCTCACTGCGGGATACACTCTTTGAAGCCAATGTGAACTTCAGGCCAGAGGGGAGAGACACGCATGTGAAATATCAGCCTTTGTGTTTGTCTCTCTCATTTCACTGCTTTGCAAGATGGCAGGGTCTCAACAATCTGTCAGCACTGGGCAATTGAATCGCCCTTGTATACACAGCTACCCATGACAGGCCCAGGTAGTGCTGTTCGAGATGTTCTTCTACACACAGATGACAGCCTGGGAGCTGCTGAACTGATCATCGTTGAGGACAGTGGGGGTGTCTTTGCTCAAATGTAGAAAGACCTGGTGGCTTGGCAGTTCGTGTGCTGAATGCGTACTAATGTCTGCTCTGCCTGTGGGAGTCAGATGCTCCCACTGGCTTTTGGTGTTAGACCAACTTATGGTCTCTGCAAGAGAGAGAGAGACAGAACTGTGGTTTGGATCACATGTCTGTAAAGGTCAATGTGTTGCCAGTTTGGTCTTGTGCTTGGCATTATTGGCAGATGCTGAGAATGTAAGAAGTAGGACAGATGGGAATGGAGATGTACACCTGTAATCTTAACACTAGAAAGGCTGAGGCAGGAAGGTCATGATTTTGAAGCCATCTTAGGCTACATAAAGGGATTCTGACTCAAAAAAGGTAAAATTTTGAACTGGGCATGGTGGCTTATGCCATTAATCCCAGCACTCAGGAGGTAGAGGCAGGAGGATCTCTGTAAGCTGAAGATGAGCTAGGTCTGCGTAGCAAGTTCCAGGCTAGCTAGGGCTACAAGAAGACCCTGGCTCAAATTAATTAGTTAAAGTAAAGTAAATATTTTTTAAAAAGACGTGGGACTTATCAGGAGGTATTCAGTCTCTGGTATGTGTCTCTGAAGGAGATTGTGGGGCCTGGTCTCTCCCTCTGGTTTTGCTTCCTCACCAGGAAGTAAATGGCTTTGCTCCAGCGCATACCTCCACCACAACAGTTCCTCACCCCAAGCACAGAGCAAGTAGAGTCAATGTGTCATCATGAGAACTTAGGAAACCATGAACTAAAATATACCTTCACACTTTATAAGTTGATGATCTCAGCTATTTGGTATAGTAACAGAAAGCTAACTAAACAGAATGCTTAAAATTGAGAAATTTGAGAACAACTCAGTCAAGAGTTTAAGTATGTAAGTGTAGTCGCTATGAGAAACCCCAAAGTGGAAGTGAATTCTGTAGAGGCAGGTGTCACAGCAGCTACACTTCTTTCACCTCTAGGGCTTCCTGTTGTCCAAGTTCAACTGGAATCCAGAGGGCAGTCACAGTTCATGGTGGGCAAGGGGCAGGGGACTTGTCCTTTAATGACACAGTCAAGTTCCCCCAAATGAGGAACGAAGTCTGCTCCTGGGCTTAGTAGTAAGTATCTGATGACTTTGTTGCAAAGATTTTTCTGTGGATTTAAGAGTGGCCAGAGAAGGCTGAGCTAAGGAGTAGGTAGGTCCACACAGAGCCAGGGCACAGGAGCTCTTCAGGAACTGTGACTGGGGGTTGGAGAGATGGCTCAGTCAGTTAAGTGCTTGCCACACAAGCATGAGGACTAGGTTTCAGTCCTCAGAACCCTTGTAAAAAGTCCAGTGTGGTGTCACATGCTTGTAATCCCAGCACTGGGGAGGCAGAAGCAAGCTGATCCCTGAGGTTTGGTGGTCAGAAATCCTAGTCTAGTCAACGAGCTCCAGATAAACAGAGACCCTGTATCAAATAAAAACAAGGTGATGGTGCCTGAGGAATGACACCCAAGATTGCTCTCTGGTCTCTACGTCATGCGTACATATACGTACATGCACTTCCCTTCCACACATACACCCTCCTACACACACACACACACACACACACACACACACACACACACAGGATAAAAGAACTGTAGCTGACAGGCAAGGAGAGAGAAAATGTAGGAGCTCAACAGGGAACAGAAGTTGAAGGAACAACTGAAGAGTGGATGAAGGAGTGAGGTCTCTGGGGAGTGGTGGTGGGGGTTTGGGATCCAGATGCCTCTTCCACTGATGCTGGACAGAAGGAGGGAAACAAAGAAGCAGAGGACTGTCTGGAGACAGGGAGTAGATGCCAGGGCATCTCCTGGAAATAAAGGCAAGGAAAACATGAAAGGGTTGGGAGCGGTGTTGAGGGAACCCTCGGAAGAACCAGGAGGAGGTATTAACCAGAGTCAAACAACCTGCTTGCACACTGGTGCTTATTGCAACGTTATCCACAATAGCTTAAGTTCTAGAACCAACCCTGGCGTCCAACAACAGAGGACTAGATAAGGATAATACACACACACACACACACACACACACACACACACACACACACCGAAATTTTTTTTTCAGCTATAAAGACAAAGGAAGTTATATCATTTTTAGAAAAATGGATGCAGCTGGAGATGATCATATGATATGAATTAAACCAGTCTCAGAAAAACAAATACTGTATGATTGTATGTTTCTCTCTCTCTCTCTCTCTCTCTCTCTCTCTCTCTCTCTCATAGATACATACAGATACATAATCATGTATGTATATCTCTGACCATGAAGTGGAAAGCAAACCTGTCCAGGAAAAAAAAAAGAGGACCAAAGCGGGGGGAGGGGGAGAGTGAGGAAAGGAAGCGGGAGGAATCTGCTTACCGTACCGCATACACATATATGAAAGCTTAACAAACAAAACAAAGAGTGCCTAACTGAGGAGGAAAGGATGTAACTGTGGGAACTGGGTTCTATGTCCTTTTTTTCTATGTAGACGAAGGTTAGGCGGGAAGCTGCACACTTGTAGTTGGGCCTTTTTGAAATTTGGTCAATAGAAATTTGGTCAATGAAGATAAAGGAATGGAAGATGTTGATGGAAAATGCACGATAAATAATGAGTTTTAAGTGGAAGAGGGAGAGAAATCAAAGAAAAGAGCAGCTGCAGTGGTTAAATGAGGAATGTCCCTCATAGGTTCATGTATTTGAGCACCTGGTTCCCAGTTGGCAGTGTTGTTTGAAGAGGCTATAGAACCTTTAGGAACTGGAAATTGCTGGAGGAAGTACGTCACCAGGAGCAGACTTTGAGGCTTTGACTTTGACTCACTGTTTCCTGTCTCTCTCTCTCTCTCTCTCTCTCTCTCTCTCTCTCTCTCTCTCTCTTGTGTGTGAATTAAATGTGATCTCTGCCAGGCGCTACTGTGCCTTCCCCACCATGATGGACTGTATTCCTTTTACTCCTCCTCTGAACAAGCAAACACAAACCCTTCTTTAAGTTGTTCTTGTTAGGGTGTTCTATCACAGCAGCAGAGAAACGACTAAAACACTAAAAGTAGTTCAGACAATCTGCAAAGCATGAAGAGACAAGCACGTCCTTGATCAGCGCCAGATTAAAAGAAGGTAGGGGAACAGAAGCCCTTCTTTGGAAGGTGAGATGCTAGACTGTGATCTGAAGTGACGGCAGCTTAGTGGTGTGGTCATGGGTCAATCACCAGATTAACTGAAATCTGTTTTGAATAGTTTATTAAGGCTCTGATGGAGGATCTAGTTAGGATTGCTGGCCAAGGAAGTGAGAATCAGGGTGAAGGCTCAGTGTGACCCTTTCTGTAAGGAAATAGGGAGCAAGGAAAGAGGAAGAAACAAAGCTTTACAGAACAAGCATGTTTCTTAGAACAAAACTTGAGAGGGTACCTCCCCTGGGCCCTGGGGGCCAGAAGAGATGGGAACCCACTCATGGCCTGGGGTCTATAGGAGGAGCAACCTTACTCAGACTCGGGGTTTTTATCTTTTTCTCTCTTTGGGAACAGAAAAAGGAGTTTGGGGTTGAAGTTGGGTCCTATCGGGAAGGGCAGGTACAGGATGGGACTCACATTTCTGGCAGGGATGTAGTCATGTGAGACACTGGGTTCCAGGAAGGCGGTCAGGGCGAGGCAACCATGAAAGGGGCACTCGGGACCTAATATCCCACCAGCTAGCTGGAGAAGGTGCTGGCCCCACAAGTGCCGAGGATTCTCTGCTTTTGGTCACGGAAGTACCAGTGCCTGTGGGTGGTGGTCGTAACTGACCTAAGGAAGGGGGTGTCAGAGAAGGGCGAGATGGGAAGGCGGAAGCAGAGCTGCGTGGAGGTGTGCTGGGAACGCACACTTCTAACACGGTGCTTTAGTCGAAGGTCATTCTTGGGTAAGATGCCTTTGGGAAGTCAGCACAACACCAGGGCTTTCCCAAGCTCGAGGCTCAGACCCCGCCTAGCCCATGCCTGGACTCCCATGTACTTGGAAGTGAGGCCTGAGCATTCCCAGAAACTCTTTAAGAGCTTCAGTCTGGAATTTTCTTGTTTTAAAACAATGAATTTGTCCTGACAGGATTTGGCCATCTCTCTACTCTGAGCATGGAAAAAATTTAATCCAGAGTTTGGAGACTGTCACCATTTCTTCTTGAGTTCCTTTTTCTTTTGAGGTTAGTGGAGAAAGCAATCAAAACATTTCTTTAATTAGAAGAAGCCTAAAATAAAGGAGAGGGATCAAGATTTAATTGCTATATATTTTTTGTTTTGCAAAATGTGTACTCAATTAAATGCAGTTGGGCAGTGCTAGGAGAAATTAATAAACAGAGGGTGAGGGAGATGAGAGGCAGAGAGAAGGAACTGTTCCCAAGCTGAGGTTTTGTTTGCCAAGTTTCAACAAAGAGAAGAGCTAAACTGGGAGGGAGAAACACTTGAGAGACAGGATTTGGAATAATAATGCAAAGAGAAACCCCAACTGGGGTGGATGGAGGAGGCTTCATCAGGCAGCTCATCCTAGACAGGTGCTGGCAACATCTGTAATGAGACTATCCATGATAAAAAGCTCCTCCGACCTTAATCCACACTATATTACATTCATAAACACAACTCTGCCCTCCTCCCCCTGAGATCCAGGAGTAAACAGTGTGCCATCAAGTTCACATCTCTGCTTTCCGCAGAAGGAATTGTAAAGTTAAAACTTTTAAAAATACAACTTCCACCACTGTGTGATTCCCAAGAGAATGCCAAGGACAGACATGAAGACACAGCCAATGTGATCCAGTAGAAAAAGCGCTTCTCCAGCCACCCGTGCCAGCTGCCTAAGAAATCTGGACTATACTGAGTTCTATAAAAGATACAAATAAACAAGGAATTTTAATTCAATGCAAATGTAATCAATATAACACAAACGCTCATGTTTGGGAAATGGAGTCAGATTCTCTTTCCCGCCTCCCTCCCTTTCTTCCTCTTCATCTTCCTGCTTCCTCTCTCCAGGTCGTCTTTTTCCTCCCCCACCGCATCTCACACTCCCATCTCTCCTCATCTTCCTTGTCCTCATCTTCTTCCATCTTTCTCCTCCTCAGTCTCTCCTTGCTCCCCTTTTTCTCTCCTCTTCTCTTTTCCTCTTCCTTCTTTTATTCTTTTTTTCTTCATCAATTCATTCATTGGTCCCAAAACAAAGACAAACTATCCATTAACTAGCTGCAGCACAAAAAAGAACCAACACTCAAAATACAGAAAAACTCAAGAAAGTGTTTGTGTGTGCCACTTAGCTTCGTACTCTGTGATAAAAGTGGACAGTAACTGGATCTTCTCTCTTTAATTTGCCTTTTATACACTTTCTATGAAATTCAGCTTGCTCAATTCAAGATGGATCTGAAGATCAAGTTTTAGATCCTAGCACACAGATCTGCATAAAAAATGAGATGATTGGATTTCAGTGTTCTAACATTCAGCCTGTAGAAGATACAGGGGGTCTTGGCTTCTTTCCATGTGTCTTTCTTTCGGGTCCTTTCTTCATGTAGTCATCCAGTGTACACTCCTTATCTACCAAACCCCAGAGGATGCTTGGTGAAGGTGATACAGATGAGTAAGAACATTTCTTCAAAAGGGCTTGTTGTTAATATCAAGAAAGCAAACGTGCGGTTTGTTGAAAGTTCCCCAAGGTGCTGTGACACAATTGGGCCCAAGGAGGAAATATGACAGGAAAGGCAGGAGGCTTTTGGGGAGAACTTGATCAAGTTGATGACATTTGTGATATAAATTTGAAGGACAGGCTTCAGTATGCAGGATGAGAAGGGAGGAATTCATATTTGGTGAGGGGAATCATGGGAAGCACATCTGAAGAAACAGATTGACATGTCTGGGCAAAGTAAGTGTCTGCTAGCCAAATCAGGGAGTTCAGAGCTAGTGGAAAAGGACTAGAAAAGTATGAGAAGCAAAGACCCGGCACAGAAGGCTTCCTTCCGGCCTCGAAGGGCTAACAACAGGAATGGGTTCAGTGGGAAAGTCAACCATGGCTCAGTGAAAATTCTCTGCGTCAGTAGCTGGAGGCTCATATCATCCTGACAGTTCAAGTTTATCTTTCCTAGAGGACTTTAAAAAGTAAACGCACCTTCAGAGAAAGACTGAGGAACCAAGAGATGGTTCTGAGATTATTTAAAGTAATTCTTCAGTTACTGATCAAGGTATTGGAAGATTTCAAGAAACTGATAAATTAAAAACCTACTATTTCACATTAATCAACACAATAATGTTGTAGTGCAAGATAGTTTATTGTAATTTTACAAATCAATATGGATTTTAAAAACACTAGATGTTGGTTGTTCTGAAGTAAGTCACAAAGAAAATATTCTTGCCTAGTGAAAAGAAGGCTACTGATAGAAATAGAATAATGAGAATAGCATAAGACTGGTTCGTCTCTGACAAAGGCTACGTAAGCTACATATAGATAGATGTGCACTAGTCTGTTTTCTATACTCTGTTCCTTTATTTAAAGGTAATAATGCAATTAAGCCAACAAAACACACAAACTTGATAATCCAATCCTTATTTACTGAAAAGAAACTTGAATCCAGCATAAGTCAACCGATGTTTTGTTTTCAATGCCCTTAGAGAAAATGAACCCTAATCCCCATTGCACGTGCACGTAACCATGCCACGGCCTGTGGCATTGCTTTGGGTGCCTTTCTGTTTAAATTTCCTGAGAAGACAAGACCTAGATCCATAGTGTGTGGCAAGTCTGCGTTTTTCAATAATCACAAAAGTAGCCACTCAGCCGGGAACCACCATTTTGCTTCTTGCACCTGCTACGTATGTGTCTGCTAAGGGAAAATCACAAGGAGTGCTTTGAACCCAAAACGGCTTGCATGTTTCAGTGAACATGTACTCACTTGCATTTATACCTCAAAATATGTTCCTGGACAGGGGAAGGGATGGCTCAGTCAACAAAAAGGTTACGTTTGTTCCCTAGAATCTGAGCTTGGTGGTGTGTGCAATGAACCCCAGCACTGGGGAGGTGCAGACAAGTGGGTCCTAGGGCTGATGAGATTCTAGCCTATTTGGAAAACTCCAGGCTAATGAGAAAGTCCATCTCAAAAAACAAGATGGATGGTGCTTGAGGAATGGCAATGGAGGTTGACCTCTGGCCTCCACATCTCTGAACACATATGCGCATATATACTTGCATATACATGTACACTTGTACCATGCACATAGTATACAATGTTCTTTATGTCTTTTTCGGATATCCATTCTCTGTGTTATCAGTGCAGATGTGAGCCTGGCTCCTGGAACAGGTTGGCCCACAGCTGTCCCTGGCCATCATCAGTTTACCAGTCTATGTGTTGTCAGGTCTGCCATCTAAAAGTCTATGCTTGATGAATTCAGGAAAGGAATAACCTAGTAGCATTTCGGCTTAGTTAAAATTATGGCTAAGTGTAAATATTTTTTCCAGAGTACCAAACAACTTCATTTCCTTAGATGACCCAAGGGAACATTTTGAAGTTAATTCATTAGGACAAACTTGTTGGTAGGAAGAATGTTCTAGTTCTTTTTTACTAAGACAGATGACTAGAGGCCTCCACTCAAAGGTTCCCAAGGCAGTCATCATAGCTCAACCTCAGTAATGTCTGCATATTTTGCCTAGAATCTAGTTGGAAAAGATAAAGCCAATTTCTGGGCACTACGGTTTGAGGATGACGGCTGTTTGCTCCAGCCCAGAGAATGTTGGAGCAGACATAATGACAGCTCTGTTCTCTGGGGACAGTGGCATCTCTGCCTAAAGGCAACACTGTAGGTCATGTCACCAGAATGACAATTCCCATGGTGTATCACACGCTAGCCTGCTGGCCCTTAGCCTGATTACTGGTCATCTGTTCTATACCGTGTTAGCTGGCACCAGAAGGGAGCTCAGTTTTCCCAAGCATCTCAGCACACAAATGTTGCCTGAATGAAAAAGTGGAATATTTCATCATTGACTCTTTTGAAAATAGGTTGTGTTACTCATCCACCCAAGAGATCCTTCCTCAACTTCTTGATAACTATCAGTCACCAGGACTGATATGGTAGGTGAGGTGAAACTGGATTGTCTGTCCGTGTCCTCCAAACTCAGATGTTGAAACTTCTTGCCCACATGATCATATGATCATTACTTTTCTCATTGCTGTGACAAAACATCCAACAAAAGCAACTTAAGAAGCATTTATTTTGGCTCACAGTTTGAGGGTCTACAGACCCTCAGAGAAATGAGAGACAGCTGGTCATATGACAACCACAATCAGGAAGCAGAGCGATGACTGCTGGTGCTTGATTCACTGACACCTTATTTAATCTGGGCCTCCAGCCAATGGGATGATAAAACTCACAATAGGATGTGTCTTCTCACCTTAGTTAACCTAATCTAGAAACTCCTCATAGACATGCCCAGAGGTTTGTCTTTTAAGTAACTCTAGATCCTGTCAAGTTGATAAAATTAAATGTCACAGATGGTATTAACCCTTGGAGCCTTTGGGACTGTGATTAAGGCACAAAGAGAGAGCCCTTGTCACTGGGATTAGTGCCCTGATGAAAGAAATTGGAGGGAATTTTGTCCTTTCTACCATGTGCAGACACAGAAAGAAGGTACAGCCTATGAGAAATAAGCAGACACAAGACACCAAACCTGCCTGAGCTTTGGTTTTGGTCTTTTCACCTCCAGAACAGTGGGAAATGCATGTCTGTGATTTACAAATGCCCCAGCATATTGGTACTTAAAAAAAATAGCATCCCAAATTAAGTAAGCAACAAGGTAATTATGACGTTCAATAATTATGGCCTGGGGAATGAATGTCTAGATAGGGTTTTGTATTAGCATTTGATATTATTATTTATTTGTAACTCAATTTGAGAATTTTCACTGTGTAATGGGGAACATTTAGAAACACCCATTTAATTTCGGTGACTCAAGGATGAAGAGTTTGTTGCAGGAGCCTAGGGAATGACTGCAGCCTTTCCCTAACCAGTACCAGCACAGAAAGGAAATGCAAAGGTCTTAGCTCCAGGTGTGAGGACATCAGAAGTTCCTAAATGGGCCTGTTGTTGACATGCTTGGCACCAGCAGAAGACCAGACCCACAAACCCCTCCAGCCACCCTCCAGTGCTAGTCCCCAGAAACCCACATGTGTGAAGATGTCAATGAGAACCAGTACTTTTATCAGTTAAGGGTCACAGGACTGCCTGGAGTTTGAAACTAAGGCAATTCTTTAATTCCAAATCAACACTTGCTAATTTACTAATTTATTAACTTGAGGAAGCAGCCCTTCTACATGATGCTGGCCTCCTGACAACAAAGCTGAGATATGGCAGGGATTTATTTTTGACAACACCAGGGACGAAAAAGCATGAGATATTGCGGAAGAATAATAAAAAATGGATTAAAGAGAAATAATTTATCATGTGCAGATGTGCGCCATGAGAAGATGCAGCTTAACAGCCTGGCTAGTGAAAAGGAAGGTACTGTGAAGGTGTCTTGCCTGATACCAATTTGTAAAGACAAAGGCCTGGGAGTCTGATGAGCTACTGAGTGTAGTGGCTTTCATAAAAACCACAGGATGAAAGAAATAGTTAAGAAATTCCCTCCATTCTGACTAAATGACTTGATGAGATGAGAAGGCCAGAATAACCTGGCTGAGGCTGTTTGTTGAGAACCACATGCTACATGCCTGTCAGGGGCTGTTGAAGAGGTTCAAGGCTGCTGAATGATTTGAAAGCCCCAGGCAAACTCTACTCCATGGGAAGGGATGAGAAAGGCAAACCTCAACACAGAAGAAACTTGGATTAAGGTATAGCTTGAGACTTCCAGAATCTTCCAAGGAGGAACAAATTTTCAAAGAACAGTTAAAGGTACTTAATGTGTGTGCTAAAGAGGAACTAGTCAATGAGTTTTACTTTCACAGAGGGTAAAAAATGTTTTATTCAGGTTTTACTTTAAAAGGCCAGGAAAATGTGTCATGATTCTTAGGAAGATTTACAATTAAAATAGTTTCATTTTCTTACCATTTTGTGGCTTGATTTTCACACTCTTGGAGGTGCCCTTTGATGAACAGAAGTTATTAATTTTAATGTAGTCTGATTTGTTCTTTGTCTTTATAGCTAGTTCTTTTTTCTTTCTTGTTTTATAAAAGGTTTCTATACCTCAAACTCAGGAAAATCGCTTACATCATTTTGTCAGTTAGTCTTCTCATTGCTAACTACATGAAGAAGCAGTTTCAGGGAGAAAGAGGTTGTTTTGGCTCACAGTTTGAGAAGAGACAGTCCAGGACAGTAAGAAGGCTTGGCAATAGCAGTTTATAGCTATGCTCAAAGGTATGAGAAGCAACTTGCTTACATGTTTATAGTTCAGAAAGCAGATTTGAACTGAAATCTGGCCTAACTGTAACCCTCAAAGTAGCCTCTCCCAGACCCCAGCAGCCCACTTCCTCCAGCTACGCATTGTTTCTAAAGCTGCAAAGCCTCCTAAAACATTACCACCAAGTATTCAAACACACATGCCTGAGACATTTTGCATCCAAACCGCAACCACACTCTCTAGTGTTATGGGTTTGGGCTTTTATACATCCATCAAAAATCCACCCAGAATTGATTTTGTTTTGCTTATTTGTTTTGTTTTTCTGGTTGAGTATCTGTCTGTCCCAAGCTTGCTTGTTAAGGAAATGCTCTATTTTCTAGATCTCTGGAAGTGTGCTACATCACCAGTCTCCATGTGAATCTCCTCAATTTCCCATTTGTTTCACTGATCTATGTTCATCTTGGACTGGTCTTACTCTTTATTGCTATGACTTCCAGTGAGCCCTGAAGTGTGCGTCATCCTCCCCTCACTCTTCTTTTCTTTGGTTCTCTTTTTCTAAAATTGACATTGACATAGCTCTCATTTGCCTTCTGCTTTCTGATATAGATTATACAATTTTCCAAATCTCTCTCTCTCTGTCTCTCTTCTCAACACACACAATTGGCATTTTAACTAGAATTTCATTGCATCTATAAAGAAATTCTGTAAATTTAAAATATTTTTAATTGCAGATAACAAATCTGTAACAAACACCCAATAGAAAAGTAGCCAAAGCTACTTGAGGAATATTTCATTAAGAGGTGCCCAAATGGTGAAGAAAATCACAGAAGGCTGTCCAATCTCATTAGTCACCAGAGAATACAAATTAAAACTCCAGTGAGATGCCAACTCCCCCTCCCCCACTGTTATAGTTGAGAATTGACAAGAACCACTGTTAGCAAGACTGTGGGCAAGGAAAACTCTAGATACTTCTGAGGGGAGCTTTCCAACTATGAAAGCAGTTTGGAAAACAGGTTGCATTGTGCACCAAGGCTGGTGGACAAGGAGCCTTAACCCTGGCCTCCAAACCACAACCCAGAAATGTTCACAAGGTCATAAAAGAAAACTCTGGGAAATCTCAAATGTCTATGAACAGGAGAATGGATAAATAAATAGTGATAAATTCATCCAGTGGGGCATTGTATAAGCATTTAAATGAATGATACAAGAGTACAGCATCCCTAGGGGTCCACAGGAGATCACCTCAAGGACCCCACACTTTCCTAAAAAGACCTACAAACATTTTCCACCTGTGTGTAAAAGGCAGACTGTTTACATGTAACCCATCTACAACGTCCTGTATACCATAGTTCATGTCTAGGTCAATTACAATACATGTAATGTATTATGTATCATTTTGTATTACTATAAAAGCAATATATATACACAATGAACTCCATTATATATTTAGAACACATAACATGAATGCTATGTAAATAGTTCTTATACTACATTATTTAGGAAACAAAGGTAAGTGTCTGTACATGTTCAATACAGACATAATTTTTCTTCCAAACATTCTTCATCTGTGGTTGACTGAATCTTTTGAATACAGAACTCACAGTTCTGGAAGGTGACTCTATACTTACATATAAGCCAAATAAATCTCATAAACATATTGTTGAGTTTGGGAGCCAGGAAAGGAGGTCATCACCACAGAAGCCTGTCTAGTTAGAAGAGAACCTGTGCCCAGACAGGAATGGAACTCACAGTATCTTTCTTTCCTAACCAGGGTGAGGCCAGGGATGTTTATCCCATAATAATAACTGAGTAAGCTGCATGCTTGTGTTGATGCAATTTTCTGTACGTATGTTAGAAAAGATTGATGATAAATGAAATTTCTACAGTTTCAGTTTCAAATTTTTTAACCAGGTACAGTAGCAGGAAGCTATAGTCTCAGCCCTAGGGAGCCTGAGGCAGGAGAATTGCTTGAGTTCAAGAGTTTGGGGCCAGCCTGGGCTACATAGCAAGACCTTTATTTAAAAAAATTAAACACCCTTCCCATACACACAGAGGGCCTTATTTCTAAACTTTCAACCGCCAATCTGTTTAAATAATTTGAATAAAGAACACTGTTGAGCTGAAGACACGACTCAGTGGAAGGGTAGTTGCAGAGCACGTGAGAGGCTGTGGGTTCAGTTATTAGCACTTTGTAAAAAAGGGGGGGAGGGGGCAAAAATCACTGTTAACAAAGAGAATTTCTTACTCTTAACATTCAGCTTCTGAAAAAGGTGGAGGTTTTGCTTAACTTTGAAAAGTTTGGTTTCATCACTATATCGTATACAGAGCCACCTATTTTCACAAATCCGTGCTCAGAGAAACATCTAAGAACTCACACATTGCACAGAAAGGTTATTGTTCTAGTCTGCCTTCCATTGCTGTGACCAAACACTCTGACCAATGCGGACTTGGAGAGGAAAAGGTTTATTTAGGTTGCATCTTTTGGGTCAGAGTACATCACTGAGGAAGCCCATAGAACTCAGGGCAGGTGCCTAGAGGCAGGGCTGAATCAGGACTGCTGCCTACTGGCTCGCTCCCCTGGTTCTGGGTGGTGCGCAGCCTGCTGTCTTATACAATACAGAAGAACCTGTCCTGGGGTGGTACCACCCACAGTGGGCGTGGCCCTCCCACATAACTCAACAATCAAGAAAATAACCCCACAGACATGGCCACAGGCCAGTAAAACAGAGACAATTCCCCAAATGAAGCTCCCTCCAACCAGGGGTGGCAAATTGAACTGGCCTGTGAGATTTTCCTTCTTAAAAAAGCATGTTAAAGTTACACTCTGGGTTGCATTTTCTGTGGCATATTCACTTGCTTGGTGATTTACAAACACTTGAGTGGTAAGAGACTACTTTCCCATAAAGTTGCTGAATAACTTTCATAGGATTAGGAATCCCCGGAAATGATTTGATTTCTTCAGAGGCTAAATTAAGATGTCTCATAGCTTTCATAAATAACAAAAATGTGGTGTGACTGCACACACTTTTAGTCCCAGCATTTGACTGGGCACAGGCAGGCGGATCTCTATGACAGTGAGGCCAGCCTGGTCTCCATAGGGAGTTGAGGATCATCTGGGAGACCCCTTCTCAAAAAAAAAAAAACCAAGACAACAACAAAATAATAAAAATGACTAAACTGAGTGAATAGCTACTAGAAATATATGGTGCTGTGCTGGGGATATAGCTCAGTTGGTAGAGTGCTTGTCTAGAATGAACAAGGTCCCAGGTTCCAGCCCCAGCTCTCCCAATACTGGGTATAGTTGCATTAACCTTGAATTCCAGGATTTGGGAAGTGCAGCCAGGAAGATCTGATGGTCAAGGTTTAAGGTCACTCTTGACCACACAGAGAGTTTGAGACCCAGCCTGGGATACATGAGGCCCTCTCTGAAATTAATTAATTAGCTAAGTAATTAAAAAATAAAAATTCGCAATGCTGAATTTGTAAAGCTGTGGGGGCCATGCCTCCATTGTTTCTTGCAATGTATCTTTGCTCTGTGCTTTGGTTTGAAGGTAGTCCCAATGTTCATATCCTGTAAACTTAATTCCAGAGCAGCAGTGGTGAGAGGTACAGCCCTGAAAGCTGGTAAGAGGCAGAACCTCTGTAAATGGATGAACTGGGGGCTCGCTGCTGGGAGGGTGGGTGTGCTGTGTTGTGAACTGTGGGTGTGCTGTGAAGACAGTTCAGCCTTTGTCTCCCCCGTGCCTTCTGTCCTGTAGATACAGCGTGATTCCCGGGCCTCACCAGACACCAGCCCTCAGTCTTGGAGTTCCTCATTTCTAGACTCATGAGCCAAAATACATTTCTGTTGCTTATAAACTACTCAGTCTCAGTTATCAGTTATAGCCTCTCAGAACACACCAAGATGCTCACTGAGTTGTAAATGAAAGCAACACTTCTTTTCAATAATAATAACCACATGTGACTAGTTGGTATTTTAGGTTCTTAGAAAACAGTTGTTAAAGAAAGAAAGGGGACAGAAAAACAAGAATAAAGAAGGAGGTAAAAGTTAAAAGGGAGAATAAAAATGACTCTAAGACAAAGAAAAATGTTAAACACTAAACCAATAAAAAAGAATAGATTGGCTGGGCGTGGTGGTGTATACCTTTACTCTCCACCCTAGAGAGGCAGAGGCAGGTGGATCTCTATGAGTTCAAAGCCATCCTGGTCTACACAGTGAATTCCAGGCCAGCTGGGGCTACAGGATCCAGTCTCAAAAACAAAGAAGCAAACAAATAAAAAGATGGATTGATAAAATGCAAATGAATATTTAGTGACTGATTAAAACAATGAACAAAGGAAAATATATACGAACTAATAAGTACATTAAAATAGGTAAATGGATGAATACACAAGAGTGCATTACAGAAAGACAGATGGGCTGGAAGGACTGAGTGAAAACACACATGAATACCAAATGGGAAGCAAATGAGTCTCTGAATGAACAAGCAACGTTTGGTAAAGCCATGACCAAACACCAATAGAAGCAATGCAAAGCATGGAAGAGTTTGCTATTTTGGCTCATGGTTTCAAAGGTTCCTGCCCATCTTGGTGATTGGGGGCATGATGGAGCAGACAGTTCTCCTCATGGTGGGCCAGGAAAACATCAGGAGCAATGGCCTTTCTCCTTCCCATCTTCACCTTCTTAACCCTTGGCATGGTGCCCATTCAGGACTGAGTCTTTCCTGCTGCTCTGTTAGTGTTCTCTGGAAATGCCCCGACACACCCACAAGCATGACTGAATCTCCTCGGTGACTAAAATGAGGCAACTCGGAAATGGAAATGACCATTAACCATTCCTGTAATGAAAGGAAGAGAACCACAAAGATTCTTCCAGGGTTCTATTGGGAAGCAGTGGTCATGCAGGGAAGCATGAGGATGCTGTCTGCTTCTAACAGTGACCTGAGCAAACTAGAGCCTGCTTTTGATGAAGGCAAGGCTGAATAATTTCCCCAGCATGATTTAGCCTAACTTTTCCCAGTGGCACAGACTGAGGCAAGGATTTTGTGTAGATGGCTTATTTGGGGTCAGCCTGGTGAGCAGTAGAGTGAGAAGGGAGTCAGAAAACCATTAATGTGGGGAAATCATCAGGAGCCTCCTCCTCACGTGTCCACTCAAAAGACGAAGGGCAGGAACATCTGTCCACAGAAGGTGGCTCCCAGATGTGAAAACTGCAGCCTATGCCTGCTCATTGGACAGAGGGAGGCCCCAGCAGGTAGAATAAACCAAGGAGAAAAAGAAGGAGCCATGTGTGTGAGGCCTGGGCTGATCTGGAAGTGGTTAAAGCTCACTGTAATAGTTAACTCATGTACCAAAGTTGTCTGGGCCCAGGTTATCCATATAGCTCCCTGAACATTATTTCTGAGTATGTCTAACTCCAGGATCTTTCCAGAAGAAATTAGTGTTTGAATTGGTTCATTTGTCTTCTTTCTGCCTGCCTGTTGAGACTCTGATCTCTACCTGCCCTTCGCACCCTAATTTTCTGGTCCTTAGACACTCCTCGCTGTCTACTCCAAGGCCTTCAAACTATCTCTGTCATTCAGAGGATCATGGGACTTCTCAGTCTCTTGGATTATACAAACTAGTTCATCGGCTGCCCTAGCTTAATGTTCTTTATGTTCCAGCAGCTCAGGCTGCTTCCTAGTTTCAGTCCACACCAAGCTATATTGTACTTAGGGGCTCTCACTTCCTGTACATATCTAACTGGCCTGCTGGACTCAACTACCATTAATATTTGAGCACATTTGCTTTCTCTCCGTCCATCCCTATGTATTTGGGAGGCCCATAGAAGAGCATTTAGGAGTAAGTTGAAGCCATCTGTTAAACATACACACACACACACACACACACACACACAGTTTTCTGGCAACTCTGACTAATACAGCAGCACTGAACCATCTACCTAGTGGCTAATGTCAGAGGTGAAGTGTTATGTACTACAGAGCACCAGAAACATGCAAAGGACTCACTCACTCACACTGATTTGTTCTAAGAAATTTCCAGAAAGTGTTAGAAAAAAATGGTATGTGGGGGCAGACTAACAAGATAGTTCAGTCAATAAAATGCTTGTCTTGCAATTATGAGGACCTGGGTTCAATCCTCAGAACCCACATTAAAAACAAACAAAAAAACAACGGGAGTGATGTTCAACACTTACAATCCCAGTGCTGAGGATGTAGAGACTGCCTGGGGAGCTCTGGCCAGTTATCCCTGCCTATTGTGAGTTCTAGACCTGAGAGATCCTGTCTCCAAATAAATGGTGGATGGCTCCTGAGGAATGACATATATCTAAAATCCACATGCAATTCACCCCCCACCCCCGCAAAAAAAACTTTAGAAAAACAACAGAACAATCGTGATTTAGAAATGTGGCTAATTAACACAAATCAAGATATAAAACTACAATCCAGCTGAAGTTTATGCTCCCTTCTACCTCCAGGCACTTTATAACCCAGCAGTAAATCCTGCTACTACCAAGTCATCAAAGTCTTTAAAGTGACTTTGATTTTTCATTCAGCTTACAGCAACTGTTAAATTTAAGAGAAAAAGAGAAGGCTGGGGATGTAACTCGCTCAGTTGTTGGGTCCTTGCCTAGTGTGCCCAAGGTCGTGAATCAGTCCCCACCCTTGAAAAAATATTCTAGTCTATAATTTAAAGCAGAAAAAAAGAAAGTTTTTAAAGAAACAAGACTAGGTACGAAAACATTCAGTACACAGAGAGAACATCTTATCACTGCACAATGCGGAGCTCTACCAGGCAAAGCCCTCACTGCGCACATTGTCATAGCCTCCTTTCATAACATGTTAAGGGACCCTGCTACATGACAAGTGAAATGTTAATGTTGCTCATGAGAAATCAGGTCTTCTTCCAAAGTATTGTTTTTATTTTAAAAGGAGCTTTGTGCTATGATCCCCATGATAAACCATACCGAAATTTCTGGAACTGTGACAGGCCCATGAGCAAGGTTCTGGAGATGAGGCTCCATTACCTTCACTGTCCATGCAGGAAATAAGCTGAAGAAAGTGGCCAATTTACTCTTAAATGGCTCCTCTATCAGTGTGATGACAAATTTCGCTTGTTGATATACTTGGGAAGAATGAACCTCATTTAAGGAACTGGCTCCGTTAGACTGTCCTCTGTGTATGTCTATGGGGCATTGCCTTGATTGTTTATTGATGCAGGGGGGCTTAGTCCATGGTGGTCATCACCATTTCTGAGTAAATGAGCCTGGACTGTGTAGGAAAGGTAGCTGAATATGGCCTGGGAGCACGCAGTAAGCCTTGTTCCTGCCTGGTTTCTGCTTCTAGCTCCTGCCTTGAGTTCCTGCCTTGGTTTCCTGGATGATGGACTATATAACCTGTAAGATGAAATAAACCCTTTTCTCCCCAAGCTGCTTTTGGTCATAGTGTTACCACAGCAACAGAAACCAAACTAGAACACTCTATGTTTTAGTAACCAGCATCACTGCCATCTGGGAACCCAGCATTCATTTCTACCGCTCCTTCCCTCACCATCCCCTTCTGACTTGTCAACTCCCAACCTAATAGCCCTATCTGTTTGCTCGTTTCTTTCCTTTTGGAACTGTAAGCTTCCAGATCTTCCGGAAGCTTGGGCCTGATCAGGACACTGACAGATGAAGATACGGTGGCACGTTTTCTTTGAGTACTTGGTTGTGCCGAGGCCAGAGGTGGATGTCAGGAGTCTTCCTCAATTGTTCTTCATCTTATTTTGTGAGACAGTCTCTCAAGAGAGCTGGAGATCACCAATTTGGTCAGACTGGCTGGCCAATGAACCACAGGGATCTTCATGTCTCCACCTTCCCAATGCCACCACACCCAGCTTTTCCAAATGGGTGCTGGGAATTGAAGTCAGGTCCTCATGCCTCCATGGCAAGCATTCTACCAGCTGAGCTGTTTCCCCAGCTCTCTCTGGCCCAGCTTCTTTATGTGAGCATCTGTTTGTCAATGTCACCTGCGTCTATGCTCTCCGCACTTGAGAGGCTGGGCCTGTCCTATCTAGGTTTACACTTTCCTCCTCTTCCTTCTTCTTCTAAGTCCATCTAAAGGTAATCCTGAAACCTCATCTCTGAACATCACATTTCTGAGAGGCTTCTATGAGCATTACCAGTTCACACTGGGCCAGGTGTTCCTCCTGCATGTGCCCAATGTTCTGCTGCGGTATAGCTGTTGTAAAAAATTACCACAGACAAGGGGACTTGACCTAACAGAAATGCCTGGTTCTGTAAAACCTGGTCAAAAGCCCATGACTGGGGTGATCATGGGTCCCGGGGGCAGGGCGGGGGGAGAACCTATTATAGTTATTTGGCTAAGTGGTCATGTTCTCAAACTGCCTTCTGAATAGCCTTCTAAATATTTATTTACATTTTTTATTCATACACTTGGGCTATTCTCAACATTCATCAGACTCTTTGCAGTGAGCATTGGTTAATGAAAACTCATAACTGGTCAAAGTGCTGAGCATAAGTGACTATGATTTCTCAGCCCTCAACAGGACACCTGTATCAGCCCACCACGCCAAGGATCAAGAAATATTGCAGAAGAGGAGGCAGAAAGAGTATCCGAGCCAGAGGCTGGGAGGAGTGCTGTGAAACACTGTCTTCCGGGCACGACACGGTTGTTACATTCATGAGCTCACAGCAGCTGTGGGTACCTGCACAAGATCAAGCTGGGCAAAAATTCCAGCATGAAGGGAGGGGCTCACGGGCTCCCATGCCTAGCTTACAGCTATTGGCAATTGGTGGCTGTTAGGGGATTGAGAGTAATTTTTCTTTGGGGTTGTGACCCCTGGCAGGCTGTCCATATGGCAGTTATGGCCCCACATGCGTGGGCAAATGGGAGGACTAACTATAAAAGAAGAAGACATGAAATTGGGAGGAGGATGTGTTAGGTAACCCAGGGGAGTCATAGGGGTAAAGTGAAGATGGATATGATCATAAATACACCTTATATGTGTATGAAGTTCTCTAAGATCTGTGTTGATTTTTATCTTCCCTGCAACCAGAGCCTGACAAAAACAACTTAAGGGAGGAAAGATTCATTTTGGCTCATGGTTTCAGAGGAGTCAGCCCATGGTCATTTGACTTCATGAACCTGGGTAGAAAGCCTTCACCTCATGTGGCTAGCAAGCAAATGTAATGGCAACAGGAAGGAACCAGGATACCAAACAACCCCAAGGAGCATGTTTTCATAGACCCATTTTTTCCATCCAGGCCCTGACTTTCACAGCTCTACCATTCCATTTTGAATCCATTAATGAATTCAACCATTAGCTCAATGCTCTCAGGATCGAATTGTCTCTGGAAATAACTTCATAGACACACCCAGACACCCATCTCCTAGGTGCTTCTCACTATAATCAAGTTGGCAATCAAATTAACCATCACAGGAGTCTTAATTAACTTAATACATCTATAGCCTAATGACTGCCTCAAAGATTCTTTTTTCTGAACAGGGAAACAACAACACCCTCTGGTTTCTGGAATTAAATGTGGAAATATGGGGTGTGAGGCATATTTTCTATTTTACTAGAGAACTTCTCTAATGGACCAGATGTTGACTTTCTTGTCACTGTTTAAATGGTTGCTACCCTATCTGACTTGTAATTGAGTAATATTTCATTCCTTGGATATATCACATCTTGTTCATTTGTGATAGGTATTTGGTGGTTTCTGCCTTTAGGTGAAGGATATGTTGTGGTCATTGATGTCTGTGTCTGAGTCCTTCTGTCCCTACTTTCAGTCATTCTGTATACACTGGGGTGGAACTGTGGCTCTGTTAGTAAAAATATCTGGCTCTCTGAGACCCAGCCGAGCTGTCTTTTGCGGAGATGGTGCATTTCACACTCCCACCCGGAAGATTCCAGTTTCCCTCTCTGGGGCTTCTTATCTCCCATTATTTTTTTGGTAATTGTCATCTGAGAGGTGACAGAGACTTTTTCCTTGGACAAACATGACTTGTCTCTCCCAAAACCTCTTTTTGACTAGATCTCTATCTCGGGTCCTGTCCTTGGCCTGCCTCATCCAGTTGAAGTGAAAATCCTACCAAGTTAATTTAACAAACATGTCCGGTCCGAATGTCCACTGAAGATTCCCACCTCAAACTATCTTCGCATCAAGGTAATTTAGCAAGAGGCTCCTATTCCTTAATTCTTTCTTTTAGTAGTTTTCCTTCCACTGACCCCTCACTGTGTCTTTTTAGTCCTCTTTGCCCTGTTAAACTTCTCTCTCCCTTTTGGGGACAGTCTTGACACCTATCTTACCAGTTCCAAATAAAGTCTTCTTACTATCTTAAGAGTCAAAATAATAATTTTTCAACAGAGGGGGTGGCAGTTCATTATGGTTTGATTTATATCTCCTTAATGGGTGGTGATAACTAGCAGGGTAGGCTTTTAATATCAGAAAGTGTATGGAAAATATAGCGTGGGCCCAAATTTAAGGGATGAGGATGAAATTTTTAATTGAACATGGTTAATGGCAGTATTAGGTACTTTTATGACTACATGACCGAAATATCTGATGGAAACAGCAGACTGGAAAGAAAGAAGCTCCACGCTTCCTTGGAATACGGGTTACTATAGGAGTATGGAACCAGAACTGGGTGCTGGTGGGAGGTCACATCAGGCGGAACCAGGAGACAGAATGTGCTAGAGCCACAGGTCTAATAATCTCCTTCAAAGCCCGGGCCCAGTATGCTATATCTACCAGCCAGACCCCATATCATAAAGGCTCTACATTGTCCAAAACAGGCTTAACAGCTGGAAAAAAAGCACTCAAGATGTGAGCCTGTGTGGGATATTTCAGGTCCAAACCATAACAAAATCAAAATCTTAAATTGAAAAAAAATATGTTTGTCTCTCACTTGTCAACAAACAGGTTCCACTCCAATAACCTCCCCTCTCCTGGGCCTACAGGTACCCCAAAACCGGAAGTCTCTAATAACCACCTTTTCCCACTCTGAAACTATAGGTAACCCCTGCTCAGATCTATGTTTTTAAAACTCTGGGTTGTAAGGCACAGGCACACAGAACAAAAAAGGGAAAGCCTAGAAAGATGCTCAGTAGGTGTGGTACTTGCTGTGCATGAGCAAGAACCTGAATTCAATTCCCAGACCCATGTAAAAGTGACAGGCATGGTGGTGTGTGCTTGCAATGTCAGCACTGGGAATGGGGCTGGGGATGTGGGAGCAGGTGGATTCCTAGGGTTTGCTGGACAGCCAATCTGGTCTAATTGGTGAGCCTCAGATCAAGGAGAAGGATGTATTTCCTAAGGATGACATCCAGGGTTATCCTTTTGTTTTTGCACACACACACACACACACACACACACACACAAACAGGTAAGGTGCAATGTGAGGTCTTGTCTACCTCACTCCATCATTGAGTCCTAAATATAATGAATCCTTTGGTTTTCATACAAACTATACCAAATGTCCTGGACTCTACACTGACTAAGGATAGGACTGTAGTTCAGAACCCGGGGGAAAAAGAAGGTAGTGCGAGTCGAGTTTCAGATTATAAAGATGAGAATGGCCTGCTGGGAGGCCAGGGCAATAATATGGGTCATGGGTATTGCAGACAGAAGAATGCTCTCCAGCACATGACTCCTCAATCCCCTATGGAGCTGACGTCTGCGAAATGGTGCTGGCCTTTTACGAATTGTATTAATTACACTCTTAAGCCCCACGCAAATTGCAAAGACATTTTTTTTCCAATTGAGCTGGTGAAGCCAGTTTAGCACAGTGCCTTGTCTTTCAAGAGAAAATTAGCTCAGCACACTGTCTGTAGATAACAGAAATCCCACGGATGGTTTTCCCAGGTTATGATTGCAATTCATCTTGGGACGCCGGCCTGCAATTTGTCTTCTCTGTGAGTGTGATCCATTTCCCTCTCCCTGAGCTGGCCTATGCAGGGGACAGCCACACTTTCCGATGTGTTTTATCCATCACTGGGGAGCTGCAAATTCGTTTTCAAAGTTTCAATACTGAGAGTTGTTATTATCACTTAGAAACTTTCACTGAAAATAAAATGGTCTTTGAAAGTGCTGGCTGCTGCCTGGCTGATCTGACCTTCTGACAGCCTCAGCATCCTTTGCTTGTGAACGGAGGCTGAGAGGGAGAAATCAGCCCCCTCTTACTTCCCAACTCTTTGCACCTGGGACTCTGTGTGAACCAGGATTCCTCTGTGTTCTTTTCCCCACTGCAGTGTGTAAAGCAGCTGGCCTAAGCTATTCAACATGGCCTGTGGCAGTCTTGCTTCCCAGGTATTTTCTAGCACATAGGATGCCTTCATGTGGCTTGGAAAAATCTGTTTCCTCAAGGCAGAGGAAGTGCATTAACTGTCCCTCTGGGAGTCTTCGCTCCCTCTACACCCAGGCTATCCCCTTCTCCAACCACTGGAGGCTGGGGTAGACCACACCCACCCACCTGTTTCTTCTGTGACCTTTTATGAAAAGACAAGTCACAAAATAATGGATGAGCTTGTCATTAGTGTTTTATTTTGTCATTATTATTTTATGTGCTGTGTGTTTTCTGTTTCATAGCCTCGGTGGTAAAAGGAGATAACCCAATGAAGCCAATTCATGTTAAAGCAAGGGTGGCAGTTCATAGTTTAATGTGCTCTTTCCCAGGAAATTTACCTTGTATGTGGATGCTCTTTTAAATAGTACAATGGTTCTGACCAAAAGAAAGATCCAAAACGTTAGAATAGTCCCATGTAAGAGTTGGCCAATGAAGGGTAGTATTTGGGCAAGGGACCAGCTGGCAGCACATCTTTGCCCAGGCAATCTCAGGCAGCCCTGGACAGGGCAAGAACAAGTCAACTGCCTAGGCTCACAGGTGGTGGGGTGGGGCTAGAGTTCCTGTCAGCTCAGCAGGATGTGGGAGTATCAACCCAACAGGCATGGCCTTGATTCCACAGCCTTGGTGTCTGAGTCCCCTTGAGCAGCATCTTTGTCTGAATCTTGAGCCACATCCTATCCCAGAAGGTGGAGGTTCTTACTGTAGGACCTCTCATGCTGACTGGTGTCCTCTGTGTGACCAAGTCATCTCTCTTCACTGGTCATCTAAGAACTAACCCATGGAAAGTACCTGCTTTAAGAGTATTAGTTATTTTTCCCATTGCTGTGACCAAATATCTGACAAGAAGGAAATTAAATTTTGGCTTTTGGCTCGAAGACACAGGCCATCATTGTGGGGAAGGCCTGGTGTCACATGTGGCCCACAGCTGTGCTGATGTGACATCTGGGCAGATCAGGGAGTAGAGAGAGAAGGATGCTCTTGCTCAGCTCGCTTTCTCGTTTTTCCTCTTTTATTCAGTCTGAGATCCCATCCCATGAGATGGTTCTGCCCACACTCAAGGCGAGTCTTCCATCTTCATTTAAACCTGTCTGGAAGCACTCCCAGAGACAGAAGCAGAGGTGTGTCTCCTAGGTGATTCCAAATCCAGTCAAATTGACAATAAAGATTAACTGTCACAATACCTATGCCTTTATTCACACAGCATGAGAGGGTCTGGCTTTCCTCAAAGGGTCAGGTTGTGTCTTGGCCTGCTTTCTCAGTCCTGTATATAGTGCTCCCCAGTTAGTCCTCCTGCACAGGCCTCTGCATGCCCCAGCGTGTCTGGCCTCCTGATCTTCCCTGATTCCTCTCAGTTAGTCAAGATGGTTCCTCAGGGTTGAATTTGGTTGCTCCCTGCTCATTGCACAAAGCGATCCTGACTTGCATTCCATTCATTCTCTTGGCAGTTTGTGTGGGGTTCAGATAGAAAGGGCTTTGCCATTCCAGACAAGAAACAGTTGGAGATAAGCAAAGGGTGAGACACTTTCCCAGAACCAGGCAGCTCAGCAGGGATGGGGCGGATAAGGAACTGGCCTCCTGGCTCTGGTCCCAGTGCTCTTATCTCTAGTACTTGTCCTGCTGCCAGGCTTCTCTCACTGCCCATCAAATCCATTTTAATCTTGAGAGATTATTCCCATGAGGGGGACAGAGCGTGACCGTGGAATGCCTGGCTCTACTCTTCTAATTTTACAGAGCAGAACAAGTTCCTTGGAGTATAGGTAGAAAGTAGTTGCTCCAGAAAACAGAGGAGGTGCTATGTGAAAAGGCAATTTTGAATATTAACTGAGCAAGAAGGACCTTCTGGTTCCATGCCAGAGGCTCTTAGTTCTTAACAAAATGTCCCTTGGGCCCCAAGGTCTAGTGACTAAGGCAGGCACACCTGGCTGTACAGCTCTCCTAAAGTATCTGAAAGGAAACAGGATTGAGCCATCTGGCTGAGCTAGGAAAGCACATTTGTATACACAGACGTGTGTGTGTGTGTGTGTGTGTGTGTCTGTGTGTCTGTGTAGGTGCAAGTGTGTGAGGTCCAGAGGTCACCCTTAGGGTTGGGTGTTTCTCTTCTGCTAGCCACCTGTTTCTTTGTTTAATTGGTTGATTTTGTTTTTCTGCGACAGCATCTCTCACTGTCCTGGAGCTCTCAGAGTAGGCTAGGCTGGCCAGCTAAGAGTCCCAGGGACCTGCTTGTCTCTACCTCTCTAGAGCTGGTATTACAAGCATGGGGCCTCACACCTGGCCGGGAAGCACAATTTTAAAGCCACAGGATTGTCATCCTGAGAGGAGAGCAAGTGTCCCACAAGTGAAGGGTAGAGATTTAAAACTACGGTGACTGAGATTTAACTCCATTTTCATTTTCAGTCCCACATTAAATTCAGTTCATATATTTTTGGTTAACTTTTATTTTACTCAATGTAGTTTAGGTCAGCTGCCAGCAAATATCTTTCCTAGAATGCCAGCTGATAAATATTTTAGTCTTTGGGAAACATTATTATATTTTTGTAAATGAAAGGATATGGCTGGGTTCCAGTCAAATTTTATTTACAAAAATAAGGGGTAGACTAGAGTTGATCCAGGGAGATAGTTTGCCTACTCTGGTTTAGATTACTGTATTGCTTGTGTGTTTCTTTTAAATGTTACCACACTCACCAGCAAGGAACATTGTTAAAGACTCTCCATCCTCAACTAAGGATGTTATTCCAAGCAGAAAAGTCTCCGAGAAAATCAAATCTGCAGAAAAAAGTAGTCACACAAAATTTAGAAGCAAGATTTCTTTTCTAGTCCACTTCTGCACCAATGGATTGCTTGAGGAAGAGGCCGTACAACCATGAAGTTAGAGGAGATAACATCCATTCCACAGGAATTTCAGAACCTCATAAGCCTTATCTTTTAAGTAGGTGCTTTTTATTCACTGGTAAAGGTTAGATGTCTGGAGTGGAAAGGTGCTTGGCCAGGGTATACTATATGTGTCTGTAGAAATATATATGATCTCACTAAACACAAATTACGTGAGTTAATAAAAATAAAATAATTTAAGAAGGCAGATGCTTTATCTGAATGGCTCAATAAAAACAATGGAGACAGAGAAATATACGTAATTGACCCCTTCTTGAAAAAAAATTTTTTGAGGTAGAGTTTTACCATGTAGCCCAGGCTGGCCTCTAACTTACATTTCTCCTGCTTCCGCCTCCAGAGTACTGGAATGGGAGACTGTCACCATGCTGCAATTAATAAATTTTAGCATATCCTATTTAGCTTTTTCATATGTAGAAGCTGAAATGTCATAATATTCCATACATATTAATTTCCATAAATAAAAATCAAAACTCCATCTATGTTATACAAATGCTAAATTATAAATAAAATGTGAGACAAGGTTGCTGAGGAGGTATGAGGGCCTGGCCAGGACTCGTGACTTTCGTAGTCCACAGTTGCCAGGGACCTGTGTTACCTTTCCTTCCGGGAGTGACGACACAACGAACGGAGCATGGTGCTCAGGTACATAGTGTTAGGGATAAAAACAATTTCAGAACCTGGGAGTCTGTGGCTATGTCAGCAGTCACAGAGACGGAGACCTGAGGGTCTACACCATCTCCCGTAACAACCCAAGGTATTCTCTTACTCTGAGGAGCTGGGACTCAGGTAAACTGGAACCTTGACCACAGCACAGAAAAGAATTTCAGGATGAGTCAGTATGAAGCACAGTTGGGATTTAGGAGAGGTATTTTAACATAGATTCTAGACATGATGGTTAACACAAGGCACTCAGGAAGAAAGCTCAGATGTGCTTGAGAACACAGGTGTGGGCTTCTCCAAGAGAGACTTACACTTCAGTGTCTTGCAATAGTCACACTTTAAGACAGGTGACAAGAGAGGCATGCAGAAGGAGAGACAAGACACTCCAGAGCACTGGTGTTCACCACTGAGAGAGTCACTTCATTATCTTACAACATTCATAGGCACCATTTTTGGGGTCTGGAAGTTGTTATCTTCAGAAGTTTGCTAAGGAACCTAAATGAAATAACAGGGTGGTGGTTCCTGAGGGGCACCCGGCAGGATTACAATTGGTAAGGTAAAAGTCTAGTTCACAGGAATTCAGAACAGTAGGGTAAATCCATTATAAACACATGTAACAGTCTGGAGATTCCCAAATATGTCCAAGACAGAGAAACGGGGCCCTACCCAAGGCCGTAATAGTAGCAGTAGACCTGGGTCAGTACTATTTTAACATAAAATTTCTCTACCCTTCTCAGCAAGGACTAGCTGTGCTAGAACTCTTGCTTCTCATCTGATGAAAGGTGTCAATGGAGTTAGGAGCTCCTTTCCCTTCCCACATTCTCGTAACTTCCCTCCCTGTCTATCCTGTCTCATTATGGGTTGACTTTTCTCATTTCTGGCTTTCTGGCCAAGTGCTCGATCAATAGAGCATATTCAGGAAACGGGGGCAGGGTGCAGCCCTCCTTTCCAAGTCCTGCTCTCCTTTGACCTCATCTCCAGGTGGATTGTGGGAAAAGGACACATTAGAAGTACAGGGGCACCATGTGAAACTTCAAGGGTGCCATCCTGCCTCGAGGGTGAAACGCTGCCATGCATGTCATGTGTGCATACATATGTGTGTGTGTGTGTGTGTGTGTGTGTGTGTATGTGTGTGTGTGTGAAGGGGGTACAGACAAAGATCTCCACTGGTGGGACAGCTTTATTAGACAGCTCCAATGAGCTCATAAATGGAAATATGAGGAAAAGACAGGTATTCTAAAAACACAGCTTTAGTCAAGTCATCGAGTTTTCTTAAGCTCTCTGTCACAAGAAGAACAGGAAGGACAGTCAGGATGTACAGAGAGTGCTCCCCCTCCAGGAAAGTTAGCCAGGTTAAGTTCTTCCTCCTGACGGCATTCAAATGAAGTCCTGCTTCTGTGCATTTAAGTATCTCTGTGAGAATTTGAAATATCAAAGCAGAATGCATGTGTGTGGCAGCTTTGCAGGCGTAGACACTGCATGCTTGAAGTGTGAGACGTTTCCTTCACCAGTGGTAGTTTAGGCAGGTTCTTCAAGTAAACACATGCCCAGCAGTGTGAGGAAAAGGACCGGTCTCTCCCAATATCGGTAAGGATTTTCAGCAATCTTCATTGAAATAAATGTACTGGAACAGCAGAAGTAGGAACCTCACAAAGGCGATAATGTTTGCATAAAGCAGCCATTAAGAAGGTGCACCCGTGGAACGATTGTGTGATGTCGCATAACAAATGCGCACTTTTCTTTAGTTATTTTAAACATTCCGTTTATCTAGTAGTTTTTTGCATTTAAAGAGTTCAGTGCTGAATGAATCTCTGTTCCTGTGATGCTAGCAGTTCTCAAAAGAGCATGCGTGAGGCGATTAAAAGCAGAATAAAGAGTAAATCCCAGCGTAACATTTATCCAGGCGGAATTTCCAACGCAATACATCCAGATCCAGCCCACCTCCCAATTTGTGCAATCAGAGCTTAATAAGGAACATATTTTAAACTTAGGCAGTTACAAAACAGTGAGAAAAACCAGAAACAGAACAGCACAGCTCTGTTCACAGAAAAGGCTCTGCTGATGGCAGAGACTAGAAACTCAGTGAGACTCAATCTTTCTCTAGGTCAGGACCGAAAAATTCTCAGGTCATGGGTGGCAGGGTTAGGGTGGTCCTCAGAGAGGGGAGTTCAGGCCACTGCTCAGGGAAGATCCATGGAAATACGCAACAAGTCTATGAAATCAGCCCTAGTGAAGAAAGACGCCCGTCTAAGGGGGGTCAGCAAGGAAGGCCTCTCCAGCCTGCCTTCCATCTGTCTGTCCTTTGTACCTTGCTTGCTCACCAGCACCCAACTGACTGAGTGACGCTGAGATTCAGAGTCTGTCCCCTGCTTAGGACTGTCTGGGGTGCCCTCATCACTAGGACCAAGGCTTTTGGATCGTTGCCCATGCCCACCTCTAACTCTGCCCTTGAAACTAGGGAGTGTCCTAGGCCTGGAGCCTTTGTATTTGCTCTTTCCAGGGCCTGGAATATCCCAGTCTTGGATTTCAAAGGCTTTGTATCATTCCATTCTCTTGCAAATCTCCTCCTCTTCTTCTTCTTCTCCTCATTTTCCTCCTCCTCCTCTTCTTCCTCATCCTCTTCTTTCTCCTCCTTCTCTTCTTTCTCCTTCCTCCTCTTCCTTCCTCATCTTCCTCTTCCTTTTCTTGAAAGGTTTTATGTAGCTCACGCTACTCTTAAGTTTTAAAAAATATTTTATTCATTACTATGTTTATTTTATGTGTATGAGTGTATTGCCTGCATGTATGTACTTATGTTGTGCAATGCCCAAAGAGGTCAGAAGAGGGTGTTGGATTCCCCTGGCACCGAAGTTGTGGACAGTTGTTAGCTATCATGTGGGTACTGGGTATCAAACACAGGTTCTCTGCCAGAGCAGCCAGTGCTCTTAACTGCTGAGCCATCTCTCCAACCCTGTCTTAAATTCATTATATACCCAAGACATTGTGTCTTTAGTTTCCTTTTCTGGTGCTGTAACAAGCACCATGACCAAAAGCAACTTGGAGAGAGGTCTGTTTCATTTTACTGGTAATCATCATGAAGGGAAGCCAATTCAGGAACCTGGAGACAGGAATGAGGCAGAGACCACAGAGGACCACTGCTGCTTGCTGGCTTGCTTCTCTTGGCTTGCTCAACTACCCTTCATATACAGCCTAGGCCCAACTGACCAGGGATGGCTCCTCCCACATCAATTTACAATCAAGAAAAGGCTTCAGAGACTATGCACAATCCACGGAGCTAAAGTTCTTCTTCCCAGGTATACCAACTTGGTAACTAAATTTAGCCATCAATGATGACATTGAAAATCCTCCTACGTCCACCTCCCTAATGTGGGAATGACAGGCAGCATGCACTACCATATCAGTTTATAAGATCCTAGGGACAGAACCCAAGGCGTTGTACATGTTTGGCAAATACTGTATCAACTGAGTCACATCGCCAGCCCTCAGGTTTCACTTTACAGATAAACTGATAGATCACAACCTGACCAAACAATATCTCTGATGCCCCCTGACCTGCCTTGTTCTACTGTTAGCCCCACACGCCATAATGTGCATTTATGTGTCTGTCTTCCTACAGGCTCCAGGTGCTTTGTGGACAGCCAGTTTTTCTCACTGTTATTTGAGGGTGATCTCTAGTGCCAGAACAGTACATAGATTAGCACTAGTGCAAGTGGAGGGATAAAGACAGTGTGATCTGGGGCTATCACAGCGGGGAGAGGTATTGGCACCACCCCCCCGAGGGAACATAAACTGGCAAGATTATCAAACATCCTTAAGTGTTTTACACTCTTAGTTCACCACTGTTAGAAATAGAAATGTACCTTGGAGACATATTGAAGATTTGGAAAAGACTTACATAAGATGTTTACTGGAGTGTATTTTGAAGAGCAAAAATAGTGATTGGAATAAATACTGCCATAGTTGTTGCTTGGATGTAAGGAGAGGGATCTGGGACCCCTGTAAATATCAAAATGCGCCAGTCCTTTCTAAGAAGAACAAAAAGCATTGCATTGGTAATTTTGCTGCGACAAAGTACCCAACAAAATCCCCTTAAGGAAGGAAAGGTTTATTTTGGCTCACAGTTTTAAAGTATGATCCACCGTGGTGGGAAAGGCATGGTGGCAGGGGCAGGAGGCAGCTGATCACACGGGGTCCACAGTCAGGAGGCAGGGAGTGATGAACGCTGATACTCTGCTCACTTTCTCCTTTTTATCCACTCCAGGACCCCAGCCCACAGAATAGTTCTGCCCATATTCAGGGTGTGTTTCCCTTCTTAGTTAAAATTCTTTGGAACCCCCTCATAGATAAATTCAGAGGTGTATTTCCATGGTGGTTTTAAATCCTCACAAATTGATAATAAAAATCATCACAGGCACAGTAAAATAAACATGTGAAAAATGATCAACTTCAACTAACCACCAGGAAAATGCAAATTAAAACTAGACATTACATCCTACCTCAATCAGAATGGAAGTCATTAAGAAAACAAATAAAGAGCTGGAGCGAGCGATGGTTCAGCAGTTAAAAGCACTGGCTGCTCTTCCAGAGGACCTGGGTTCAGTTCCCAGCACCTACATGGCTGCTAACAACCACCTGTAACTCCAGTTCTAGGGGATCCAATACTCTCTTTTGGCCTCTACAGGCATTACACACATGTGGAATGTGTATACACAGGAAAAACACTCATACACACAATAAAATAAATGAACAAATACTTTAAAAAAAGAGGAGGAAAACAAATAATAATAAATGCTGGTGAGGAATGCAGAAAAAGAGAACTCTTACGCACTGCTAGTAAAAATGTAAATCGGTCTAGCTGTTATGGAAATCAGTATGAAGTTCCCCAAAGAACTAAAAATAGATCTACCATATGGCCTATCTATATCATTCCTGTGTATTTACAGAAGGACTCTAAGTCATCATATCACAGAAATACGAGCACATCCATGCTTGTTGGCCACTATTTACAAGAGCTAGTTATAGAATCAAGCTAGCTATCAGTAGCGGATTGGATACTGAGGATGTGATATATGCACAATGGGATTTTATTGGGCCATAAAGAAAAGTGAAATGATGTCGTTTGCAAGAAGATGAATGGAACAGGAGATTATCATATTAGATAAATTAATTCAGAAACAGAAAGGCAAATATTGCATGTTTTGTCTCTGTGGATCCTAGGTTATTATAAAGATTCACAAAGTCATCCATGTATGTGTGGCAGGAAGGTAGAAGTGAACTGTCTAAAGGAATGAAGGGGACTAACGGGGCAGAGGAAAGGAAGGCAGGAGGGAATAGTGGTGGGTGTGGTCAAAGTCCAACATATACTTATTTGGAAGAGTCGCTATTAAACCCAGTATTGTATACAATGAATATACCCAATAAAAATAGAAGAAGAGCCAGTGAGATGGATCAGTGGGTACAAGATGCTTGCTGCCAAGCCTAACTACCTGAGTTGCAAGGAGAGAACCAAGTCCTCTAATCTACACACACACACACACACACACACACACACACACACAAAGTGCAATAAAAAATTCTTAAAGGGAATACAGTATTGGCATATGTCCCAGTTAGTTTTTATTGTCAGCTAGACATAACCAAGAATTACTTGGGAAGGGGAAGTCTCCATTGAGGAATTTCCCAGATCATATTGGCCTGTGGGTCATTCCCTTGATTAGTGATGGATTTGGGAGGGCCCAGTCCACTATGGAAGGTGGCCAGCCAGGGACAGGTGGTCCTGAGTTGAATGAGGTGGACCTGACTGAGCATGAGTCAAAGTGAGTAACAAGCAGTGTTTCTTCGCCGTTCCTGCTTCAGTTCCTGTCCTGACTTCCTGCATTGATGGACTGTGACCTGGAAGTATAAGCCAAATGAACCTTTTCCTCCTCAAGTTTCTTTTGGAAAGAGTGTTTTATCACAGCAACAGAGAAGCAAACTAGAACAGCACAGAATGAACTTAAGGGAACCTTCCTACATACTTTAAATCTCTAAGGGACTCACAGCAGCAAATATAGTATATACATTGGGTAGATCATTGTTATACTGCTGTATTGTTTAAGTAATTATGGCAAAAAAACACACAATTCAGTGCAGACATAATTGTGTTTCCAAGTCTTTTGGGCCCAGCTTGGTTGATTCTAAAGACATAGAACCTGTGGTATGAAGGGCAGACTGGACTCAGTGATATGGAGTAGCTACCATTTACTGAGCCATTACCAGAGGTTAGGTAGGATGCCTAGTACTATGAATATTCTTTGAAGTAAGTTTTTATTTATTTATTTATTTTGAAACAGGGTCTCACTATGTAGTCCAGGCTGGCCTGAAACTCTCTCTTTTGAATTTGTGTGTGTGTGTGTGTGTGTGTGTGTGTGTGTGTGAAGGCCAGAGGTCAATATCAGGTGTCTTCCTTGATTATCCCCTACCTTATTTTGAGACAGGGTACCTCAATGAACCTGGAGCTCCCCAATTGGTTACATTCTTGAGCCAATGAGCCCCAGGCATTCTCCTGCCGCCTCTCCTATGCTGGGATTCTGGGTACACTGTAATGTCTGGCCTTATTTTTTAACATGGGTCTTGGGGATCTGAATTCAGGTCCTAGTGCTTATACAGCAGACATTTTATGGACTGAGTTATCTCTCCAACCCTGTCCTTGAACTCTCGATCCTCTGCCTCTGACTCATGAGAGCTGGGATTACAGGTCTGAGTCTCTATGCCTGGCTGGTGTCACTGGTGAAAACTGCAGCTGGATCTTAAAACAGTGCCACGTATCTCCTCTTCTTTTGGGGGTGTGGAAGGTCATGGATCGCAGCAGTAGGCACTCCCTCTCTTTATCCCAGAAGTTCTGTGTGTGCAACCCCCCTCCAGGACTCTGCAAACATTTAACCCTGACCCTTAACAGATCAACATTAAGCAAACTCTTTGCTCTGCCCAACCTCCCTTCTTGCTATTGTTGCCAGGGTCTGAGGTTTCCTTTGGAATCTCACAGTCTCACTCATTTCCTGTCCCAGGAGCTTTGGCATCCAGGGTACAGATCTCCAGTGGCTGGTACAGATCTCCAGCCCCATAGCAGTGGGGCTTCTCTTCCTCAGTCTTCCCTGAAATCTCAGGTCCCTCTTGTCCAACGGGCCCTGTCACAAGAACCCAAGCCCTCTGGTAGGAGGCCATCTGGCCCTGCAGCAGCCCTGTGGAAGGGTTGGCTTCTGTCCCTCCCTAGTCCTCGGCACTCCTCCCTCCTGTGAGGCCCAGGAGGAAATGCTTAGCTCCCAGCTGCCTGCAGCCTGTGCTGCCTCCTCCAGACCCAGCTCTGTGTTCTGGGTTCACTTGGAAACTGTTCTGCAATTTCCCCACACTGTGTCCATGTGCTGCATTTGAGCTGGTGTACCACTGCCTGTCGTGTGCTCTGAATTGTTTTAATTTGAAGTTGGTACTGCATAGCTAATTCATCAAATTTCTGCCAGCCACACACACATGTACATACTGCTGTGTGTGTGCACGTGTGTATGAAGGAAAATTCCTTTCACATGGCCTTTTGTCCCCAGAAATCTGAATATTTCTTTGTCTTGGCATTTGTCCCAGCAACACCACCCCATGCCCTTTTCATTTAGCTTATTCTTAGGGTATCTGTGGCGGCGTGGGATGGGGACGTGGGGAGGGAGTTCAGGGCTCTTAAAGAGCTGTTTATCATTGGAGGCTACAAGAAGCAGGATGAACCTGGCTCCCCTAGGGCAGGCAGAATCTCCTCTGGTGAGATCTCAGCTGCCTATGCCCCCCACAGAAACACACACACACACACACACACACATACACACACATGCACAGAGGACAGTGGGGAAATGTTTTTAAGTCTTCTCCCTTCTCAGTGTGGCTTATCCTTATTCCTCTCTTGTATGACATCAGACGCCTAAGCAATACCTCCTTACGAGCTTGACTCTGACCTTGACTGGTGGACAGGCTGGGTACTTGGAACTAAAGTCCTAACACGATTCATTTCTGCTCTGTTGACCACAGACAATTTTCTGGAAACTTTGACATTCAAGTGAGCAGTCTGAGAGATCAAATGAGAACCTAAGTATGGATTTAATTTCTAGGACAGAGAATCGAGCATGCATTTCCTTCCTTCATTTTCAGTGGGGTTTGCCTTTGCTCTTTGTTTTTTCTGGGCAGGGTGAAGCAGGGGAGGGTGAGAGGACGGCCCCGTCTGCATTGTTTTATTGATAGCTTTTTCCTGGCTCTCCCTGCAGCTGCAGCACACACTATTCAGGACTGAGACACAAAAAGCAGGTATCTTGGGCCCCCAGTCTCACATGACTAGAAGTCGGCATGCAAAACTGAGTCAGTGACAGCTTTTGAGAGGGTGGCTAGCCTTTTCTTACAATAAAAGGATCCGCATACCATTACGTAGCTTAATAAACACTCTAGGATCCAGGCAGGATCCCAAAAGATGAGGATCCCAAAGTCTACTTGAAGCCTCTCACCAACGGAAAAACAAAAATTCCAGCACAATTAATGGTATTTTCTGAGAAGACGGCCAATATGTAAAACTATTCCATTACATCTATCTATCTATCTATCTATCTATCTATCTATCTATCTATCTATCTAAATATAGGTATTTTACTTTAAGATAGCAGTGACCTAGGCTTAAGGCTTGAATGTCTATGATGCTGGGCAGGGCCTCATTCCTTTCCCCAGACATTTTCTGGGAATCTCAAACAAAACTGTTAATTGTGTTTACAGTGGAGACCTCCTGCCGTCCTGTATCCCTGTGATCTAGACTTTTACCTTATCATTTGTAATCCTGCCAGGTGCCCCTCAGGAGCCATTCTGCTATCTCATTTAGGTTCCTTAGCAACCCTCTGAAGATAACAGCTTCAAGCCCCACCAAAATGGTACCTATGTGTATTGCAAGATAACGGAGCGACTGAGAAGCTCACACCCACGCACTGCGTATGCCTTGTCTCTCTTTCTGAAGTCCTCTCTTTTTTGTCACCGTTTTCTTAAAGTCTGTACCAAAATACCTTTATTAAACTGAAATCTGCTTCATACTGGCTAGTCTTGAATTTCTTTCCTGTATCAAAGCCATGAATCCCAGTTTGCCACAAGTTGAGGTAACTAAAAGGTCAAAGGAACTCCTCAGGCTGCTGAGAGGCAATGGGGAGCTATGTTCCTGTATTTGTTCTTCAGAAAGCTGACAGGATCATGGGGGGTCCCATCGTTAGACAGAGACTCAGTTCCACCACTGCTTATTTCCCCCTGATGGGGTACCTTTAAAAAGAACTGTCACCCCTACACATGCAGGCTCCACACAGTGCAGGCCCTCTGCTGACCAGGCATCACATGACCATCCCTTTTCTGCAGAAGAGAAAGACATACATGTAACTTACAAGTCACAGGGAGTGTAACTCACTTGCTGATCTTTAGTATCGCGTGGTGCAAGTTTTAGCTCAGTGTATCTCAGTCAAACTCTATCAGCCTGTGCCCCAGCTGCTGCCTGAGGGATCTGCTTCTCACACAAGGCCAAGTGGTCACATCCAAGACCAATTCCAAACATGTACCCGGGGATTCATGACAGCAGTTTCCTAAACATTAAAACAAAGCTCCAGCTTTCTCTGGTTGAATCTTTTTTTATGTTTTCTTGTTACTGAATGCTCCTTTGAAACCAAAAGTATTGATATATTCTACCCTGCAGGGAAATCAATAAAAACTTTAATCACAAAATTAAATAAAAACCAAAGTTACTGACATTACATGGTAACATTCGCCAGAGCAACAACTTGAAATTTTACGGTTCTCCAGGGGCTGACCTTATTATTTGTAGGAAAATCAATAACATCTTTGGAGTAATTTAGGATGTGTCTTGTCATCACAGAAAACAAGTTCTAGGTGGACTTTGCAAGATAGGGAAGAAGGAGGCATCAGATACATTTGTCCACACAAAAAGCTATTATTTCTCAACTGTAGGAAAAATACAGGAGCATGGCCCCAAATAGCATTTACCATATGTCAAAACAGAGCCCCTGGGCCACCTGCTGCAAACACCCTCTGCTACTCAAGTGACATCACAGGCTTTTCCTGAAACAATGGAAGCTTGGGGTAGTGCTGCCCACACCTTGTGGGACATGAAGTAATAGCAACCATTTATCACATTGCCTTAGAGACCTGTAGTAACCAAAGGTTCTGCATCGCAGTGGAGAGACGGAAAGCACATTTGCAAATCATAGGATCACAGAATTGCACGTAACCTCAGGAGACACTAATTCCACAAAGTCCAGCCTCTGTGTGATGCTGGAAGGCTTCTATAGATAGCATCCCTGATGGATGTGGCTCCAGTGACTGTCATAGTTTCTTTTCTACCTTCAGTGGAAGCACATAGTTCGTAACACGTAGATGTGAATAGCCTTTTCTCTTCATGAGCCACACTCTTTCCAGTTATGAATTATTAGGCTGGAAGCTCATTCTTGTCTCCTATAATAGTGTCTGTGTGGTCAGCCACAGAGTATAAAGTGGAACCACAGGCAGCCTAGCCATCAAGAGCTTCCCAGCCCTCGATGTGGCAATGAGCTTTAAGGGAGCCTTGAGTTTCTGCCTAAGTCTGCTGGAATCTAACTCAGTATGCCTTGGAACCCTCTGTTCTGTGTTAGATCATCAGATAGCTTTCTCAGGACTGGAAGGCACTCCCTCAAACCAGAAACCAGAAGCAGAGAATGGGACTTACTGTGTGGTCAGAGTCAATGGCTTTCACAGTAGAGGACTCATCAGGAAATGAAACCAATAGATTTTGCAAGAATTAAGCCCAGTAATAAACCCCGGGAAGGTCAGGGTGAATAGACCTCCACTTATCCACCTTGGATCTACAGAGCAGGGCTTAGAGTCCAGTTACTAGCACAAAACATGGTTCCTATAGCCGGAGACAAAACGTACCTCAGGAAAGTATCATCCTCAGAATGCAGCAGAAGTTTTCACACAAGATGGCAGGTGACAAATGGAATGTTGTAGATCGTTACCTTCTATTACAAGTACTGCTAGTGAGCCAGCTTCTGGGACCACCATGGGACATGATGGAGAGATAGCATGGAACATTTCTTTATCAGTAAAAACTATGAAATTTGGGGAGGGGGCATCAATTAGATTCAGACTTCTGTGTCAGTACTTGAAGATACTAGTACTTAATGTTATGCTCTTCCCTGTTTAAGAAACATCCTTGATTAAATAGTAGAGAACCTCTTCAGCGTAAATTCTAATGACTCCCTATTCTAGAAGGTTCTCTAAGTTTCATCAACAGTGACTTCAACACCCTTGCTTAAATAATCTGTAGTCAAGCATGTCCAGGCTTTTGACATTGTTACAGGATGCTGTCACTTACACAGTTTCCACTCAAGAACCATGTGACTGAGGTACAAGAAGAATCACACAAAGAATATCTTATTATGTTTTATCTAAACGTGTCATTTTGTGTTGGGCAGCATTCATGGTGATTTGGGGGTATATGCAGCTGTAGGCCACTGGTTGACTGTTCTGTGTCTTCATCTTTTAGGATCAGTGATTCTCCTAACTCTAACTCCTAATCTACCTAACTATCTCTTTCCTACTTCCAATCTATATGCTAAACAGTAACAAACAACACCAAAAATATTCTGTGGCTATCTCTGTCACAGTGCTGAAAAACTATTACAACGTTCACAGCACAGTAAGCTGCCGATTTGGGCCGTTTCAGACATAAAAATGGCAATTTCGGTAATTCAAACAAGTAATTCTCTGTTTCCAAGTCTGTATCCTTTACTAGGTAGTGTAGAACTGTGTTTTATAACTATATGTGTATTCAGATTTTAATATGTGTCTTGGCCTATCACTGGTTGTCAGTCATTTACTGATGAATGACTGAATGAACAACCTAGATTTGAGAACAGGGCCATCTCTTGGGGAAAATGGCTCAAGCTGAGTTCTTGACAATAAAGCAGTTATGTGACCTACCAACAACCCCTCCGTCTGACAGAACTATAAACAATACACATTTCTCTGGATAATCTATTTCCTCAATAAAAACATGGCCTCACTGACAGATAAACACACTATTTCATGCCCCAGCTGAGTGTGTGTGTATATGTGTGTGTGTTTGTTTGTTCTCTCTTAGGTTAGCACATCCTCCAGTGCCTCCCAGGAAGGGACCAGCCCCGAGTATCACTCTTTAATCTGCTCTTTACATGTGGTCTGTTGACAACAAAGGCCAGAACATTCTGGCTGAAGACATTGACTTTAAACATGTCTGTATAGCCTCAATCACAGTAGTCTGGCCTCTGGCTTCTTTTCTTCTCAGAGAATTCACTGCACTGTGCTTAGAACCATGGTGCTCTCTTAACCAGGCATGAATCAGAAAGCAACATCTGAGGAGGTGTTAGGCATCTCCAGAATCAGTTGCAAGACAACACTGGAACAGAATTTCCACTTCACGATAGACAAAGTGGAAGGCCTAAAAATTAAGTCCAGCAATCTTTAGAGAAACCATAGAGAAGGATAAGCAAGAGAAGCCTACTGAAAGTCATTCATTCAAAGTGTTTGGGGATTGGGGCTGGCACTCAGTTGGTACAGTACTTGTCTAGCCTATAGGTTCCCTTCCCAGCATTGCAAAACCCAGGACTGCATTAGTAATCTTTGCACTCTGGAGGTCAGGCAGAGGGATCAGAAGTTCAAGGTCATCCTTGGTTATATAATGAGTTTGAGCCCAGTCAGAAACTTGTCTGAAACAAAGGGAAAAAAACGCATTTTGTTTTGTTTCTTCTAAAAGTAATGGAAAATAAAGCTCAATGGTAAAGTATAATTAGCAGCATTTGTGAGGCCCTGAGTTCAACCCTCAGTATCATCAAAATAACGTTACATAAAATATCAGGTACAATAAAATAAAATATATGAAACTTGAAGAACTCTTCAGTGAGTGCCTATGGTAAAGTTCTTTAGGCTTTTATTCTTTAGCTGCAGCCATTTGAAAATTTCTTTTTGATGGGGGTGATGTAAAATGACTTTGGAAAAATACACTTATTGACTGCCATGCTGATTTCTATTCCTAAAATCCATGGGGCAGTTGTAATGACTGTGCATCTTCATGTCATCAGTACAAAGATCCTCTCAGTCTGAGGTTGAACACCAATGTGGGGAAAACCAGTCAGCTATATGTCATGGGACGGCGTCCTTGGCTAGGGTTCAGGAATCCCAGGGGCAGAGCTGGTTCAGCTGTTATTTCGGGCTCACCACGCAGGTCACGATGACAGAATTTTAGAGACAGGATCTCTCACAGCCAGTTGACTTGAACTTCTCACCTTCAGCACCTTTCTACCCGGAGTCAAGCATCAACCCAACTGTTGATTTGCACCAAGGACTTTTGGTGGGTTTAGCAATAAGCCACTAAGTCTATTTCAAAGTTTTGTGCACAGCTTGACCTGAGAGGTGAGTTCTGCTCAGGGACAAGGCAGCCTTGCTTCTTTCTGACTCTCTGGACTTGTTTGAGACAAAGGACTGGGAGCACCAGATTGAGTATCCATTCGACGGGGTTATGTATGCTGTGGCACATGGCAGTGCTAATGCCATCTTGATGTTTGAGTGACACTACTCACACGTAGCTCCAAGTTCCTCAGACTTTATTAGTCTAGGGGCCATTTGGATCTTGGGCAATGTGCACTGTGGTGTTCAGTGTTAAATTAACTTCATTCTACCATGGAATTGCAAGTCTGTCTACCAAGAGCCCTGGTGATCTGGCCTGGGTTCTCTTGTTCTTCCTAGTGCTCAGTGCTAACTCAATGCTTCTGCTGAGCCAAATACTCAACACTTGCTTCATACTGAATCATACCCAAAAGCGTTTCCTCTGAGCATAGAACAAAATCCCAAGAAAGGAAGGAAGGACTTCACTCTCCTGCCACACAAGCTCTTGGCTTCCTGGGGGCAGGGTAGCTATGCTCTCACATCTAGCTGGAATATTTGTGCTTCTCCTCTTCACTGAACTTCTTAAAAGTCTTAATTAAATGTCCCGGGAGCTCAATTAACAGGCATAAAACTCCTTTCTGCCTCTCTTTGGGATAGACAGAAGCATAGGGTATCTGTGCCTAGAAAATCCATTCCATATTCCCAAGTTCCCTAAGAAAGATCATCTAGCCCTCCACCGATATATTAATGGCTTGGAGTATGGTCATGGATCTCAAACCATCTCAAGAGATCTCCCAAGAAAAAAATCCACCATCTATTTTGTTTTCTTTTAAAAACTGTCTGTTTTGTGTTTGTGTGTATACATGTGTGTGTATACATGTGTATGTTCATGTTCAACTATGTGTATGTGCATGTTTGTGGAGGCCATAGGACAGCCTCAGGTATATTTGCTTAGATGGTGTCCATCTCTTTCTTTCCCTTTTTCTTTTCTTTTTTGAGGTAGAGTCTCTTACTAACTTGGAGCTCAACAAGTAGGCCAGGCTGGATGTCAAGTCAACCCTAGATATTCATCTCCACCTTCCCAGCAATAGGATTAAAATACCATGTCTAGCTTCTTTTACATGGATTTTGTGGGTTAAACTCAGGTCCTCATGCTTTTGAGGCAAACACTTTGCCAAATGAGGTCTCCCAGCCCTAATTTGTTTTTTACTTTGTCAAAAATGAAAGTGAAATAAAGTTATAGCTATCCAAATAGAATTTTTCTTTTGTTTGTTTGTTAAGACAGGGTCTCATATTACTGCGCTGAGCTTGAGCTCATTATGTAGTTGACAATGGCCTTGAACTTCTGATCCTTCTGCTCCTACTTCCAAAGTGCTGGGATTTTATGTGGTGTTGGTGAACAAACCCAGGGCCTCATGCATGCAAGATGCTACTCAGACACTGTAACCTAAGCCATATGCCCATTCCTAGTGAGCAATTTGTAAATATTGATCAGTAAAGGAAATGACCCAGTCAGCAAAGAAGACAAAGTGTGGCACCTGCCATTTACCTGATGTGCAGTTCTGGAGAGGATGGGCTTTCCCAATACATCTGCAGCTGGATAAAGAAGGGCTCCCTCTTGCCTTCTCTAAGCCCAGAGTAGATTCTTATAAAAGATGTCAAACCCAGACAGTCCCAGACTTTCCCATTTGTAATCCCTTTCCATTTGAGGAAGTTTTTCAGGATCTTAGATATATAAGTAGACAAAACAATATATACAAATCGAACATTTACTGATAAAGAATCCTAAAGAAATTTATTTCAAAACAAACAATTCTTTGGTGCACATATAATTTTACCATTAATTAAAGATGAAGACAAACTTGATGTGAATGTGTTCTTCATTTTTACATAAAGAATTAAATCTTTGTTGAATATTTGATGCTGAAGACACAGAGCATCTTCATTTTCAGAATTAATCAACATTTTGGTTCTATAATCACCAAGGTTGAGATGTTGCTTCCATAAATGTGTATTACACAGTGACAGACGTATCTGAGGGCCATTTCGGAAACTGCTGGGAACTCTGCCTTAATCTCAAGCCAAAATTCATTGAATATTTTTTGATGAAACCTAAGTCAGCAACTCAAACAACAATTTTTAAAGCATCAAACGTTCTGACATAATCCAATTCAAAGATATACTAATTTGACACATGCTGAGGAATTACAGGAGATAATACTAAAAATGTTTGCTTTCTGCAGTTAATCCTTTAACTTCTGTAAGAGCACAGTGCTTTGCGTAGATTCTTTGTTATACTGAGGTCAAACCCACGACCTCACACATGGTAGACAATCACTCTGCTGCTGAGCCACACTCCCATTCCTATGAGAAAGCTTTATATGTTCATTAAAGGCACTGCAGTTCATAACATACATAACAGTCTCAAATCCAAGCGGAAGTGTTTTAGCCAGCATTTGTTGGCACTATGTTGTATGGCGCCCTCAAAGTGCCAAGTGTATGTTTAGAACCGAGGCTGCAATGAAGTTGAGAGATGTAACACGTGCCAAGGCTGCTATTGACACCTCAGATTCATTATGTGTTTTATTTTGAATTAATTTTTGGTCATCGCAGGTTCAGAAACCTTTGGCTGTTGCCAATTTTTTGCAGCCCACACATTCAACTACCACACAGGGTCATAGCCAAGTCAGCCAGCTACATGCTAATCTTTATTTTTAAAATTAATTTTTAAAAGATTTCCTTTTTATTTTAATGTGTAATTGATGTTTTATCGGCCTGTATGTAAGTGTGCCCGTATCTTGCAATGCCCAGGGAGGCCAGAAGAGGGCATTGGATCCCCTGGAACTGGAATTACAGAGGGTTGTGAGCAACCATGTAGGTGCTGGGAACTGAATCTGGGTCTTCTGCAAGAGCTGCTAGTGCTCTTAACTGCGGAGTCAGCTCTCCAGCACCCCTATTTTCCTTTGTCACTGTGTGTGACTGTTCAGTTGTTCTGTCCAGGGGGGTTGCATGCGTGTGCATACATATACAGAGCTAAGGATCTGTCTTGGCTGTCCTTTCTCAGTCACTGCACACCTCATTTATTGAGACAGGAGCTCTCCTTAGCTTGGAACAAACCAAGTGGCCTAGGTTGTCTGGCCAGTGAGCAACATAGATTCATCTGTCTCTGCCTCCCTAGCTCTGGGATTAAAGTGCACACCATCGTGTCTGGATGGTGGGTTCTGGGTTCTGGGATTGAACTCAAGCCTTCACACTTGTAATGCAGGAACTTTATCAATGGAGCCATCACTCCAGCCTTCTAATCTTTATTTTTAAATAGAGAATGTGACTGGTCAGAGTGGCAATGGGGTGTATTTCCACGCAGCTTTTATTAGACACATTCTCTCAGGCTAAAATAACATTTAAAATTAAGACTTTGGACAGTGTGTAAATGTTCGGTAAGTCATATAAATCCATGGATTTTTTTTTTTAATGTATTTGAGTTCTCAGCATGTAGAATGTTACAGTTTCTGGATAGTATTTTATAGTATACTGGAAATGCTTTGCTGGGCTTGAAATTTGATTTCTGGACAGCTTCTTTTCAGCAGGGTGGAAGTCCATGCAGAAGGGAGAGCCACACTTGATCACACGCATCCTGCAGGTGCAAAGGCAAACACTCAGGGTTTTGAAGAGTTCATCATGATCTGGAAAACGCTATGGAGACAGGGTGGTTGGCATGAGGCACAATAAAAAGCTACAGACTCCAAAGAACAGAAGCAGAGGGGTTAGAAATCATCCCTGTAAGGGCCTGAGGCAGGACCTGTTTAGAACCCTTGCAACACTGGTGTGCCTGTAATACCATTGCTGGTAAGGAAGGAACATTATGAGTCAGCCCAGCCAATCAAGGAGCTCCAGGTTCAGTGTGAGACATCATCTCAATAAAATAGGGCAAGAGCCAGGGGTAGTGGCATATCCCTTTAATGTCAGCACTCTGGAAGCAGGGGCAAGCAGATCTCTGTGAGATCAAGAACAACCTGATCTACATAACAAGTTCCAGGTCAGCTGGGGTTACAGGAAGACTCTGTCTATAACTAACTAACTAACTAAATGAATGAATAAATAAATGATACATAAAATAATAAGTAAGCAGAATGTTTAACATTTAATGTAAAAAAAAATGAAGTAGATGAGGCCTAGAAATGGTTTTTGCCCTGTAAACATGAGAACAGGAGCTTGGATTCCCAGTACCTATGTAAATGCTGGGCAAGCATGGGCACCCACCTGCAATTCAGGAGCTCAAAAGGCAGAGATAGAGAATTCTGGATCATGTTAGCTAGCCAGACTAGGTATGCAGATGAGGTTTGTGGCCTCACTGAATAAGGTGTAGAGTGACCTAGGAAGGTTCCCAACATCAACAGGGGACCTCAATACACATATGTACACAAGTGTCCTGTCCCCACATATATGCAACTACACAAACATACATGTACATATACCACACACAGAGATATACACAACATAATAAATAAATAAAAATTAGGTGGAGAGCGATAGGAGAAGATGTTGATGTCAGCTCTGGTCTAAACACATACACACCCATGTGCATACACACCCATGTGCATACACACCCACACGCACACAGAGGAATTGTCCCTATTACCAACACAATCCATGCCCCAGGCATAATAAAACTGATCTAGGCTGTTGGAAATTGTTGGCTTTTAGCATGTCTCTACTTTCCTAACTCTCCACAGAAGTCTTTGCTTCCCCAGTCCAGCAAACAACACTGTCAGAATTTAAATCGGCTTTTTCTTTAGCACGGAGAAGAAAACCTCCAGGATCAGACCTGTCTTCCCAACCACACTTTGTCCAGATTCCTCTCTCAGCATGGAGTGGCCCTGATGCCACCTACAGTTGTGACTTGTCCTCCCTTGAGAAGGCTTGTTCTTGAAATCCGGTCTCCTCTAAGGGCTATTTGACTTCCTGCAAATGCATCTGATTGCAGACGTGTTAAATGCTGAGACAGCAGGGGGCCAAGCCCGGACTGTAAATTACATCACATAACATCACGCACATGACTTTGTCTTCTTTGGTGTGACCTGCTCTTCTAGTCTGAGGAGGTCATTTGGAATCCGAGGTCACCGTTCCCATTATCACTAAGAGCTGGTCTTGCTCTCTGCCAGCCTTTCCCGTTCAGCATAACTCATAAAGGCCAGTCTGACTGGGCGAAGGCTGAACAGTGGAATGCCTTCCTATTTTCGAATGTATTCAATTTACACTACTAGAATTTTTTTTTTTTTTAGTGTCTAATAGAGGTCCTCAGGGAACTTGTTTTAATGAACAAATAAGAATGATTTGTAATTCGGGCATTAATTGCCTATATGTAAATAGCTGTTTCTGAAGTGCTTAAGGGTCTGTTTGAATCCAGTTTGTTCTCTTTAAACCTTGGCCTGCAATTTAATTTGCATTCACAATTTATTCCCAAACCCCTCTTTATACATAACACAAAGGTAAATTTCAGCTAACCCATCTATCTCTGAGATCCAAATTTCTGATTTTTGGCTTTTTCTTTATCAGAGTTGCTAGCTTTGAATTCTAGGCTATCTAAATTTATTATGACTAATGCTGTTTTAAAGCACATTTAAAATATGCAGTTTACTGCCCTTGCTTCAGGATGCTAATTTTAGCTAAGGCTATAGAGATAAAAATCTACATAAATAAATGCATAAATAAATAAAATCTACAAGGCTTCCTGGAATCACCACTTTCCTGAAACAATTGTTTCCAGCAATGATTCTAATTAGCCAATGTTCCTCTGGATCCCTTGGACAGTTTTATAGATGTTTCCATTTTCAGGAACTTGTTCACAACACACACTCATTTACAAACACACACATGCACGTGTGTGTGCTTCTTTTTAGTCTTCTGGCTTCGGTGTTTGTCATCTACCTTTCATATTTCCCCCAAACCAGACATTAAATATGGGTTCAGCATGGCCCGACTGACACTACCGACATATATCATGGTGAAGTCATGCAGAGCTCTCTCTTTAAGAGATCGAGTTGCTGATAAATCTGTAATCCTTTTCATAACATTTCTGAGCATTGAAAAATACTGACCCAAGATCCAAGAAAGATACAGGATGGAAATCCCAATGGCCAGGAGGTGATATTCTGCAGGTGGCCCTTTTTTAGTCTTGGGAAAGAGTTGACTTTTCCTGTAGCTCTTCCAAACAGCTGGTGAAATCCAACCCCTGTCAATCAGACTGCAGTGGTGGAGGTCAGCTGGAACATCTGGTCAGCCTCTCTCACTGCAGCATGGCCTGACACCCTGCTCCTCACTGCGCGCATGTTCACTCTTCAGGAAGTATTCTATTTATTACACAGCCTGCAAAACAATATGGCCTCCAGAGCATAGATGGGGTTTGCATCTCTTCTTCGAATGTGCCTTAGCTCAGTGCGGCGGAAAGCAGTCTCCTCCCCCTGACAGTGTGATTAACAATGATCACCTCTCTCTTTTTTGGAGTTATAGCTTTTATTAAATCTCCTGTGAGCAAAGATTAAGTCATGAACTTGTAGTAATTTTCTTTAACAGGATGAGCAAATGACAGCACCATATCAATTAATGTTGGCATATTCTCCTGCACAAGAAAAATGAACTTAGTCAGTGTTCTCTCTTCGGTGACTGTCAGTTACCTACTCTACTCTGTGGGGTCAGAAGCTTCAAGACAGGGACACACCAGCTGGGATGAGGCCCCACTGGTAGCGTGTTCACTTGGCATGCCTGAAGCCTTGGGCTCTAACTGCAGCCTTGCATAGAACATGCATTGTGGTGCATACCTGTTGTCTCAACACTCTGCAGGTGGGTGGATAAGAAGTTTGAGTTTGAGACCAGCCTGGGATATCTGAGACCTTGTCTCAAAAAATTTTTAAAAAGAAAAAAGATAAAGCCACAGGGAGGTGATTTCCCAGTGTGGCCCTGGCTGATGCCAGGAAAGTGCTGCCCCAGAGCTCGGGTAGGGGTTGGGCTCCACAGGACAGGAGGCCCTGTAAAGATGTAAATTTCTGTTTGTTTTGGAGAAATACTGTGCAGATGCTGATGTTGGCCTCTCATGTGAAGGCTTTTCTTTTGTTTTGGAACTTGCTGGAATCTGAAGCAAACTGTGCTGGAATTCGAGTCTGAAAAGGCTCTCTCTCATGATTTCTAGTATTTCCTGTCTCCGGCCAAGCTGCAACCATGAGGACAGAGCTTCTTGTGGAATTTTATATTGTTTGGACAAAGTTCCAGAATAAACCTGGGATCAACTCAAGGCAGTGGAAAACAGAGCTGAAAAATCACCGAGGAAAAGCCTGGCTTGGCCTCCGACCCCTGCTGAAAGAATATGAAAGCTTATTGTCATTTGTTGTACTGGCAGGTCAGTGGAGAAGAAAGAAGAGCTTAAGAAAGGCAGAGACCTGAGCTTCAACTCTTGTGCTCTTGCTAAGATTAATTTGCAAAGACGTTTTGTCTGGTCTTTAAACAAATCAGAATATTTCTAAAATCCTTCCAACTTTTACAGATGTATTCTAGGGGGCCCCTCACTTCATTCTGAAAATGAGTGGAAACCATAAAGATTGTTTACCTCTCTGTGTATGTGTGTGCGTGTATTTATACTTGCATGTGCAAACATGTGTTCATGTGTACTCAAGCATGCCCCTCTGTATGTTTCTGTGTTCATGCATGTGAAAGGGGGGGGGTTTAAGTGTACAGAGAGGCCTGAGAACAAACCCAGGCATTTCCTTGGGTGTGCTCACCTTGCTTTTTGAGACAGGGTCTCACTGAGCTAGAACTCACCTAATAGGCTAGGCTGGCTGACCAGTGGACCCCAGAGATCTGCTTATCTCTGCCTCCTCAGCACCAGGACTTATAAAATGTGTCACCACACCCAGATCTTTATATGGATGTTGGGGATTGAATTCAGGTCTTCCCAGTCTCCTGGCTTGGTTCTTGACCTTAAGCCAGAGCACTTATACATGGAGACTCCATGATTAAGCAGTCTCACTTTGGGCCCAATATTAATTTTGGGAAAGCAGATACCAGGGAAATTAGTTATAGACACATTAACTCCAGTCCATAGTATTGCTGGTCCAGAAAAATATATAATATTTGTCCCACGAATAATGGACAAATCTTAAACTGTCTCCCTTCGTATCTTTTCTGTCACCTATATAGAGAAAACTGGGACTGGGGAGAGTGATTGTCATAGAAGCACAAGGACCTGAGGTCAGTTCCTGGCAACTCCGTAAAATGCCAAGCATGGTAGTGTTTGCAGAGTCAGGGGCATCCCTGGGGCTCACTGAGAGCCAGTCTAGCAGAATTAGTGATCCCCAGGTCCCAGTGAGGGCCTGTCTTAAAAATTAAGGTTCTGAGGAATTCCGAAGCTCCTGAGAATGACACCAGTGGTTGACTTTTGGCTTCCACAAAACATGTGCACATATGGACACACACCTACATGTATACACACATGCACACACACTTTTGCATGCACACACATAAAACAAAAAAAAGATAGTAAGATGAAGCCTTTTGGAGCTATGCAGGATGGCCTTGACCTTCACACCATCCTGATTTCACATTTACCTTTCTTTAAATAAGGTGGGCACCCCCCTGCTTCTGTATCTTGACTCACAAGGTTCTCTCTGCTTAAAAATATTTCTACTATTATGCTAGAATGATTCGAGAGGCTAGTGTTGGAGCCAGCAGCCTGTCAGTTTACCCTACAGATCTGAGATGTGCCAGTCCCAACAATGGGTACCAGTCCCTTATGACAAATGTTAGCACAGCCATTGAGCACACAAGGGTGCATGTGCACGCACATATATGCACACACCAGCGCACATACAAACGTGCGTACATACATATATGTACACACAGTTGTATGAACACATGTCTGCGTGTGTGCCTGTACACATATGCCTTTACACACATATATGCTCCTCTCTTCGCATCCCTGGAGGATTCTGACCTTGCTGTTCTGCTATTTCCCCTTTCTCAGTAGTGTAGGAAAATGGCACCCACCCCAGGAAATCAGGAAGTCTGGATTTCTGTGTCACCTGCATTCCCTTATTACAGATGTCATCAGCCATGTGTTTGGCCTGACCATTCCCCATGGGTCATTCCAACTTTAAGATTCCCAGGCAGAGGAAACTATGAGCCCGGGCCTTTCCAGATAGTGTCTTTCACATTCTCTCGTAGAGTCATAGATTTTTAACAGTTGGATTGAGCATCACAGAGTATATCAGAGTATATCATCCAAGCTCATTGTTTTTTTATTTCTTCAAGTACAAATGTAAAATCCTAGCTCATGTTCCATTTCTTCTTCCTAAACTGGGCATAAACGTCTGCAAGACTTGGTGAGTGTGTCAGCAGACTCTCATCAGCCCCTAGGAAGCTCTGCCAAGTAGAGCTTCAACACACAAGACTGGGTGGGGCGGGAGGGGCTGGGGCATTCCTCCAAAGCCTTGAAATGCTAGCAGAAAATTGATCAAAGCGGAGATGAGTTTCACCCAGCTCTTTTAACGAGCTGCTAATATTGTAGAGGCATTCTTGTCAGGATAATTTGTCACGCATATCCCTGTGTGGGCTGAAGTCCTCCAACAGTCATCTTCCCAAACTAGTGCCACAGGCAACTTGTCTGAAACAAGGCTCTGAGCCCTGGTGGGAAGCGGAGTACGGGAGGTGAGAGTGGAGGGCACTCAGTGGCCACTGACAGCCCCTGAGGCCCACCTCCATCCCAGATCACACAGCTGCCACCAGTTCCATGTGGAAGAAGCATGTGGCTTCAGTTACTTATGTGTGATGCGCATTACTGTGCCCACTGTCGCAAAGATGCTGCCCAAGAAAAATGTCACCATGAAAAATAACACTAGTTTAAGACCGATGAAGCACTATGAGAGAAGCAGGACTTCTGGCCGAGACAGTAGAACAGTGATTTTTCAGCCAGGGCAAAGTGCTCTTAGGCACAGTGACAGCCTGTGACCCCAGAAGGTCCAGAGCCCCAGCACCAGCCACAGGGAGCGTGATTCTCACCAAGAGTCCATCCATCACACTAGGACCTCAGACCACGCCATCTCCTGTCACCACTGAGTACTACAAAGGTCCCATTCTTTCCCTCTTCTTCCAACATAAAGACACCAACAAAACATCTGTTGTGGGTAAGGAGGGCAGAAAGATGAGACAGAAAGAATCCTAGGTGTTGTGGGCATGGTAGGAAGGGAGGAGACAATGCCTGTGTCATGAACCAAGTTATCCAAGGTCCCTTCAGTGTGAGCCACTCAGCCTGGGAAGAAAAAGTATTGAGCTGTATTTTCCCCTCTCTTTAACAACATTCCAAGTTATAAAGAAAGCGCACTGAGTTTTTCAATAAAGGTTTCTAAATTATCTATGTTTGGGGGTTGGGGAGTTGGCTCAGTCAGTAAAGTGCTTCCCCTGCAGAGATAAAGACCTCGGTTCAATTCCCAGAACCAATGTAAAAAACCAGTGAGGTGTGTGCACTTGTTATCCCATAGCTGAGGAGGAGGACAGGCAGATACCTGGGGCTTGCTGGTTGGGTTGCCTCTACTTGCTGAGATCCAGGTCAATGAGCCTCTCAAAAACACAAGGTGGATGGCTCCTGAGGAATGACAACCAAGGTTGACCTCTGGCCACCACATGCACACACCCTCCTGTACACACATGCACTCAGTTGAACATGCACCCATATATGCATGCAAAAAAGCACACATATACACACAGCTTCAGTCTTTCAAGATTTGGAATTACCTTAGGTACAGAATGAATATTTCTCCAAATGATACCATTTTCATCTACCTTAAGTCCCCCATGAATAAAGATGAAAGAGCTTATATTCAAAAGCAGTTAATTAAAAGGGATAGTTCTGTGCCTCAGTGTGCAGAAATTGCCTAGCATGCACAAAGCCCAGGGTTCTATTCCCAGCAGTACCTAAACTGGGCGTGGTCACATACACCTGTAATCCTAGCACTTGGGAGATGGAGGCAGAGGACGAGAAATTTAAAGTCATCCTCAGCTACATGGCTGGTTTTAGGCTGCCTAGGCTACATGAGGCTCTGTCCTTAAAAAAAATAAAAAAGTTAATGGAAGATGGTCTCACTTGATCATAAGTACCTGCTTCAAATAGAGCCAGAATATCAGATCAGTGATGATCATCGGAAGGGAAGCATGAGGCTTTATCATGACTGTGGTGCATGTATGGAGTAGTGTCAGGCAGAATATGTCTTCCCAGCATTACTTTCCTGAGAAGTTTCATCTTAATTATTTAGACAGGATGTCTAATGAGCTTGAGACAGAAGACAGGACATACTGTGCTGTGTTTCTTGCACGTTCTCTATTAAGAGTGCCCTGTTTATCAATCTTGCCATTATTCCTTCTAGTATCCCCTTTTCTACTAGATCCAGCAAGAAAGTTTGCTAAGAGCTTGCCTTTGCAACTCTGAAGATCTCTGTGTCCCCATGGGGTACTGAGCTGCAGAGAAAGCAAGTTGAAATTAAGATGACAGAAACAAACTCTAAAGTAGAAACTGTCCTCACAGACTCGCCCAGCTGTGATCCAGAGGCGGCAATTTTGCATATTTCCTCAGTAAACTCCCCAAAGTACACTTTTGCACCACCAGCTTTGTTAGGAAATGACCCCGTTTTTCCTCTGAGTTCTGGAGAAGGGAGCCTGAAATGACCCAAGAGAGAGGATAACAGTCCCAGGAAGAGCGTTTAAAGGAATGAGGTTGCTCTGAGCTTATTTAAATTTCATCTCCTTCATAAAAACTTCTCATTACCTATTGCTAGTCGAGAATGCCTTTCCTGTTCTCTGAATTCCTCAAACCCTTACAATGTATTGCCTGTTCTGATTTTGAGCTTATATCCTAAGTACTACTTTGCGACTGCTGCCTATTTAAGACCTAGCTTCTCCTACTGAGATTCACCTTCGCCTACGGTTCTGGGATGTGAAGTACCCAGAATATTGGGTGTGGAAGAGACCAGAACTTCTTAAATACTGGTTAATTTAACCTGAGAGAAATAATCTAATTACTGTCCTTAAGCCAACAAGATTTTATTTAAATACAAAGAGAGTCACTGTGTGTTTCCACAGGGTATCAACTGGGAAGTTCCTGGGAGCCTGTGGAGCCTGTGTTGTGATATGGACCTTCCTGAATCACAGTGGGCAGTCAAATGTTTGAAAAATAAGCCCAGTGTAAGCAAGTAGGTTTATGAAGCACCCCACATTGATCAAAATGAAATTGACATACAGTGTAATGTCACAGTGGGCGGGACCATGCTTTGATGTCCACTCACATCTTCTCCAGGAGAAGTTAACACAATCTAGATAATCCCATTGTGCACTGTGATCAAGCACTAGATAGAAGTGACCTAAGAGAGGGAAGGGTTATTTTGGCTAATGGTCTCAGGGAGAGTTCAACGCCTCACCATTGGGAAGCCATGGAAGACTAGTGCTTTCTCTTGTAGTGAATCCTCACACGGTGGCTAACGAGGAAGCAGGAAAGCAGGCCAGAATCAGGGCAAGAAGAACCTTCAGTGGATATTTCAAATTAGTGGTGGGTTTTCAGCAGTTAGGTCCCACCTCCTAAAACCTTCCTAGTCTTCAAACACTGCCACCAGCTGGAGACAGGCCTCTAAACATGGGCCTGTGGGCAACACTTCAGATTCAAACTGTAACACTTTGTATATGAATGGACTGGGTTTTGTTTATTCATAAAAGATAAGCATTTGAGTAGTTTATTTTTGTCTTTATTTCATTTGGATAAATGCCTAGGAATGTAGTTGCTGAGGATTTGGTAAGTGTGCTTGTAACTTTATGAGAAATTCTTGACTCTGCTCCAAAATTATTAAGAGCATTCTAGAAGTTCACCATCAATGCATGATCTCTCCCATTGTTGCATGCCTGATTAACATGAGGGACTGTGGGCCTTTTTGATTTTAGCCCTTCTGGTGGGCGTGTGGTGGCCCCTCATTGTGCTTTTAATTTTCATCTAGAGGTGAATACTGATGTGGAAGAATTTGTGAGCCAGTCATTTATCTTTGTATTAGTTACTTTCCTCATTGCTGTGACAAAATACCTGACAAGGGCAACTTAAAGAAGGAAGGATTTATTCTGGCTCACAGTTTGAGGGTGTAGTCCATCATGGCCGGGGAGGCCTGGTGGCAGGAGTGTGAGGCAGCGGGTCACATCGTGTCTACAGTCAGCTTACATTTTTTTCAATCCAATTACTAGTCATAGAAATAGATTTGATTTTCTTCAATGCCGAGCGTTCGTTCTGTGGACATGGTAAATACCCCTCTTGATTCTGGCAGGTTTAGGAGAAGTTCCTTAATATATTTAATGTGCACAATCATATTTTTTGTTACCACAGCTTGCTGACTCCTCTTCACTCGATCAAGGTTGTTTTTGTTTTCTTGCTCTATATCGCTGGCTAGGATTTTCACTGTCAAGTTAACAAAACTGATGAGAAGAGCTGCTCTCATCTTGTTTCCTATTTTAGGCAAAAGCACTAAACACTTTCATTGAGTTGCTATGATTTCCACACACCCCTTTCATGCCTACAAACTGGTTTCTATTTCTACCTGACTGGGACAATCACACTTGTTAGCTCTGCACAATTATTAAGCTTTGTTCATGTTGAGACCAGAGTGCAATTTCCTCTTTGAAAACATCTTCAGTTCCGGGATATAATTCAATAGTTTAGCACTTGCCTACCAGGGACAAGGCCTTGGGTTCCAATCCTAACAGTGCAAAACAAAGTTTATGCTTTGTAAATAACATCATTTGATTAAAACCAGGCTTGTTTCCGGAGGACAAATCCCACAAAACGGTGAGATATACTTTTCATTGTTGCTGGATTCTATTTGTTAATGTTTCTTCAGTTATTTTTCATCTGTTTATGGAGGGTATTGTTCCATATTTCTATTTTCTTGTATAATTGTCTGGTTTTTGTAGATGGTATTCTGAACTCACGAAATGAATTTTGAAAGGGTCTTTCCTCTTCAGTTTTCTGAATAATTTTGTGTGCGAGTGTGTATTATTTTTCTTTATATGTTTCATGGATTCCACTGATGAAATAATCTGTGCCTAGATTTCTGTGGAAACTTTTGGATATGATTCTAATAAGTTATTTATATAAATAAGGCCATTAAGTTTGTTATAATTCTTTTTTTTTAAATCAGTTTTAGTTGTGGTGGTACATGCCTAATCCTAGCCCTTGAAAGGCAGGCAGATTGCTGTGACATTGAAGCCAGTCTGGGATGGTCTACATGGGGCATTCCAGGCCAGCTAGGTAGTAAGACGCTGTCTCAAAACAAAACAAAACAAAACACACACAAAATTTTCTACTTCATCATGGTCATAGATTACAACCTTTTTAAAGAACAGGAGGGTCGTAAAATATTTTAGGTTTTGTACACCACACAGTCTCTGTGATGATTATCTTCACTAGACACACGTGAGCAGCACAAAAACAAATGGTTATAAGGGCTTGTGCCAATGAAACTTTATTAAAACAGACTATATATGGCCTATCATCTTAGGTCCGTTGCCTGCCCAATTCAAATTTTTGGAAAGAATTATTTGTACTATCCTCTATTTATTCTTTTAATGACTAAAATATATAAAGTGATATCATTAATGATTTTAATAATTTCCCCTTTACCTTCATGAATCAAGGCAATGATTTATTGATTTGTTTTTTATAAAGAACTTTGAGTCTCATTTATTTATTCTAGTTTGGTTATCTTTTAATTTCACTTATTCTGTTGATATCTCTAGTCCATATTTTTCTGTCTTCTATTTGATCTGGGTTTAATCTATTCTTTTTTTGTCAATCATTGATTTTGGTGGTTTCTTTTTTAATATTACTCTTTAAGGGTTTTAAAAATGTTTTATTATTTTATTTGATGTGTATGAGTGTGCTGCCTAATGTATATAAGTGCATCTGTGTTGTGCAATGCCCAAGGTGGTAAGAACAGTGTATCAAATTCCCCTGGAACTGAAGTTACAGATAGTCATGAGTCACCGTGTGGGTGCTGAGAATTGAATCCAGGTCCTCTGCAAGAGCAGCCAGTGCTCTTAACTGCTGAGCCATCTTTCCAGCTCCACTCTGTAAGCTGTAAATCTTCCTCTAGTCACGACTTTAGCTGTAGCCCACAGTGTTCCTATGTTTTTATTTCAATTAATTAAAATGTTTTCTACTTTCCTCTGTAATTTCTTCTTTGACTCATATGTTATTTAGAAAGTTGTTGGCTAATTTTCAAATATTTTGAGATTATTTTACATCTATCTTTCTAATATAGATTCCTGATTTAATTCTGACATGGTTAAGAATACTCTCTGTTATATTTTGATTTTTTTATATTTATTATGACATTTCATGGTCCTATGTTTGATCATTCATGGCAAATACTTTGAAAAAAAAAACTGCCATTAGTGTGTGGAATGTGTTCTAAGCATCTGATGGGTACAGTTGTGGCAACATCATTTAAGGATTTCATATCCTAAGTGAGTTTTCTCTACTTGTTCTATCTGCTGCCAAGCAAGAATGGAAAAATCTCCAACTGTGTTTGCAATTTGTCTGTTTCATTCTCCAGTTCAGTCAGAATTTGCCTCATCTATTTCAAAGCTCTCTCATTACATGTGTACATAGCTCTGATGGTCATCCTATTTATGGAATACCACAATATTTGTGAAATGACTTGCTTTGAAGTTTGTTTCATCTGCTGTTAACATATCTGCTTCAGCATTCTTTTGATTATTGTTTGCACACTCTACTATTTTCTATGATCTTTTTTCCCATTTTTAAAGTGGGGGGTTGGAGAGATGGCTCACTGGCTGCTCTTCCAGAGGAACTAGGTTTGAGTCCTAGCACCCACATGGTGGCTGACAACCATCTCTAAGTCTAGTTCCAGGGGATCTGATGCCCTCTTCTGGTCTCTGTAGGCATTGCATGACACAGATGCACTTATATGCATGCATGCAAAACACTCATATACATAAAATAAAAATAAATCAATGAAAATTAAAGTGGACTTCTTGTACAGAGTATGGCTTTGGGCTTTGCTTTTCAATCCAGACCAACACCTTCTGTCCTTTAATTTAAATATTTACATTTAGATCGGTTATAAACCCAGGTTGCAACTTATACTGTATTACAACTTCTTTTTTATTTATTACATTTGTTTTCCTGCCTTTCTTTGAAGTATTCTTGGCGTTCCATTTAATCTCTTTCATTAGCTTTGACTATGTTAACCTTATTTTTGTAATTCTTCCATACTATTCAACATTTCCTTGGCCTTTGTGCCACTGTTTCATGTACAAGCTAAGAAAGGTTCTACTTGCCATTCCCAGTTTTGTGTTGTTATATTCATGCAGACTGTCATGCATGTTATGAAACACACAATATATTTGGATTCTATTCACTGTGTATATTTTATTTCCATACACATTATAAATTATAACTTTAAAAACGATTTTTGTGTTAACTGATCCTTTTGAATGGTAAATCAACTATGCAGTCTTGGCCTAAGCTCTACCTGGCTATATCATGGGTTTTAGTTACTTTTCTGTTGCTGTGATAAGATACTCTGACAAAACCAATTTAAGGGAGAAAGGGTTTATTCCAGCTTACAAGTCCAGGGCACAACCATCACTGTTGGGAAATCAAGCCAGCAGGACCTTGATGCAGCTGGTTACATCACATCCGCAGCTAAGAAGCAGAGAGAGACAAATGTGTGCTACTGGTCAGTTCTCTTTGTCCATTTAGACAGTCTAGAATCCCATCCAGGGAATGGGTCCACAGGGGCTGGGTCTTCCCATCTTGGTTAACCTCCTTAAAATAACCCCCCACAGTCATGCCCAGAGTCCCACCTGACAGGTGAGTCTCAGATCCTGTAAAGTTGATAATTAACACTATCACTTTCTATACTTTGTTAGGTTAACTTTCTAAAATAGTTACTATGTTGTTAGGAACTGTTCTAAGTACATTTGTAACCAGAAAGCAGTGGTATCAAGTATGGAGGTGGACCTGTGAGATCAGGACAATCCTCTGAAAAGAGACAGCACCCCAGTCGCAGCCTACAAAACAAGACGTGTGAAGTTTTAGAAATGAATCCATTCCTGCACTGCTGCTCAACAGTTTCTTAAGGAGCAGAAACCGAAACGAGCCTAATGAGAAGTTAAGCTAAACTCATTTCACAATAAGGACCTAAAGGAGAAGAAAGGGTGAAGTGGTTTTGTCAAACTTTCCAGTGGCCTCTCTGAAGAGCTGTGACCAAGACGCGTGGTCCAGCTCTCAGCCAGGCAGCACACTGAGCACATGTGTGTTTCCCTTACCAACCCTGATTTCAGCCTGCAGTACCTGTCGTTATCAGATGTTAGCATCCACAGAGTCCACACCGGCGGGCTTCCACAGTGGTGGTGACTTTGGCATTTGGAGTTTATGAATATTAAAAATAGTCCCTGAGAAAAGAACATCTTGGATGTTAGCGAATGGTAGCCTTGTCCCTTCCCATCCCTTCTTCTTCATCCTTGAATGATAATTCAGCACAGTGAAAACTGTGTGTTGGAAAGGAGGGCTGCCCGCTCCTCTTCTTCCTAAACATGCTCTGTGGATCTAGGCCTTGCCCAGAAACCCAGACAGGGAAGAGTCAACCCAAGACTGAGGCAAGATAGAAAGACAGGGGAATTATGGGACATGGAAAGGGACAGGAGCCTGTAAGTCGGGAGTCTCATTGACTCAGCTGACAATCAAGAGTTTTAATATAATTAACGTTTGCTGAGCATAATTTAATCAGTTTTGACAAGCATGTACAGCGAAGTAACAGACTCCTATCTATATGTAGTACACCGCTAATATTCCAGAAAGTTCTTAACATTCTTCTCAGGGTCCTCTGAGAAGTGTTGACTTTTCCAGTTTTTGTCACCATGAATTCAGTTTATTTCTCCAGACTCTTACAGAAAGGGAATTAATAGAACACTAGCCTTTTGCTGCTCATTCTGCTGTTGTGATTGAACTGTGCTGCCACATGGGACAATGGTTCATTCTTTTTCATGGCTTAGTAGTATTTCATAGTGGAGCAGCAACACAGTTTTTCATTGACGCTCATGTTGATGGATCCCTGTACTGGTTCTTATTTTTGTTGTTGTTAGTGGTGGTGCTACTAGAAAACAAACAAAAACAAACCGCTGTTTCTATTCTCTTATAAGGCCATTTCTGAACTTATTTAGCTTTCTTAGATAAGCAGGAGTGGGATTATTGGACTGTAAGTAGGCACATGATCATCTTTTTCGATAAAAGATAAAATTTAGAAGCTTTAATACCGTTTCACACACTCAGGGCCAGCATGTGGGCATTCTGATTATTCCATAGCCTCAGCAATATTCAGTGCTAACAGTTTCTTTCCCCCAGCGCTCCTCCAGGTGGGGGCTGGTATCTCACTATGGATTTCATGTGCTTTTCCTTATGAATACAGCATTAGATCATTTTAGGCTGTTTGTCTTTTGTGAAGAGTATGTTCATGTTTTCCCATTCCTCTATAATTTAGAAGTTGCCTTTGGGTATAGGCTGTATCAACTCTGTACTTTGGCACAGCAGTCAAGTAGCAGGTATGTGGCTGTCACGTTTCTAAAGATCTTGGACTGACTCCAGACTGAACTTTGCCTTAAGAATAGCTCTGGTGTCAGCTAGATTAATTGCTGACAATGTGATTCCCAACTTTACCATCACATTCTCTCTAGATTTAGAGTTCTTGGTAAGCAGGACTTACCTGGGGTTGCTTGTCACAATGCTGCAGGTATCTACCCATTGCTGGAACATGAGAATACTCCAGAGTCAAACAAAGGGAAGTGTGCAAAACAATTTGTGAGTCTACAAAAAAATTACACTGTAAAGCCATCTCAGGCTTACCTCTGACACTGGCTTTCCCCTGCTCCCACCACTGTTTCTTATGGGGAGGTTGCCACTTCTTGCCATCTTATTGCCAGGGATCCTGGTTTCTTCTCCTGTGACCTCGAACCAGTTATGCCCTTAAGAACATCCCACATTTTCAAAGGGAATTTCTAAAAGAAACAGGTATTCTCTAGATGAAAAAGATTCTTTCCTGAGCTGATTTCAAGATTCTTGCTTTGGCTTTACAAACCCCCGCTTTGTGGAGGGCCTCTGCAAGTCCAGGTCCAGGATGCTCCCTGGCCCCTGAGTCCACCCCTGTCCTGTGTGTGGCAGCTCTGCACACAGCAAAACTTGGTCCTGCTCTTGCTCTCGGTGTCTCAACTGCATCGTTAAGTACCTGTAATTGGGCCCCAAGAATGCAATGCTGAGTATAAACATGCCTTCAGAAACACAGGGTTGCCTGGGCATCCTCTCCCACCCAGCATGGATCCACAGGCTTCTCCCCCTGCCTAAGGTTTTCAATTGCCCAATTAAGAAGATATTTATTAAAGAGGTCTGCAGTGTCTAGATTCAAGTTGTTGTTTTCCAAACAGCAGCTTCTACCCAAGCAGCTGTGCTTGCTTGGACCTGATTACTCCACACATTTCCTATTCTATTCATTAAGGGGTGAATCATGTGTTTATTAGTTGAAGCACACCCCCTGAAGAGCATTCATATTATCAGTTCCAACTGAGAGAAATGGAAACTGGTGGCTGCAATGTAAGGATGTCTCCTATTTGCTCTGTACACGTTCACTTGTTACCTCCTTTGACTTATACAGAGACCCACTTGCTGGATGGTTCCTTGTTGATATCCCCATTGCAGTAGGCAGGGGGAGAAGGAAGGGTTCAGGGCTAAACAAGTCACCCAAAGAGCCATGAAGGTTCAGCTGAGGACCCCAAATCAGAATGCTGGCCTCCTCATCCCTGGATCAGCCTTTCTCTCCACCCCTTCAGCTTTTCAATTACAGTAGTCAGTTACATGGTAGAATGGGAATAGACTCTGAACAGAAGATAAGAAGGTATTGACCTCAACACAATGGAAAAAGCCAGATGGAGGACATGTCCTAGCTGTTTATAAGGAATGAGGATCCTGAGGCCCTAGTCACCAAAGGCCGTCTCTAAGTTGTAGCCCAAGGGACCTCTAGCCCAGGTTGTTCACTCTGCCTGCCTAGAAGCTTCTCCCAGGTCAAGCATAGGCTCTCTGCTGTGCTTGTGTTCCCTCCTACCTCCTGAGGACATCCAGTAGAGCTCATCACGAGGATTTACTGAAGTGCAAAATTACGTCCATGAGTCTGAATGGCTTCCATAAATTAAAATGGCTTCCATGAATTAAAATTTGCCCCCTTGAGTTAAAATGGTTTCCATGAATCAGAATGGCTTCCATGAATCAGAATGGCATCCATGAGTTAAAATGGCTCCTATAAGTTGCTCACTTTGACAAAGGAATTCTTTTCCTGTTGCTTTAGTTCTGACTTGAATTTTCAGCCAATGCCTGATGCCCTTTGCTCAAAAAAAAGGAGACAGATGTCTTTTTATTTCTCTAATGCATTTTTCAAGCACTTAGAGAAAACAATTTTTTCTAGAGGGGAAAAGGGTGATTATTAGTCGGAAGAAGAGGTAACGCAGGAGCAAGTCCAAACATGCCCTGCAGGAACCTGGCTCCCATTTCCCTTATTTGCTACACTGAAAAGAAAATGCCAAAGGTGACTTTAAGGTCAGTACCTGGTAGTGTCTTTTCCTCTGCCTTGAATGAGATTCCTACAGGTCTGTGTAGTTTTTGGAGCACAGCAAAAAGGAAAATGTCATTTAGAACCAACATGAAAGAATCACAGTTTGGTACATGCCCAATTGATACTGCAGTTTCAGGAATTAAGCTACAAGAATTACAGAGGATACTGTCCAATAAAGTGACAGCAATCTTAATAAGGATAGTAATTATTAGAAACTACTAGATCCTGGGACTCTGCATGTGTGTGTATATGCTTACAAATGTTGCTTACTACTCATAAGACACACATTACAGACATGAAGCTTCCTTTTTTAACATATTAAACAACCTAAGCAACTCTTCTAGCTCGGCATGACAAAATGAATTCTCTCAGTCCACAGCTTATGACTAGAGGAAGTAGATTTGGAGGTTGACTCTGGCTCCCCAGATTATACTCCTTTGTAAATGTTCAGGTTTTGGTTGTTGTCCAAGTGCTTAATACTCCGCTGTTATAATATTCCAGACATGGTACTCTGGTTTGAGGCTCATACTGGTATCTTCAAAGGGGGTCACCCTATTTCACACATTGAGAATCCCAAAACGTAGCTTCATCTGTTCCTCCAGGGGAGCAAAGCTCTCATGAGTTGACCTTCAAAAATCACATTTTCAAGAGCAGTTTTTATACTAGGTTATGGACTGGTTCATTTTGACAGGGTGACTTCCCCTTTCTGACCACATTTGGATCCGTTCCTTCAAAGGGTAAATCTGGAGTCAAGAGATGGTAAGACTGGACTGAATACAGGCAAAACTGGGGAGATCGGTCTGGAGTAAAAGCAATGAGAACAGGAATTAGAGTAATTCAGTTGAAAATAAAAGAGATTTTGACACTGGGCTGACCCTGCAGATGGACGATTCGCTTGACTCAACAGCTACCTTGAGCTGATCATGAGAGAGAAAGAAGAAATAAAGATGGGAGATTTCAGGCTGGTGACAGAAAGACAGGTGGCTGCATTTTAGAGAAGTAGCTAATTATAACCCAGGGTGAACTTGATTTGAACATGGGGGCTTGAGTTTTCTAAGTCCAAAAGCAGATACTAATTTGGAACCTAAAATTGTATGACTGCTTGGATAAAATTGTTGGTTTTTATTTCAGGTTTTCAGAGAATATTGCAAGTACTTGGGACACCTTGATTAAAAATGTATTGTGGGCAGGTACTGTCAAAGCTTAGATATTCTTATGATACACCCGCCTCCCAACATACAGCTTTCCCAATCTCAACATTCTGATTTCCTCTGTAATTTCTTGTCTCGAGACTTTAACATCTGAGGGTGACAGATGTAGTCGGGCATCTTTACCCTTGGATTATTTGAGTACTAGAAGAGTTACCTGCTGTCTTTGCCAATAAGATGCCTCTTTTCTTCAGGGGAAGATCCTTCCTTATGTAATTTGCATATTGCACTTTGCTCTGGAGCCTACTTACAGGCTTCTTTTCAAACCCCAGTGTAACCAGGAAAAGAAAACCTAGAAGTGGTGATTTGGTTTGTATTCCAGAGGCTATAAACAGCCACAAGGAGAAAATAGTTTGTAGATTTTGTGGTAAGGGTTACTAAGTCCACTTCTAAACTGGAGTGCCCAGATGATGTGGCTACGGTCGAAGCCAGGCATCCTGCTGCAGACAGCTTATCCCAGGCCTCCCAGGCCCACAGAGCAAATATCTGAAGCCGTGTGTAAGCCATTCTCATTTCTAATCCCCTTGAGAGCCCTAAGAACAATGTCTATCCATAGTGGAAGAGAGGACTGAGCACATGTTAATTAAGTATTTTTATTTATTTATGTGGTGTGGGGTGCACGCACGTGCATGTGCAGGTGCTCATGTATGCGAGGCCAGAGGAGGATATCAGGTGTCTTCCTCTGCTTTATTCTCTTGAGATGGGGTCTCTCACAGAACTAAAATCTTGCCATTTCAGCTATGCTGGCAGGCCCACAAGCTCCAGTGATCTGTCTGTCTCTGACCCCCGAGGCTGGTGTTACAGCTCTTCCTGGCTTGCTTGACATGGGTGTTGGGGATTTGAATTCAGGCCCTTACGCTTGCAGAGTTGCTGTTCTTACCCACTGAGCCATCTTTTTAGCACCTAATTTTTGTTTTGGTTTGTTTTTTTGTGACAGGGTCTCACTAGATAGCCCTAGTTGGCCTGAAACTCTGTAGTCTAGGTTGAGCAGAGATCTGCCTGCCTCTGCCTCCCAAGCACTATGATTAAAGGTGTACACCACCATGCCTGGATCTAATCAGATATTTCAGACTTCCTGTTTTGTTTACTGCTTCATAATTCTACATGTTCAGAAGGGAAAGGTATTTGGAATTATCCAGGCCAAGCTCAGTCGTGAAATTGACTGTCCACAGCATCTAAGGACAGGTCTGTATGGTCTCCTCAGTGTCCAGCTCTCTCAGTAATATATTGGATTCTTCATTTCCTAGAGTGTCTGCCAAAGTCAATACTGCTTTACTTGCCAAATGACACCTTATCGTTCATCTCAAAGCCCACAAGAGTCTATGGATCTTTTGTGTGTATACAAGCGTGTGTGTATGCAAGCGTGTGTGTCTCTATGTGCACTGCGCATACAGGGCAGATGACAACCCGGGTATTCCTCAGGACCTGTCTACATTACTTTTTGACAGGATATCCCATTGGCTTGAGCTCATCGACTGGGCTAAGTGGGGCAATAAAATTAGCCCCAGGGGTCAACCTGTCTTCATTTCCTCAGTGCTGGGGTCACGGCCGCGCTACTTCGTCCTGCTTTTTGTGGGGGTTCTAAGACTTGAACCCTGGCGCTTATGTGTGTATAGCATGCATTCTATCAAACAAGACATTTCCCCAACTTTGGGAGTCCTTTTTGTCCATGCAAACACAATTATTTCAGGTTGTGGCTTGTGCCTGTAATCTCAGAACTTGGGAGGTAGAGGAAGGAGGATCAGGAGTTCCAGGTTATCCTCTGCTACTTAGTTTCAGGATAGCCTGAGATATATGGGCTCCTGCCTCAAAACAACAAGAACAAAATAAACTCATGTGTCCCATATCTATTCCAACATGGACCAAAAGTACTTTTTTATTCTGAAGTTCCTAAGCAGCCAGTGACTTCCTTAGATTGTCTAAAGGATAACCCCAAGAACCCCGAGAAAACACTGAGTTCTTAGAAAGTATATTTTCCACTCCATTCATGTTCACCATACTGGAAGAGGGAATACTAATATGGCCATCCAACAGACAGCAGATGTGGGCACCGAACATGATACCACACAGAGGTGCTCAAAATCTAGATTCAGAATCTCCTTCAGTTTTTAAGTAGGCCATTTAATAGTGCAAGGAAAAAAAATACTAGGGACTAGAGAGATGGCACAGCAGTTAAGAGATTGGCTGTTCTTGCCGAAGACCAGGGTTCAAATCCCAGCATCCAAATGGTGGCTAACAACTGTCTGTAGCTCCAGTTCCAAGGGATCTGACACCATTTTCTGTTCTCTGTGGGCAATGCACAACATAGGTGCACGTGCATGCATGCACACAAGACACACATACACATAAAATAAAAATAAAGAAAAAAGAAAAAAAATAAAGACTCATATCACAAGCATTTAGTCAGATTTATGAATTTCCCAATGCACAGAGTTGGTGATTTCAGCTTGTGAGTTGATCTGATCCAGGTGACCTTCACCTTCACATACTTCACAGTAGACTATTAGCAACCATCAAGTTCCATGAATAGCCTTCCTGCTCCACAGTGGACACCACCATGAAAATGCTCAAGACATAAGACAAGGGAGAATCCCACACAGGTTCAGCTAAGCCCTGTATGATGGTTTGGATGTAAGGTAGCCCTAAAGGCCGCATATATTGAAGGTTTGCTCCCCAGCTGTTTAGAGGGGGCTGAAGAAGAAGCACATTAACCTCATAAGCCTTTTAATGGGATGATAGCTGAATGGGCTATTAAGAGGTGAAGTCCATTGTTGGAGGAACTATGTCACATCACTGGGGACATACCCTTTGTATTAGCTACATTCCCGTTGCTGTGATGACAGAAACAACTTAAGGAAAGAGTTTATGTCAGGTTACAGTTTGAGGGTACAGTCCATCATGACAAGGAAGGCACGGCAGCTGGAGCTTGAGGTGGCTGCAATGTGACCATTGCATTTGCCTTCAGGAAGCCGAGAGCTGGTACTTAATTTTCTTTCTCCTTTTTGACATAGTCAAGAACCCATTCCCGTGGAGTGGTACCACCCACATTTAGAGCAGGTCTTCCTATGTTATTTAACTCAGTCTAGAAAATCCCTCACAAAATGCCAAGTGATATGTCTCCTAAGTGATTCTAGGTGCTGTCAAATTGACAACTGATATTAACAATCATAAAGGCTCTCCCTTGTTCCCAGTAACTCCCCTTCCTTTCTGGCCACCATGAAATATACAGCCTCCTCTGTCAAATACTCTCATCATCACAATATCCTGCTGCTCCTTAAGCTTAAAGGAATGAAGCTATGAGTCAATGAGTCCTATAGCCTGATAAGTTGATTATTTCATGTGCTTTTGTTTCTTCAAAACTATTTACTTATTTTTATGTGTATGAGTGTTTTGCCTACATATATGTATGTGCACTACATGTGTAAAAATGTCCATAGAGGCCAGAAGAGGGCATTTGGTTCCCTGCGACTGGAGTTACAGACAATTGTTAACCACCATGTGGGTGCTGGGAACTGAACTCTGGTCCTTTGTAAGAGTGCTCTGAACCACTGAGCTATCTCTCTAGCTCCATCTCAAGTGTTTATTCACAGCAATAGAAAGCTAAACAACACACTTGGCAAGTCAGCATGTGATTTTGCTCTTCTGTGCTGTCCGAATGGAGAACAGTGATGATCCACACTACATCATGAACTTCATTCCTTGAGTACTAAATTCACAGACTCTCACAGGCATTCTTTGTGCCACTCAAATCCCTTGCTTAGATCAGCTCACTGAACCGAACTAGTCTATGCAGTCTTCAGTCTTTTTCTCCAAGTAACTAATGAATCCTGTGACTAATTTTATGTTGGGTTCTGGTGTATTTAATTAAAGAAATGTGAAATCCTATTTCAGATTCTTTGTAATACTCTCTGCTCATAAAGCACGAAGTGCATAAGTGCAAATCACAATCACTAACTTCTGTGTGCTGAATCCCTGTGCCCTGAAGGCAGAGAAAAGCCACTGTCCAGGTCTAACTCTCCACCAGACACGATCTCTGCCTCCTCAGATATCACAGTGGCCGGGACAGCAGTGAAATGGCCACTTTCCTAGAAACACTAGTCCCTGGGTTGAAGGAAGATCTCTCCAGGCTTAGCTTATTTACATCTGAAGTTGGCTTTTTTTTCAATAATTTAAGATTAAATCACTTTTAATGGTATTATTCAAATCCTTTTCAATCTAGTGTCTGTGTTTTTTCATCTCTACCTTGCCCTTTATTTTCCACTGCGGAACAAAAGCAGACTTGAAGGGAGACAGATGGGCAAACATGTGGAAGGTGGGGGCTGCTCTCGATGACAGCTCTGGTGAAGGACAGAAATGCACTCTCCTCATTATGTTCATGGAACACCAAATATGAAAAAATTAAGCTGTTTGGGGACTGAGACTCTTAGGGTAGCTCATATTGCATTAGGAAAAAAATGTTAACGTTAATAGGTTACATAATAAAAGTGTCCAAGATCAGCATGCTCAAGGCCATTATAAACACAGCATATACGTTCAGATATGCAATCACCCCATCCCCACAAACACAGGGCGAGATTTCCAATTTGCATGGCTGTGAGGTTCCTGTTGGATGCCAGCTACCTCAAGAGTGCATTGAAATTTTCAAATTAACTGGGAACGCTTCACTCAATTTTATCTCTCCGTGCTTTGTGTCACGTTTTCTTCAAGGTCTGTGCATTTTACTGATTGAAATGCTCAAACGTTGATTCATTTATTCATTTCAAAACGGATCATCATTATGACTTTTTTTAAAAAAAGTGGTGTTCGAACTTTCTGATGCTCTTTTCTGTCTCTTTCCTCCACCGACCTTCTCCCTTCATAACCCTTGCCTCTTATCTCCACACCCTTTGCCCTGGGCATTTCCTTTGGGGAATGCTACCCTTGCCTGTCTTTAACAAAAAAAGACCATCTTTAATCTTAAACATCTATAGAGAATTAGCTTCCTAAAGTCAGAGTAAAATTCTTTATGCACGCCCGAGGCTGAGACGGGTATAGGAAAAGAGAAGATGTCCTATATGACATAATCTCAGAATTCAAATGCTGTTCAATAGCGCCAAACCATCCCAACTAGCAGCAAACGGTAAATAAACCCAGCTTGTAACTTAATGAACCTTGCGTTTGTGTGTCTGTGAATACATTAAGAGCTCTCAAAGAAAAAAAAAAAAAAAAACTTGTGCCATCATAAATAACAGATAGCAATGCATCCCAGGCAGCCCCCTAGAAGCAAGTGGCAGTTCCCCAGCCCACCAGGGTGGGTGTTCTTGGCTCTGTACCTCTGTGGTTGGTGTGGCAGTGTGAAGCCCACCCTCCTGACCATGGCACTCGGAGAGGTCTGAGGGTCTCCTTTGTGCGCTGTCTGCCCAGCAACAATCATCTACTTTACTTGGAATTGATTTCAAAATCAGATTCATGTGGTGCCTGCTATACCACAATAAACAAATAAATTAGCTGCTGTGATATGGAAATTTACATGATTCAGTGTACTTAAAAACTGTTAACTGTGAACTTATTAATTGAAAACCACAGGACAGTAATCAGCATGTCCTTCGGTGGAAATGCAAGTCCCTTGTTGAAGTGAATTTGAAAGGCAATAGAGATATAGGTTTCACATCAGTGCATGCCTGGAGCAGCTGGATGTGGTTTTGTTAACTTCATTTTTGGTGACTTGAGCTTTGTTTTTGGCGTCCATATTGATTTTAGTGTAAATCCACAGTCCCACCCAGGCCTCTTCCCACCACCTCTCTGTGAACGTTAGATTCATCTCAGGCAATCTTGTTTTTCTACCTCCTGTCTAGCAAACTTTAATTAAAAGGGTTTGCTAACGCTCAAATCTCTTAGAGGGAGTGCTTGGAAATCTCAGTGGCATTTTCTTCACAGAACATCAGGAACATACGCCTTCCCCCTAAACATATGTCCCAAGGGGATTGTTCCTCTAGAAGCTTCTAGGTTGCTGTGAGGGCTGGAGCAGAACAAACACTGAGAGGAACATGCCATACCTCTTACATCCCAGCAGTTTACCTGGGCACTTTTCTGATGTTCGGTCAGTCAGAGCTGGCTAACCCATAATCTATCAATGGCTCCATCCCATTCCAGAGTTAAGTGCAGTCTGAGGAATTAATATCTGTTCAAACCCCAGGACCCCTTGGGGCTCACTGTCATCTGTGCTGTGATCAGACATGTTGATGGGCTCCACTTCCTTGAGAACAGGATCCTGAGAAGCAATGTCATGGGATTTTTTTGGTTGCCTGGGTTGTTGTTTATGTTTGAAATGGAGTTTCTCTATGTAACCCAAGTCTGGCTCAAACTCTAGGACCGCCTGCCTTAGCCTCTCAGGTGCTGAGGTTATAGTATCACGCTGCCACGTCAGCAAAAAGTATGTGATGCTAAAAATTCACATCTGTCTAAGGCTTTTTTTCCCTCTGAGGCAGGATATCATGTATCCCAGGCTGCCCTCCATCTCCCACATAGCTAAGGATTGTCTTCAACCTCTCCTCCTGCCTCCACCTCCCAGGATTACAGGCATAGACCTGGAATATGCAGTGATGGTCTCAAACCTAGGGCTTCTTCAGTGCAAACAAATAGTCTCCCAAAAGAGCTATATCCCAATCCCCCAGGATATCTGTTTCTTAAGTTATCTTGCCAACCTATTGTTTCCTACAAGAGTAAGAAAGCAGCCCCCTTAACCCTCTCCTCTGCATGTTGCTCTCCTGGCTCACTCACTGCCTTTGATGCCTGACTTCCTACAATTCAAACCAGAAAGCTATGAGAGAGGCCCTGAAGCCCTACATCCACCTGTCTCCCAGAGTGAACAGTACATCTCCTCCACCCATGGGGTCCTGTTAGCAGGAGTTCCAACAGAAACTGGGCATAAGGATGAACTAAGTGGAGAGTTCAGGTTGAGAATGAAGCCACTGTTGAGGCACTAATGAGGCATGAGGATTCTATTCATGGCTCATTAACATCACATGGCATTACCATATAACTGACCTATCAAAAAAAACCCTCTTTGAAATTTTGTGTACATCTTTAGATATATCTCTCAACCAACCTACTGAAAGAAAAAAGAAAGATCTGTATGGGCAGAACATTGCAAATCTACAACTCATGTGTGTGTGTGTGTGTGTGTGTGTGTTTATTGCTGCATTTCACCCCAGAAGAAAGCTTTAACAAAAATGTGTTCTCCTATTATAAGATTGGATTGACTTGGAAACTTGCCAATTGCATGTCAATTAGATATTCCTTGAAAAAAGAGTGTTCCCAAGTTCTTGGACACTGATTCCAAAAAATGTGGGATATAGGTGCATTCCTCATGTCCAACCTGTTTGTAACCACCTTAACTATTAGAATAAAACCATGCCATTTCATTTTCCAGGCCCGGTCAGAAAAGGCTACATGGCTTCCTCCATGGCTGTCTTGGAGCATTCTGTATATTCAGCCCATGCTCTGAGCTCCCTAGAGAAGACATGTGTTAGTGCTCAGCCAGACAGCCCCAGCTGAGCCCAGCCTGGGAGTGATCCCAGCCCAGGCGCCAAACTCTGGGTGCAGGACCTGCACATGATAACAGCTCTGGCTGCTTGAGTTCCCCTTGGCTAGCCAGGTCTTCCCAGCTGCGGCCCCAGACATCACGGAACACAGACAAGCCACCCTGCTGTGCCCTGTCCCAATTCCTGACCCATCACCAGCAGAGCCCAAGTGAAATGGTTGTTATTTTAGGTCAGCATGTTTATAGATAATCAATGCGAGAAGTAATGCTGAAGAGAGAAGATGAGCTCACAGCAAAAATGAATAGAGTTCTAGTCAAGTGATTCTGTGTCTGCATATATGTGCAGGGGCATGTGTACCGTATGTGCAAATGTGTATATGCATGTGGAGGCTTCAGTGCTATTCCTCAGGACACTATCCACCTTGTATTTTAAGACAAGGTCTCACAAGCCTGTAGCTTACAGATTTAGCTAGGCTGGATGGCCAGTGAGCCCCCAGGAGCTGCCAGTTTCTACCTTCCAAGCCCTGGAATTCAGGTATGCCATCATGACCATCTTTTTAATGTGGGTTCTACAGATCAGGTTGATGAGGTCATGTTTGCAAGAAAAGCACTTTACTGACTGAGTCATCTCCCCAGTCTTAGAAGAAGAGGTTTGAAAGAAGAAAAAGGACATACAACGCATCACTACATCCTAGACGGTGGGTGGACTCCAGACTTAGGTGAAGACTGAGAGGGTGGCTTTATTTGATCTGCAGTTTCTTCAAAGTTAGAAGAGAAAAATGCAGGGTGGTGGAGCTAGCTCGGTAGGTTCTTGACAGAATCACATGATAAGCAGGGATAAATGCAAAATCTTCCATCTGTATTTGAAAAGCAATCTGAACAGTGTGGGATGGGGAAGACATGACTTAGTGCCAGCGAATGAGAAGAAGGCTTTGTATACTGAGAATACACTACAGATGACCAAAGAGGAAGAGCAGCTTGCTTCTGGAATGTATGGAAGACATCATGTCTTAAGACCACATTATAGAAGGAACCAGCAGACTGAGGACCTAGAGGGGGCATTACATAGGCTCCTTCTGCTCTCTGGGGTTAGAAGAGTATCCTTTGTCATTCTGGTCATTTCTCTTAGAGACTAGCCAGTGCATGCATCATGGTTTTATGAGGACATTGTAGATACAGGAAATGCGGGAAATATATGTGGAAGCCGATGCATTTACTAGTAAAAGAAAGGTGCCTGGGTTTCATGATAATCATCTTCAATTGTATGGTGCAAGAAAATGGCAGAGGACAAGAGCCCTTCTATACAGCCCCGAGGATAGTGACCACTGCACACGGACAGTCTAGGGCTCTAGATGATATTAGCACAAGAAGTAGATGAGCATAGTAAAATTATCCAAGGGGAGAAGGAATTCTGTAGGGCAAGAGTAAACACCTCAAAATATAAAGGGCTAGCAGAGATGATGCAGGGGCGATCGTGGATACCGTGATACCACTGAATACCATCACTGCACCCTGAAAACCTACATCAAATGTCCACACCATACTCCATGGGTATAGGATCATTAAAAGTAAAGCTTCTTGGGGTTGGAGAGATGGCTCAGTCATTAAGAGCACTTGATCTTGCAGAGGACCCAGGTTTGGTTCCCAGCACCCACATAGTGGCTTACAATTACTGTAATGACAGTTCCAGAGGATCCAAAGACCTCTTCTGGCCTCCACAGGATGCCAGGCACACACATGGTGCACATACATTCATGCAGGTAAACATTCATACACATAAACATAAACAAATCTTTAAAAAATAAAAATAAAGTTTCTTAAAAACATCTAACTTCATCAGCTAACTACTGAGATTCTCTAGCACTGTGGAGATACTTTGCAGTTCAGTGGTTTGAATAGAATGTAATTTATCAATCACTTGCTCGTTTATTGAGCAAATACTGAGTGCTCAAGGGTGAGGTGCTGCTATGGGCCACATAGGGACTAAATGATGACTCAAACTGCAACCCAGCCCTTCAGGATCATGCAGCATGGCGAGTGACTTGCAAACACCATGGAGTTGAAAGGAGGAAAGAAAAACTTGAAAGGGAGGAAGTGCCAGATGACTTCCAATCCCATGTCATGTGCAGGGTACCAAGACTCAACTTTTCTGCTCCCGCATTTCAATGCTTTGCTGAGACAGACAGGATGCACAGACCAAATGTGAATCTCACTTGACTCGCTCATTTGCATCCGCTTCGAGCTCAATGTTTGGGTTCTGTTTGAAAAATGTATGAAATCTATGTTGACATTTTACTTTAGAAGCACTCATTTGGTTTCCCAGTTCCTATAGTTTCTGATTTTAATACGAAGACTAAGAGACCCTAGCAATCAGAGGAAGGAGTCAGCTGGGAAGGTTATTTACTGTGGTTAAGGAAGAGCGAATAGGAAAGGATGGCAGCCCCCGGGGTGTACAGGCCTAGTAAAAGATGACAATATTTACCGTCATACTAATAACGTGACATTAATTATGGCAATCACCTTAATGATGATGTTGTCTTGCCCAAAAGAACTTTCAGACTCATATAAATTTAAGGAACTTATTTAAGGGTGTGTTAATTTTGTCTGCCGTCTGATTGCTGCAATGAAATTTCGTTTCCCCTGCTGGAAAATGCTGACTGCTGGGTGCGTTGACAGTTGACATCAGGGCTCTCTCTTCCCAGGCCAGCTGTCAGAGGTGTCTCTCCCCTGGAGGTGGCATGCATTATGGAGTGGCCCATACATGCAGCTCTAGGCAGAGAGGCAGCCAAGGCAGACAGAACCTAGAGGTGGCCCTGGCTTTTCCTGCTACCAGCTGCACACTTAGCACCTCTGTTCTTCACCAGAAAGCAACAGAGAGCAGTCTGGGACCATCTTGGCTTTGGATTTGGGATTTTATGTTACTTAATTTCTCTTTTCAAAAAACTGCTTTATTGTAATGAATTCCCAGAAACAGCTCACAGCTAGACTTTCTATGTACTGCAGCGAATTTTTATAGTTAGATGGTCACTCTCAAGCCACACAGCTTTGCTCAAGCTTTTGCCCTTTCACAATGAATTGCATTTTTATACACTTACCCACTACATGCAAAACAAACTATGGCAGAGTAGAAACTAGAAAAGCAACTAACGTTATCTCCTCTCGCTTCATAGATTGTGTCTTTTTGCCTGCATTCTGCCCTCAAAACCTAATATTACCATTTTTGGTCTCCTTTCTAAATGTTATACTATACCCACAGTTACAGGTGCTTACATATAAACATGTGCAACAGCACGCTTATACATACAAACTTCTATAGCCCAGGAACTAGCCCCAAGTATCAACAGATGGGACTACATGAAATTTAAAAGTTTCTGCACAGCAAAAGAAATGTATCAATAGAGCAAACAGCCCAGAGAATGGGAGAAAAATCTTTACCAGCTATTCTTTAGACAGGAGGTTAATATCCAGAATTTACAAAGAACTGCAATTTGCAATGAACAGACGGTATTCAAAAGAAGAAACACAAATGGCCAATAACTATTTAAAAATAGTTCATCTTCTCATCCAAAGTTGCAGTCAACTCCGGCAGATATGGGTGACGAACATTCAATCCAGAAGAGCTCGTTCTTTAATCCACATGTCCTGTGCATGTTGAAATATTGCTCATAACCGCTCAGCTGGCAGTCACAGAACTGCCCTCCACAGCTCCTTCTGAACAGATGAGAGATGGAAAATTGTTAGGGTCCCTCTGCTCGGTGCCGGCCCGAGTGGGAAGCAGGGTCTCCGCCGTGAGGGGGTGAGTAGGCTCAGAGTCAAAACACACAAACAGACCCCCCGGGGGGTTGGGTGAGAAGCATGCAGTGGGCAAGCAGCAGCAAACTCGTCTATTCAAGGAAGTGAAGGGGGTTTTATGAATTTGGTAGCCAACCCGCTATGGGGTGGTTCCCAACTGTGGCCAATAGTATTCTGTCTCCGGGTGGATAATCTAGGTGCAGGTTCTCTCCAGATGCAGGCCTGAAGCTGGTGTCACCTGGCTGCAGCCGGAACACCACACCCACAGGAGCCACTCCCTTAATCCTCAGAGCAGGTGACCTGGCTAAGGCCCACCTTGCATTATGTCCTACAGAAAATGTCCACTCCCCACCCTCAATCTCCTGAGTCTGGGCCAGACAAGCTCAGTTCTTATCATTTAGTTGCTTTTTAGTTGAATTTAAAAATATATTTTGTTTATTATTTTTATTTTATATGCGTGAATGTGTTGCCTGTATGTAGGTAGGTGCACCCATCTTGTACACTGCTCACGGAGGTCAGAAGAGGGTGTAGGATCCCCTGGAACTGGAGTTACAGATGGTTGCTAGCCACCACACGGGTGCTGGAATTGAATCTGGATCCTCTGCAAGAACAAGCAGTTCTCTTAACCACTGACCAGTCTCTCCAGCCCCATCAGTTCTTATCATTTCTTATGTGACCGATTCACCTTCATCCTTGCCCTCTGTGATGGTTAATCCTAATTGCCAGCTTTCTGGGATTTAGAATCACCTAGGAAACTCACTTTTGAGCATGCCTGAGAGGGGTTTCCAGACAGGATTAACAGGGAGAAGTTCCACTTTCCAAAGGGTGGCCCAGACGTTAAGAAATTCAAGGGAAAGAGTGTTGCTACTGTCCTGCCTTTACTTGCTCCTCACTGACTATGTCTATTGTTGCTGTTCTATCCTCTGATGCTCCATCCTCTGCTTCTGCCCCATTTTCTGCTGCCTTCAGGCTCCAGCTCCGTCAGCCTTCCAACTTGGACTCAATACCAATGGCTCTGTAGGGAGCTCAAGGCCTTCAGCACCAGCTGGTTTGGAGCTACTGAGTAGTTCATTGGTTCTCTGTCTCTTCAGATTACAGACAGCCATTATTAGACTATCCAGCCCCTATCATGTAAGCCAATTGCCTGAACACCCTTTATAGGTTATATATATTATATTGATTCTATTCCTCTATATAACCCTACCATAAACCCACCCTAGGCATGCTCTAGTTTATCTTAGCTCCTCCTCTTGTGACTTCTATAGATTTTTGGTTTTCAGATTACCTTTGCTATTCATATTTTTCCTTATATTTATTTGTTTATTTGTAGATGTGGATGGATGAATAGCTTATGTGGACCTTAGATGACAACCTGTGGGAAATGATTCTCTCATTACATCATGTGAATCTTGGGGCTCAAACTCAGACTGTTAGACTTAGCAGCAAATATCTTTACTCACTAAACCATCTCACCAGCCCTATTCATGTATACAAAATAATGAGTTTCATCATGATAATTTCATATACATATATAAGGCACTTTGATGATATTCAATCCCTTCAGTTGCCCTCTCCTGACTCCTTCTGTTCCAGTTTGTTTCTCTGTTGCTGTCATAAAACACTGTTCAAAAGCAGCTTGGGGAGGAAAGAGTTTGTTTGGCTTACAGGTTACAGCCCATCATCAAGAGAAGCCGAGGCAGGAACTGAAGCAGAAACCACAAAGGAACTCTGCTTACTTAGGCTTGCTCCCCTTGGTGGCCTCAGCCCAGGCCCGCCTGCTTAGGAATGGCACTGCCCACAGTAGGCTGGACCCCTCTCTATGAATTAGTAATCAAGAAAATTCCTCACGGACATAACCACAAGCCAATTTGATAGAGGAAATTCCTCAGTTGTGATTCCTTCTTCCCAGATATGGCTAACTTTGTTGACTGCTAACTAGTATATCTCTCTCTCGTTCCTTCTTTTCTAGACCTTGATATGATCCTACTGATGAGTTTAACCTCTTCAAGGAACTGCTCAATCCTTCATCCTTCAATTGGGCACATCCTTTGTAGATCTATGTCATATGTCATTGTCCCATGGCCAAGTTTACATCCCTCCCATCATCAAAATACCAGTGAAAATCTTTGCTTATGTAGACACAGAGCCATTGTTGAGACTGTACACCTCCACCTAACTCTGTTATCTAAATTATTTGTATTTATCTTCTTCCCAAGGACCTGACTCATGCATGCTTTTGTACTGAGCCATCCTTGCCTCAGGGTCCACCTCAAAGAACTAAAGGGACAAATCTGCCTCACAGGGCTGCTGGGGTCCTCACTTGTGGTGACGCTGGCAAAATGCCCAGCAGAATGCCAACAGCAAGGGTCTGCTCCATGCATGTGCTGGAGCCACTGGCCTAGTGAAGCTGTGCCTCCTGTAAACATGGCTTCTCTAAAGTCGCCGTGCAGTCTTTGCTCTGGCGCCATTTCCTTAGACTGGTGAACTGCACAATGGAAGTGGCAAATTATTTCTCATTTTTTTCTCTTCCTGCACCTGGCTATTCTTCTGTGTGATTTCATTCTTGGGGCAGAGGAAAGGAAACACTTTTTATTTTTTATTGTTTTTTATTAATTTTCAAGAATTTCGTGTGTGAGCACTATATCTGCATTGTATTTCTATCTCTCCTGGTCCCCCTGCAGCTCCTCCTCAATTTCCTATCCTCGTCTTTGATTATTATTGCTACATGTACATACATTTATAAATATATGTATACATACACACATATATAATGTATTGAGTCCATTTAGTGGTGCTTATGTGTACCTGTGTTTAGTGTGTACCTGTGTTTAAGGTTGCCCATTTAGGATTAGATGATCTTTTAGGGAGCTAATCCCAGGAGAAAATTGATTCTCCCTCCCTCAACATTACTGTGTACACAATCTATTTCATATAAAGTATACTCTCTTTTGTCTTTGACATCACTATAAAACTCACATTACCAAATAAAATACTTTTAAAATATTGTATTTATTTTCATTTTAGTGTAATGAGTGTATTGCCTGCATGTGTATAAGTGTGCTCATGTTGTGCAGTGCCCACAGAAGTCAAAAGGTGTAGGAGTCCCCTGAAACTGGGAAACTGGAGTTACAGATGATTGTTATTGGCCATGTGGGTGCTGGGAACTGAAACAGTTAGTGCTCTCAACTGCTGAAACATCTCTCTAGTCATCCTTTCTCCCCCACCCCCAGATATAATATTTTACCTCAGAAATAAAATTTTGACTGCTTAGCTAAAGTTTTAAGCTACTTTATTCCAATTTATAAATAATCCTTCAGCTTAAGTTTTGAAATGTTCTTCCAGAGCACAACATTCAAAATTTAATTGACAGATTAATCTCTTCAGGGTCTTGTTAGGTTAGTGATTCAGGGGGCTGGGGTGGGCCAGAATAGGGGTCAGGGTGAGGGCCAGGGTGGGCTGGAGTGAAACCCTGCCTAGAAGCCAGGATGGACCAGAGGCTGGAAGCTTAAGTGGGGGCCGGGTGGACTGTCTGGGGGCTGGGGTGGGACCAACAATTTTCCATGATCAATCTGCACCCAGTGATGGATGCTGGGACCACCCATAGAGTAGAAGGCTCCAGAGTTTTAGAAATGATTCACTCACAGACTATTTGGTTGCATTTCATTTAATTCATGCCAAGTGATAAACTCACTGGCTGAGAAAGCCAGGGAAAAAAAGAGAAAAGCAAGCCTTTCGACAAGGAAGAGAGATTAACAGGCTCTGAGGGCTGTGATGAGAAAAGTCAATGCAGAAAATAGAACTCCATTTTCAAAAGATTCAAGGAGACACCACCTCAGCCTTTTAATGCATTATATAAGAAGATGGGAAGGCTGAGAAAAAGAAGAACCTTTTATTAGTGTAGCAGTCCTGAACTTTTCAAATTTAATGTGTATCAGAATCACCCTAAGGCTTATTAAAATACAAATAATGACTCTAATATGGGACGGCCTGATAATTTGTATTTCTTTTTTCGTTTTCCTTTTTACTGATATATGTTCACTGCACAAAGTGAGGGGTTTCAAAATGTTGTTTTTGTTGGAGCACACCACACACTTGAGTACATTCACCTCCATTTCCTTCTTGTGAGCCCCCCTTTCCCTTCCCAGGCCTGGTCCCCAAGATCTCTGCATGAAGTGGCTGGGGAGTAGGTGACAGGTGACACCCCCAAATCAGTCAGTGCTATTTCAGTCTGTAAAGACAAAGATGGGAAAGCCCTATAACAGAACAAAGGAAAAATGAGACAAAATAATAGGAACAATTAAAATCCATTTGCTGTCCCAACAACTTAAACTATGAACACTTAAGACAGTGTCCAAAATAATTTCAACCTGAAAATTTTTTGAAGGGGGAACAGTTTGACCAAAACGGAGATGGAACAACTGTTTTTTCCTGTGGAAAAGACATGACTTTGGAAAGTCCTGAACTCCCAAGTTTAACTTCTCCACCCAGAAAGTTAGAGAGAATGTAGTCAGGTAATCTATTGGCAGGTACCTTAAAAAAGACGAGGACATTGAGAAATAACAACCACAGCTGCCCAAAGAAAATGGCCTTTCATCAGTTTCTAGATCAGGGAAGGATTTGAGAATCCCAAGACCCATGTAATTTATTTTACAGGTAAGAAAAACCTTTGTGGAGCTGGGGAGATGGCTCAGTCAGTAATGCGTTTGTTTTGCAAGGATGAAGACTTGAGTTGGATCCCCAGGACCCATGTGGGAAAAAAAAAGGAAAAGAGAGAGGAAGAGGAAGAGGAAGAAGAAGAGGAAGAAAAGAAGGAAGAGGAGGAGGAGGAGGAGGAAGAGGAGGAAGAGGAGGAAGAGGAGGAGGAAGAGGAAGAGGAGGAGGAGGAAGAGGAGGAAGAAGAAGAAGAGGAGGATGAGGAAGAAGAGGAGGAGGAGGAAGAAGAAGAAGAGAAGGAGGAGGAAGAGGAGGAGAAGGAGGAGGAGGAGGAGGAGGAGGAGGAGGAGGAGGAGGAGGGTGAACTGCCACACATGTGTGGTATCCCATGCTTGTGATCCCAGCACTGAGGAGGCAGAGACAGGGAATCCCTGGAGGTCCCTGGTCAGCCAGCCTAACCTACTTAGAGAATTCCAGGCCACTGAGAAAGACTTCTCAAAAAACAAGATGGAAGTACCTAGGGAAAGACAGGCAAGATCAGCTTCCGGCCTTTGCATGTACGCACACACACAGACACACTTCTTTTTTTCGGAGACAAGGTCTCCCTGTAGCCCCAGCTGACCTGCAACTCACTCTGTAGAGCAGGCTGGCCTGGATCTCCTAGATATCTGCCTGCCTCTGCCTGACTCCCAAGTGCTGGGATCTAAGGTGTGTGCCACCATGCCCCTGACCCCCTAAAATACAATTTTTAAAAGAGAAAACTGATAGACAAAGAGCTTTTGTGCTCAAGATCAAACTACTTGGTTGGTGGCACTCTAGCCCCTGTGCTCACCCACTCCAAGCAGCACTTCCACCCAGTGGTTCAGCTATAACCAGGTCCAGAGCCAGGGTGCGGAAGGCCCACCTGGAAACCAGCTTTACTGATGTACAGTGTGGGAGACCTCATCTTGACCCTCAGCCCACATGCCACTGACTCTTCTAGTTAATGGGAACAGAGGTGGCAGAGGCAGCAGCTGTCTCAGAGTAGGCCCTCATGAACTGCCCTGCTGTTTATAAGACTACTCTAAGTCATTGGCTCACCAGGGCCCCTTGGAAAACCGTGAGATAGAGTAAGCACATACTATGTATAGAGGTGGTCCACTTTTCCCCCTGGACCCCCAGAAGAGGAAAGAGCCCTTCCTTCCCAAATGCTTCATGGTGTACAGCTCTCAGATCAGTCATGTGTAGCCATGTCATCAAAGTGTCCCTCTAGGCTTTCAGGACAGGGTACCTTTGCCAGACAAGTTGGACCCTTCAAGGATGAAGCTTCCAGGCCACAGGTGAGGTGGTAACATGCAAGGAAGCCTCACACTGTGTAATGGCTTTTTGGTGCCCTGCCTCCTAGTTCAGGGATCTTTTCTCTCTTGACTACACTTCTATTAAGACAGAGCATCTCAAAATAAGCTAAAGGCTGCTGTAGAATTGTCACGCAAAAGCGGAAGGTTTGGAATCTGTGTTCAGGTCACTCTGCTGTGAGTGAACGGGGCATTCTCTAGGGGTCTGAGGAGAGAACTCAGTTGGGAAAGTGTTGGCCTTGCAAGCATGAGGACCTCATTTTGTTCTCTAGAACCCTTATTAAAAAGCAAACAGACAAAAGTCAGACACGCTGCTCCCACTTATAATCTCAGTGCTGAGAAGATGGGTAGAGGAGGCTCCCAGGGTCTTGCTGGTTGGACAGCCTAGCCTACTTGGAGAGCTCCAGGCCTGTGAGAGACCCTGTCTCCAAAAACAAGGCAGACCATGCTTCAGTCTGAGGAAGAACACCTGATATCCTCTAGCCTCCACGTGCACACACGTGCACACACATGTGCATATATGCCTGTACATACATGTAAACATACAAAGAAGAGACCATCTATATAGCCATACAATACCTCAATTTCAATTCACAGGAGACTCAATTGTGGTGCTGAACACTGCAAAGGTGTCCGGAATCCATCCCAGAAATACGTATTCAATTATTTTAGGATATATTCTGACCATTCTCTAGAGGTCTGAGGAGACAGCTCAGTTGGGAAAGTGTTGGCCTTACAAACATGAGGACCTCAGTTTGATCTCCAGAACCCTTATTAAAAAGCAAACAAATAAAAAGCCAGGCAAGCTGCTCCCACTTATAATCTTAGTGAAGAAAGCTACTGGTAGCCTGGGAGACCCCCATTCAGGAAAGCCGAATCCTTAACTATAGTCCAGAGAGGAATTTCAGGACAAGCCAGAGTGGACAACCTAGTGAGTTTAAATAGTCATGTAGAGCATCATATAGGACAGAGACGGTACACAGTCCCAAGCACAGTGCAGGCTTCTCGAGACTTGTGCTCAGTTGTGCTTACAACAGCCATGTATGATCCTGTGGCTTTCTGAGGCACATCATTCAAAGAATCTTATTTACAACAAAGTCTAAATCGCTTAAAATTTTAAGTAAAGTTTAAAAGTTAAGTAAAAATATATGAACTGGCTCATTCTTTAAAAAAAAAAATCTAAAATAAATAAAAAGGAATTTTATTTGTAACTGAAACTGTAAGGTGGATTTTATGAGGAATACTCTTCAGATTTCGGGATGAGCAGAGTAAAAATGGTAAAAAGGAAGGTGACAAACATTCTGGCTCCAAGTGAGCACAGTTCGCTTTGAACGTCTTTGAGATCCTTTAAAGGAAACACTCATTATGACGTAGGCGAGTGTGTCTCTATCAGTTGTGTTGAATTTTCTTCACTCTCACAGGAAAGGTAAACTGCATCCTCGGAGAGACTCCCCCACCTTCTCGGATCCTCTGAGCTTCCTATCTCCATCCTGTAGCAGGGCCACAAGGCTTCCTACAACGAGGACCCACGTTTCCATAACAGAATGAAACCCAGACTTCTGGCTCCCAGTTAAGGGGGAATGTGTGCCAGTGAGGGTCCCTCCCCTTACAAGTCGGGGTCAGCACCCTACCCACAACTCCCGAGTTCAGTGAGCATGGGAAATGTGGCTGGTGCAACTGATGAACTGAATTTTTAATTTTTAAGTTTTATTTTAATCCTTTAAAAACAGCCATATGTAGCTAGTGGGCAATATGTTAGACTGTACGGCATAGGTCTACTGTCTAAGACATATTCGATGCTGCTTTACCATGTGTGAATGTACGTAGATGTGTGTACATGTTTGTGTGTATGCACATGTGCAGGTACATGTGAACATGAGTGTATTTCCCTGAAGTCCAGGGGTCATCAAGGTCTTCCTTAGTCACTTTCCATCTTAGTTTTAAGCAGAGTTTCTCACTGAACTCACCTATTCGGCTGCACTAGTCACCCGTCAAGCCCCAGGAATCCGTCTGTCTACCGCCTCAGCTCTGAGAAGCAGACTCAGCTTCTGGCTTTTTTACATGGGTTCTGGGGATTGAACTCAGGTCCTCATGCTTGTATGACAAGAACTTTACCCACCCAGCCATCTCCCTAGCCCCTCAGTCTTGCAATATTGTAGAGGGCAACTCAGGTAAAAAGTTGACAGCACACAAATAGAAAGAGAATGCCTTTTTCTGGATGTATCCAAAGGAAGAAACAAAAATACCTGTGGTGGCCTCACTCAACTAGAGGCACAGCATAGTCTGGGTAAAAGTTAAAATCCAATGCCAGTTCTGTTTGGCAAGCACACCTCCGAGGCTGGTCCTGGGAGTCAGGCAGAAACATCTCAAAGACCATCCTGTCCCAGAGTTCCCAGGACTTCCTGGCTTCTTTTGTATCAGGTTACTCTGACTGTCACATTCCTGTTATATTAGCACTTCCTGGTTCCATAAATACTAGAAACAGACATTTAAGATCCCTCAAACCAAGCTGAGCAAAACACAAGGCTTTGTTTTTAGTAACTTGACCTTTTGAACCTCCTGGAGTGCTCATTCAAATGTGTCAAGAGGGCTGGGGTTAAAGTTGAAAAGAATCTGAAAAGGCAACCATGTAAAAGCAGGATACAGATCATGAGTTATACAGTAAAGGGCCAGTTTAGGTCTGCAGTAACTTATGAACCCATTCAGGCCGGAGGAACTGCAGTGAGCTGAGTCTACCAGGTCCCATTGTCCCATTCCTCTCCCTAAGCCTCCCTGGGGTGACCACTGGGGAGAGCAGCCTTCTCTCCCCCAAGTCCACCTGGGGCCAGAAGCTCACTCTGTGTGCTCTTCAAGTTATTTACCATCTCCGGCCACATTTCCCTCACATTCTAATGAGGTCACTCATAATCCCAATGAATGGATGCTTGTAAGATGTCTAATAAGGGTTCATTTGTTCTTAAAAATATTTTTATTTATTCCTTTGTATGTGTATATTGCCAACATGTATGTGAGTACACCTGTGTTGTTGCGCTGCTCACGGAGGACAGAAGAGGGCATTGGTTCCCCTGGAACGGGAGTTATGGACAGTTGTCAGCTGCCATGTGGGTACTGGGATTCGAACCCAGGTCTTCTGCCAGAACATTCAGTGTTTTTAATTGCTGAGCCATCTTTCCAGCCCCCAGGGACTCATTTCTTAATCCACCTATGCTACTGTTACTAGTGACATTCAAGTGAAGACTGTCCTCTACCACACATTTGACCTTCGGTCTAGTCCCTTGTCTTCTCTGAGCTACACTGTATGTTCATACTCAGTATGTTCACTGAAGACTGAGACTATGGCAATCATTCTTGGAGTTGTGGAGATGACATGAAAACCTTTATGACTGTGGCATTGGTCAGGAATAGAAGGACAAGTGCTAACGTGTGGGTCTCCATGGGCATCTGTTGTGTACCAGTCATCCCAGAAAATGGAAAGCAGCCGAACAGGTCCTCAGGTGGCTCAGATTGCCTCTGGGAAGAACTCCCAGGAGACTATGTCAATGGCAGCTCATTTATTGAAACCAAGATAGGAGTTTACATAGGGAGGCCTGTCTGGCCATTACTGAAGGCGGGAAAGCTCAAGGTGCAGTCTTTTAGGTAAAAGCGGGAAGGTTCTAGGTCTGATGTGGCTTATAGCATGGGAAAAGGGAGCTAAGTAAGAATTAAGGAATGAGGAAACAAAACCTAAGATCTGGCTTTGGTCTGCGGTGATCTTTATGGGGCCTGGGTCATAGCCTCAAGACAGAACAGGTGGGACACCTGCTGTCCCTTCAGGATCTCTGGGGTCACATGCCCGCTCAATGTCTTTTGCAATAGGCCTAGGCCCCACACTAAAGAAAGAGATGTCATCTAGCTTCTCAAAGAGATTCATGTAGAGCCTCAAGGCTCATTAACAGTCCTCTAGCTGTTCTAGCAGGAATGAAGGTATGCTAAAGAGAGATATTTGTGTCCCTACTTTTGATTATCAGGCTATTGAGAGACAATGGGCCCCAAGGAATTGGAATTTCCCCAGGAGTCTCATGCTGGGAGAAGGAAAAGTTTCAAGCCTGGTGCCAGCCAGAAGGAGAGCATGTCTCCCAGGAGATTTTACACAGTTCTAAACTTGTCAGACTTCCTGTTCAGGAGAGACTGGAGCTGAGACAAAAATGAGTCAGGGATGGGTAGGACCACACCCTTGACCAACACTGCTCAGCTAAGCACACCTCTTGATCTCTATTTAAACCAAAACCTCATGCCAGGACCCTGGAGATGAACTCGGAGGACACTGGACCTCTGTGCTCCCTTCCCACATTGTCCACCTTGAACACACCTCATTTCTGTGCTTTCTACTATTACTTGTTTGTTTAGTTGGTCTGCTGAGGGAGGATAGCTGAGCCTCACCCTTTGGGGCTGCCAGACTCTTGGCTCTAACCCTAACAACACTGGTCAAGTCTGTACGTCCCATCTCATCTTGAGAAATCACCCCAATCTCAGATAAGACAGGCTGTCCCAGCTCATTCTTGCTTAGATGAGAACCCAGAAGATTTTGGAAGCTGCCAAGAAAGTTGGCAGAGATTAAAGGGTCTGTGGTGTGGTTCTACCTTTTCATGGGTTCAGGAAGTATTTCTTGACAGGTCTTTCTCTGGCAAGAAAGGGCCAGGCAGGAGTCAGACGGCTTCCACTCCTGGTCTGAGAACGCTGCCCTGCTGGGGTGTATACAGGAGATGATCTTGCCTCTGTGACCATCCCTTCCCTGTTTTCCAGACTTCCATGCCAGTCGCCACCTAGGCATTCCTTCCATCCACACACAAATGCCGTTTTGGTGTTTCTGTTTCTTTGCTTTGAATTAACATACAAACTAATGAGTTTGTTATAGCGTTTTATAAATGCTCTAAATGCTTTGCTTTCGTTGATCCCCTTCCTCATGCCCCCCCCACCCCCTGACCCCTCCACCTGGTCCTAAACTCACCACAGTAGATGCCCTTCTGCTTTCAAGTCACATTTATTCTATTGCCCACTGGGAGCCATCCACCTTATTTTCTTGAGATAGGACCTGTCGCTGACATGGAACTCACAAGAAGGCTAGGCTGGCTAGCTAGAGCGCCCTAGGGATCTTGCTGCCTCCACCTCCCAGTACTGGATCTGTAAGTACATGCGCATACTTGATTTTCTACCTGGACTGTAAGGATTGACCTCAGGTCTTCACACTTGCATGCCAATCACTTTACCAACTTAGTTAGCTCTCAAGCCTCAAGCCTCTACTATCATTTTTTCCTTAAGACAGAGTCTTCCTGTGTAGTCCAGGCTGGCTTCTCAGAGATCCACCTGTCTCTGCCTCCCCAATGCTTAAAGGCACGTTCCACCACTGGCTATTATTCTGTTTCTTTCCTTCCTTTTCAATCCTTCCTTAGGACCCCTCACCCTAGGGTCCTGGTTGCAGTTTTGTGACCTGTACCCACCTACACACTTAAAAATTAGAGTCTAGGATCCATAAATGAGAGAAAACATGCAGATTGACTTTCTGAGTTTGAGATACTTGACTTCACATGATCTCTAGTTTTATCCATTTTCCTGCAGAATAGGTGATTTCATTTGTCTTTAACTGCTGAATAAAATTCCAGTGTGTGTGTGTGTGTGTGTGTGTGTGTATTTATGTGTATGTGTGTATGTGTGTATGTGTGTGTATGTGTGTGTGTATGTGTGTATGTGTGTGTATATGTGTGTATGTGTGTGTATGTGTGTGTGCATGTGTATGTATGTGTGTGTATGTGTGTATGTATGTGTGTGTATGTGTGTATGTATGTGTATGTGTGTATGTGTGTGTATGTGTGTATGTGTGTATGTGTATGTGTGTGTGTGTGCATGTGTGTATGTATGTGTGTGTATGTATGTGTGTGTATGTATGTGTGTGTGTGTATGTGTGTGTATGTGTATGTGTGTATGTGTGTGTGTGTATGTCTGTGTGTGTGCGTGTGTGTGTGTATCTATCGAATTTTCCTTATCCACTCCTCTGCTGGTGAACATATGAACATATCATGCTTCCGTTTCTTAGGCATTGTGAATAGCGCAGCAAGAAGCATTGTGCAGTGGTAGGAGATGTATCTCAGTTGGCAGAATGCTTGCCTAGCACATACCAAAACCTGGTTTCCTTTCCTAGTATCACAGAAACCAGCTATGGTGGTGCACACTGTAATTCCAGTAGTTAGGAAGTAAAGGCAGGAAGATCAGAAATTAAATACCACCCTCAGCTATGCAGGGCTGTAGGCTAGCCTGGAATATAAGAGACCCTGTCTTAAATAAATACATAAATAAATAGCATTACAAAGTAAACATAGATGTACAAGCATCTCTGTGGTAGGCCTTAAAACAGAGTCATTCACTGGGTCCCTTTTGTCTGACCCACTCTCACTTGATGTTGATGTCATTGCTTTGGGGTCAGGCCCCTGAGGACTAATTCCAGAGTTTGTATAACAAAAGCTAGGTAGGGTGGTAATCTGGGGATTTGAGGTTGGAGCCCTTTTGCTCATGTTTGTGTTGGTTTCTTACAGCTGTCTTTCCTTTAACTCTCACTAAATTGTCCTCCACCCACATTCCTGCCTCTTAGATTGATAGTGTGGGCCTCCCTGTGAACCTATCACTCTTGGCTTCCCCTTGGGTTTATCCAGGGAAAAGATTTAGCAGATAAAAGGGCTAAGAATCCATTCAGGTTACACACTGGCGCGACTCTCTCCTGAGGGTCACTAAGGGCTGCGTTGCTGGGCATGTCACTGCACCTCTTTGGATGATCATCCTGGCAAAACCCAGATATTCCAGACTATTATCTCTCTGTTCAGTGTTGGTCTTTGAAACTCCTCTGCCACTGTTAACCTGGGGTCACAGCCATGTCGCTCTTCCCCGCTCATTTTCATACCGAGTCTCTGTAATAAACCTTGCAGCCGGACCAGCAAGATGGACCAGCTGGAAAAGGTGCTTTCCATGTAGCCTAGCAACCTAAGCTCATTTCCTACAACCCTGAACAGATGCAAGGAGAAAACCCACTCTGAGAAAGTGTCTCTGACCTCTACATGGATGCTATATACATACACAAACACACACACGTGGTAAATAATAACGAATAAATTTTAAATACACTTTCCTTGAAATTGACTAGTGTCAGAGAACCATCTTCTTGATTCCCCAAATGGTAGTTTTCATTTTTGCTTTAATGTATGAAATTTTCTATATAGGTTTCCAGTGGTGGGTGTATCAACTCAGGATATGAATGGCAGGGGAGGCAAGAACACGATCACAGCACCATCACCCAGAATCCACCACAGTCTAGAACCCTTCCATATGCATGGTGGGAGAGCAGTGAGGGTGTGCAGAAAGGTTCACCCCTGTGCCATGGCTCTAGAAGGAACCAGCCAAGCCCTCTAGCAGCAGCAACAGAAGGACAATTCCCATCTAGTGTATTTTCACAAATGCTTGGATGATGATTTTACAGCTTCAAGGTTCCCTAATCCCTGTGCGCCCCCCTCCCCTCCCACCACCGATTGCACTCTGCACGTGAAAACCAGTCCCCACGCTGTGAAGCCCTGAGCAGCAGCCTCTGGAAGAAGGTAGGTTTAAGGGGCGAGACATTTACTAGGGGTTTTAAACATCTAAGACTTTTTTTAAAATATGGAAATTGTATCAATTTTCTTCCAAGTCAGTCCCCATTAAAATACATCAAAAGTCATAGATATGATTGGTAACTTGTATCTGTTATATATATATATATATATGCAGATATGTATTTGTATCATATGTGAAATATTAATATTATATTAGCTATTTCCCTCAATACTGTGACCAAATACTTTACAAAAACAGTGTAAAGAATGAAGGGTTTATTTCAGCTCACAGCTTGAGGATACAGTCCATCAAGGTGGGGAATTATTGTGGCAAGGATCTGAGGCAGCTGGTCACATGACACCCTTAGGAAGCAGAAGGTTGAATACTGGTCCTCAGCTCATTTCTTCCTTTTCTCCTTCTGATTCAGTCCAGGGCCTCAGACCATGGGATGGTGCACCCACATTCAGGCTGGTTCTTTTCAGCTAATCCTTTCTGGACATGCCCTCATAGATACACTCAAACGTATGTCCCCTAGGTAATTCTAAATGCAATCAAGTTGACAGTGAAGATTGACCTGGCCAGATCTGCATGTGTATATATGTTGATGCTGCCTGTGTTTACAAAGCCTCTCTTCAGCCTGCTTTCATTAGTTCCACCCCCCCTGCCCTCCCCTGGGCACATGCGACTCTTTCTGGATGGTTTAGCGCTAACATTTTGGGAACTGTGACACAGTCTTTCAAACTTTGAGGACAGAGCTAGATAGTTAAGAGAAAAAGAGCCTATCAACTCACATTTCCCTGATGTTCATTAATTTACAAAGAAAGTTATTTCTTAAGCTTGCTATTTGAGGGTCCAAAATACTGAAATTTGGACAAAATCAGGAAGTCTGGATTCACCAAAGCTTTGATTGTCTATCAGTCAAATCTTGCGTGGTAAGTTTTTTTTTATGGCTTTGAAGTTTCCTTTTTGTCATTTGAGGATGTCAAAAACAAACATTATCTATGCTGATACAAATCTTTTTATTTGGAGAAAATGGAATTTAAAAGAATAAATTTCTCTGAAGAAACATTGGTTCTTAAAAGTCCAAGATCTTCAGTGGGAGTTGGAGGGAACACGGGAAGGTCAAAGGGCGGGCAAGGGTATGTGATCAAATATATCACACACGTATGAAATGGCACGATAAAATGTATTATTATGTTTATAATCAATACATGGAATAGAAATTAAAATTTTAAAACCTCAGACCCTATCACATGGGAGTCCAGCAGTGGGAACACCGCAGACTCCTTCTATGGTAATTTGGGAGACAAAGCACTGCTCAACCATGGGGACGGCACTGGGCTCATTTCTACAGAAAACGATAACTCGAAAAAAAATAAAACAAATGAGCGATAAGTGCAGGCTCCTGTTTGGAAGGGTGGAGTAGCACCTCAGAGGACCCGGGAAGTAAGAGAAGTCGGGAGACTGAGTCTAAGGAAGCCCAGGCGGGGTCTGGAAGAGAACAGCTGAAGACTGTAGACGTGACTCAGTTGGCAAAGTACAAGCATGTGGCCCTGAGTCTAAACCCCAGAATCCACGTAAAAGCTGGATGTAGTGGCATGTGCTTGTAATCCCAGTTCAGGGATCGGGGCGGGCAGAAACCGGAAGATCCCTGCGGCCAGCCAGTTTAGTCTACTTAGCAAGCCCCAGCCCAGTGAGAAATTATGTCTCAAAAAAAAATGAGAGCAATGATGAGGAATGACACCCAAGGTTGTCTTCTGGCCTCTATGTTCATGTGCATGTACACACACACACACACACACACACGTACACAGAAGTGATCTAGGAAGCTGCCATGCCTCTAATCAAGATGGTTTAGAGCTACCCTTTACCATGTGACATTAGCTTTATTTCAAGGTCTCAGGCAGGAGATTCTAAGAGTCAGAACAAGATCATATGCTACAGCGACAGGGTGAAGGAATGGTCTACCACCTTCCACTGGCTTTCTGAAGTGGGGAGAAAGTTAATATAGCACCCCCATGAAAGGGCATGCAGCAGAAAGACCTTTCATCCTACACAGGATGACTGGGTGCTGACCAGCTTCCAAACCTAAAAACATAAACCCCAAAAAGTATCCCCTCTGTGTTCTAAGCTTGGGTTTATTGCTTTCATTAAGGAGGTCCTGTGGTCATTGATTCTGTTATTTTTAAGCACAGATGAAAATTCTCTGTCCTATAACATGCAGAGCTAGAACTGGCATCTGAGTAGATTTCCAGCCTATGTGGGAGCCAGTGCTAGAAGTGAGAGCACTGAAGCAAGAGCAAACAGCACGGGCCTCGGCCCTTCTGCTTAGAGCCACGTCCCCAGAAGCAGTTCACTTCGTTCTATCCCCATTTCCTCCTCTATACAGTGGACCTGATGAATACTGCTCACTTCTTAGACTGCTGTGACGGCTAAATGCACCTGTATAAAGCACTGGACATTGTCACCGGCAGAGTTTACCCTCCCTCAGCCATCACTGTACCTCTTTTCCTTAATGAGTCATATAGCAGGGTTATCTATCAGTGGAGCTCAAAATCCTCTGTGGTAGGCTCTCCTTGTTCAGGCCACCATTTCCCAAGATGTGTTGCTTACAGAGATCTGAATGGAGGATTAAAGATTATAGTTCAGTGGTAAAGAGCCTCCTTAGTGTGTATAAGACCTAGGTTCAATCGCCAGTGCTGGAAGAAAACACCTTAGAGCCGTGAGGAACCAGTCATTGACATCACCCACTAGAAAGAATAGGCTTATTTCCTGTGTCTTGCTACCCTAACCCTCCCCATTAGGACACCTACATGTGACTTTCCTATAACTTATGCCATAATGGGTCCCCATGCTCCCCAACATTTTATCCATTTTGTCTGAATTGATTTGAAACTAACATTTTAAACATCATTGGTTCATATGATGCAGACATTCTTACTGGTCTCTCAGTTCTAGAAAAGGTCCCCCTTTTGGTGGAACATCAGTATTGATCTGCGGTCTGGGAGGACCATCAGGAGACATTTTTATTGCTCTCTGCTATTGCCAAAGTGCTGACATTTTCAGAGAAGCTAATTCTGCCCCCAGCTGAATGTGATGCAGGAAGGAGAAAAATCAAGAAGTTTCCCAGCAACAGGGAATGTCCAATGAACTCAGGAAGGATGGACAGAGGCCATGATAGGCCTTTATTGCCATACCCTGGGCTTTTCCCAGGGCTTTTTCCACCTACTTCTTGCTCTTCTTCCTATTGATAAGCAGTGATGTGTTGCTTCATGTATAGAAAATGAATGATCGACATATGTTACATATGCATGCGTGAAAACATCACAGTAAAACCCATGATTTTATACCATACCATTAATAGGACCTCATCGGAATGATTGCTGAAGCCACGGAGGTATACTGCAACAGAGTGTCAAGAGGGAGCCAAGCAGCCTCAGAGACACAGAGAGCTCTGGTTCTCTCTTGGAAATCTACTTAAAAAGCCAAACAAAAGGCATGATGGAAAGTATTGGCTTGAAATGTGCTGGTGGCAGGGGGAACAGAAGAGTATCTCGAGTAAAAAGGAGGAACAACCCCATAACAGCATTTTGAAGTGTCCTCAGCCTGTCCCACAGAACTCATGCTTACAGAATATTCCATCAACCTCTTACCAACTCAAACACAGTGGTCATAACGCTCTGTAAAGAATTAGAATGGTCTGTAACTCTTAGAAACCCAGGGCTTCTGAGGGGGGCAGTGTATGTACACCTTTATATGTGGGGGTTAATTGAATTGACTATCTTCACCACTCTGTGCTGCCGTGGAGTCACTGTGGCTATGATGTCATCATGGAGGGACAGTGTCCCCTAGGAACACTGAAGCAAAGGATGGAGGTAAATACCGCCTTCGTTATGCATTTCTGTCCTGATGTCATTGTCATCTTTATCTGACCTTACCTGCCATCTAGTTACATCCCCCTGTGAAACATTGAAAGGTTTAGACATTGCAGGCCCGGATGCCATTCTTAGCTTCACACACATGAAAGGCATACATGTGTTCAAGCATTGTTTTGATTTTTTTGAGATAGGTTCTCATATAGCCCAGCTGGTTTGAGACTTGCTGTGTAGTTAATGATGACCTTGAACTCCTGATCCTGTCTCTGCCTCCCACGTGCTGAGATCACAGTCACACATGACTTGGGCATCTATTCTTTAAGACTGACCACAGCCTACCATCTCTCATCTTCCTCTTCCCATTCTTTGTATGTTTATTATGTAGTTGCCATAGTTATTTATAACACAGATAAATAAAAGCTCTACTGATGGGAAATCTTGGAAGAGGACAAACAACAGAGCTATTCAAATTGAACACCCCAGAGTGTAAGATCTGGATGTGTTGAACCATCCTTGGGAGCCATCTCCAGCTCTCAGTTCTGTGGTGCCAGGGCTTTCCCATATTCCAGGGATTGAGTGACAAAACCCAATAGACAGAACATAAAGGGCACGCCTCTTCTAAACACCAGGCAGGCTCTCTGGATGCAAACAGAGCTGGAAAGGTGCCCCACTCACTGCTGGAACAAGGCCAGCCAGAGAGTCAAGACAAGCACTGGTAGTGTTTAGGGCTCACAGCGATTAAACACTCTTCTCAGTTTCTAGGGACATGGTTGAACATCAACACCTCCTTCTCACTTACGTGCTGACATTTTCCTTAAGATCCTGAACCCCACACCCAAAAGCCCAGAAAGTAATCACTGAGGATTGTTTCAGGGTCCCGTGTTTATTAATACACCTTCCTCTTCAGTTCAGAATGTTTTTAATCTTGTAAATCAGTAACTAACCGAGGTGATTGCTGCTGATTTTAAATACTTCATGTTGCTTTTAATGGGTTTTACAGAGCTGGGATCTGATGAGCATACATGTAATAAAAACACATCCTCCTATCATTTTTTCTCCTTAAACACATTTTCCTTGTTCAAATTGGCAAAAAATCCAGATACTTATGGAGTATGTTCTTTTGCTGTTTATATTCTTCCTGGCAGACTTCCAGAGAGCATTTAGCAGCATATTAATCAGTCCGAATGGGAGCTCTGCAGACCACCGAGTTTTCCTACTGCACCTGAAGACGCAACTGACTGCTTACAATTCTCATTGAGCCAAAAATGTATTTTTAACATAAAGTGAGTTCACGGGTTGAATATGATCCCCTCCACTTCCGGGTAACAGGTGAGGCTGCTTACAGAGCTCATCAGCCCTGGGTACGCAAGCAGACAGTCACTTGTTCTCCACACACATTCAGGGATAAATTCTTTTTGTATTCTCAGGACATCTTAGACACTCCCATCAGAATTGCTCATACATTTGTAAGATGAACAGGGAACTGAAAATGGCCTGGTAGGCTCAGTTATCTCTTTGTGGGTGATGACTTCTAATGTAGGTAACAGGGACAATCCAGACTGGAATGAAACAAGCTGCTATGCTGTACAAACGTTAAAGTGGAAGGGGAAAAAAATGGAATAAAAGGATAAAATTGATCTGGCATATGTTTTTACAAGAGAATCCAAAAAGTCATTGTATCTTCCTTTATCAGATTTGACATGGGTGTTGGGGATATCATATGTTGTGGCTTGAATGTGAAATGCCTCCCGCAGGCTCATGCATTTTAATGTCTGGTCCCCAGTGGGAAGCCCTGTTTTGGAAGGTTGTGGAACCTTCAGGAGGTGGGGCTTCTCCTTGGAGGAAGTGAGTCACTGGGGGAGGGCCTTGAGATTTTATAGCCTCGCCCTGCTTCCTGTCCACTCTCTGTTTCCTGATTACAAATATAGCTAAGCACAGTGGGTTCACGCCTGGATGTGTTCAAAGCCAAAGTAAACACAGCCAAGACATAACAAGAGTGGAGAAAGATTTATTACCTGCAGAGGCAAGGAAACATGGGAGTCATTCCCAAAGCAATGTTTTCCTAGGGCAAAGTAAACATGGGGAGTTTATTCAGGGGGGTATACATATACATATAGTGAGCCCATTTCTAAGCATGCTCAGTTTACAGCATAAGCTTTAGCTGACAATAAAACAAAGGATATTTTGAAGGTACATTAACACAGAAGTCTGCCCCTCAAGGTCCTGCTTAGTCACTAACAGGAACACAATGTGACCACCCACTGCAAACTGCTGCTGCCAGGACCTTCCTTAAACACTGAGCCAAAATAAACCCTTCCTTCCTTAAGTTGCTCTTTGTAGGGTATTTGGTTATAACAACAAGAAAATAACTCATACATCATATGTGTAGCATAATTGACAGCCTTTTTCCACTATAAGCATGCTATGTTTTAGGATACTTCCAAGAAGAATGTTCTAGTCCTGCCTTGCTTGCTTTTCCTGTGTCATAAGCTGACTGTGTGAATTGCCAGGTCTCAGTTACACAAAGGAAAGGACGATCAATTGCATTAAGGAGTATAAATTCAGCACGGCTGCCTCTCAGGTCCCAGTGTAGCACAGCCTAGAGTGTGCCCTGCTCAGGCAGATATAATTCTAGAAGGAATATCTACTTTTTGACAGCATTGACATATCAGCAAAATTAAGCCTATAAACATAAGCATTTTTTAAATTAGCCATGTATGTGTGTGTAAGACATCTGCAAGCAAGCAAAGCTATATTCTGAAACCCATGGTTTAGTTCACAAATGTCCTCCAACAAACTTCTGAGCATGCTACTTCTTTAAAGGTACATCTTGCATACAAGAAAGACCCACATGCTTGGATTTTTTTTCCCGTCTAGCTTTGCTTGGTTCTCAGAAACTGAAGAAGTTTATCCCCCACGGTCTGTAATGAGGCCTCCAGTTCCACTGCCTCCTGCAACCCTCCTCCTGAATCACAGAAGCATCAGCACACAGCATGCCAGGTGCTACTTTCAAATTCTCAGACATACTAGAATACATTAACACAAACATTAAATCAAAACAGCAAATTAATGATCAATGCCAGGGAATCTAGACTTGACAATGTCTGACTGCTCAGGGGCTGTTCTCACCATTCCAGAGATGGGACAATCCAATGCTGGGGTTAGTTGACATGTTAGCTGTTGGTTGATATTCACATGAATTACAGACCAAAATTCATCTCCTTTACCCAGCATCGTGCCATTATTTCCTCCGGCTTGTTGGATAATGACATACCCAAACACTGACTTCTTCTATGTGTCACCATGCTGGTGTGGACCCTGGCCGTGAGCCCAATTCCACATTACGTTGCATGACAACCATTTGTCATTTTCATTCCTTTATCTCTTTTTCTTTTTCTCTGCTATCTGGAAACCATTCACTACAGGAAATTGATAAAACTCTTTGTGCTCAGGTGCAACTTTGCTAGAGATGCAACATAGTGGAGGGACATTCCGTGGGCCTGGGTCACCACCAACCTTGCCATCTATGTGGCTCATCCAGGTCCCATGTGCTGCCACCCCCTTTCTGTTGGCCGTAGGGTTTTTCACTCAGGCACCAGTGTGAACATTATGATAGGCTGTTGTTTCTCACTGTGAGTTCACACATCATGAGCAAGCAAAAGGGACTTTGTTCTCCTAAACTTCAGAGTCCAAGGAATCCAACTCCTCTGTGTCATCTTGAGCAGTCAAGCTTCCAAAAGCTAATGAAGGTGGCTAGCTGCCATGAAGAGAAAAATAAAAACCAATGTATATCATTTAAATATCTCAGTGACTGAGTGTCTTACCTTCCCCACAGGGCTTGCCAGTTCTTTTCTTACAATGTCAAGGTAAGAGTGAAAAAAATTCTGTTTATCTCTTGGCAAGGGCACTGCAAAATTGATTTGATCTAGAGGATCCTTGGGAGATACCTTCCTGGGTGCCAGGTGCAGTTGTCTGTCCAAGATAAACCCAGATGACATTCCTGAGAAAGTTCCAGAAATCACAGAAGCCTGATTAAGGCGATATGTTAGCAAAGGAAGTAAGGAGTTACCAAAAGAAAGCAGGAAATGATTTATCTATCCACAGGGGAGATAGATGCTGCTAGAAATTACTGAATAAAACTTCACCCTTCGGTTCAGAAAGAAAATTGGGGAAAAGCTTCAGAAGCAGATCTGGGAACTTGCCCGTGCTGATGGAAGCTGAATATGCAGGAGGAAGCTTCATCACAGTGAAGCCTGGCCTCATTTGACAGAACAAGGAACTCAGATCTAGTCATAGGTGGTAGAAAGTACGAGAGTTGACCACAGCCCTTGCATGCTGAGCACAAGCATTCATCTCTTTCTGCTTCTCGACTCTGAATGCAACGTGGCCAGCTGTCTCACCATTCTTACCACTATGACTTCCCCATCATGATGGACTGTGTGTTAGTTACTTTCAGATGTTGTGACAAAAAACCCACCATAACCAAAGCAACTTACACAAGGAAGAGTTTATTTAGCTAATAGTTCCAGAGGGATAGGAGTCCTTCGCTGCTAGGAAGCACAGCAGCAGGAGGCAGCCAGAGCAAAAAGCCTTCAAGCAGGCACAGAAAGTAGAGAGACAAGCTGGAAATGGGGAAAAGCTTTGAACTCTCAAAGCCCACTTCCAGTGACATGCTTCTAAGAAAGACTGCACCTCCTGAGCCTTCACAAACAACACCACCAACTGGGGCCAAGTGCTCAAATACTTGGAGACATTTCTCATTCAAACCACCACAGACTGTGGTAGGCAGACTGTAAGCAGACCCTTCTTTCTTCAAGTTGCTTTCATCAAGTATTTTGTCACAGCAATAAGGAACCAATCACCTTCTTTACAGCTCTATCTGTAAATACTGCACATTGTTGGGTGCTTTATTTTCAGCAAAATGAGTCTTCCAGGAACACATTTCCATTCCTAACAAACATCCACAGGCAGTTGTGGATTTGTTGTGTCTCCTTCACACTATCTAAGGACTCTGTCATGTAGGATCTACTGTTGTTTGTAACACTCCTAGGTTGGAAATTGATTCTGACTGTCTCTAGAATTCAGGAGGGGAAAGTGACTGGCTCAGCTATACATTTGCATACATGAATATGTAGGAGGAAGCTGGGCTCTTCCACGGAAAGAGGATTTTGTTGTTACTGCCCTCTTGTTATATGTTACAGAACCATCTGAGAACTTGCTGGAAAGAATTCTACATCCAGGACCAACTTCAAGGTCCACTTCTAATCCTATGCAAGGAAGAGGGGAGGGCCCTAAATGAGGCTTTAAAACCCAATCTCCTGCCCTGTCTCTAAGATTAGCAGCATGGCAAAGCTCAGAACATTGGCACAGGAAGGGATAAGCAGCAGAGACTAGGAAGAGTTTCTCAAAGTGACTGGAGATTAATTTGCATATTGATAGACATGGGCTTAGATGTCTGCTGGCCACACAGATCCTGGGACAGGAGGCCCTGAACACAGCCAGGACATACAAAACAACCAACTGATTCGACACAGGAAGCACTTGGGACTCCAGGGATCTCTTGTCATCTCTCAGCAAGGGAGGCACAAGCAGACACTGCTTAACCTTGTCATCCGCACATTGGTTACTGCTTCCCACACCCACGACGTGGCTACCTGCTAGCCCACAGCCCTGATAGAGCCTACAGGAGAAGGCTGCCCTTGAACTTCACTAAAGTTTTAATGAGGACAGCAGTTTCCTGAGAGCCCTGACCTGTCCATGTGAACCGCAGCTGAGCAAAGGTGGCAGGCTCAGTGTTGGGTAACTGCCAGAAACAAAGTAGGCAAGATGCCAGGGACAGGCCTGAAGAACACATGTCCCCAGTGCAGTAGTCTCCCTGGGCACGGCTGTGTCACCCACTGAGACAGCCTGACTATAAAATAGCTTAGAGAGAGTGGGCCAGATGGGCAGGTGGGAGGTACGCTTGGAATGAGGCCTCAGGAAATGCTGGGGAGTGCAAGCCAGCAGCCACCTCTGTTGCTTGATTATATCCTCCATAAGCAATCAGAGAGACCAGGCCCTAAAGGCAGCTCCTATCTCCCACAGAAAGAGCCTCCCGTGCATCCAGGCTCCCGATCTCTGAATGAGTTCTGATTTCTTTCAAGCACACGTTTTTTCCCCCCAGCCCTGAAATAAGTGTGAACCGAAGTGTGAAAAACAGACCTTGACCATATTGTTGTCACTACAAATTCACAGCAACAGTCCTCAGCTTTGAATTAGCACCCTCTATTTCTTTTTTGAATTGAAGGATTTGGAGAAGCAGAAAAAAAAAAATCTCTAGCCAAGATGACTCAGAAGATTTCCTTGGTTACAGTCTCACTTTTCCTTGTCTCCAGCTTGGGCGCTTTGCACCCTCCATGAACACTGCTCCCTGGAACACACCTAATAAGAACATGCCTCCCCTGGGCTTGTGGAGAGGACTGTGCCACATCACTGTGCCCTCCATAATGAGAGAACTACCTGGGGAATTCCGGGTCTTAGCCAAGCCCCAAGTACAAACCAAGCCTGTTCTTTTCCATCAAGCTCGAAGTCACTGTGAATGCATTATGAACCTCAGAGCTGCAAATTGTATCTGATTATTTATAACCATAAAATAAATGGAATAACGTAGGTCTTGTGAGGTTTTTTCAATGATGGATAAAGCAAGGAACAGAAAATTCCCTAGTGGGGCTAAATGATTAATGCATGATGAATTTGTAACACCCTGCACCTGACAACTTTTCCTGAAGGAGTCGAAGCCAGTTTCCAAGATACAGTACCTGTAGTTTTCCCAAACTTTTAAGTTTTCTCGCCCTAAGCTTTTTACATAAACCACTGGAGTTCAGAAAACTGGAGGAATACACACTTCTTCTCTCTGGGCAAGTCATTTTCTCATAGAAAAAGGCTGCAAAACAGCTCACATTCACCTGCTTCTCATTTTGTCTAAAGGCAGATCATCTGCCTAGGTATTTACCTCTATAATCATGCTATAAGGACACTCTGAGATGAAAGGGAGTTGGGGGACTATCTGTCACTGGGCTCCCATGATTAAAGATAGGTTACCTATGCAACCTGTGAGAGCCACATCAAAGACTTCATTAGGCAAGCAGGTGAGACGCCATGCCTGACCACACGATGCTCTGAAGTTAATATACTCTCCTCTGATTAAAGTCCAGAGTCCCAGCAGAGGCAGCGGAGCTCCTGTACTGCCTTTTAGACATTGCTTTCCTCCATAAAGAGCCTCCCTTCCTTGCAGTTGGGTTATAGGTGAGACTCTGAGTTCAAAGGGTACCTGCTGACATTTCCAGGTTCTTGTGTCTCAGGACAAAGAAGTGGCCAGGGACACATGAATAGAAACAGAGATCACTGATTAAGAAACAGAAAGGCATTCCCCAAAATGGAAGTGGGCCCAAAAGCTGGGACAGGTCCAAGACACAGAGACCTGGGCCTGTGCGAGTCCCAGTCCTTCACAGGCCATTTTCACAGCCCTTGCCTTCTCTATGTTTGGTGATAGCTTGGAGACTCTGGGGGATTTTTCTTCCACACAAAATGTTTTACAACATACAGCTCAAGTCAAAGGGTTTCCAGTCTTCCTCTGCCATTGGGCCTTTGTATGTCAATCTCAATGCTTCTGAACCCCACTCTGGTCTCTGCTCTGTCACTGTTGTGGTTGGCATCAAAGGCCAGCCTTCTTTCCTTCTGCACTCAGCACCCTGTCCAGGCCTTAGAGCACATTATCTCATTTAGTGGTCATGAAAAGACTACAGATGGGCTTTAACAGGAAGTTGTTGAAGGGAAGAGGCTCGACGTGTGTTCCGTACTCAGATTTTCCCATTCCTAGTGCCCACTTCAGAGTGCACTGCTCTGTGAGTTCATTCGAGTCACTGTCTCAAGGGTGCCCTTGTCAGGGAGGAAACATACAAAAGATATGTTAGCCTGAGAAACAGCAGCTGCTGATGAAGCAAAATCTAAACAAGGACGAGCCCTTCTTTCTGACCCTAAAACATAGAATCCCATCCCCAAAGTGAAAATGGGCCCCAGCCCTGTCTTCCCACCCTGAAGTGTTCAAGAGTCCATTCTATTTCCCCAAAGAGAAACAGTAAATACAAAAGGCACCCACCCAGAGTGCAGGAACACCTGTTGTCTTCCCCCACAGCACAAGGACTCTACTTTCAGGAACATCTGCAGGGTTTCTGGGAATGGGTGCTATAAGCCTCTGTGTGCCCAGCAGACAGAAAGTCACTTTCATCTCATGTGCAAATGGGTTATACAACAGTCAGCAAAGTGCATGCCTTGCAATCATGAGGATCTGAGTTTTAGCCCCCCAGAACCCATGTAAAATAAGCTGGCTATGGTGACACTTGTTTGTAATCAGTCTAAGGAGGTGGAGGAGGGTTTTGCTGGCCAGCCAGCCTAGCCTACTTGTTACACTACAGGCCAGTGAAGAGAACTTGTCTCAAGAAAAACGAAAACAAAAACAGCAGGTGGCACCTGAGAAATGTTACCCTAGACACAGCCACATATATATGTAGCTAACCCACCCACACAGTTTCATCCAGAAATATCTGCTTCATCAGCCATCCAAGTACTTCTGTACAAAACAGCAGCCAGTACCCTCACCTTGAAAAGATAATGTGTTGGCAACCTGTGCTTCAGTGTACCTTGAATTAGGACTAAGACACCACTGGGCCTACTCAAACAGCTGCAGAGTTACAAGTCAGATGGCACGCTGACCTGAAGTTGTAGCTGCATCAAGTTTTCTTACCACTAAGAACTATTGTGCCGACCACGCTCTTTCTGAGCCATAGCAGAACTCCACAGAGGGACAATGGGACATGCACCATTGGAGGCCCATCTGCCCCTCACATGGATGCTGCTCACTGATGCTGGTCCAGAGGGAACTGTCCATATCTGAATGCCTGTTTATATGCTTTATTTTCTAGGTTTAGTCTATATGAAGTTACTTTTACATAACACAAAATCAGTAGGTTTGAAAATCCCGAAGGCCAACATTAGGTGCAGAAGAAAGCAAGAAAGGGATGCACAGAGCCACCAGACAGGCAGCATGCTGATGTCTCAGAAATTTGGACTTTTTTCTTTTTTATTGCTAACTTTTAGAAGTAATTAGGGCACTCATTTCTAAGCTAATGCCTTCTAATGGTCACTTAATTCTGGACAAACTGCGGAGTAGAATGCTTTTGAAGCTAGAATTAATTGTTTAAAAGACATTATTGGGATTGGTCGGGTAAATGTAGAGAGAAGAAAGATCTTTTACTGAGACATTAAAAATAATGAAGTCCCCTCCGGTTTCAGACGTAATACATGTTGTGGATTTCTTTCTCTCTTTTACTTTTTTTCCATTTGAAAGCAATTGGCCAAGAGACGAGGTAAGAACCCCGACCTTTTTACCTGCTTGTGGGAGGTCATGAATGCTTTTCCACCACCATCTACAGCTCACTCCAACAGAGAAAGAGAAAATACATACCTGGCATGCACCACTTCCCTCTACCTCATTTCAAAAACTGCATGTAACTGCAGTGAGTGCTTAGCATTCTTGAGAAACCCAGGAGAAGGCAGGAAAGAAACCAAACACATCTCACTCTCTAAAGTACCTGCTCTACAAAGAGCATAGCCATGTGTATTAGTTACTTGTCTCGTTGCTGTAACAAAATACCTAGCAAAGAGAATTAAGGAAGGTTTTGTTTTGGCTCCTAGTGTGAGGCATCAGGGCAGAGAAGTCATAGCAGGAGCATGTGGCAGCTGATCACCTTGTGTGATCAGACATGTGTCTCTTGGATGATTCTAAATTCATCAAGTTAACAATCAAAATTAACCATCACAGCATGTAAAATGCGTAAAACGTAGAGGCTAATGCTGAAATATAAGTCCAGATAGGATTTTATAAAGTGAGGGAATCTGAGTAGAAAAAAAATCCTTCTAGTGTGTGTGTGGCCCCTCATGAATAAGGAAGAATGAGGGTGATAGGGAGAAATGGAGCCAGGTCATGAAAGGGAAAGTCCCTGTGGGGACAGAGGTGTGTGCACAGACAAGGCGCAGCTTTGCAGAGCATGCAGCAGATTGTGGCCATGGTAGGAGACAATCCAAACACCGCGTACACAGTGGGACACTAGTAGAGACAATCATGAATTTTTAACAGCTTAGCAAAGGAGAACGCCGCAGTCAGTGTACATCCAAATGGGTGTGTTGAACCTCTTTTTCCCAGGGAAAAGATAAGGTGGCTGCACCATATATGATGAAAATAAAGAGGGTAGACAGGGGGTAAACAACAGAAAGAAAAGTGGGTTTGGGACTATCCATCACCAGCCGTGCACTCTGCCATCTTGGTTAGGGCAAGCTCGCCTGTTCTCCTTATCTATTTTCTTGTTTCCTATATGATGTTTGTGATCACGCATTCAATTAGTACTAGAGCACTTTCTCCTTCTTAAAGGTACTAGAGAGGTAGGTCAATTGGTAAAGTACTTGCCTTACATGCACAGGGACCTGAGTTCAGATCCCCAGTAACTACGTGAAAGCCAGTGCAGTGACCCACATCTGTAACCACAGCCCTGGGGAGGTGGAGATGCTTAGATCCCTAAGTTTCACTGGTTAGCCTGCTCCAGGTTCAGTGAGAGACCCTGTCTCAAAACTAATGCAAAGAGCAATTGGAGAAGAGACATGTCTTCCTCTGGCCTCCCAACACCTGCACATTTACACATACACGTGTCTACATACCCACATGAACATGCAATATACCACACACATAATACATATGCACACAGAGAAATTAAACATTTTCTAAAGAGGATACTGTCTGCTCAAAAATTCTAGTGATTTCCTCATACAGGAATCAATATCCCTGATTTCCAAGACGCCTGAAGCACTAGAATTCTATAGGCCTATGAGGCCTAAATAGGCAAAATGCTTGTCTACCAGGTTGTACTGACAAATCTCTTCTGTGTCTTTCATTCACCGGTAGCAGATTCATCAGTGAACATTGGCATTATGTACACCGCATATAAAGCCCAACGTCCCTTTCCTAAGGATGCAAAGCACAGAGAACACTGTTTCATCAGCACACCTAGGGTTCAGCTGAGGTGGTAGCTTATACCGTCACCAGAATTTGTCTTAGACCTTCTGCTTTTCATGTACTTTATTAGTGTATCTAGATCTGCTAGTGCTATAACAGCAAAACACGAAAATTCAGTGACCCAGCATGCTGCACCATAGGAGGGAGTGGAGATCTGTGGCCTGCAGCCTTCTGTAGCCTTGAGCCATGGCTGAAATTATAATTCTGAGGCAAATTTTTAAAGGTATATTGCAAGCCCTTTCAGATTAAAGCAAATTAATTCTAAGATTCTTTGTTCAACAGGACCAGAGAGAAGTGTTTTTTTTTTTCCTTTATAAATTTAATATTGTATGCTAGGTACCAAAGATGCATTAATTTGCCTTTTCAAGGAAAGCACATTTGAAACAAGTGAAAGTGAAGTCAGATTAGATTAATCTAATGATAACACTATTTTTCTCTAAGATCCATTATCAAGTCACAGTGGAACATGAAATTGAAACATTATTAAAAAAATGCCTGTGTGCGCCTCAAATATTGCACTACCAGATATATGAAAGTATAACAATCAATTGGGCTGGAGAGGTGACTGAGAGGTTAAGAGCACTGGCTGCTCTTGCAGAGGGCCTGAGTTCAAATCCTAGTGCCCACATGGCAGCTAACAACTGTCCATGACTCCAGTTCCAGGGGTTCTTATGCTCTTTTCTGGTTTCCATAGGCAGTGCATGACATGGGTGCACTTACATACATGCAGGCAGTACACTCATAGACATAAAATGAAAATGAATAAATCAAAAACATTTTTAAAAAGAGAGCATGACAAACAATTCTGGATAGGCACAATGCTGGGGATGCTGGAGTGGCTGACTGTGTTTTGCGTGCTTCCCATGCTAGCCTTTGGGGTTGTTTCAGGGTGGATCTCTATGTTACCTTGGGCATCTCATAATCACAGCAACTTTTGATTTCATCATTTTTTCCAGACTTAAGCTTATGTGTTTTGTTTAACACAGTCTTATGAGCCACACCCTATATGATTTTGCATATATGTACAGATCTATATACATATGTGTACACACCATGTAGCCTATGTGTGTAATAGGTTGTCTTGCCTCCATTTGTGTGAATACCCTCCATTATGTTCACATAACTATGAAACCTAAGATTTTACCTAGACATCGCTGTATATGTAAATGCATACAAACAAACACTCATTCATTATAAAGATGTATGTCTGAACTTCCCCCTGGATGCACATCTATCTCAGCTACTCTACATCTCCTTTGACTGTTTATCAGTATCGTAATAAGGAATATTTCTATTCTCCAGGCAGCAAATCTGAATTTCCCTAAGCAAGCTGTCTGCCCAGTCTCTTAGACCAACTATTCTAATACTACCTGCATTAGCTGCTTTTCTTGCTGCAGTGAGAAGATAAACGACAAAAAACGACTTAGGGAAGGATGGATTTATTTCGGCACACGGTCTGAAGGTTCCATTCATCTTGGTGGCAGAAACCTGAGGCAGCTGGTCACATCGCACCTGCAGTCAGGAAGCAAAGAGGGAAGTGTTGGCGCTCAGCTCACTTTCTCTGGGAACCCAGCCTCTGGGGTGGTGTCACCCACATTCAAAGTGAGACTCAGGGTGGGTCTTCCTGCTTCAATTAACCCAATCTAGAAACTCCCTCAGATATGCCCAGAGGTGTATCTCCTAGGTGGTTCTAGATCCTGGCAGGCTGACAATTAAATTCTTGGTTGCACTCCCAGGCTCCCTCCCAACTGCTCCATCACTCTACAAGCCCTAACTGAACAGACATCTGAGGGCAGAGTCCAGTCACCGCTCCTTCCTCATCTCCACCCTGCCATCTCGTCTCCGACTGTGAGATCGTAAGCACCTCGATAGTTTTCACCACTGGCTTGTTTTTCTGCCTTCCTCTTTTTACAAGTGTTGAGATGCGTTCCACCTCCCTAAAATTCTAACTCTAACAAGAAGGGAATCCCAAATCTTCATCTTAGCCAATGAGGTACTTCCTGCACTCTCTGACTTCTCGTGTCTACTCTCCACTTCCATCTTTAGGATACCACAGTCCCCACTGACCCATCTTCCTCCCTGGAGACTAGCACACACCCCTGCATCTCAGGGTCCCTAACTCTCTTCTTCATGGTTTCAGTTTCTTATCCATGACACTCTCTCCCTCACAGTTCTACCTTCAGTTCAGGAGTCAGCAATGGCCCAGCACATCTTCTCAGAACCTTCCATCTTTTTACAATGCTTTTATTAGTATAGATCAATTACATATCATACTGGATTTCATCCTGGCATTTTCTTACATGTATATAATGTATTTCTATCATATTTACCCCCATCAGCCTCTCTTGTCCTCTTTCCTATTCCCATGAGCCTCCCCTTCAACTTACTAGTCGGGGGTGGAGCCCCACGATCCCTTCCTCCTTCCATGACAGGACACTGCGAGGCGCAGTCTCGTGAAGTTCTCATGCGAGCAATCACAACTGCTGCAAATACCAGAGTGCAATAGCTACGTCATGCCCAGAGGTCCATATTCCATACCTCTTCCTGCCTTCTTGATATTCTTTAATTCTTTGGGCTTTCTTCCTGTTAGGACTTTTCATCCTTATTCTTTTTAGAAGCAACTCCTAGTTCCTGAAATTCATGTATTTATTTGCTTGTTAATTTATTTATCGTCTTGGTCCTCTTCTATAGACATCAGGAGGAGTCTCTTGCTCTCCACTCTATTTCCTGCATTTAGACAGTTTATCACACAACAATTGGTCAATAAAATATCTGTTGACTGAATTATTTACCCCTTACGATTCCTGGCTTTGCTCTGGAGACTTCAGTGTTATGTTAGGCACCAGAAATTAATGTCTGCTCAATCCAAGGTCTAATGACTTGTGCAATGCTGGGTGTCTCCTGCCTTAGTACACTAGTCATTCTAATTAACAGTCCCATGTTTCTTCCAGGAAAGCTAGGGAGAAATTTCATTGTTCCTGCTTGTGATTTCATAGCACATACCCCAAGATGCTCTTTCTCCTTCACCGAATCCCCAAGAACCAACAGAGCTCTGGGCACAAGGTGGGGACTTTCATTGTCTCCATGGGACTACATTCTGACATCCCTTCAGGAGTCCTTGAGAGTCATTAAGCAGGGAATTAAAGGATATTCTCTCTCTCTCTCTCTCTCTCTCTCTCTCTCTCTCTCTCTCTCTCTCTTTCTGTCTCTCTCTGTCTCTCTCCTATGTGTTTCTTTGCTCTCATCTACCTACCCAGCTTTGACAGTCATCAGCAATGAACTGTCCCTTAGTTCTTCAGGTCAAAGCATTCTTTTTCCCAGGCAGCCAGTGCAACCTGCCGCAGTCGGCTGACTGCTATGCAGTCTACTCATGGTGCTGTATCTCTGGAATCTCAGGCTCCTTCTAGCCATATGTAACTGAGGAAATGTGATTTCAGAATTCACTGAAAACAGGCACTGATGTGTTTCTCAGAGATAACAACACACTTTCATCAATGTATTTCTTAAGATCTTAATAAGAAGACCTGTTAGATCAGGCATCTACAACCTACAAGCTGCATACATTCCAGGATAACTATGAAGATGATCCAATACATTTGTAGGTGAAAATGTCATGTCCCATTGTCAAAAGGTCAGAGACTGATCTTCTTGCTGGGAAGGTGAGATAAAGGTAATTACAAGAATAAACTCCCTCCAGATGAACTCCTCACTCTGTGTGTCTGTGTGTGTTTCTGTGTCTCTGTGTATGTGTATGTTGGGAAGGGTGCATATGCACATGTATGTATATGGTGAAGGGGTAGGTCAAAGGCCCACCTTGGGTGCTGTTCCCTGGGTTGCATCAGCATTTGGGGGAAAGGAGGCAGGGAACATATTTGGCCTGGATATCACTGAGTAGGCTGGTTGGCCAGTGAGCCCAGGTATCTATCCACCTTTGCCTCCCCAGTATAGGGATTACAAGTGTGCCACAACAGCCAGCTTTCCTCACATGGGTTCTGGGGATCCACACTACAGTCCTCAAGCACTTTATCAACTGAGCATCCCTCATTACTTTTTATTTTACCAGGATTTATCAATTGACAGGGTTAGCTGTAGGGTTTCAGTCATCTTATCAACAAAGCGGTTAAGCCTCTATCTTACACTAACTCATGGGAATGGATTGCTTACTCAGGTAGAAAGAAAATCGCCAGTCTAGACAGCTAAGATAGAAAGCCAAATATGAACTATGCAGCTTTTGGGTTTTATGTTAACTGATACAGGAGCAAAAGCCGAGGGAAAGGCTTCATGCAGTGAAGGGGGATAAAAGGAAGAGTCAGAGGCTCCCAGGGTTGACTGGGGGCTACTGAGGGCCACCAAAAAGAGAAAGGATGGTGGCCTGCTCAGGGGTGGTGACCACAGAGACGGCACACGTAGGTCAGACTAGAATCACTTGGCTCTTAGAGTCAACTGGACTCACTCCTCTTGTGCGTTTATAGGTAACATAAAGAGGCCATGAAGGATACCTAGATGGTGTCTGACATGGTGCCAGTCACCAAGATAGAAGATCCTGTGTACTACAGACTATAAGGAGCTTCTGACTCTGCCTTGAAACTTTCAATTTGTGACTCTCCGCAAATAGGTATAAACTAACAGAAGACAGTCAATTGCAGAGCCCTCAAGGTACAGGGAGAGCAATGTTAACTGGATTTGTTAGGAGGGGTTTCACAGAAGCTGAAACTAGAAGGCTAGAGGGCAGAGCGGGGGAGTGAGGGAGGTGTGCCCAGCACTGAGGAGGAGGGACGGTCCATCTTGGCCCAGGGTATCCAGTTTTGCACTGCACGGTTCCACAGGGAGTCATTTGCATACACTGTGCACAAGCTTGACTTGGAGATGGGGCGGTGCCAGGCACAAAGTTGGATGATGAGAGACTAGTCAGATTACACAGCAGAGCCAGTGGAGCATCAATGGACTGAGGAAAGTGAGCGCTGCCAGGACGCTGCCATCGTAGGAGTCGTTTTTCAGGCATATTTGAAAATCCTAACTGCACAGAATTGAAATGTTCTCTTGCTAACTAGTCATTAAATATTAGCTCATACTCTGCAGTATCAGAGGAGCAATAATGCTTTGTATGAGAAGTCTTTCTTCTAACCGTTAAGGTAAGATAGCTGAGTCCTGGAGTCCTTGTTCCAAGAAAGCACTTTCACTGCCGAGACCAGACTCCCTTTCATCAATAAATGAGCTGTTAAAATCGACTTCTCCTCATTGAAAGGCACTTCATTCATAAATACAGTCTGCAACAGAAGACGATTCCAGTCTGCAGCCTGGGCTGCTCCAAATGGATGCCTTCAACACAAACACACCTCTCTCAACTCCTTTGGGTGTGGTCACTGCATTAAAAACTCTGGTTTTTCCATGTATTCTTGGTCCCTCCGATTTGGACATCAGTCATCCTTTGGAACAATCTTTTTGACATGGAAAGCATTCTGTTCTTGTCACAGTCCCCAGTGAACTTTCTGATAAGGAAAAAAAAAATCTATTTTGAAATAAGCATAATTATGGGCAATGTTCTGAAACTCCCTGGTAAGAAATACTAGTCTCACCACATATATAGCACCCATACTATGCTATCAGGGCAGATCCTGGATTTAGTAAACTCCTACAATCCCAACTCTGGGTGGCTAAATGTCCTCCTAATAGTCAAAGGTGGCTGTGTCCACACACAGTCAACAGTCTTGGTTTACAGCAAGTGGTTCCATGTAGTTGCTGCAGCATTTACTAGGATTTCTGCTTAAATGTTTTTAATGCTGTTTTAATTTCTGGCCATATTTATTCCCATTGTGGGTGTCAGATACTTTGCAATGCCCTGTCTTTGAAGAGGACAATGGACTCTGGTTATTTAAATATCTATGGCATACTGTTCTAATGATGTTTTCTGCAGAACTCTTTGAAGCTGTACAGACAAGCAGACCAGCTGCCGTGCCTGTTCAGGGGTAGGTCTTAGACAGTGCAGGGAGCCTTCATCTCTACCTTCTCTTTCCTTTCTTTTTCTTGATACAGGGTCTGATGCAGCCCAGGGTGGTTTTGAATTCACTGCGTAGTCAAAAATGATTCTGGACTTCTGATCGTCCTGCTTCCCCCTCTGAGTGCTGGGATTACGAGGACACACCATCATGCTCAGTTTATACAGTGAGGGGAATGGAACCAGGACTCCATGCATGCTAGGCAAGCACTCTACCAATCAGCTACATCCTTAGTCCACATTATTTTTTGTCAAGCTTTTTACAATAAGGAAGGGTGGGGGTTGTTCCTTGGAAAATAAGAAGGGGGACTGGAGAGATGGCTCAGCAGTTAAGAGCACTGGCTTCTCTTGCAGAGAATCCAGGTTCAACGACATGGCAACTAACAACCATACATGATTGTAGTTCTAAGGGATATGACTCCCTCTTCTGACCTCTGCAGGCATTGCACACCATGGGTGTACTCACTTAAATGCAGGCAATACATCATATACATAAAATAAAAATAATACATAAAATCTTTTTTAAAAAGAGAATACAGAAAAAAAAATTCAGCAAGTATATAAAAATAGGACAACCATCTAGTAAGTCTGAACTCTTCCATCAGCCCAGCTGTACCAACAGCCATGAGCTCTGCCTGAAGGGCTAGCTGTATCATTGAAAATGATTGGAGGAAGTCTGTTTTCACAGAAGACAACTCCATTTGGAATGGTCATTACAGCTGGATTGAGTATCAGTACTTAGAGTAAGCTTTGCAATAGTATTTGTCAAAGATTTAATTATCAGTCAGATATGAATTCACATGCTAATCTTAGATGTGTTAAGAATATGAGGTTCTAGGTGGCTGAGAAGAAGCAGGGGCTGGAGAGAGGAGTCAGTGGGTAAAGGGCTTGTCCTGCAGGCATGAAGATTTGAGGTCAGCCTCCAAAACCCATGTAAAGAGCCAGGTACATGGCTCACTGTGATCCCAGTGCTGGGGAGGTAAAGACAGGTGGCTCCCTGGGGCTACTAGAGTTGAAAAACTCTGGGTCAGTGAAAGACCCTTTCTCAAACAATATGAGGACAACTCCTGAGGAACAACACTCAAGGTTGATCTCTGGCCTCCACATACGTGTGTGGTGAACACACATGCCCGTGTGTTCACCAAGACCTACGTATGTCCTCCTGTCCACACACAGAAGAATGAAAGGAAATTCAAAAGAAAAACTGGTTTACATAAAGTTTCCATTTTGACATCCGTATTAGAGCTGTAGAGGCCTCGAATGCTTTAGAAGGTGGCCCTCAGCAGACGGGAGGGGTTGGCAGTTGTGGAGAGGACTTTGTTCAGACCCTGCCAGACCTGCCCTTTCAAAAGACTGAGCTCACTGGTGCATGTGTGTATGTCTATACCTCTTCCATGACCCATATAATTGATTTCATATGTATACATGCCACTCCTATGTCTCGTTTAATCAATTTCATGTATGTATGTGTGTGTGGATTTACTTCTACTGCTTTTATTTTTTCCTCCAGAATTATAAAATATACATGTGGGTCTGAATTAAAGGCAATTTATTTTCTTTTGGTTGAGAGTTTCATCTATTCATCCACTGATTGGTTCTTAATAAGACATTATTTTAGATGGTGAGCAAAAACTTTCCAAAACAAAAAAATGGAGATGTCAATGAATATAGATTTAACTTGGACCTAAGCTAGAAAATAGAGAACAGAGATAATCTCTTAAAGAATTGGTTTGATGAATAATCAGTAATTAGAAGGATGAAGGGCAGCACTTAGAGTAATGACATCCCAGACTTGTGTAGCAATTCAGTGTTTCCAAGACCCCGCCTGTTTTGAACTGTTACCACGATGCATACCATTTGTATGACTATATGTATATACACGTCATCTTCATGTAAACTTATAAAGTCCATGAAGCAAGTGCTTTTTCATCTCTGACCATCAGTTTCCTCAGCTCAAAGCAAGGAGTAAAGTGTTACTCCCATTTCTATGCATCTCAGTAGTTTTCAGATGCTTTTATATTAGCTGGTTGATCAATTTTAAAGATGAGAAATGGGATGCTCAAAGACAACATGTATTTACTCAAGATCACACAATTCATAACTAACCAGGTGCAATGGTACATTCCCGTATTCCATTACTCCATAGACTGAGATAGGTGGCAAGTTCAAAATCAGCTTGGGCTACACAGCAAGACTGTCTAAAAAAAGAAAAGTTAGAGAAAAAATACCATGTATGTTTCTCTCTCTCTCTATGTATCTCTCTCTGTCTCTATCTATCTATCTATCTATCTATCTATCTATCTATCTCTTCCTCATGCTTTTTCTTTTCACTGTACAGCTAATCTCTGGTCTGTCATATGTGTGTATCATATTTTTCAAACAAATGATACATCAGATTGATATGAAATCTCTATTTATGTACTATGAGGAATGAACTCATTTGGGGAATCAGGCATAAAAGCAGAAGATTAGATGGCTTGATATATACTGATCAAGCTGCTTCTCACCAGGTAACCAAGACAGTCTGAGAAGTAGGCTTGCAGCTCTGGGAACATGCTGCTGTTCAGAGGCACCAGACACGAGGACAACTCTAAAATACTCACACCAAGAGGACATGAAGAGGAAGCTATGAGCAGAGATTGCTTTGGGGCATGGCAGGAGACACCAACCTGAAGAAGACAACAGCAAAACCAAAGTGGAGTTACCCAGCCTGCAAATCCAGCCATGCTTCTGCCTCATCCTTGCTTCCCTGAGAACGCACAGCCAGTACTGTTCTAGAAATTTCTTCTTAATTCACTCTGGAAGGCCCCAAGGCTTGACATAAAATATGTCAGCATGTATACAGAACGTGCAGCCTGTACCTCATTACCAAGGAGATATCAAAACAGTTAAAGCTACTACCAGCTCTAGAAATCACAATGGAGGCCACAGCACACATTGATGTTGTTTCTACTATTTTTGAACTACATAAAGCTCCAACTAGACTCACATTTGCTGTCAAAAGCACGAGCGGGAAGTCACTCTGGGATTCACGTCCTGCTTTCCTACAATTTGACAGCAAGCTTCAAACAGCAGCCACGGGAGAGAACTTTGATGTCAGTCTCAGCTCTGCCCTTTAAAGTGTTTTTCTCAAATCTGTAAGGTCACAGAGACCTTTTCCTTCAGTAGAAGTACAAATTAAAATTCCATTTCCTGTATTCTTTCCATTCATAAGGAGCAATTAAAGTAGAGTATCTAATACACTTTACGATGTTGGCAAGAACAGCAGTCTTCCTTCGCCTTACTGGGCTATGCCAAAGCATCTCTTTCATTTATTAAAGCCATTTGTGATTGCTACCAGCTCTGAGCTGAATGGCATCCCAAGGCCAACTTTGTTCATTCATCTACTGTTTAAAAAAATAAGATCCAGGAGAGGAGCCATCCACTGAACAACCTGTGGCAGTTTCTTACATTAAGTAACTCTGTGTATCGAAATTACCTATTTGGAAGCTTCAGTAGATTACTTAAACTGTCCAGAAACCAAGGGGACATTACTCTGTGATTTGAGCCTTATGTACAGGAAAGGAGGAGCTGAACTGCCTGGGGTCATGGACTCTCAGAAATGGCCACTTTGCAGATGAAGAAGCAAAGGCTCAGAAAAGAATTTTCCCAACGTGATGCAGGTAGAAATCTAGAAACGAAGCTTTAAGCCAACTCTAGCATATTCTAGTCTCTTTGAACTCTAACAGTTTTCAAGCACACTGTAAGGTGCCTGAATCATCGAAAACCATAAGGTCCCTGAATCACCAGAACAGCATCGCAACTCTGAAGTAGCATCCACAAGCACAGTACGGAAATGTCCATAGCAGAACAGAGAAGCATATGTGGGTTTCACATGTTCCATGGGATAAGTAGACAAATGGCATACTTCTGTTGAGTATTAGGTTGGGAGAAGGAATATTCACATAGTAAAATCATTGTTGCAGTGTGGGCATGGTGTTACTAGTCTGGCCTCTCCTAGACATTATCCAATTAAAAAGGATGACTAAAGACCCTCAGCTCCATTTCACCATAGAATACACTAACCAAAGGGAACTGTTTTTAAAAAGCATATACTATATAAAGCAAATTCCCCAAAGCACAAATGAGACCCATCCATGCCAAGAACTCATGATACTTCAAGTAGATCCTCCTCTGGGGAATAATACCAAGACCCAGTCATTTTATATAGGTTTCACATATATGAGTCAGAACGGTCCTTATTCTCAGGGTCTTCTCCAATGTGAAGTACCCTTCAATCAAATCAATGTGGTGAGACTGGCCTTCACCCTTGACAGAGAGATGGCTCATTGCCCCTAGAAATGCTTCTTGAGTAAACATTGCACTTCTGGCAAGACCCACAATGACCTTCAAGCCCACTAGTAAAAGCAGACAGTCTCTACAGCATGCCTGAACCCTACACTAGTACTCATGTGGGACTCAACAATTGGGCAAGGAAAGCCAAACAGGACCAATAAGATTCCTCTACATGGAAGATAAGATTTATCAATGAAGTTACTCGTGATGGGCAACAGGTTCTTACAGATGATTAATTTTAATGAATCTTCCTTCTTCCAGTAATATTAGCCATGGATGTTCTAAAAGGGTTTATTCTTTCTTATTGCAAAAGCCGCTGGAGATGTTTTTGTGTCAGTCAACTTTTAGTTGCCATAACAAAGTATCTGAAATAATAGACCTGAAATTGAAAAGCTTTTTTTTGGCTTCAGATGTTTCAGTTCACGGTCAGAAGGTAGACCCATATCTTTGTGCTTATGGTAAGGCAAACCATGATAGTGGGGAATGTATAATGGGACAAAGCAGCTTACCTCATTAAAGCCAGAGAGCAAAGAGAGAGAGAGAGACATAAGAGAGAGAGAAAGAAAGAATAAAAAAGACTAATATCCCCAATATCTCCCTCAGAGGCATGTCTTAACTTCCTCAACTCAGATCCACTCTTTTTTTTAAACGTTTTTTATTTTATTGATTATTATTTTAAAAAATATTTTAATTGAATTTTACTATGTTCATACAATATTATTTGATGATATTTAGATTTCCTCTCTATCTGTACCTCCCTTTATTGCCCCTGCCCAATTTAATGTACTGTAACATATATACATATACATACACACATATATATATATATACATATATATTATATATATATTCCACCGGATGAAGCAGATGTCTCTGGTCCCCACAACAGACATTGGTTCCAACATTTCCTTAGGTTAGTTTTCTTACCCACTTTCCTCTGTCTGTGCTGAGATTTTGTCGGATTGGGCTTGCATGGGACTTAGGCATGCTGCCACCATCGTTGGGAGTGCATTTGAGTTACTGACCAGCTGTCTGGAAAACTGTTTCCTTGTGGTCATCCACCACCTCTGGCTCTTACAATCTTTCTGTCTCTTCTTCTGCAATGATCGATGAACGTTTGGAGGCAGAAGTTTGATATGGGTGTCCTATTCAGGGATGAGCATTCTGTAGCTTCTTGATCTCTGCTAATCACCATCTGCTGTATAAGGAAACTTCTCTGGTGAGAGATGAGAGATGCATTAACGTCACTCGGGATGATTATTGCCAGTTCTATCCATTTGCCTGTGAGTTCCTCAATTTTTAAAGAGCTGAATAATATTTAATTGTATATATGTACTGCACCTTCTTTATCGATTCATCAGTTGATAGACATCCAGGTTGTTTCCAATTTCTGGCTGTTAGGAAAGGGCAGCAATGAACATGAATGAACAGGTATTTCCATAGTCAGGTATAGAGTCTTTGGGTATATGCCCAAGAGAAGAATGGCTGGAGACCCATCTCTTAAAGTTTCCACTGTCTCTCCCTGGAATGCCACAGGTTGGCAATTGAACATTTAGAAAAAGAGCCTCTAGGGGACATGCTAGATCCAAACCATAGCCCTTTCTGGAATTTCATTTATTCAATTCTTCCTAGAATTCTTTTATGTAGCCAACTTTCTTCCCCCAAATTCTTACTCTCACATGAGCGGTGCACCGTGGGTTTCTAGTATGTGCAACCAAACAGAATGAAAATGACTCAGAAGTACAGATGGATGGCTATGCAGACTGGTGCAGCCAAGTCGAAACTGGAAAGACAAATGTGCAAAACTAAGCACAAGAAAGAGGAATATTTTTAAAGCACAGTAGCGTAGGAGACACTTCCAAAGCAGAGGATCAGAGCTGGTAAAAAGCAGAGCACATGGGGGTCATCGGGAGAAATGCATGCCAGTGAGGGGCTGGAAGAAGCCAGGGTCCTTGCCGACATTCAGGAGATGGCAACCTTGAGGAAGCTAGTCAAACACTTGGCTTAAGTTTAAGGGAGGTTGACATTCAGGGCTTTGCCTTGGGAGTTTCAGTTGCTTTGTCTTGGCCTCTGGTTTCATGAAAAACTCCAGTTCTACAGGTGGAGACCACACTTACTTCATGCTCTGACTTGCATCTCGGAACGTTGCCTATTTTGCTACATGAAAGATTGTTTTAAAGATTTTATTATTTTTAAAAATTATGTGGATGTGTGTATTGTTATGTGAGGTGTGTGTGTGTGTGTGTGTGTGTGTGTGGTACTCTCAGAAGCCAGAAAGGAATATTGGATCCTTTGGAACTGGAGTTATCAGTGACCAAGAGCTGCCTGAATTTGGTAATGGGCCTCTGTAAGAGTAGTGTGCATTCCTAACCAATCTCTCCAGTCCCATGAATCAAGATTTAATGAGGGAAGACTGGAATATAATTTAAATTCAGTAGACTTTAAGGGATGAGTGGCCCCTGTGGCAGTCGCTGGTAGCTAAATGCCACCTGAAACATGGTTTGAATCTTGAATGTCCCCTAGGGGCCCTTTTTCTAAATGCTCAGTTGCCAACCTGTGGAATTCCAGGGAGAGATGGTGAAAACTTTAAGAGATGGGTCTCCAGCCATACCACTGTTAGTAGTATACCCCAATGACTCTGTACCCTACTATAGAAATACCCGTTCATTCATGTTCATTGCTGACCATTTCATTACAGCCAGAAATTGGAAACAACCTAGATGTCTATCAATTGATGGATGGATAATGAAAGTGTGGTACACATACATAATGGAATATTATTCAGCTCTTCCAAAAAACAAAATTAAGAAATTTGTAGGTAATTGGGTGGAACTGGCAACAATCATTCTAAGTGCTCAGACAAGTCCTTGTCTGGTGTGGTCCTCAAGCTCTGGGTTGTCTCTGCTGATAGGAATAGACTGAAGTCCAAATGGGGCAGTCACCGTCCAACTCTACTTCCCTGAATGACAAAGGTAGACTTAAAAGCAACAAGCAAGAAATACTATAAAAAATGACCTGGTCTTCAGTTTCCTTTTGAAAGAGGCAGACCAAGTACTTTGTTTGCTCTGGTGAAAGACGGCTCCAGGCCATCTCTGCCAGGAGGAAGCAGACACGTGTTCCTATGGAGACCATGACCTCTCTTCAGATCCTTATTCTTCCTCTACTGCCATCTTTTGAGTTTATCTCTTTAGTGTCTAAAGCTGGAAGAGTGTAAGAGTTTTATTAGTTTTGCTATTATGATCAGTAGAAGCAGTTTAGATATATTTCACACAAGGAAAATAGTTCTAGTTCTGAGGCCCAGTTTTTATGCCAAATTAGTACATATCACAAGCCTCACAACTTAAAAAGTGGGGCACTCTGACCGCATTCATTCCACCACAGCTTACTCAAGGTCTTCTGATCTCCCCTTCTCAAGAGTCTACAGATATACTGGGCCACATTCATAGGTATTCTGATACCTATGTGGCTCACAGGTTGCTGGTTAGACACCCCTGCAAGCCCATCCAGTAAACATTCTGGCCCCCCAAATTTGGAGACCAGAGGGATATTGAATAAGGTGTCTATATTTGGCCAGTTTGTCTTATGTCATTAAAACTCGAGATTGATATAAACTGCTGTTTGCCACGTAAAAAGCATTTAATAATTATCCTTAAGATGATGAGCAATTATTTTTCCTTCAAGAGAATCTAGGGATATGTTTTTGTTAAAGACTAAGTGCTAAGTCTAGTCCACACTCTGGAGCTAAAGGAGTTTGGTTAACAGCTTTGTGGTGTGTGTGTGTATGTGTGTGTGTGTGTGTGTGTGTGTGTACATGCATGATATGTAAACATGTGTATGTATGTGTATGGTGGTGGTGGTATGTGTGTATACATGTGTTGTATGTAAACGTGTATGTGTGTATGTGAGTGGTGGTGGTGTGTGTACATGTGTGGTATGTAAACATGTGTGTGGTGTGTGTACATGTGTAGTATGTAAAATCATGTGTAGAGGCTGTAATTCTTGGGTGTTTTCCTTGGTTTTTTTATCTTTAATTTAGCTTTTTGTTGTTTTTGGTTTTTTTGAGACAGTCTCCCTGTAACTCCAGCTGGCCTGGAACTTGTTACCCCTGTAGACCAGTCTGGCTGTGGTCTCAGAGATCTTCCTGCTCTGCCTCCTGCGTGCTGGGATTAAAGACATGTGCTACCATGCCTGGTTTGTATGCCCCCTTTTTTGAGACAGAGTTTCACAGAATGTGAAGTTCACATCCACCCAGAACTGAGTTCACAAACACTTGCCTTCACACTAGGGTTTTACATGGGTGCTGGAAATCTAAACTCAAGTCCTCATGATTCACAGCAGGCTCTTGACTGACTGAGCTATCTTCCCAGTTCCTGGTTAACAGCTTGTCTGTTGAACAACTATTAATCTTATCTTCTTTTAGAGTCAGAAACAATCCCAAAAGGTTTATTCTCCTGGTATTTGCAACCTGGAAAGAAGACATTTGCTAAGAAGGTCAGATAAGCTCTATGGGTTTCCATTGGACTGTGGACTGTGGGATCCTTATCCCAAAACCAACCTTTTTTTTTTTTCTATTTTTTTGTCAGAAGCTTTGTCTATTCCTAGTCTCAGGTTTCAGCCTAAGCTTTTCCAGTCATGGAAATAGCAATGCAGCAATACCTTGGTGAACATGGGTATCTAAGCAGAATCACAAATAACAGCTCTTTATCAACTCAGTCATCTGAAGAACACAGCCTTGGAACTAGTTATCTTCCTTTGTGAAATATATCTGTTTACTTCTACTGAGTTTAATAGTAAAGCCAATATAATCCTCATCCTCCTCTCCCAATTGAAAGCACTAAGAGACAAACTCAGAAGAGGCAGCAGAGGGCAAATGAGGATCTAAAGAGAGGTCATGGTCTTTGTAGTCATGCATGCCCTGCCTCCTCCTGGCTGTTTGGATCCCTAGCACCTACATAAAAACTGGATATGACAGTGAGCATTCTCCAGAACTGGGTGGAGATAGGTGGATTCCAGGAGCTCATTGGACAGACAGTCTAGCTGTATCAGTGGGCATCAGGTTCAGTGAGAGGCAGTGTCTCGGCAGTTTTCCAAAACCATTCCCATTTGGAGCCTGTCCTTTATATATTGCTGCTTGGAGAATAAAAATTCACCTGTGTTCTTCCTGTAAGATCAATTAAAATGGACATACTGTGGAAGCACAACTAGAATTTCTTTAATAAAAATGCCTGCCATGACATTTTCTGTAATGTCACTGTGACATCTTCCTTTATTTCTTTAAATATTAAACAAACAAGGAAAGGAAGCAGGGTTTTTTTTGTGTGTGTGAAGAGAAGATATAGTCCAGTTCCATTTCTGTGCTGAAGACTTGAAATGACCTCTCTATGATGGTATAAACAAATCACTTAATGGAATGGAAAGGACAAGTCCGGCACTAATAATCCAGGATTGTTAGTGATAATCAATACAGAAGAAAGCAACCTTTCCAAATACCAGCGGCTGCCAGATCGATGTGGGCATCCCCCCCAAATGCTTCAGAACACTGGGAACAATCTTTGCAAAATTTTCCATGTAAAATATGCTACTTCTGAGAGTAGAGTCAGAACAGCATTATTTCTTTATATTAGTATGGTGGTTTGAATGAGAAATGTCCCCATAGGCATGTATTTGAACAGTTGGTTCCAAGTTGATATGTGGAGGCTTAGGAGGTATGGCCTTGCTGCAGGAAGTATGTCACTTGGGGCTAGCTTTGGGAGTTCACTGCTTTGTCTCACAACTGGTTTGCTGTCTCTGCTTGCTGTTTGCCATTGGAGATGTGAACTCTTATCGTCCTGTTCCAGCCACTGTGCCTGCAGCTTGCTGCCGTGCCTCCCCACCATGACGGATTCCAGAATCCTAAAATAAACTCTCTTCTATAAGTTGCCTTGGTCATGTATTTTGTCACAGCAACAGAAAAGTAACTAATACAGTTGGTATACTTGGAAGAAACTTAGGGGAGCAAAGAAAAGGCTTTAGCTCTGTAGAAAGTTAGAGAAGTCATTCAAGAGAAGGCAGGCCCGGATATTAGAGAGTCAATGTGCAATTGTCAGCTCAAGAGTTATAAAAATGTTAGTTTTTCTCTTAATAGTGAGCTCAGCACACAAAAATGGGGTGTTCTAAGCCTTAGGTAGTTCCTGGTTTAAAGATGAGGAACCAGGACACACCGAACATGATGATACAAAGCAGAAAACAGAAGCCCGGTTAGGAAACAAGGGACATTAGGGACAGTGAACATTGGAAAGGTTCTCCCAGTCAGAGGGAGCCAGGTTTGAGAGGACGAGCTGGAGAATACAGTGTAGTTTATGAAGTCAAAATGATTGTACCTCCCTGTGCACAGGGAAGACAAGGAGACATGTGGCCATCTCCATCACTAACATTCTTGTGTGCCAAACTTCACCTGCTAGGCTATGAGCTGTCATCTTACAGAGGCAGCTCTGGCAGCACTTACTGACTGAGCCATCACCAATGGAAAAAGCCAGAGAGCAGCAGCACTTACCTGTAATCCCAGTGCTGGGAGGTAGGGACAGGCAGATCCCTGGAACTCAGGAGCTGAATCCATCCAGCTGAATCAGAAGCCCAGGTTCAGTGAGAGAACCTGTCTCAAAAAACATGAGGTAGAAGAGTTATTGAGGAAGATACCTGCTATTGATGCCTGGCTTCCACGTGCATGTACATACACATGTGCACACAGACAAACACATGTACACATAAACATAAAGAAAAAAAATTCTAGAAATATGCAAAAGGTCTTAAGGTTTGGGAAGAACTGAGACCTTTGTCTAGCCTGGAAGCTTGCTGGAGTCGCCTCTCTTCCATGGGGATTGGTGACTGCAAAGTTCTATCACTTTGTGGAGTAGTCTCCTCTTCCTCTTTATTTCCTTCATACGCTTTTTTAGATGTTTTCCTCTGGAGAACAGCTTGAGAGAGATGCTGTGGGCACAGGTGGGCTCTCTCTTACGGTCTTGTCACTGCTTGAGTGACTAGCTGAAGGCCCAGTGATGTAGAGACCTACTCCATAGCACAGGAGCCCAGTTGCTCCATCCTTTCAATGTCACAACCTAGTCAGTCTCAAAAGCCTGCATAACGGTCTGCGTCTTTCATAGGTGATGGTACACTGCTGGGGAGGAGCTGACCTGATGATCTGAAGCCCCAGACTCCCAACATCCCTGAAGTCTGTTGAGGCATTTCGTGGTAAGACTTAAATCAAGCTGCACAACACAGAAAGATGTCACAAATAGTGCTTGAAATTGCTTTTAGGGTCAGAGCAACCTGAGCCTCTGCCCCTGACTTTTAACCTCCTACGTCTTGCTTTCCGTCTTTACTGTTGTTGCAATTGCTCCTATTCTGAGCACAAAAGATGGCTCCACCTCCCACGTACCCAGGCAGAATACTACAGTGGGCCCGTTGCTGGGCAACAGCAGCTAGACCAATTTGTTTGGGGAGAATTTGAGAATGATTACACTTGCAGGGTTGGGTTGGGTGGTCCCCCCCTTCCGTTCCTGTGGTACCTATTCCTGGATGTTGTAAATATTCATGTGAGTTTTGCATATATGAGGGGAAACATATTTAAATGAGTTTGGGAGGGCAATTTGCTTGGGTACCTCACTACTGTCTTTTATGTTTTGCAGACAGCATGTTGCAGAAGAAAAAGTGCTTCTGTGCCGGTTATTGACACAGATGATATCTGGGTAGCTTACTTCTGTTACTTAGAACAATGGGAACAGAAGACACAGTGTAACCACAGTGGTTAGTAAATTCTTGGTAAGTAGGGAGGGTCAAGAGCCCCGCCAGGTGGGTTAGCACGCAGGGCTCCTCACTTGTGTAGCTGTAGTTAGTCCCCTTGGTTCCCAGGCCTGAGTTATCAACACTGAAATAAATCCAGGAGAGCTGCCTCTGAGAGGCAAGAGGAAGAAGCACTTCTTTTCAAAAAGAATGTGGGTGCCTTTGACCATCTGGAGCTCACTGGTTTCAAGTGAGTCAGAGGTGGTAGGAATCCCAATTACTTCAGAAATCATGGGTGTCAACATTGCCTACATTGTGGAAATATTAAAATGTGCACACACCCATGCACACATACCCAGACACATTTATTTCACAAATCACAAGCAGCAAATAGACTTGTTGACATTTTATTTTCACAGGAACTTGGGGAGCCATCATGAAAACCGTGACTTTGCCAAGTGCTTTTCTACAAGCCTTCAGTACCCCACTGAAGTCAGTCCTTCCAATCTGTAGCACGCTCCATGTCTCTGCGACCACCTTCCTGACTCTCAAAAGACAGCTTCCCGGAGCCGCTGTGTCCTGCTTTGGCTCCGTCTTGGTCAGGAGCCTCTGGCACCATCTGGCAGCATTCAGGACCCCATCTCTAGCCAAGTATACCAGTTGTTTATAGGACTCCAAAAGCTCTGGGTTCCATCTCTTCAGCCTCAGGGAGATGTCAATAGATGTAAAATGTGCCTCTGGGCCAGATGACAATATGGGCCCCAAAGCTGTTGGGCTTTTAGTCCAAATATCATCAAGTACATATCCCATCTACAGAATCCGGATCCCTAGTCCCTAATCCTGGGTCCCCAGGCTAATTTAGTAGGCTTTCTTGCATATGAGGCAGCATCTGGCCTAGGATTCAGCTAAACTGTTACTGGCTCCTGTTATCGCTTGGGAATATGCATTAGCTGTGCTGCTTTATTTGGGAGAGACCAGGTAAACATCCAGGACTTAAAGTGGGGTCCTGAGGCAATGGTTCAGTTGGTAAAATGCTTGTCTTACAAGCATGAGAACCTGAGTTTGATCCCCAGAACTCTCATTAAAACCAGATGATGGTATACACCTATAACCCCAGCATGGAGGGATAGAGACAGGCAGATACCTGTGGTTCACTGGCCAGCTAACCTAGTCTAATTGGTTAGCTCCAGGCCAGGCAGAGACCTTATCTCAAGAACAAACAAATAAAAACAATAGAGGGAGTCTGAGGACCCAATGTTGTCCTTTGGCCTCCATGTGCCCTGGGACATGCATATGCATGCATCTTCACACACACACACACACACACACACACACACACACACACACGCACACACACACATACCAAATGGGCTACCAAGGTAGCCAAGGAGGAGAACAGAGGCATATACAATATATAATGCATATTATTTGCCCCTTTACCTTGAGAGCTTAGGTTGGGTTAGAACAACTCAAAAGATTCAGTCTGAACATAGCTTCCAAAGATGACTCGGAAGGGTCACACCTCCCATATTTCTAGCAAGCAACTGTGTGGGTAAAATACACTCTCTGGGTTATGAATGACTGTAGAGTGATTAAATTTAGAATCACCAAGATGGTAACACAAAGTTTCTCTTGAATGAATGGAGAGAAAGCTAGCCCCAGGCCTTAGCTCCCCCAAATGCTACAACAGCCATATCTCAGATCCATGATGAGAAAGTCACCCCAACCTGGACAGAGTAGTAGAAACCTACTCCCACTTTCTTTCATTTTTCTTTGAAAACGTCCTGTATCTTTGGACTTGAAGTTGACACCGGGAACCCCTCTTTTCTTTTGTTGTACCTCTAGGCAAGGGACATATGTCACCAGAGCCACTGCCATATTTAGATGCTGTCTGTGGTTCAGCTCCGCTGAGCCTGCCGCCAAGTTACCTTTTACATGGCAATTACTCATGAAATCTGAACGCTGCTGTAAATGAGTGTTAGGTTGCTCTCATTTTCCAATTAACTGCCCACCTGCTATTACGAGATTCAAGTTAGTAATAGTCAGCCTTTTACCCTTCGGCCTTTAAGAAGAAAATAAAAGCACCCGACTTCTTTATGCAGAGAATAATTAATGTGTGAAATGGTCTACGAAAGGCAGCAATGAAACCTGCGACTGTGAGAAAGAAGAGCCAGACAAGGAAGAAAAAAAATTCCATGATACAAACACGAGACAGACAGGTGGATAGCTCGGACACACCATATGGCCTCCTTCTGTCTTGAAATGTACTGGGAGACTCTATTTTGCAAAATCCCTTTAAGAATCTAGTTGGTTTCTAAACAGTAAATGATGGCAAAGCAAGTGTTTATGAGGTTGTATCTGCATCCCTTATTTCAATGGCAGTTTTGTGTTCCTGGGGATGTGTTTCAAGTTTGATATAACACACTTGTCACACAGTGAAAAGGAGGTGGCAAAGGAGAAGATGGAAAGACAGGAAGGAAGAATTTCAGCTTATCTTCTTTTCTCGAGAGGAAAGGATACGTGCATCCCAAATTCACAGCACAGTGAAAGGCGGGTGCTTTCTTACACCCCAGTCTGGAAAAAGCTTGCAAGGGGAAACCCAGTGGATCGCGCTGAAAGACAGACGAGGAACGGGGCAGATAATGAAAAACAGCGTCACTCCTCGAAGACATAACAGGGTCTCTCCCCGCCTGAGCAAGACAGAACATACGATTTCCATCCTCACGTGTCGACAGACTGTAGGAAAGGGGCTGCAGCTTGAGATTCCAGGAGGCCATACACAGAGGCGCCTATGAGCACTCTCCCTCAAGCCCAGTTTAACTGATACCTTGGTTGTCAAGATGACACGGTTTTGAAATCATCTCTCCCTTAGAAGACTTTCTCCTCAAAAAGTGGGTTTTACCTTTAAGTTAGCAGAGAACAAAGCCTTTAGAGGTAATCTTGAAATAGAGCTCATGCTCTGTGCCACCATTACAGCCTGGGCGCATTGGTAAGATCCACTGATTGACTTCCAAATGACAATTCTGTCTCCACTGTGCTCTGGTGAGCCACAAATGTACAGCAGTCAGACCCTTAAGCCTCTGTGTTCTTTTAGGAAGGAAGGTACAAGAATTTGTTTCCTGAATAGTGCCTGAATGTGTAACTTTTCCTGGAGGTGACACTCAAAACTCTACTCACTCCAGACAGGTAACCAAGGACAGACCAGAGAAATGATTCCACGCAAGTCTAGCTGGGTGACCCCACGAGTTTTTGCTGGGTTCCTTAAAGAAGCATGGTGAGAGGGTCACTGACTGGAGTGTAGGTGACAGCCTCATGGGTCTCTCCCACCGACATGGCAGAAAGTTAATGGGCTCAATTTTGTGCAGGTCTCCTGTGGATAAACACACTGAGGGCAGTTCAAGGGGGCAAGGGTCATGCGAGAGGACAGTATCCCATAGCAATGGGCCCTTTAAATTAACATGTGGGACTCTTGAGTTCCTTCTCTGTGGCTTCTTGCCAGAATGGCATCAAGTGCTATAGACACGGTTGTCTGACAGGCAGGCCAATCCTTTGACTGGTGCTTAAGGCTCCACTGCCATCATGGAGCCTCTGAGTTGGTATAAAAGAAGTCATGATGGTCCACAAGAATGGATGTGAACAAAGCACCATATATGATACTATGGTGTGTGGCAAAGACACTTTTTGTAGAGTTCCTCCAATGCCAGGGATGACTTAAAAGGAGAGAGCGCCCGCCGCCACCTGCACTAGCTCTGTGCTGCTGAGATCGCGTGCTGTGTCACCTGGGTATGTTTCAGAGAACTTGAAACCAGCTCCGTCCTCTGTTTCTCACATCTTTAATGCTACTTCCTCTCCTTGGGACTATTGTGTGAGCCTAGGGCTCTTGGGTAAGTGAAGTCAGAGTAACAGAAATTATGATGCCTGTGGTAATTACCTTTCCCCTTCACAGGGACCTGAGAGGACAGTTTAAGAGATTTCAGGCCAAGCCTGATTGGTTCCTTAGACTCAAACTGAACATCATCGTGGTAAACTGTGTGGTGGAAGAGGTTCTTGATCTTGTGACTGAAAAAAAAACTGAGAAAGAGATTGGGGACCACATATAATCCTTAAAGGCACACCCACAATGACCTACTTCCTCCGACTAGGTCCCACCTCCTAAAGCTTCTACCATGTCCTAAAGTAGAGCCACTATCTGCGGACCAAGCCTTCGACGATGCCTTCTTGTACAATGTCCTTCCATGAACCTCAATACATGATTTGTTCAAGTAGAGATCTTGGCTCTGCTGACATGTAAATAGGCTCTAGACCCCTGTAGGAGTTCCCAGGATGTATTAAGCTGAGGGATCAATCTGGACCCTGTCACAGCATGAGGGATTGAACAGAGCACTGCTTCTACAGTGCCCTGACTTCCAACTTTGTGTAAACCAATGTTACACCTCCAGAGGAAGAGTCCAGCGGATGTTTAGATGTTTGCTGTACAAACACGAGCAGAATTTAGGAATCTTCAAGGTGTAATTTCATTTTTCCCTTCACTCTCACATTTTTTTGAACAGAACTTTAGAAGATTTGGAAGGCAATGCTTTTCCCCCTGAGCTTGGAAAAATAACATTGCCCTATAGAGACAGAAAAGCAAGTAAACTCTCTAAAAATAGCAAATAAACAGCATTATCACAGAGTTTTCAATCATTTGTCTACTCTGCTCCCTGAACTAATTTGGATCACAACTACAACACATTATGACAACCTGTTAAGCCACTGAAAAATTAGGTCACACAGCCAATCATTGTAGCTACGTAAGGCTAAGCAATTGGTTTGACCCACTTTTGCCCACTAATATGCCTGACTCAGATTTGTTTGGCTGGTTGGTGTTTGATAAACACTAAAAGACTCCAGAAGGCAACCAGTTGTAGCCTCAATTTAAAAATATCCTTTCTCTTTTCAATGTATCAATGCAAAAGAAAAAAATAACTTTGTAGGCACTGTTACGTCTTTTTTCAATTTACTTAACCGTGTATTATGTATGGCTCAAGAAATGGAAAGGAAGTTTATGACCTTTCAATGAAAGTATATTCCTCTGAGCTTATAAAACTGTAAAATGAGTTAAAATCTGGGTGAAACACAGTGCTTTAAAGCTATTTCCCATTATGTAAATGCCAAGAACACAAGTCTTGTTTTATTTTATATCTTTTAGTCACTGATACTACTTAAGGTGACTGTAATCAATGTTTGTTAGAACACCAGCACGAGAAAGCCATCTTTCAGATCCTGGACACTGAAAACAGGTGTAACACTCTGCTTCTCAATAAACTATTACATACTGGGCATGGTTGAAATCTGGGGTTTCAGAGAAAAACGAGCAGTTCCACTGAAGTATGTATAGACTTTGCAGCATTCCCTTGTATCACTTTGTGAAAGTGATGCAGTCAGGCAGTATACTCCCAGAAAGAGAAGTGAGCATATTGCTTTCTTCATTTCCTGTGAATTCCAGGCCATTGAAGATGTAATTAAAATACATCCATGAAAAGAAACCCAAGCAGAAGAAGCTTCAGTCTGCAGTGGCTACTCTCCTTGGAACCTGTAATTATTCTGGTTTGGGTCTGCATTAAACTCAGTCACCTGTTATTTGAGGACCACAGTGTGTGGTCAAAGAAGCCCCTCTGTTGAACAATACCCAGTTCTGCAGAGAGGCAGCTCTTCCTACTGTGTAGAGATGGAGGAATCCAATGACCAAAGCAACAAAAGCTTACACATCCCTGGAACCATTTGAAGCTGTGGCACTCTGGTCTCTTCACATTCTAGCTCATGGTTCTAAAATGAAAGCTTCCGGAAGGCAGGGAGAACTGAGAATACCACAACCCCAAAGCCAGAGTAGGGCAAGACCCAGAAGACTGGGAATCCTAACATAATTTGTTCATCAAAAAGCAGTAGCTTTGTCTGAACCAAATAGTGACTTTCCATCACTGATTTTACTCCTGGATACAGGATACCGTGGATTAGAAAATGTAGTTCAATTATCTGGTGACTGATGATACATGTGACAGTTAACATTGATTGTCCAATTGACAGGATTTAAAATCACCTAGCTACTAAACCTCTAGGCATGTCTATGAGGGAGTTTCTAGACTGGGTTAACTGAGGTAGGAAGACCTACACTGAATGGCAGCACCATCCCACCTGCTGGGGTTCTGGACCGAATGAAAAGAAGAAAGCGAGCTGAATACCCACATTCATCTCTCTGTTGCTGACTGGGATGCAGTGTGACTAGTTGCCTCACACTTCCGCTGTCATGTCCTCTCTGCCAGGATGGACTGTATCCCCTCAAACTGTGAGCCAAAATAAATCCCTTCTTCCTTAAGGTGTTTTTGTAAGGTATTGTGTCACATCAATAATAAAAGTAACTAACTCAGCACGCAAAGGCTGTGGGGATGAATTTCGGGATAGAAATCTCTATGTCTGTATCCCACAGCACAGGGGGCTTGGAGGAGACACTGCCCAGAGATGCAAGCACCTTGTTCACCCACTTTCTTCAAAGTATGTAGTGCACCAACCAGAGTGTGTGCTCTGTAAAAACTGTGATAGACTCTTGAGCTGAGAAGCCCTTAAATGTGCATTACCACCACGGGCTGGCATGCGTCCATTATTGGTTGAATCTCTCATTTCTCAGCTACTCTGGGATGTCTAAGTGTGAAAAAGTCAGTATGCCTGAATTGAATTTTAAGATCACTTTACGTCAATGCACATTTGTTTGTTTTCCCAATCAGCAACAAATGCAACACAAATACTCCTGGCTGCTCAGTTGTGTAGCCGTGCCTACCGCTGTGTGCTGGGAGACAGTGAGTTCCCTTGTGTTCAGGCAGCTTCCAGACTGAGGAGCTGGTACAGGTGGAACTGTAGTTCAGTGAAATGAATCAAATGAAACAGGAGGCATACACTGCAGGTGTATATATTTCCTGCAGAAAGACGCACTGATAGATCTGGGGAGATGCTCAGTTCATCAGTTCATAAAGGGCTTGACACACAAGCACAATGGCCTGAGTTTGGATCCCAGCATCCGCCTAAAACGCAGGGTATAGTGACGCATTCCTGTAATCCAAGTACTTGGGAGGCAGAGACAAGTGAATTCCTAGAATCTTGCTGAATCGATGGGGCTCCAGATTTAGTGAGAGACCCTGTCTCAAAAAGTCATGTGGAGAATGACAAAGGAAGACTCTCAGTGTCAAGCCCTGACCCATGCAAATATGTGTGTGCATCTGTATACACATGAGCACACATACACAAATGAACATGTACACAGGCATACAATACCATGCATAAAAATAATTTGTTTTAAAAAGAGGGACTGGAACTGGCAAGACAGTTGAGTGGGCTTGCTTCCTGCCAAGCCCGACAGCCTGAGTTCAATGCCCAGGACCCACACGGTAGAGGAGAGAACTGACTCTCACAAGTTGTCCTCTTGCTTGTACACACATGCTGTGGCACCCACACATACACGAGCATATGCAAATAAATATATTAAATTTTCCATAAAGAAGCACTGATGCCTGCACATGCTTCTGTGTGGTTTGTGTACTTGTGGACGATCATGTCCTGCAGCTCAGAAACAGGCTATGTGACAGTCAGGAAGAAGGTAGATCAAAGACAGTTCACCCAACTGTGTGTTCAGAAATGGTCAGATGGAATGGGAATCCAATATTTAATTCTGATTTTGAAGTTGCAGTTGTTCTGTCCACATACCGGAAAGTTCTAATCCCTCAGAAAAAGCAATCATGCAGGAGAAGGCTGACTGGATTAAATATCAGAAATTGTGTTTCCAATTAGTTCCACAAATCCCACGGATATAGACTAGAGTTGAAAAAAACCAGAAATATGCAAATTCAAAAAAAAGTCCACAATTTGATGAACACAAAACCCCATTATGATTTCTGAAAAGAATCTCTTCTTAACAAAACAGAGAAAGTGTTTGTCATTCTCACTGAGTGAGGAGGAGGTGCTGGTCCCCTTGGGTTCCAGACAGTGCCAGTCCCGGGGTTCCCTCTCTTTCCTCCCGAACCTCTTGCTTACTGCTACCCCAAGCTGGGGTACAGAAACCTCTGCAAATAAGTAGAAGATGTCCGCAGCCGCCAGTCACCCCCTCACCTCCTCATTTGCTGATTCTTTTTTTTTTTGAAACATGATTATAGTAGAAGAAGTCACTAGCACTGAGTAAAGGAAGTAAAGGCTGTGGAGAAGGAGCAGCTTGAAAAGTGCTTGTCTTCTGAGCACAAAGACCTGAGACTGAAACCCAGAACCAAACAAACAAATTGGTACAAAAAACCAACCAAACAAAAACAACCCTGTCATATGTGGTGATCTCAGTGCGGGGGAGGCAGAAACAGGCAGATCCCCTGGGCTTGGTAGCCAGCCAGTCTAGCATCATAATGAGTGAGTCACAGGCCAATGAGAGACCTTGTCTCAAAAAGCAAGATGAACACAAACACACACACACACACACACACACAGAGAAAGAGAGAGAAATATAGACATAGCACCTCTTGAACAGAGGTATGGAAAGTTACTGTCTGTGGACAGTTGAAAAGGGCAAGAATAAAACCAAAAGCAGAGACAGAAGCATACTTCATCTTCCTCAAGCTGCGCTGTAGCTAAGAAGATCTGGTGCTGTTGACCTGAAGCCCTGTGGGTCCACAGTCTCAACTAGTTTACAGAGGCAGAACCTTGAGTTATTCTGCCTGGTGTGAGCTTGCTTTGAATTGAATGCTTGGGATTCCACTCTTAGATAATCTGACTTGAATCAAGCTCTTTCCAGTGACACCCTGACATCCTTCTTCGGGGCCCTTGGCCTTGTTATGCTCACACTGGAGACTCTCCTGGGTTCAGTATTCACCACAAACATTTGAGCCTTCGGAAAACCTGTGCAGGTGTTGTGTCAGATAACCAGCACCTGACTGTTTGATTACTACACTGAGCTTCAGTTTATCTTACAAATCCTTGATCTGACCAGCTTAAGTCCTCCATCTGGGACCCAGTCGCCTCATGAGCTGGGGCCATGGTAGTTGGCAAATCCCTGTTTTTTTCTTCTGAATTTGCATTTTCTATCTGGACCCTGAAGAACTTGGACAGGAGCAGCGGCAGGCCTGCAGTCTCAGCTACTTGGGAGGCTGAAGCAGAAGGACCGCACATTCATACCCTCCTGGGTTATAAAGTCACATCACAGCCATTCTGAGAAAATTAGAAGGACGCTATATATAAAATTATAAATAAATTAGGAAGGACTGGTTATAGATCAGTCATGGAACATAGCATCAGCCTTGGTTTTAATATCCAGTACTGCCAAATTAATAAGACAGCTGTGCTGTCTAAATACAAAGGAGGAGGAAGAAGAGGAGGAAGGGAAGGAAAAAAGGGAGAGATGGGAGGAGCAAAAGGAAGGGAGGGAAGAAAGAAAAATAAGAGCAAAGAAGGTCAGGAAAGAACCTTGGGAGCCGTCGTCTCTGGTGTGTGGCCTAGTGTCAAGAATCCAGTGACTCCACGACCATGGGTGGGTCGGGGGAGAGACAATGCAGGTGCGGCGCAGGTAATGTGACTTGTTTTCTAGGGCTGACTAAACACCTCCTCCTCAAACTAGGTAGTTTAAGATGTTAAATCTTTAATGTCTTAAAGTTTGGAGTCTAGGAGTCCAAAGTTGAAGAGTCAGCAAAGCTGGTTCCTTTCGGCATCTCTGAGGGAGAACCTCAGAGATGCTCCTTGAGACGCCTGCATGCTTGGCTTTCAGCCTCGTCACTCCAGTCTCTGCAGCCACATAGCCTCTTCCCTCTGAATGAAGGCCTCCGTGTGTATTCCTTTCCTCTCATCGGAGCATCAGCTGTGCTGTCTAAATACCCACCTGTTGCAGTGTGGCCCCATCTTAAGGAATGACATCTGCACCCTGCTCCAGTGTGGTCTCATCGTAACTGCTAAAATCTGCAATGACCTGTTTTCAAATAAAGTCACATCCCTAGCCGTGGGGCTAGAATTTGAGTGTATCCTTTTGGAGGGCACCAGCAGCCAGCAGCAGGTGACCAAGCAGATTGTCAGAAGCTCTACACCCCAGACTCAGATATAACCTTAAGATAATTCAGTGTTAGTGCTAGGAGACTCAGGAAGGACATGAACGAGGTAGTGAAGAAGAGAGAAGCCTCAGCTGTTACGGCTTGAAGTAGCTGCCACAGCTTCCTGTGTTTGAACTCTGATCCTCGGCTTGTGTCACTATTTTGGGAAATTGCAAAAACTTTGAGATGAGGTCTAACTGGAAGTAGTGGATCTTAGGAACCTGCTTGAGGGCAACAGATCAGCTCCATATCCTGTCTCTTCTCTGCTTCTGGTCTGCTGAGGTATGAGCACACAAACAGTGGACACTCTGGGCACTACAGAGCTGCCCACAGCTCTACCTACCCACCATGGTGGACTGTGTCTCCTCAGCCTTGAACCACATGCACCTCTCCTTCCTCAGGTGGCTTCTTGGCAGATACTTAGTCACAGTGGCAAGGCCCTGAGATACTCATGTAGCAGAGGTCTGAGGAAACAGTGGCCTTGGCTTCACAAAGGAAGGGGAGGCTGACTGATTGACCACACCTCCTCCCTGTTTTCCAGCTCTGTAGAAGGCATCTTTCGAGAGCCCACGCAATGCTGAGGCCTTTGGCTGCTTGTCTCACCTGATTCCATCCTGCAGAGCTGGGGTGTTCTTTCTCTTCTCAAGTGTACAGTTTCAGAGAAGTGCAAACCCATGTTGAGCTTACAATTACATGTCTATAATGTAATATATTAAAGGACACAGAAAAACAATGGACTAAGTTCAACCAAAGATAGAAAGATCTAGCCCAGTGAGTCCTGAAATCGCACAGGCAGGAGAGGTCACTAGAGTTGAGAAGACAACCAGGAAGAGGGCAGGGGCTGTGACTTCTGAAGGCTACTCCAGGGTATAAGAAGGCCTGAGGAGGGAGAAGGCACCTCGGGCGGGGAAGTCTTCCATCTGCCTCCAGTGTTCACTGGCACAGCTGGAAAGAGTGGAAACGCTAGCTAGGAAGGCAGGGGAGATGACTAGAACTTCCCTTGTTGGTGCCGTGACTTGCAGCAGATTCAGAGGGCTGGACTGCAAGTGGGTCTTTCCAGAAACCCAAACTAAAGGGCTAAAAGAGTGGATTCTTATTTGCAAAGACTCTTGCCTCTCTGGCAGTTTTCTGGGACCACATTCTAATCAGCATCATGTGTGTGGATGGAAACCACCTAAGAATGAGATTTTTCGAAAGCTAGGAAATTACCCAAGAAGCTTCTGAGCTTGGCTCCAGCTATCTCCATGGCAGCCTCTTGGGGCTCAATGTGGACACAGGGTTGAGACTAACATTGTTATTTAATGTGAGGAACAGAACAAAGTCAAATAGTGAAATGAAAAACTGGGGTGTGAGCGTCCTCTATAAAAAGTTTTCATGGGATTCATCTGCTCCCCTGTTGCAGCCCCAAGCTGGAATCTTCTGTTGCTATTTTCTTTCATCATAAGGCTCATCACTTTTTAAAAAGTATGTTGAATTTGACTCAGGGAATAGAATTCTGCAGGCTGCTGACTTGTGAGGAAACTAAGACAGCTGTTTCCATGTGTTAGAACGAACTTGGTTCGACAGCTAACACAATCTGCTGTGAGCCTGGTCTCCCTCTGCGCTTAGGTGAGATGTCTGGCTCGAGCAGTTGTCTCTGAACTTTCAGATGTGTGTTGCTATGCGATGACCGGGGGTGGAAACTAATTGTGTAGAACAGCTTGCCAGCTCACGTTCAGTGTGGGTGCTTTCTTCCTGGGCCAATCACTTTTAAAAGAATAAAAAAAAATGTCTTAATCCCTCCCGTGTCTACAGAATGCCTCCCCATCATCTGCTGAGAAGATGAGGACAGGTCCTGTTCATCAGTGTTTGCACTCACTGAGCAGGAAGTTGATCTGAAGACTCACCAATGAGGACACTCAGGATCCAGGAGCAGCAAAACCTGGAAGCCAAAACCCTTCTCCTGTCTGTGGTGCAGGGGAGGCAGATAGGATGTAAAGTGGGGCTGCCTCAGTGTTGGAGGGGCATGAGAAATGTTGACCAAGTTCTTTGAATTTTCAAAATGCACAAGAGAAGAGCAACACTGAAGAGAAATAAATACAAACTCAATAAAAAATAAGGGTTTCAGCTTAATAAAAGGAAGAATGTCTGTGATGCACTGTCAAACAAGCATTGGCTGGGACCCCTACCGGGAAGAACCATTGGTCATTTACCATTGACTATGGTACTGTGAATTGAGAACTTATATCCATCATGCTCTGAAGAGCTTCACTGCTACCTTTAAAATATGTCTATACTAAGTATCTAAATGCACTAAAGGATAACAGTGTAATATATGTACTACAGATTATCATAGTATAATAAAATACACTAAAATGATAATAGTGTAATAAGTAATCACTGCACACAGGGAAGAGCATGGCTCAGTGGTAGAGCACTGTGTTCAGTGTGGGTGGTGGGCAGATTAGGATGGAGGGAAAGGGAAGGACAGTGAATACAGAAAACAAATGACAAGCAATTCCACGTCTCCAAGTCTGAAGCACTACAAATGGCGATGACAGACCTCTAGGCTCTGCCTTCTCAGAATTCTTAATTCCTTTTCAAAATGTGCACAGCGTACAGTCTGTTCTGTGCTGCTCCAAACTCTTCCCCTTCCCCTCCCTTTTCTTCTCATCCTTTTCTTTTCTCCTGTGGAACCCATGCTTCCCTCTCTGCCTTTGTTCTTTCCTTCCTCAGTTTTGTGGGTTTCTTGAGTTTTTTAAAGTCTTTTTGAGAAAAGGTCTCCCTGTAACTCTAAATACCCTAGAACTCCCTATGAAAAGCAGGTTGGTCTCAGTCTCACGCAGATCTACCTTCTTCTGCCTCTAAGCGCTGGGACTAACGATGTGTACCACCACACCTAGCCTCAGTTTTGTTTTTTAATAACCTGTATCCTAAGCTGGCCTGGAGCTCACTAAGCAGATCAGATTCACCTTAGAGTCAAGAGATTCCTGCCTCAGCCTCCTAAGTGCTAGGATTGCTACTATGTAATCAAACACCATATCAAGCTTCTAGATCTGTTCCTTACACACTCACATACACATGTACACATACGCCATCAACATATATCTGGTGGGAAGATTTCTCCTTACTTGTAATAGATACTGTCATACCATATATATCTATTCTTCTTTCAAAAATAAATGTCTTACTGATCTTTTCACATCTGTCTGTGCTGATCTGTCATTTGCAAAATACTACATAATACAGTGCTGAATTTACCATTCTCTGACTATAGAGATTTTCATTTTTTTCCTATTATAGACAATGCTGAATGTGTCAACTTAGACCTGTGATGCCTCAGAGAGCCCACTCCTTCCCACACTATAGTCAGAACTGATTTTATCAGGGCCATCTTCAAGAATGAGGGAGACAAACTTGTCATCCACCCTGCATGATATGGTCTTTCACTTAATAAAAAGCAATTAAGAGAAAAGATCTCTTGTGGTTCACAGCAATGCTTTGATTCAGTGAAAGTGGGTAAGAGGGTTCCACAGGATATTCTACAGGAAGCTGAGCCAAGGTAGGCAGGTGCTAAGAACAACCATTCTTGTTTTCATTTGGATATTCATTCACGGTGGGCAGCAGAAAAGCAGCTACAGGAGTCTGCGCCCACGTCCGGGGAAGGGTGGCTAACAATCGTTGGTAGAAGCATCTCTTTGGAGATTATTTTTTTCTAAAGCAAAAGTAAGGACATATTTGTTATTTTTAGGTCTTTTCCTGTGAATGCAAAATTGCAGAGAGGGATAAAGGTGGCAGCAGCTGTCCCCTCAGGGAGCCTGTGGCTAGAACACATCACCTTCCAGTTTAAACCACAGGGAGATAAGCTGTGCTTCTGGGTGTGGTCCATCTTACTGAGGCAAAATAGCACATTGCTTTGCCAAGTTTCCAATGCAGTCAGAATTATTAATTTTTTTTTTTGACCACAGACATTGCCAACTGCTTCACCCCCAGACACGTCCACTGTCTAGAGAATGGCTTAGTGAACACGGGGCAGTACCTCAGCTGTAAAGCAGAGCTGAATCAGAGGAAGAAGCAGCTGCTTGTGCCACGGCTCCCTCCAGCACTACAATTTAAGTCAAAATGGAAAAGAGAGATGCCAAGAGGAAAGCAGAAAGTGCCCAAAGTGACAAGATGTTTTCTCAATGCCCCCTTTAAGATAAGCCACCTTAAAGGACAGCTTGTGCCTATGTGTCCATGTTAGTGCATGTATGAAAGAGAGAACATGTATGAGTGAAGGTATATGTGTGAGAGAGAAAGAGGGTGAGAGAGAAGAAGTGTGTGTGTGTGTGTGTGTGTGTGTGTGTGAGTCCATGTGTATGACTCTTTAATTTGAAAATCAGAAGAAAACCTATTCCCCTCACTATAAGGTGCATCATAAGTCCCAGCTTTATAAGTGAGTCTATTACCTAAATTGGTACTTAGGTACTAACTCAATTCAATGTTCAGGTGGTAAAACCTGGATGTGATAGAGACAGCACAATTTATCTGTACATGTTCACCACGTTTTGCCAAAAGCAGAATTTAACATTTCTTCATGCATTCTTCCTCCATTAAGTCCTGCTTTTTCTAGAGATTGTTTCATCTAGTAGGCATTCTTTATTCTCCAGCCTCTATTCCATCCTCACAAGGACATGTGAGGGGTGATTGGTTCACTGGGATATCAGAAACAGCTGGTGAACTCAACAAGAGAGGCACAGTTGTATGCATGGAACCCATCCACCAGCCTCTCTGCAGCCATCATTGTTTCCTCTGCCCACAAGAGCTCATTGTGGATAGATGGGCCTTCCTCCAGGGTCTTTAACGAGTCTTGGGCAGGTGGAGGTAAAATCAGCCCAGGATGGGACTTATTGCAGCCAAACTCACAGGGGCTACTGTCTGCCAGTTGGGACAGTACCATCAGAAATTGGAACTGCCCACTGTGACAGCCCATGCTCGCCAAAGAAGACTGGCTATACACCACTAGCTCCTGGCACAGACAACTGAAAACCTGACCTAGGATCCAAGTATGGATTGGAAAGATGTTCATGAGCCTTGACCTTGTGATTCTTCTACTAGATATTATTCAAAGAAAATATCAATCCACCCACCCACACTCAGCACATAGGAACCAAAGGTAGGTAAATATGATAACATGGTTCATTCAGGATCACTTTTCATAAGAAAGGTTTAGGACCCCTGAGTGGCATACAGTGAAGGACTGTTGGTATCAATGTTTGGATATCCAAAAGGTACTCATCCAAGCCAGTATGGTGGCATACCTCTTTAATCCTGCCTGCAGAGGCAGGCAGATTTCTACGAGACTGAGGCTAATTTGGTTGCACAATGTGTTCCAGGCCCCTGGGACTACAGGGAGACACTGCTTCAAAAACAAAACAAAGCAAAACAAATAAAAAAACAAATATACTCATCCATTTTGTCTTTCAAATCATACATTGATGAATACCTAACATTATGATAAAATCTCAAGGTAAACATATTGCATAGGAAGAGATAATTGCTTTGTAGCATGAGTATGCTGTCAGTAAGATTCTTTGTAAAGATGGGTATGTTGTGTTTCCATAGCATAACCCCACCAAATGTCTAGCTTATGAGTGCATCTAATTTTTGGTTTTGCTTTAGATGTTTTTGTTGGTTTGTTCTGAGGCAGGGTCTCCTGTAGTCCAGTCTGGCCTCCAACTTGCCATGTAGCTGAAGATGACCTTGAACCTTCTTGACCATCCTGCCTCCACCTCCCAAGTGCTGGGATGACAGGCATGTGCTACTGCAGGCAGCCTATGACTACTTCTCTTCAAATCTGTATTTCCTATTCCCACCATGAATGTATATTACAGTTAGAAAGTAAATACACATTTCTTAAAATGTTCGTGCTAGGGCCTGAGAAATGGCTCAGCGGTTAAGAGTACTGGGTGTTCTTGCAGAGGACCCAGGTTCAATTCCCAGCACCCAATGGTAACTCCAGTTCCAGGAAATCTTACACACTCTTCTGATCGCTGTGCAAATTGCATGACACAGATATACTTGCATACATGTAGGCAATACACTCATACACACAAATATAAAAAATAAAATGTTCATGTTTCAGGTGAGCCCTTGCCTTCATCTCTAAGCCTCCCCCAGTGGCATTGAGTCCACTTGGAATTACTCATAATCACCTGTTTTAACTGACGTGAACCCCAACTAAGTAGTCCTTTCCATGACTCTATCTGAAGTACTACTGCATCTATACTGTATCTATAGAATTTAAAGTTTTCATTTATTAATCCTTCAAAATACTTAACAGTTTTAACTATCCCATTACCTAGAAAGTCAACAAATGAAAACCAGCCAATTCCCACAATTTCTGACAGTAAGTCAGCAGGCACCAGTTTTCAAATGCCCTATACTGTCTACTGTTTCTTATCACCAAAATATCTGCATAGTTATTGCAAAGAATGTTTAGAACATGAAGAGCTAGAGGCATTCTGGGACAGAAAGGGAGGGTCAGACACCCATGATTGCCTGTTATCTAAGCCTCCAACAGACCAACAAAAGCCGGTGATGAATTTTCATAGATACACATGCACACTAAGGAAAGATAGTCCAAAGATAACCTTTGGAACATCACAAGCCACTTCAGAACTAATGATTACGGACTACACCTCATGCATATGATCATAACAGAGAGGATTATGGGATGGCACATGCACAGAAAACATAAGGTTATGTAACCTACAGATGTCAATCACTCATGTCAGTCAAAAAAGTCCACTTTGGGAAAAGTCTCCCTCCCCTTCTGTAATTAAAAGCTCTGGACCTGGAATATAGGGGCTCTTGAGCCACATGCTTGCCGAGCCCTCTCTGCTGTATGGAGTGTGCCTCTTGCCTTGATTTCCACTTCTAGTATTTCAGCTTTCCCTACTACTGTTCTATGTTTTGCTCAGTTCTTTGTCAAAGACACAAAGAGCTGGATATTGCATCATAGCAGGTCCCTCAGTCTCCCCTTTAGTAATAACTCCTCTGCAGATTTCTGTAAAAACACCATGGATTGTATTGTAGCCAGTGGATGCTGCTCACTTCAATAAAAACGCCTCCTTCACATTCATGTGAAACAGCAATCAGTTCTTCAATGAATATGCAAATTCCAGGCCATTGCAGAAAGCAGAAAGAAATTCTTGTCATTTCTAAAGGAAAGAGCAAAGTTGCTAAATATATCACCCCTTTCCTCCCTGTTTTTTCTCTTCTGTATTTTTAAGGACCAATGCTTAGTGCTAAGTTCCAAACTTGGCTTCAAAGACTGGAGGAATGACTTTTACAATATGAGCATAATCTGACCTGAGGACTTTTACTTGACCTGACAACCAAAAAAATTATTGTTTATAATGCAAATAAGCTCACTGAGTCATGTGTTCTTGTGACCTGGGCATATGGCCTTAATCCTCCAAGATCCCACCTTGCCCTCCTCCTCCAAGATAGTGAGTAAATGAGGGTGTGCATGATTAATGGATCAAAGCATTGGACACAATGTGTGTTTTTCTCCTTGAAAACAGTGAGAAAAATTGAGAAGTCTGTCTGAAATTGTGTATGTGATAGTCTAAGCCTAGGGATCAAAAGCTAAGTTTCTCTGATGAGATGGATCCTAGCTTATACTTCCCCAATTCATGCTGGAGATACTGTATCAGTACGAGAATGAGTAAAGCCTGGCTTGAAAGCATAGTTTTGTGAAACATCTGAAGGAATGACTTAGAATTTGGTTCATCCTTAGTCTTAAGAGGAATATTAACAGTTGGGCTAATACAAAAGGGAGTTGTGGTTTATCATGTTCAAAAGCCCAAGATTAGTTAGCAGAGGCAGATGGAGAAAACGGAGGGAAAATAAAAGTCTGGATCACTGTTCTTTGACACGGTCCTGTTATAAGTTTGCATTTTGGGTTTCAGTAATGATATCGGGGCATTTTGTTTACTGTTTGCCATGGCTGACTTTGGTTGTCAACCCGATGCACTGCATATCTGGGAAGAAGGAGCATCAATTGGGGGATCTCCTCTATTGGATTGGCCTGTGCACATATTTATGGGGCATTTTCTTGATTGTTGAATGAAGCGGGAAGGCCCAGCTCACTGTAAATGGTGCCACCTCTGGGCAGGTGGTCCTGGGTTGTATTAGAAAGCAGCCTGAGCACAGGCCAGAGAAGCATTGCTTGTGCCTCCAGCTTCCTTCCACGAGTTCTGACCTGACTTCCTTCAAACACAGTACCTTGGAAGTATAAGATGAAATAAACCCTTTCCTCTCCAAGTTGGTTTTGGTCAGAGTGTTCTACCACAGCAATAGAAAGCAAACTAGGACACTAGTAACCGATAATGTGCTTTTCATTTTTTTGATAGGTATAGTTTTGCAGACAGAAATTTCTTGTGGAAACACAGCCCAAATCAGCATCCTTGCCACAGGAGTGATTTTTGAGCTTATAGACATGTATAGGTTCTTTAAAAATGGATCCTATTTAATGGTACCATTCTGTCCATCAGGAACAGAGGCTCAAACAGGTAGATCAGCCAGAGCTCTCTATTGAAAAGCCCAAGCCTGCCCAGTTACCCCACAGGACAGGGGACATCATACCCTGAGGTCACCTGATCACTGTTCCCATGTGTCTTTCGGCATAGCCATGATCTGTCCTTCTGTCCCTCTTCTACCTCTATTTCCTTCAAAACTGTTTCTTACTCCTGGGTTGATTCTGCGTTTTTGAGCTTTAATCTTCTTTCTTGCTCTTTCAGTGAATTCATTTCACAGTTTTGTTTCTTTGCTTTGCATATGTATGTATATGTGCAAATGTGTGTGAACGTGCTTATGGAGGCCAGGGGTCAACTTCAGATGTCACTCCTTAGATATTGTTCACCTTATTTTTAAAAAATATTTTATCTATTTTTTTATTTTAGATATATGAATGTTTTGCCTGCATGTATGTAATGTAACATGTACATGCAGTGTCCACAGAGGCCAGAAAAGAGTGTCAAATCCCCTGGAACTGGTGTTACAAAAGGTCATTAGCTGCCATGTGAGTGCTGGGAATTGAACCTAGGTCCTCCAGAAGAACAGCAAATCAAATTTTCTTAACCACTGAGTCCTTTGTCCCAGGCCCCCACCTTGTGTTTTGAGACAGGGTCTTCCACTGGCCTGCAATTCACCAAGTAGGCTAGGCTGGCCGGACAGAGCCAAACTTGGGGTCTCTTCCTGTCCCTGTGTCCCCAGTGTTGGGATTACATACACGCACTTGTGCCCAGTTTACATAGGTGGGTACATCCCATAGGCAGGTTACAGCAAAGTGGAGAAAATGGCTATAGGCTTTAGATGCTATCTATTAGCATTCTTAGCCTTTTGATTGGTAGAGACCAGAGATGTATTTATACATTGCAAAAGATCTACCATGTGGTCACAAAAGATACCATGTCAGATACAGAGGAGGCTATTAAGAGGCTAGTAAAGGGGGCTGAAAATGCCCCTAAGATCACTTGATTCTGAAATAGCAATGTCCCAACCTCTCCATAGTACTGAAGTTCGTTCTACTCAGCCAGTAGTCTTTGCAGATGCAGCTTCTTTCCAGAAACTCTAATTCACATAGCCAAGGATGGACCTGAACTCCTGATCCTCTTATATCTACTTCCTGAGTGCTGAGATCAAAGGTATGTACCACCACTCCCAGTTTATGCACTGCTGGGGATCACTCAGGGCTTCTTGTATGCTAGACAAGCACCGTACCAATGGAACCACATTCCCAGGCCAGTTTTAAGGAGGTTTTTGTTTGTTTGGTCTTGAAACAGGGTCTCCTGTTGGCCTGGAACTCACTATGTAGACCAGGTTAGCCTTGGATTCACAGAGATCTGCCTGCCTCTGCCTCCTGTGTACTGGGACTAAAGGTATGCACCACCACGCCCTGCTCCAGTTTTAAGTTTTTATTAGCAAATAGTAACTGGGGTGACTCTTATAGTTCCATCTACATTTTCAGCCTGCTGTATGCTCAGATCTAACCACCTCTGTCCACACCTTCTCTACACATTCTATTCATCATCTGTGTCTTTTCTCTTTCTTTCTCTTCCAAATATGAAGGCACGTACAGTTCTTGTCTTTCTCAGTCCTGCTGTAATCACTAAGATCAGAGTCTGGGGGTGCCTGATGAAATGTCAAGATTTTTGTGTCCCCAAACATAAACTGGATCTGGGACACATGGATAGCAATGGAAACAGGGAACGTGGGCGTGGGGGGGGGTCGCACTCCAAAGGTGGAGGTGGGCTAATGAGCCAGAAAGACAGTCACTCAAAAGTCCTGTGCCACAGGAGCTCTGGTTTTTTACAGGCTGTTACATAGTGCCCAGGTCTCCCACGCTGTATTTCCCAGACTCTGTCCTGCGTAGCCCAGGTAGGGTGGTGCTTCCGATCTTCCTTTGCCAACTGACTTCTTTCATATTTAATCCTGATGCCTCTCTCTTCATGGACTCCCTCTCCTGCCACACTGCCAGTTTTCTACTAGAATCTCTACAGTTCATCTATTGCCCTGCAGGTGCCAGGATGTCCGTCTTTATATGCCATTCTCCCTATTCGTGCTAATGGGCATCTACTCTGGGTCCATATCTTGGCTTTTCTAAATGGTGCAGTAATAAACACAGATGTTCAGGTATCTCTGTGGTGTGCTGATTTAGATTCTTTCTGGAGTTCTGTAGCTAGATCATATGGAAGCTTTATTTTTAGTTTTTAGAGGAATCTCCATAATGATTTCATAGTGACTGAACCAATTTACACTCCCACTAGTAGTATATATGTCCCATTAGCATTTGTTAGTTTGGGGATTTGGGTGAGTGTGTGTGTGTGTGTGTGTGTGTGTGTGTGTGTGTATGTGTAAGTCAGAGACTGACACTGGGTGTTATTCCTCAGTGACTCTTCACGAGACAGTGGTCTGGACCTCACCAAGTGGGCTAAGCTGGATGGGCAGCGAGCCCCAGAGATCTACCTGTCTCCACCTCCCCAGACTGGGATTACGCACATGTGCAACCATGCCTAGATTTTTATTTTATGTGAGTTCTGTGGTGAGACTCTGGTCTTCATGCTTACAAGCTGCAGTGCTGAAAAGCCATGACCAAGGTGACTTAAAGAAGGAAGAGTTCATTGGGCTTATGTTTCCAGAGGGTAAGAGTCCATCACGGAAGGAAGGCCTGGAGGTAGAGGTGGCCAGAGCAGAAAGCTGAACAATCACATCTTCAAGCAGGCACAGGAAGCAGAGAGAAACTGGAAATCCAGCAAGGCTTAAGAACTCTCACGTCTACCCCAGGTAGACACACTTCCTCCAGTATGGCCACACCTCCTAAAGGCCCCACGGCCCTTCCCACATGAACTAGAGACCAAGAGTCCAAATTCTTGGAGCCTATGGGAGATGCTCATTCAAACCACCACAGATGGTAAGCACTTTGTCCCCTGGCCCATCTCCCAAGTCCTCGTTTTTGGTTTTTGATGACGGTGTTTCTAACTGAGGTATGAGATGTCATCTACACACTGGCTTGGAATGCATTTCAGACACCACTGTAGAGATTGATGAGCTTGTGTCCATCATCAGCTCACTCTGGGGCTCAGGAATCATTCACAGTGGCTCAGCACAGTCCAATGGGCCTGAACCTTTGCTCAAAGCAACTGGTGACTTTTATTGCCTTACTTTAAAGAAATATTTTCACCAAGTTTTTAGCAGATTAATAGCTACTTTTTCATTATACAATGAAAGGATTATTTGTGGATACTAAAGCATTTCATCTCCATAACCTTGGCCCTGGGTTTGGAATTCACTTTCCCTTTTAGAAGAGCGAGACAGAGGAGATTCCTCCAATGTAAATGGTAATGAGGAGCAGGCCGTCTTGGGAGCTTGCTTCTGACCAGGCCAGTCATGTTGATGGCAGTGTCTGGCCAGGGCAGAAGGGACACAATTCCACTTTCTGCTGAAGCTCTGAGCACAATTCCATTACCACCTTTTCCTTTTTACAGAGTCTTGGGATACCCTCAATGGCTGTTCATCATCCAGGAAAGAATCCAAAACCAAGGAGCTAATAAATCTCTCAATTTGATGCAAAAAAAAAAAAAAAATTAAAAGAAAAAGAGAAAAGACAAATCAAAAGCAACCAAAAAGCCACTCATATTACCCTTAAATTAGACTTTTAAATGTGCTACTGATATCAGAGGGATCTCAGTACAATTGTCTCCTTGAATTTGGTGGGGAAGTCGTTAATCATTTGATGTTAAATTTATACAGATTGTTGAATAAATGAGAAGCGCTAGGACCACACACAGAGAACCAAAGGCAAAGAAGAGAACTGTGAGGAGAAGGAAGGAAGCGGGCATTTCCTCAGCAGGTCACTAGGAAGCCGGTAGTCCTGTTTATTCCAAGCCTCAATCCCTGGATTCCCGCCTACCTAAATGGCAAGTAATTTTAAGAACTTACAAAATCTTGCCAGGCACAAAGATAGAAATGTATTGTAGTATCAAACAGCTTTGAACAGTTGCAAGTTCTGGGCAGAACTGAGCATTGTGTAACTTCAAGATTATACCATCCACTCAGCGGTCATTGGATGGACAGCTGGGTCATCCCTGTCATGTCATCACAGACACGGTGAGGTGAAGCATTAGGAAAAGATGAGTGGGCCTTCTTTAACAGGCCCCATGAGTATGACTTCACAAGTGTCAGTCCCTGTGGTTCCAAGTGATATGTCTTTCTGCCTGCTCTAACACAACGGCACCTACCCAGGTTTAGAGACCCTGTTTTCTCTTAAGGTTAGCATTCCAGACAGAATAAAACAGATCGGAACATGAGAAATGTATTGAAAAAGCATTCTTTTAAGTGTGCTATTTTTCAGTCTGGGAATGTAGCTCGGTTGATAGAGTGCTTACCTAGTATGCCCTAGGTGCCATCCCCCCACCACATAAACTGGGCATAGTGGTGCAGACCTGTCACTCAAGCATTCTGAAAGTTCGAGGTCATTCTCAGTAACATAAGGAGTCTGAGACAGCATAGACTGCAGAGAGACCCTGTCTCAAAAAGAAAAAAGAAGCATGCTACTTTTGCATGTCCTTTATTATTTTTTATTAGTGAGGTTTTGTTTTGTTTTGTTTTTTACTTGTTTGCTTGACTGCTTGTTGAGACAGCGACTTGCTATGCCCAGGCTGGCCTCAAACTCCATCCTCCTGCCTGTGTACATGAGTGTGCCATCATACCTAGCTTCTGATTGCCTTTTAATACCAGAACTGATCAGCCTGGGCCTGCTCTCCCTTACAATACTGAGACGTGGTGCTTTTACCAAAGAACCAACAAGCCGCATGCTCCTTCCCTGGCAGAAACTTCTGAATCACCTCCCTCCCCACTCATGGACCACCAGGATTATTTTCTGAGGCAATGTGAGACTGCCATAGTCATCTCAGTCAGCATGAATATTAAACTTCCTGACGAGCCCCTCCTTTCTTAGGAATCCTCTTTCTACAAAGCACACTTCCTTTCCAGACCCACAGGCTGTCCTCCAGACTCCTGGCTTCCCTGGAGGAGGTCTTTTGACCTGTCCTCTGGCCTGAGGATCCACCCATTATTCATTTTGCAAATTTTTCATCAGCGCATCACCCTCCTGAAGAATTCACAGGAGCTATCCGCTGCCAGGGAATTTCAAACAAGATTCCCCTGCAGGCCCTCAGGTTAGGGTGCCTTCATGGAGATACTATGCCAAATTAATATGTGAAACAGGCTAAAGTAATTTGGCCTGTGAAGTTCCCAGGCAGGTCTGATGTGTTAAGGAGAGTCACATCTGAGCTGGTCTTACCTGCTATTTAGGGCAGTATTAATTTTTGTGAGTGGCAGCCCACCTTTGTGCATATAAATTGGGTAATTACACTAGTAAATTGGAATTTCTGCATTTGGAATCAGCACCTGTAAATAACGGGAGGACAGGGAAAGAGGCCAATTGAAACTTTGGCCCTTCATATCTGAAAGCAGCACTTTCCAGAGAACCAAAGACTGAGTTCTGAAAAATCACGGGGAAAGGTGTAGGGGATGAGCACTGAGCCACTGTGCTCGAACGCTATCTTCTGTTTAAAGATAACTCATTTCACAAGAGTTGAAACACAAAAATTATGTATTTGGTCGTCTCATGGAACTTCCATCTCAGAAATAACTGTCAGGAAATGACCATACTTGTGCTGGATATAATTTGTTAGATTTGCTGACCTGATGATTCTCTGTCTACCCTGGGGGCCAAGGAGAAGTGGCCACACAGTGAATCATGTGCTCTGCTTTTCTGGAGAGTATGGTGATGGTAAATGGACTTTGCTGAGGATTAGCTTTGCCGTGCTGGCTGTAACATGGGAAATACTATCAGCGGATCTGTAGTTGGAGTTTATAACCCGCCCTCCCAAGGTCTCTATGCTTCATGAGGGACTGAAGTGAAGGAGTGGGAATGCCCACTTAAGTCGGACCACTTGTCCACAGTTCCTTAATAACTCTGTGAGGTAGGTACCTCCTACACGTGGGCCTTCAACATCCCAGGGAAGCACTGCTGGAAAGCGCTGGAACCTTTAGAAGTCAGGCCTAGTAGGAAGAAGTTAGGTTGCTGGAAGTGTGCCTGGAAGTGGCCCATGGCACCCCAGCCCCTTCTCTGAAATGCAAGTGTTCTCACCAGAGGCCTCATATCAATGGGGCCTCACTGATCATGGACAAGCTTGGAACTGTTCATCTGTGAACCTAAATCAACCTCCCTGCAATGTGTGTGGGTGTGGGTGGTGGGGGGTTCGCATGGGTCTGTGCACCTGTGCATGTGTGTGCATTTGGAGGCTACACGCTGACGCTGAGTATCTTCCTCAATTTTGTGCCACCTTATTTTTTGAAATAAGCTCTCTCACTGAACCTACAGCCTGCTGACTTACCTAGGCAGGATGAACAGCAAGTCACAGGGATTCTCCTGCTCTACCTCCTCAGCACTGAGGTTACAGAACGGTGCTGTCATGCTCAGTTTTTGATGTGGGCACTGGGGGTCCAAATCCTTCATGCCTAAGCTCCAGGCCCTTTACTAACTGAGTCATCTTTCTAGTCCCTAACCTTTCCGCTTCATAAGTTGATTGTCTCAGGTATTCATTACAGTGATGGAAAACTCACTAACACAATGTTATTATCACCAATTTATAATGAGGAAACTAAGAGAGGTTAAGTAACCTGTTACATTAGTTACTTTTCCCATTGCTGTTGTTACAAGAGACCTGGTAAGGAACAGCTTAAGGGAAGAAAGGTTTATTTGAACTTTCAGTTTGAGGGGAAGGTCATGACAGCTGGAGCCTTAGGCCAACTGGTCACATTGCATCTGCAGTCAGTGAGCAGAGTGTGGGTCAGGATATAAAACCTCAAGTCCGGCCCTCAGTGCCTGCTTCCTCCAGGGAGGTTGCATCTCCTAAAGATTCAACAACTTCCCTAAACAGCACCACCAATGGGACCCAAGCGTCCAAACACATGAGCCTCTGGGGGACGTTTCACATTCAGACCGCAACATCTATGCAAATTCTTCCAAATGGTAAGAGGCAGATCTCTGTGACTTAAAGCTATTTGGTCTAGGCAGGGTAGATCCAACAGATCTACCTGTCTAGGTCCTACCTTCAGCTGGAGGAGACAAAAGGAGGCCTGGTGTTTTCTGTAAGTGCTGTCCTTGACTGGGTGCCAGGATAGGAGTATTAGCACACAATCTGAGACTGAAGGTCCTAGACTTGCTCTCCAGCTCTGGGGCTGCTCTTGCAGAGATCCGAAGGTCATCCTCTAAGATGACATTTCCAACTTTTTATCAATGGCTGTGAAGCTCAGGTCAAGTCAATGCAGTACCTTTGAACTCAGCATATGCAGCATGCATGCCCAGTGTTTTAAAAGCCATCACATTTACCCAGTAGTCCAGATGTTCCAAGACTCTGACACAGTGGAAGTGACTTCCTTCACCGAGTTTCCTCAAATGACTTGATGCCTTGATGTCTGTTCACATTATTCTCTTTAATATCAAGGCACCATTTGCTAAAAAGTAAATTAAATCTGGGAGCTTAACAGGCTTATCCACAGTATTCTCAAAGACCAACACACACACACACACACACACACACACACACACACACACACGCTATAGTCCATGACAACTAGATTTAGTTTATCAGATTATCCTTAGCTGAATGCAGTCTGAGTGGGTAGGCCAGAGAGCAAGTTGGTTTTGATGAGAAAATATGATCAGAGCAGATGCAAAGCCCTGGGTGTTTCCTGAGGAGCATTGGGTGAGGGCTGCCGAGGGAAATGGGCAGGTTGGAGCCAGGCATCGAAGGAGGAGATAGAAACCTCCCAGATTTCTCTGGCCCTGCAGAAGCTTAACAGATGTGGCATGCAGAGTCCACTCTTCTTGCTGCAACAGTATGGTTTGTGTGTGGAATGTTCCCCACAGACCCATGTGTGGTACCCAGAAAAATGGCACTGTCTGGGGAATCTATTACATATTTTCTAATATCTGCGACAAAATACCTGAAAACGTAAGGAAGGAGGAACTTACTGGGCTTACTACACTATTGGAGGAAATGCAGTCCATCGTGGTAAGAAAAGCGTGTGGGTGGGAGCTTGAGGCAGTTGGTCACATTGTATCTGCGGTCAGGAAACAGAGAAAAAGAAGTGGGGCCAGCTTGTAAACCCTCAAGGCCCATCCCCAGTGACTCACTTCCTGTAGTGAACTTCCACCTTCTACAGCTTCCACAATGTTCCTAACCAGCGTCACCAGCTGGGACCAAGTGTTCAAACACGTGAGCCTGTGGAGATGCTTCACACTGAACCCACAACAGGGAAGGTGTGAAACCTTGAGGGTGTGGACCCTTACTTGCAAAGTAGCCACTAGTTTGTTACTGCCTCTGGTTCTGGCCAAAGAGTCCTCTTCCTGATCTGCCAAGACGTGAGTGCAGAGCTACTTTCTCGAACTCCCACCACCGTGAACACCTCTGTGCAGTCCCTGTGAGAAGAACTGAAACCAGGAGCCAAAACAAACTTCTTCCTCTCTTTGGTTGCTTTTTTTCAGTTGCTTAAAGGAAGAATCATGGCTACTGCATCCCTGGGAGAAAGGGTACATCTTGGAAGTGAGACCCAGATGTTAGCTTGGCCAAGAGCTCTTACATGGAGGTTCTTCCAGCTCTAAAAGGCATCTTCCACACATGAGCTCACCAAGTAAGCTAGGTCTGTCTGTCCAGCGAGCCGAATCTCGATCTGCCTGTCTCTGCCTACTCAGCAATGGGATCATAAGTACACACTCCATCCAGTTTTTTATATGGGTTCTGGGGTTTCAGCTCAGGTCTTCATCACTTGGACAAGGCATGCACTCTAACAACTGAGCCATCTCCCTAGCTCACATGACTCTTTAAAGTGCTGGCTTATAGGTAGATAGAAGGTCTCACCAGAGAGTTAATGAGAAACACCAGCTGTCTTGGGAGAGGAGTTGTGTTTTTATTAAGAATCTGTTTTCCTATAGAAGTGAGTTTATTACTACCTTAAAGAATATTAGGTTTAATATCAGTTAGTGTCCACTGGCGGACCCTGAGTTGGATCAAACAGAAAGCCTCTTCAGAGGGGTTTCGGTTCCCACAAGGCATGCAGAATTGTAAGCCAGAGGTTTCAGATGATGAAGGGAAGGAATTCCAAAGGCAGCTCTGAACATCTGAAGGCGAGTTTAAAATAATGAAAACACTATCTCTGTTTGTGATCATGCGATGCTGTATTTTTTTTAAGGTTTGGGGATAATGATCTTGTCTCAGAATATATGTATATTAAAGTGTATGTTCAAAAATGAACATAGTGTTTAGTTACTGCTCACTGCTAAATTGAATCCCATTTGGACAATAGCCATCACAGGCACAGTGGCCTTTCCATAAGCCATTAACACCGCCCCAGGCATCGCTGCCCTAAAAGGCATCATTTGTTCCTCTGGGCACTTGCATGTCGCCACTTCTTCTTGCTTCGAGGCCCACATCCTCGTGGCTGTCTGGTGATGGAGCTTGCGCCTCTCCTCAGAGCTCCACACAATGTGCTCCGCCAGCAGCAAGCTGTTTTTAACTGACTCTCAAATGACGTTAAAGGTGGCAGATGAAATGGGATCCTGGGATTCCACATGTAACTTCCAACAGCTCTATATGAGCCTTCAGACAACTTTAGGATGGGAAACTGTATATATGTTGGAAGTACATGTGTATAAGCACTCATGTAGCAGAGGCCCCTGAAGATGCACTTATGCTGACAATTCACACATTTGCTTCTTGCTTCGTCAGAGCCTTCTGTGGACAAATACGTAACATTTTGGAGTTGGCCTGTGAACTCGTCACGGAAATGGAAGAATTATTGGTATCACCATGATTTGATGTTTGCCAGTGCCCTAGGGAGCTGGGCATTCTCGAGCTGCCACGTAAATACTAGTGCACCCACTTCCCTACGGCTGAGCGGGTGAGGAACCTGTCGATAAATAGACACCCAGATGTCACAGGCAGGCTGGCCTCAAGCAAGTCACCGCTTCCACCCAATTTCTATTTAATAGAACTTCCTTGAGCGGCATCAGCAAGTGCAGTCCTCTCAGGGACTCTGCCGCTCATGGACTGCGGTCTTGCTCATATTCAATAGTAAGTAGTAGGAGACCTGAAAGTCACATTGAGTCATGCTAGATTGTAAAAGAAAAAGCAGGTGCTTGTACAGCATCCAACAGCCATACAAACTTCATAGAGATCTGAAAGCCGTGGTCCCCCTCTGGGCAGTAATCTATCCAACTGTCCCTGCAGCTCTCCTCAGGAGGCCACAGCTGCTCCAAGTTAAAACAATGAAGACAGAATACAGTCTTCTTTCTGCAGAGCACCCTGCCCTCCCCCACCCCCCAGCATATGCTCGGTTGGAGGCAATTGTTGGCGATATCACTTTCTTCTGGCAAATTGTCTCAATTTGACTATTTCATCCTTGCTGCTGAAGTCAAGTCCTGATTATTGACTCTGGTACATCTCTCACCGAATCTCATTTTCATCCCTGTCACTGGAACCTAAATGCCAACATACTGATTATTCTTGCTGTGACAAATACAGTAGCTCCTCAGCAATCTCCATGTCCCAGTGTCCTGAGAAAGCATCCCATCCCCCTTCCCATAATATTGAATACTCAGACTGCTGCCATCCCCTTCCAAGTCCTTCATAACCCAGGCTGGACATCTCTGTTGCCGGTTCTGAAAGGATACCTTCCCCATGTCGGCCTCACCCACCTCCTGCCCATCTGTATCTCTTTCTACAGCCCCATGTCAGCAGGACAAATCCTTCAGCCCCTATAATCTGTCACCAAGCTTAATTTTAGCGCTCTGTAAATGACACTAAGGCCTGCTAATCAGATCAAAGCATTCATCCCAGCCCTCTGGCCAGACATGAGATGACTCTTCAGGGCATAGCAAAATGCCTCAAGCATTTCTTATGAGTCAGCTGAGGAGCATTCGGGCACGCAGAATCTTAACACAGGTCTGCACACTCAGACACCATGGCACAGGGAGGATCATTTCACACAGAGAAGAGACATTCAGGGCTAGGGAAACAGTTCAGCTGGATAAACTCCTTGCTACTAAAGCATGAGACTTGAGTTCCAAACTCCAGAACACACATATACATATATATGTATAGATAGATAGATACATACATACATACATACATACCTATAAAGTTGGTTGTGTGACACACAACTTGGGAAGTGGAAACAGGCAGATCCCTGGAGCTCTGATTAGTCTGTCTAGCCTTCTTAGTCAATTCTAGGCCAATGAGAATGCTTGTCTCAAAAAACAAAGTGGACAGCACCTGAGAAATGACCCCTGAGATTGTCTTTTAGCATCTACACATGTAGGCAGAAGCACCCATAACCATATGAGAGATGCATTCCAAGCCAGTCACGGTCTGACAGGACTGTCCACATGGTGACACACAGAGCTGCCCAAGCTCTTTCTAGTGCATCGTGGGGGCATCCCGGGGCATAGACACTAGTGCAGAGTAGACTGGTGGACTGAAGCCCAGCATTTCCAAAGCTGAGAACGCCTTCTTAGTCCACGTGTCTGGGAATGTAAGACTCTCATTCTCAGTCTGGTAAGTTGAAGAGCAATTTAACAAAAGTCTTTCCCTGACTTCTTTCAGTTTTAAATATACCCACTAAACCCTTTAGCAGGGAAATGGCTCCTGTGGTAAGCTTCTCCTTGCTGCCCCGTTGGAACAGTGGTGTAGGGAGGGATGTGTACACAGTCAGTTCTGTCTGTTCTCTTGATTTGTCTCTGGTATCTCAAGAATTTAAATGTTAGAGATGTTGACAGGAGGACTGACATTTCCCATCTGAAGACTGGATGGCACTCAGCCCTGAGTAGCAGACAGGCTGATCTTAAAGTAAAATTCACTGGAGTCTGATAAAGAGCAATATTCAGAGGCCAGCATATCAGGTGATAGGAGGTTCACTAGGGACAGCTAAGAAACCGGAGGAGCTAACTTTTGCCTCAGGTGAAGAAACGAAGACAGCCAGTCAGTTCTTCTCTCCTTCCACTCTGTGCCCTGAATGTTTGATTAAATACCCACACACACAGATTAATTTATTGTGGAAAAAAATCTATGGCTTCAAATTAATTAAAATCTGATAATATCATTTAAGAGTAATGAAACACACAAGACCTTAAGGTTCAGAAAGACAAGGACCTGAGTTCCCGTCTCGGCATGAGGTCCAGCATGTAATAGGTATTCACTAAATATTTGTCTACTAGATAAAAGCACAAAGGATTTGAAGAAACAAACTTCCTAATCTTGGGTTAAGAATTCAAAACAGGGGCGTGTTGAAATAGGTTTACAATCCCAGCTTTGTGGGAGGCTGAGCATGAGGATTAAAAATTTGAAGCCTGTCTGGGCAACTGAGTAGAACCCCATCTCAAAAATAGGGGCTGGGGCAATGACTCATTTGATAAAATGCCTTCCATATAAGCAAGAAGACTTGAGTTTGAGTCCCATAAAAAAGAGTAATCTCAGTTCTGGGGAGGCTGAGAGGACCCATCTGGCTCTCCCCAGCACTGGGATTACAAACACACACTACCATGCCAAGCTTTTTTATGTAGGCTCTGGGAATGACACAGGTCCTATCTAGTACATGCCTTGCACTGACTGAGTCACCTCCTCCGCCCCTCATTACAACTTTAATTTTATGTTTGCATGGGATTGTTGTGCAATCATTCTAAAGATGTGACAATGAACTTCAGCCTGCAACTCTCTCTGTGGAAACCCTTGAACAGCTTTTTAAAAATACACTTTCTTTTCTCCCGAAGTAGAACAAAGTATGTGCGTGTGGAGGATCTATTTTATGCCTATAGTGGGAAGATTCCTCATTTAGTGAGACACAAAGTATTGTGATACAGCCTGAATAACAGAAACCCTGGTGAGCAAATCTGTACCCTGAATGTCTCAGAACACTTCTTGCCAATCACTAAACTTTTTCCTTAAAATGATAAGACCAAAGGTGAGTTTTATGTAAATGTTTCGTAAATCATTAAAAAGTTGATGAGAAGATACTAGTTTTCTACAATGGCCTTGGGTCAGAAGTTGTCTGAAGAATTAAAGAGAAATGAAGCCATTGATATGAAGATTACTCTTTTTCAGTTGAAGTTTTACTGACATGTATAATACATATTTACACATGAACATACATGCAAATGAGTCATTGTCTCTCTATATATGTATGCAAGTTATTCATAACTAAAACCTCCTCTCTCTTTTGGGGGGTGGGTGGTAGTTGTGCTGGGGATCACTCCAGGGCCTCGTGCCTACTAGGCCAGTGCTCTGCCGCTCAGCTACATCTGTAGCCTTCCAATTTAATTCATATTAGATTCAGATGTTATCATAAACTATGTGAAATACCCATGCATAAGAGCCTGCTCTGATGTCAGCTGCTGTTTTGCAATTTAGTTGTGGTATTTGCTATGTCTATAGAGTTAAATGTAGACACCCAGTCAAAGGGTGCAGTACACAGACTGCCCTCACTTCAAACGCCAGGCACAAGTGATATCCGCAGTCCAGTCTTGGGGATTTGCATGATCTCTCACACTTGATAACTCACTAGAACAGCTTACAGACTACAGGAAAGTGCTACACGTGTGGCTATGGCTTTATTGTAAACATACAAGGCAGATCCAGCGAAGTGAAGACAGACACAGGCTTGGGTCTAGAGGGTCTTGGATGCAGAGCTTCTGTGTCTTCCTACTCTAGAACTGTTGTGTCAAGGTTGGAACGCGAGGTATCCCTCAACCCCCCACCCCCGCTCATGTGTTTGAAGACTTGGTCTCCAGCTAGTGGCACTGTTTGGGGCATGTTAGAGCTTTTAGGTGATGGGATGTGACTGACGGATTGTGGGTCTTTAGGGGAGGGCCTTTGAAGCATCAGCCCACTCTTGCGTCTGGGTCTGGCACTCTCTGCTTCCTTGGTTTGCCAAGATGGGAACAAGCTATCCCACTGGCTCTGTTGCCACTCTTTCCCCTCCATGATGGGCTGGGATCCCCAAAGTCCGAGGCTACGGTAAGTTCTTCCTTTCAGTGTCTTGTCACAGTGTATGCTCCTCTCTAGGCTTATCCATGAGTTCACCAACCAGGAAGCTTTCTTAGTAGGTAGTTTTCACTAGGACCTCATTACATAAGCATGAAGTCTCAGTACTATATGCATAATACATAAAACCATAATATAATAGAGACCAGAATCTCAAATCCTTCTTCTCTCCCTTGAGGTCAGACTGCTTCTAAGTCCCAGTCCTCTGGTCTCTGGGTTTGCCTTTCAGGTAACCAACCAGGATCCTGAGCCATCTTCTTAGCATATACTTAGGCACAACGCTAGGAAGCAGAATAAGAAAGACACTCCCTGTCATTTTGAAAGTCCCAGGGGCTTAGAAACTTCCTTCCAGTAGCTCAGGACAGAACTCCTGACATGTTCTTTATGATGCAGTAGAGACATTGGCACAATTCTGCCACAGCTGGTGTGTCCTGGTCTAGGTGCTTGGCTTCTCTTCTGATTTACCTAAAATAAAGGCTAATTTTACTGTTGTAAAATGATCTTCTTGTCTTACAAGCTTTTCTTCTGAACCACTGAGTTCCTCAGTTGTATCTATAAGGCTTGTAGTATCTTTTGAAGACCCTTGAAAAGTTACAAATGAAGAAAAACCTGTCCCTTGACATCCTGACCAAATAACCTTGAAGGAGCATCACCAGTCACTGGACAGTGCAGTTCATATGGCCCCTGGCATATGAACTATATAACTATATAGTACTATATTACTTCTGTGGTTTGCTAAAAAAAAAATCAAGTAAAATCTATTCATGAGCAAATATCGGACAGACACACAGTGACACGCAATAACATACAATAACATGATGCAGAGCATCAGACAAAATAACAAAAGTAGGATCTTGAAAATGACTTTTAAAAAAAGCATTGAAAAACAAAAACAAAAACAATAAAACCAGGTAAGAGGAGAGGCCTGAGGAGTAAATGAAATTCATTGTCCAGGTTAGAGCTTTGAAGCAGTCAGACTGTTCACAAAAGACCAGAGAAGAAAACTCTCCCAAGGAGGAATTGTTTAACTCATGGATTCAGAGGGTTCAGTCTGTCATGATGGGGAGGAGTGGTGGGACAAAGCAGTTCATGTGCTCGTGACCAGAGAACAAAGAGAATGCGTCACCATTTCCGCCTTCTAGGACTCCAGCCTATGGGAAGGTGGCACCCACATTTAAGGTGTGTCTTCCTTCCTTAGTTAATTCTCTCTAATACCCTTACAGAAACACCAAGAAGTGTGCTTTCCTAATCTCCCAAGTAATTCTCAATCTAACCAAGCGGACAATCAAGATAAGCTATCACAATTTATACAAAGGGAAAAAATCCATTTAAAGGAAATGACTACATTGATTGCTATAATTTGTGTTTGATTGTGGAGTGTGAATTGAGCAATAGATTCTGTGAGTCTCATAGTTCCTGGTTCAGATCACTGTATTTTGTATAGAGATGTAAAAATTCATTTCTTGGGACAATATGTAACACAGGCATGTTTAGAACTCACAGGTGCTAGGACCAGAGACGTGTACACAGCAGCAGCTTACAAAGTACCCTCTTGTATATTTAGGATTGCCTATGATGTGCCCATGCTTTGCTATCAAAAGATCCTTTTGGCAAGAGGTAGAAGTTCAGAGAATGACCATGGGCAAAACTATTAAGTCAGTGGGGAGAAGGCAATCAGCAAGTGATTTGAAAAAGGTCATGCAAAAGTTCTTCAAGGGCTGGCAAGATGACTCAGTGGATAAAGGTGCTTGCCCCTCAAGCCTGGTGACCTGCTCTTGCAGAGACTGAAATTCAGTTTCCAGCACTCGCTTCTGGCCTCCTGTAGCACCTGAACATATATGTGCATACACACATACAGATATCCATATATATTCATAAATAATAAAATAAATATATTTTAAAAGTAATTGACAGAATGTGATTCTTAGTCTTTTTTTTTAAACACTGCCTCATGTATCCTAGAATGGCCCCAAAACTCGTTGTATAGCCGAGGATGACCTTGAACTTCTGAACCTCCTGCCTCTACCTTGTAAGTACTGGTTTGACAGGTGTGTACCTCCACTAGTCTATTCAGCTCTATGAATTGAACCAGAGGCTTTGCATGTGCTCAGAAAATACTCTACCAACTAAGTCACAGCCCTAGGCCCAGAAAGTTATTCCTTTTTTAAAACTTTATTTATTTATTTATTTTTAATTGTGTGTATATGGGGGAGAAAGCTATATACATGTGCAGGTACCCACGGAAGCTAAAGATGTCGGAAGCTGGAGATCCCCCAGGAGCTGGAGTTTTAGGCAGCTACAAGCTGCCTAATATGGTTGCTAAAAATTGAATTCAGGTCCTCTTGAAGAGCAGTATGTATACTCTTAACTGCTGATCCATCTCTCCAGCCCTCAGACTGTAATACTTTACACTAGAAATGCTCACACACAAAACGTGAACACCACACCAACTGCCATCTTTCCTATGCACTGAAAACAGAGACACTGGTAATACACCCAAGAAGTCAGAGATAGGCAGAATTATTCCTGATGGGTACATTTAATGCAATAACTATCTGATTCATAGGCAAATGCTGCACATATTCTATTAAGTTCAGAGAGAAGACTCCAAATGGTTTCCAATAAATCTACCCTAATCCTGTTCCTTTCTTGCAGAAACTACAGAGATGCAGTAAGTGTCTGTGATATGTCAAAGGAATCCTTATTTGCCCAGTTCTAGGAACCTGAGGATACCTGTATTTCTCAACACTAGTTGCAGCCATTAGAAATGACAGCACCATGTCTGATTTCTCCTAGCACTGAGATAGCTCTGGCTGACAGCAACAGGTCACTTTACAAAATATAAAAGAAGTCACACATTTATTTTGTCAGGATGGAAGAACTGAGCTCCTTTTTTGCTTTCATGACACAAAGGAGCAGTCTCAGCTGAACTATGGTGTGGAAAGATTTATGTCTGGAAAGCATCCCTCCCTCCTTTGGGCAAGAACATTTGGCATTATTAGCAAAACACTGTGAGTGAGTACTTCTTGGTCATATTCTTTACAATGCTATTGGATGATCCAGTCAACTGGAAACAACAACAAAGAATGGTGGATTTAATTTAATGTAAGTGCATCTACACATTTATAATATATATATATATATATATATATATATATATATATGCACTTGTGTGTGTTTTAGATGTGTGTGTGTGCATACATGTAGAGAAGATGAGAGATTCATATTTAACTCATGCACATTGGGCTTCCTGGGTACATTATTACTATGTGCCATCAGATATTCTGAGTAACAGAGGGCAATCCCTCACTGTTCAGGCCCTTACTTAGTTCAAAGCCCTTGGAAATCATGTGCTTATAGTCACCAAAGAAAGATCCTTAATGGTATTATCAATTGTATAACTGTGTTTATTTGTAGTTAAGATGATCAGGAAAAGTGCAGTGAATTGTTAATCATACTGCTTTCAAGGCAAGATGAATCTAGTGATACCATACTCAAGCCTTCAGGAGACTAAGCCAGCTAGTTGCAGACCAAAACATGTCCTATTTCATGGGAGACTTACAAAGGGGATTCCTCACCTGCACTCTTTTGCTGGCTTGTGAATGCTCTAGTTGCTGCTCTAGCTTCCCCTTTCTCCATCGGAAACTAGAATGAACGGAGAGATGAAGGGAGTTAAAACATGAATCCTGTCAAGAGACTTCAGAAGCAATTCATGAAAGCAGGAAGCAAGAAAAAGAATAAAAGACTCTGGGTAGTCAGGGAGCCGGCTACAGGCGCCTTGGTCCGCACCTGAGGAACAGCACACAGCAGCAGCTCCCAACTGCATCTGGCCTCGAGCTGTGGTCCTGGTGGGGTGAGTGGTAGCATTCCCCTCATGCCAAGGCCCCGAACCCATCCCACCCTAGCTGCGTTTCTCCTTCTAGGCTTGTCCAGTGATTTATTCTGGCCATCTTCCACCCATCCCACCCTAGCTGCGTTTCTCCTTCTAGGCTTGTCCAGTGATTTATTCTGGCCATCTTCCAGACCTGATTGTGTGTTTTAACCTTTGCTTTTTCTCACCTCGAAGTTTAATCTCTCAAGATGTCACCTGTAACATTTGATCATTTTGGTTCTTCTTCACCCACCTCTCCACCACCTCAAATTTTTGTTTCCTTTTGTGCTGTTGCCTCCGTTATGAGTATTTACGTGTCAAGTGGTTCTCTGATTTTTGTTTCCTTTTTCTCCTCTTCGGTGACCTTTCATTCAGTGACTACACTGAATTACATGTAACTACATCAAGAATCAGGACGCATTTGGGACACAAGCTGCATAAATAGTGATGTGGAAAAGAACCTGCTGCCCTGAATTGGGAGAGGCGTCTCTCTTTACCATTTTAGTTGTTTGATTAGCTCGGTGTCGGTCTAACAGCACAATGCAGGTTAGATGCAAAATATGCAGAAAGCCTATGCGATTAGAACTTGGAAAGAACATCCTTCATGGTTTTCTATTTTTCATTGCAGATCAATGAGAATTATAAATGTGACTGTGATGCCTTAATCAGAAGACTAAAAACAGCAAAAGTGACTTCTCAGGGCTGGGGAGAGCACTCAGTGGTAAAGAGCTTCACATGTAAGCTGGAGGACCTGAGTACAACGTCTAAAACTTACGAAAAGCCAGGAGTGGTGGAGTGAACTGGAGACTCAGAGCTGGGGAGGTGCTGACAGGTGAATTCCCAGAGCTCTCCGGCCAACTGGGTCAGCCTAATCATCAAGCCCTAAAACCAAGGTGAATAGCTGCAGAGGAACAACACCCAAAGTTGACCTTTGGGGTGCACACACATGCACGCATATGTGCATACATATATGCATAAATGCACACTCACATGCCCACTCACAGGTGCACACACACGCACAAGTAACTTCTTCAGTTAGACTGACTGGCAGTGGCTATCCCTGTTAAAGAACTCTTTGAGTTCCTATTTTAAGGGCATTGCACAGAACAGTGGAAGGGAAAACTTTCTTTTCCTCACTCAAGCTGAGTCTTCTATCCCTCAAACTTCAAAAAGACTTCTCTGTTAGTGGAACTTGTCGTAAGTCACTGTCAAAGGGGGAAACTTTTGGTTTGTTGGTAAGTCAGTGTTTTTGTCACCTACTAAAGAATGACAGAATATATCCAAAATCTGATTCCAGTTGCTAGTTACAAATGACTCATGGTCTAGCCCAATCAAAAAAAAAAAAAAAAAAAAAACTGCAGAAAACACCAGGCTGCTTGATGGTGGATCACAAGCCCAAGGACACTGAGAAGCCAAATAAGCTGCTGGCCGCTGAAACCTCCTGAGCACTGACAGGAGCCTCTTCTCTGTTCTATTTATCAGACAACACACAGATTCCCACACGGGGGCAAAGAGTGCATGTGCCTGTCACTTCTGTCTAAGTGCAGACACATGCACTTGCTTTTGCAGCTTTAGTGACACTGTGATTCAGAAGGACCTGGCTCTGATTCTTCCGTCTCTTCAGTGATTGCAGGACACCTCTCAGAGCAGCATTCTGGGGCCTGTCAGTGGCTCCAAATGAGTAACAGCTGTGGGCTTGTTCTTCAAGTTCATCTGGGAGACAGGCAAATTACCTTATGTGACAAATGATATTGAATAGACCCTCCAGTGTTCTTACCCATTTGAGGTAGAGATGATCTCCCCTTAAGCAGAATCATTTCTCAGCAACACACCAAGAAAACACCCAGGAGGCCTCCGTCTGTCAATGGTGGAGGTTTTACAGGTCACACACTAACCAAAGCAAGTCTTTTTCTCCATCGGAGAGGCAAACACCAATTGCTTTGCAGGACAACCACTCTGGGTTAGTCTAATGTATGGATTAGTCAAGATATTTGCAGCCTATGAAAGCTCTTGTAAGAGAGAAAATGGATTGCGTAAGCCCCCAGGGTTTGACCCAATGCCCTTAACTTCTTACCTGACTGAAAGTTGCAAAAATACTATTGTGATAAGGCTCAAGATTCCTGCAGTTAAGCTGTGCGAATATGTAATTTTGACTCAAAGACCAAAAGAAGTGAGCTTTTCCTGATGGTTTATCTTCATTATCAAATTGATCAGTGGCAAAATCACCATGGAAATACTCTTCTAGGTGTGTCTGTGAGGGTGTTTAAAGAAAGGGATTAACCAAGTGGGAAGGAAGGCCCACACTGAAGTGACAAGCACCCCTCTGAGCTGGAGTCCTGACTGGAAGGAAGGGAGGGAGGGAGTTGGGGGGGTAACATTCAACCCTCCGTGGACTGCAGAAGTGACCAGATGCCTCTCACTCAGGCAGCCACAACTTCCTCTTCCTGGTGGGCTGTACCTTGAAACTATGAGACAAAATAAACCCTTCCTTCCTTAAGTTGTTTGTGTCAGATACTTTGTCACAGCAAGAAAAGTAACTAATAGCCCATTTAAAAGTCCTTTTAAAATAAATGAAAAAGTATCAGTTAATCCACTAACTAGAGAAGGAATTTATAGTTTGGGATTGCTTTTAAAAAGAAATAATGTCATGTGCTTCCCCCACCAATTAATAGGCAGTGTTTTTTGTTTATTATGCATTTGTATGGATTTGATTTAAGCTTCAAGAGGATTTTAAATTACAACAATTGGTAAGAGAACTTTCTGATCGGGTTTATGTTTATTCTTGAAATTTGTGTTTGTAAAATGTGAGTTAACTATACTTAAACCTATTTCAAAGGTATAATTAAAATAGTTAGGCTGTTGAAGCCAAATGTTTTTAGTCTATTACTTTGGCAGCTTAATTTTATGTTAAAAAAAAAAAAAAGCCACCCACAGCGATGCCCTCTTAAATGAACACCTGCTCAATAATAGTCTTGCAGAAAGGATCACCTCTGAGCTCAAACAAACATAAGTTCAAAACCACACCATACAATGATCACCATTATTCTTGGGTCTGTCTATAATGAAATAATGAATATTTATACAACACAATCGTGAGAGAATGTGGGGAACCCACGTGGTCATTTCTAATTTCCCGTCTCAATTAATCACAATGATTTTTATTAATGATTTTAGAAGAAAATAATAAAGAGCCATAAAGACCATCAAAATGGAGGTATTCATATATATTCACATAGATACAAAGAAATTTATTCATATTTTCACATGGTGCACACTACAAAATAAAAGTCTGCATGAAAGTATTTTGTAGGTTTGCCTCTTTCAAGTATTCTTCATTTGTAACATTTTTAAGTGTAATTAAAAGATAAGCTATCTATTTTTATATATCATTCCCATGGAGTGTTTTAAATGTCACTTATAAATTCAAAAATTCGAAAAAGATATGGTTTATCTCAGTTGTTAATTAGACACGGATCTCCAAATCCCACTCCCTAATAGACTTTCAAAACATTTTCAGTTTAAGATTATTATTTGGGCCTAGGGAGATAGTTCAGCCTGTAAACTGCTTGCTGTCCAGGCATGAGGATCTCAGTTCAATTCCCAGCACCCCCATTAAAAAGCCAGATATATATGGTGTAGGAGGCAGGAATAGGAGCGTTCCTGGGGGTTGCCAGCCAGCTGGTCCAGCCTACAAGACAAGCTCCAGGTTCAGTGAGAGGCACTGTCTCAAAATACAAAGTGGAGAGAGACCGAAGATGCCAGACGTCCACCTCTGGCCTCCACATGCCCATGCACCCACACACGTAAGTACACACACACACACCACAGATTACCCTGTTTTACAGTTTTTGCACAAGAAGGCTATAAATCCATTCAAGACATAATAAGATATCACCTCCTTAATTTTAATGATTAGAACGTACTTCAAACATTTTTAAATTTAAAAACATTATATTAGCATTGTTTTTTGATTGACTGAGTTTTATTTTATGTGTATGAGTATTTTGCCTGCATGTATGTAAGGCAGCCATGTTGTGCAAGGCCCTTGGAGGCCAGAAGAAGGTGTAGGATCCACTGTAAATGGAGTTACAGATGGTTGTTAGTTACCATGTGGGTGTTGGAAACCGAACCCAGCTCCTCTATAAGAGCATCCAGTGCTCTTAACTGCTGAGCTGTCTCTCCAGTCCCAGCATTGCTTTCTTTAAGAAGTAGCATGATTACATTGAAAGACTTTGTATAGGTTGCAGAATTTGAAAAGGAGGTGAAGGGGAAACTCACATTATAGGAACAGTGATTAATTTCACATTATTGTTGAAGCTTGGTAGCACAGGTTTGCCTGTAAATAATATTCAAAATTACAGTAAACATACAGAATTTCAAATTATATCCTAAGATATGATTACATATTTTTAGTTTGAGAATTATAGCAGTTTAGTTCTTACAGTACTTTCTCTTTTTTTTTAACTTCCCAGACTGTAAATTTTATCTCTAGAAGTTCAGTTAGGGCATAGGTGAAGGCACACTGGGGCTGTAGAAGAGCAATAGAAAAATAATGGAAAACTTCTTGGTGCTTGGGAGAGGTCCAACATCAAGACCTAGATGCCTAAGACCACATGTGAACTGAGGCCCAAAGCTGGCTCCAAGGGGAGGTGGAAGGTCCATTCCAGAGATTCAGTTCTCCCAAGACCAAAATCTGCAAAAGAGAGAGACCTCCCCTGTCCTCAGCATAGGGACAAAACCTCTGCTATGTATAACCTGGGACTTCAGTGGAGAGGGTTGTATGGAATGTAGTCACTCAGAGAAGACTGAAACTGATGCCCAAAATCAAGAAGTCCTCCATCCTCCACTCAGCTCCACCAGCTTACCGCCAGAGGCATGTGGAACCATGACTCACTGTAGGGGAACAATGCTTCAAGATCATGTGAGGGCATCATACCTCCAACTTACAAGAAGAGAGGAAATCACAGCTCCCAGATCATCACAGGAGGGAGCCCCAACTCTAGCTCATGTAAGGGGACCATAACTCGTGTTCATGGGAGGAGACCAGAGCTCCAGCTCACAGGAGAGGCTCACAATTCTGCTCAGGGGAGAAGACCAGAGCTCCAGCTTGCTACAAGGGAACTTCAAACATTTTTCAAAATGGCACTGAACTCTTTGAGCAGGGCTCCATGAATGAGCATTGGCACATGTTTAATTGTGGAAATTCTTTTCTTAAGTAAAATATGTAAGACCGACAAATTATTGTTTTAATGGCTCTTAACTCTTCTCTCTGTTCTTAATTATGAGAGGAAGACACAAGAGTTAACACTGACAGGAGAATAATACATAGACATCCTGTAAAAGTATGGACCCACTGACGGACACTTTCAGGTGTCTATCAACCTGACCTGCTTCTGACGGTGTGCCCTTCTAAGTCTATCACAGTCTTAAATTGCTGATGTGGCCCCCAGGTGTTTGCAGAGTACATGCTTCAATCTTACAGAAAAGTTTTGATAACATTTCTATATTCACAAAATACAAAGCAAAACACATTTTCCATGATTATGTAGAATGAGTATAATAGAAGCATGACATCCGACGTGTGTAGGCTCATGTTCCTCTGGGTGTGTCTATGTGCATAGTGTGGGTACACATATGTTTAGAGGCCAGAGGTTGATGTAAGTTGTCTTCCTCAATCATTTCCCACTTTCTTTTTGAAACAGGGTCTCTTCCTGGCCTAGAACTCACTGATTCTGTTAAACTGGCTGTCCAACAAGCTCCAAGGATCCTCTTACGTGTACCCACACACTAGGATTGCACACATGCACCGTTCAAATTTTTATGTGAGTTCTAGAGATGAAACTTAGTTCCACATGATTGCACAACAAGCACTTTACTGACTGAGCCACCACACCTAGCCTGACAACCTATTTTTATTTACTCATTCTATTAACAAAGACTGTGTACTTTAATACTCCCAAGAAAGTTATGGGATTAGTAAGGATCTTAGTTAGATTCTATAAGCATAGACATAGAAGTGAGGTGTTTGGTTAAGGAGGAGCACTCACATGTAGAGGATTCCCATGAACCAGAATGGCAGCCACAAAGATGGAAGTAAGCCATGGACACACATCCAGAGGGACGGGTTAAGCGGAAGGAAGGGTCACACGAGAGCTTTCTCAGTGTAGCTTCTCATCTACTTCATGCAATTTCTGCCACCCAGAAGTAAGCAAATTCTCTTAGAGAAAGACTAGCCCCTTCCCAGGGAAAGAAATAAAAATGAGGGAGGTTGAGAATCCCAAATCAGAAACGCCTTGTCTGGGTTGGGGAGATGACTCAGATGATAAGCTGGTTGCACATGAGCACGAAGACCCAAATTTGCTGTCTAGCACCCAGGTAAAAGAACGACGTGTGGCAACACATGTTTATTATCCCAGCACTGGGAATGTGGACACAAGCAGATCCTCAGGGCTTGCTGGCCAGGAAGCCTAGCCTACTTGATGAGCTCCAGGACAGTGAGAGACCCTGCCTAAAAAATAAGGTGGAGAGTGCTCAAGAAAGACATTGATATCAATTTCTGGCTTCTACTTGCATCAGGACACAGATGTGCGCACACACACATGCACAAACGCACATACACATGGAAATGAAATAGCTGATCAGTATCCCCATTCCTGATCTGTACATACATCCTCTGGGTCACAAGGCAGAATCCAGCTAAGGTGGTAACTATGGCTCAGTGTTGAGCTCTTTCAAGCTTTTTCAAAGAACGTACCAAGCCCAAACTGTCATACCAAGGAGTGATTTCATGACAGCAGCAATGAATCTTGAATAGTGAACATGGAGCAGAGATTTCACATAGTGTCTTATCTAAATTTTATAGTACTAGACAGAAAATAGCCTCTTCAGAAGAGGAAATACAGAAAAAGCAAGCGTCTCAAATGTTCCGCGTTAAGGTCTACAGAAGTGAAGACCGTGTCCAAGTTCAAGTAGCTGCCAGATTTGAGATTCTAAAATACTTCGGATCAAGTATTTTGATGGCTGTGTCACACTTGCGTTGCTGAGACATTGTCTGACATAAACCACTAGAAAGGAAGAAAGATTTACTTTGTAATTTCAGTTCATCATGGTGGGCAAAGCAAGGTGGATGAGCTCACATGGTGGACAGGAAGCAAAGCAGAAACAGGAAGTGTCCATCCCAAGAACGCATCTGTAATGACCTGTTCTTCCAGCCAGATCCCACTCTGCATGCTTTTGCCCTTCCACATAGCCTGTTCGTATTTTGGATCCATCAGAAGATCAAGTGTTCAAGTGTTCAGTAGGAAGGAGCCCTCAAAGGGCAATTGTCGGTGGAGAAATCCTCACAGAAACACCATGTCAGATATTTTCTCCCAGTGACAAGGAACAAATGGATGTAAAGATCTGAACAAAGTTTGAGGGGAAATTCATCGTGGCAGGGAAGGCATGGTGGCAGGAATGTGAGGCTGTCCAAGAAGCAGAGAGCTGATGAATACTGGGACTTGGCTTTTTTAAAAAATTCAGTCCAGGACCCAATCCCATGGAACAGTTCTACCCACATCGAGAGGAGTCTTCCCATATCAATTAACCTAATCTAGATAATCGCTCACAGGTTAACTTAATCTAGAAAATCCTATGCCTACTCAGAGACTAATCTACACAAACCCTCACAGGCTTGACCAGAGGCTTGTCTCCTAGGTAAGTCTAGAGCATGACAGGTTCATGATATCAACCATTACAAGTCCACCTTTTGATACCAAAACACATCACTTTGAATCTATAGTCCTCTACCCCTTGACTCACAGGCCCATGGCCATCTCATAAAGCAAAGTTCATCAGTTCAATTTCAAAAGTCTCCATGATCTTCACCACTTCCGGTGCTGTTCAATAGTCTAAAGTCCAAGTCACACCTGAAGCTTAAGGCAATTTCTTAATGTTGAGTTCCTATAAAATCAAAATCAAGTTATGCTTCCAACATACAATGATACAGAATAAGCATTCCCTTTCCAAAAGAGAAGAATGGGAGCATAGCAAGGAATGATCAGACCAAAGCAAGGTCAGAACTCAGCAGGGAATGCACCAAATCCTTCAGTTCTGTCTCTGGCATCTGGGCCTTGTGCTGAACTCATCTGGGCTCCAAAGGGCTGGAGTATTCCCTCCGCTCCAGCTCTGCCGCTTGCAGCACATGTAGCATTTCTGCTGGGCTGGCTCTACTTCTTATATGCAGCTTTCCTTGGCAAATATCTCATGGTCCTGGAATCTCCAGCATCCTGAATTTCCATTACAGATTAATGCAGTGAGTTCTCAAGGCCTCCTTGCAGAGACTCCAGCCTTGCCACGTATTACCTAACCTCAACTGGAACTGTAGTACACGTCTCCACGCTCCCCACATCCTGTGTCTTTTACGCCTGTAAGAGCACTTACACATGGATGACACTGCCAAGTTCTGGGTGGAGCCTGGCCCCCTTCGACCACAATTGCATCAGCTTCTGTGTGCTGACCCTCAGAACCCTTCCTTAACAGTTGACTTCAAAGAGCAGGGAATTATGATGGTCCAGGAATATGACAAAGTAGGCTTTTCTCTAGGATCTGTGATCTCTCTCTCTAGCCATGTGTATTTGGCTATGTTTACTGCACCGCACCTGTAATCGGCCTTAAGTCCAATTAGGCAGCCGTTGATTAACCCCCAAATAAAAGTGTTCCTACTGCACCCACAGAGATAGTTTTCTAAGCCAGTCATTGTTGTGTTTATTAGATTTTACAGCTGGGTAGGACCATTGATTGGTTTCCTCCCTTGGCAGCTTGCATAGCATTCTCTGATACTATGAGAGCTAGTCTTCAGGAAGGAAGCTTCCGTGTCAGTTCCAGCTTGATTGTTCCAAGCCCTGTGTCCAAAGTCTTAAGAAACTGGATCTTAACTTACCTGTCCCCCTGTATAACCCTCCCTTCTCCCTCCCCAGCTAAAGTATCACTATTTCTCCATATCCTCCTTGATAACACCTGTCTCCAACTATCCCCCTCTCTGGAGCTCCTCTTCTCCTTTATCCTTATGGTTCCATTTCCATTATTCTGGCTCCTGCAGTTATATCAGTATATATTACTCACACCTAAGGATTTGAAATTAAGATTCACAAGTGAGAGAGAACGTCTGCCACTTGTTTCACTGAGTCTGTGTTACTTCCCTTGGTATAACAGCTTCTAGGTCCATCCATTTACCTGCAAATTTCATGAGTTCATCCTTTTTTGCCACCGAGTAGAATTCCATTGTGTAAATGTACCACATTTTCTTTGTCCTCTCATCATCTGGCTTGTGCTCAGCCTGCTTTTTGAATGCAACTCAGGACTACTTGCCCAGGGGTGGCACAGCCCATTGTGGGATGGGCCCTCCAACATCACTCAACAATCAAGAAAATTCTCTACAAATTTGCCCACAGGCCAACCTGATGGAGGAATTTCCTCAGTTGGGATTCTGTCTTCTGAGGTATGTCGAGTTGACAACTAAAGTTAGCTAGCAGACAAAGGCAGCTTAAAGAAGGAAGGGTTTATTTTGGCACAGAGTTCAAAGGGAAGCCCATTTGGTGGGTGAGGCACGGCAGCAGGGGCTTAGGATTGAAGATCACATTACATCAATAGTTGGGAAGCTAAGCAGATGAATGCTGGTACTCGGCGCATTTTATTCGGTCCAGGAACCCATCCTACGGAATGGTACACTCACAGTTAAGATAGGGCTTCCTACCTCAGTTATCCTAACGTAGATAATGCCTCACAGACACGCCCAGCAGCTTGTCTCCTACGTGATTCTACGTCCCATCAAGTTGATAATATTAACCATCGCACACACACAGAGGTGCACTTCAGAGCCCCCCAAACACTTCTCAATGCAGTGAAAATTAGCCATCAAAATTAACCATCCCGGTGTCAGATGTGATGCTTGCCCTACCTCCCTGCTGCTTGGAATGAATTTTCAGAAGATATGGCTGACTTCGGAGGACACATTGTAAAGTGATCCTGTTGGTGCCATCTCTAATTCCACCACACAAATGAGAACCTACTCTTGAAGCTGAGCCTAGGGCTAAATGTCCTATGAATTTGCTCAGCTTATTTTCATTACCAAACCTGATTATATCCTATAAAATCTTATGTGACCTAGATCTTATTCTTTTATGTAACCTGCTCTGTGTGTCATCACTAGATTAGTAGGAGTTTATGTTGTTCAAGTGGCTCCAACCTTGGGATCGTCCTGCTGGGATCAGCTTGTGTTGGCCATGACCAGGAACGTCACTAAGGCTCTTTCCACACATAAAATGTATGAGAGACTTCCCGTGGGATGTGAGCCTCAGCTCACTTCCCTGTTCCTTATGTTTGGTGTGCCCGATGAGCCTTCATCCTCTGATTATAGATCCCACCCACATATCCCACCCACCATACACTTCAGCTTTTGTGGAGCGCTGGATAGATCCGTAATGCTTCCTACAGCTGCATTTCTGCACTTATTAATCCATGCATTGGATATTTATTAAATTTCTACTAAATCCTGGCAAAATTTTAGGCATCAAGGGCAAAGCCAGTGATATACAGTATAAATGACTCTTGCTGGAAAGTTCTAACCTCTAAATTCCTGATGTGGTTTGGGTCCACTGCAGAGCATGTTACTCACGACCTAGCATAACTGGTCCCTGTTTATCACAGGCATGCACATGAATGAGATGTTACATAAGTTGATAAATGGTTAGGGGTTTTTCCAAAGCTGCAAAGCATTAGAAAGCAACAGCTCTACTCTCTCTTGAAGGGAGTGGTTTCTCCTGAACATCTGGGCTCACTCACTTGAAGAACTTTTCCAATCTTGATTCTTTGCCTCCATGGGCATTGGTATTCTATACACGGATTTGATAGTATCTTTTTCACCTGTCAGTAGGGGCGTCTGACTCAGAGGGCTCCCATCACACACTGGATGCTTTTCTCTGAAAAATAAAACATCTTGATTTCCTCTCCTGCTTTTGAACAGGATAAATGACCACCCTACATCCACTGACTCATGACTCATATATATGTGTGTGGAGGGGGTCTTCATAGTAAGTAGTTTCTTCCAAGTCTTCCTCTAAATAATGTTTATCTCAGAGCACCTTCTCTAATTTGAAGTTCTTTGCTAGTGAAGTAAGCCCAGACCCCTTGAACTGTATGATTCTCTTGACTTCTTCAACACTGAAGTCAATTCTTGAGCAAGAGCTCAGATAGCACTCTGCATTAAGTTTGATCACACCTTAGAATTCTTGTCTTGACCATACAGTAATCTGATTACTCTCACTTTTCAATGCTGCTCAGCAGAGAAGGAATGGTGTACTAAATACAGAGATTTGGAGGGGAAGGATTTAGACTATGTATGAGTATTAGCTTGTTTTATTTTATTTTGTTTTTGCTGCTGCTGTGATCAAACATTTGACAAGAAGCAACATTTGACAAGAAGAAACAAGGAAGGGTTTACCCGGGCTTACAGATCAGGGAATACACTGATCTTGGTGGGGAAGGTGTGGCAGCAGGAGTTTGAGGCTCCTGGTCACGCCGCATGAGCAGTCGGGCGCAGGGGTGAGCAAGAAGTGGGTCAGACAAAGAACAAGAGTTTTCCATGCAGCTGGGAATTTGTTCATATGAACTTACAGCAATAGTGACATCATGCACCAGACCCATGCAAGCTCAAACCAGGTGAAAACCCTGCATAGAAATGGGGAAATGGATAAGAGCTCCAACCTTAGTTGAGGAACTATTGGCAACCAATGCCTGCTGGGAGAGGGAGAACTGGTTTTCTTTAAGGGAGTGACACTAAATAAGTTGACTGGACTCCAGTGGATGGGCTCACACCAAGAGACATGTAGGAACACAAATGTGACTTGATAAGCTTCAACATATATGACAGGATGCATAAAATCTGCTGGGGAGGTTACGAGGGATATGTGGGTAGGTTGGGGTGTCTAAATATAAACCAAATATATTGTATGAAACTCACAAAAATTCCATTAAAAAAAAGAAGTGGGATCAGGCTATAAAGCCACAAGACCTGCCCCAGTTACCTACTTACTCTAGCAAGGCTTCACCTCCTACGCCCTTCCCAAACAGCACCATCACCTGGGGACCAAGTGTTCAAACACATGAGCCTGAGAGGAACATTTCACACCCTAACAGTGAGAAATTTTGAAATGTCATTTTCTTTCCCACCAGTATCTTTTCTTATATTAACACTAGAAATCTGTATAGAAAACAGGAAACAGATACGTTTTCTGGTATGAAGAGAAGAAACTTCTGTTTTGTTCCTTCTTTCTTTTACCCTCTTACATTCCTCCCACATGTATGGAACACTTAGAAGTACAGCTGTAGACACACAGAAATGGCCTTTGAAGGTGACAGAATTAGATTAACTACTTCTCCCAAAACTTCAAACTCTGAAGCTGATATCATGTTTCCTAGGTCAGTCTCAATTTTATGACAATTAAAGCCTTTCTAATCGTGATATCACTAGCTACTGAGAATATCAGTTCTTATTCACAATTTCTTTTCCTTTCACAATATTAGTCACTCCTTCATTGGGTGATAGAAGGTCTCCTGTCCCCCTAACTCCTCAAGTAAGATTGCATCTTTCGCAACACCAAGCAAAGAATTAGGACCATCCTCATTCTTCCACTAATAGATCATGAGCCTGTACTTCAAGTGCTGGTAAGGTGTGCTCAGGTCTCTTACATTGACCTTGGTAATCCCAGTGGCATTGAACAGATGCTGAACAAACATCATTGAATAAGTAAATATTATCTTGTGTTGGTTTTCTAAGAACATTAACGTCATCTGTTTTTGTTACTTATTCTTTTATATTTTCATCTGCAAAATGACCCACCTCCCCTGCTAGGGCCTTGGAAGGATCAACGTGAGGTATGCCTTAAGTCTGTCACAACCAGGAACTTAAGAAATGTGTGTCAGTAGGAAAAAATGTTTGCCTTCCTACATAGGCAAACATCTTAATTATTGGATTAATGATTTGCTTTTTTACATTAATGAATTAAGTTTGTTTGATTTGTTTTTTAACCAGGAAACTGAAATAATCAGAAGAAGGCACTAAACTTGCCTTTTACATATCTTTAAGTATGATGAGTTTCTGTGTGGAGAACTTTGATTCACTGAGCTTTGCAGAGATTATAAAATAAAGTATTTTACAATTGAAATAACTGTTTTGATTTAATTCACCAATAACTCAGGGACAGCTGTAGGCAATCTTCCTTAAGTTCCAAAAAAATATACATATATGTATTTGGCTTCAAAGGAAGAGAAGAAATTTTTAATTTAATGTTTTAATTTAATGTTTTGGAAAGTTCCAATAGATTAAAATTTGGGGTTAACAAGTTGAAGGAAAGCTTACACTAGATATATGCATGAGCGGTGTTCAGCTTAATTTACTCTGAGATTGTGCCAGACAACAAGCAGGCTAGAAAGAGAAGGCATAGAGGCCTTTTAAAATGAAGAGCTGGTAAGAGCATATTGACAAAAGGCATTTGTCAGCAAAAACCGGAAGTCGGGCCTATGCATCAAGTTCCTCCTTCTCTCCTATACAAGGTATTCATTAAAGGAATTCACTGTTCTTCCTGTCGTCTATTTGTCAGATGCTGTGATTATAGTGATTTTGCCGAGTCAATTTTCAGTTACATAATCACACAGACCTGTTTCTAATGCAGCAGAAAATTGCCTGCATGGAATAGCTTTCAGGTGTTGGTTTTACTCTAGAGAGTTTATGTTAGGTTTCTGGTCAGAAAGATTGATTTTTCTTCAAATCTCTCCCAGAAGTCTTAGTCCCAACACCCTAAAGAGAACTACTATGTACCTGAAAAAAAAGGCATTGGAGCCCTGTCTGTGGTGGTGCCCAGCTTCAGTATCACCTGCTATTTGCTTGTCAGTGTGTCTTCTGCTGTGAGTATGAGCTTGCTTCTTTGTAAGGTTTTAAGGCAGAGATTCATGCATCCCACATGCTGGTCTCAAACTCACTGAGTAGCTAAAGATGACCTTGAACATCTGATCGTACTGCCTCTGGTTTCCAAGTGCTTCAGCTATGGAACTACAGGTCAGTACCACAGTGCCTGGTTTATGAGGTGCTGGGAATCAAGTCCAGGGCTTTATGTATGCTAGCCAAGCACTGTACCAACTGAGCTACATACCCAGTCCCTAAACAGGACCTTTTGATGGGACAAAGTCAGGTTTGTTGTTTCCGATGAGAAAGCCTTGGGGAAAAAGGAAGGTTGTATCTTACTGAGAATTTGAAGTCTGACTTAAGGCAACTTTCAAAACTGAGGCTTGGAAAGGTTGGGTAGGAATAATTTCCATTGACGAGTTGATGGAGCTCCTGATACATTCCCATAATGAGCCATTCAACCATCCACCTAGCACGTGACTGCCTAGAAATACATAGCATGCTAATGAAGGCATATGACTGGACACCTGAGGTCCTCATTCAGGCTGCATGTCAGAGCTGAGGTGGGTGGGCAGAGACCACACTGTGTTTTCTCACTGGCCAAATGTTCTTGGTGATAGCAACATAGATGCATAACTATTATTATTGTTATTGTTTTAATAGCTGTTGTCAAGTGAAATTGAGCCAAGTGAAGGGTGACGTTATTTCCAGCTGGTGCAGCATAGGCACTTTTACAGATTTTTTAAAAATATTTTTAATTCTTTAATTCTTTTCATCTACTCTATGACACAACTTTTGATGAAAAGAACGGAATCTGAGGGACTGAAGAGATGGCCAGTGGTCAAGAACACTTGCTGTTCTTTCAGCAGACCGGAGTTTGATTCTCAGCACCCACTTTGGGCAGCTCCAGGGGATCTGCTGCCCTCTTCTGACCTCTAAGGGCACCCATACACATGAGAGCATGCACATACCACATACACAGAAATAAAGATAAAATAAAATCTTTAAGAAATAAAACAAGAATAGAATCTGACTTGTCTCTCTGGCCCTGCATGGGAGATATGACTATCTATCATGAGGATTTCTGCTAAAGATCAAGAGACACAGCTGTCCTTTCCTTAAGAGTGAAAACAAATGGGCCTGTCAATCATCTAAACAGGGACCCTCTCCCCCCAGAAAGCTGTCTGTTCCAGAGACTATACAAAATAGTATGGGGCTCTCTCCTCTCCCAGAATGTGGATTCTTGGTCAGTCTCGCACCATAGGGGTCCCTGGTGAGGCCATTTTTCTTTCCTGTGAATGTCAAAGTTTAAAAACAAGCTGTTAAGCAAGTTCCCAGTTACTGTCCAAAGTAAGATGCCCAGAGACTGCACAGGTTCAGTCACATGTGCCTGAATGAGGTAGAACCAAGTGAGAAGGAACCATCTCTGCTACCCGGCTAGGGCTCTGCATTCGGGCCTGCTGATATGATGGGGGCGCTAGTACCCACCTACAAGAGACGAGGTGGCGAGGAGCCCTTGGCCTTCAGAGCCTTTGCTGTGCGAGTGACTGTCATCAAAAAGGTTGAGGGAGTTGCAGATTTATCTGTTTTGCTTGGCATAGTGGTAGAAGAATCAAATACATGATTAAATTTGAATCATTATTAACGCTGCTTTCTATGAAGACACAATAAAGGACAAAGTGGTACTTTAAAAAAAGAAAGGAAAATAGCGTTAAAGTCCATCTCAACACGTAGGTCATTGACCACTCAGCCTTTAAGAGTTTTCCTCTGAAAGGGCCCCTTTGATCTCCAGGTCAGCTTCTGAGGGTGTTTTCTGCAGGACTGTCTCCTTTGCATTCATATGACAGAGATCACAAGAACCAGGAGTTGGACAGATGAGCTCTTATAACAGTATCCTCTCTTTCTCTTTCTCTCTCTCTTTGTATGAATATATGTGTTTATGTGTGTGTGCAGGTACACATGTGGGCATGCATGTGAAGGCCAGAGGTCAGCATCAGGTGTTTTCCTCAATAGTTCACCTTAGTTTTTGAGGCAAGGCCTCACCAAGCATGGAGCTCACTGATTCAATAGGTTCACTTGTCAGCAGCCTCCAGGGATCCTCCTGTCTCTACATCTTCAGTCTTGAGATTACAAGTGTGCCTGGCCTTTTCAAATAGTGCTGGGAATCTAAACTCAGGTCCTCATGCTTGCAGGGCAGGCATTTAACAACTGAGCCATCTCTCCATCCCTCAGTATAGTACTATTCCAGGAGACTTTAGCTCAACGCCTAGGGTATACGCCAGTAGAATCTCCCCAAACCTCCATCTGCTGTTCAGTATGAAGCTCCAACCTGCTCTAGATTCTTCACCTCAAGTCCTCTTCTGACTGTTCCCACCAATCCTGTATGTTATTATATCATGTTTTTGGTGAAATCCTTATCCAGTCCTTGCTTTGAAAGACCTACCTCTAACTAAGCCACAAACCTTAGTGAGGTCTAGCCTTGCCTCTTCCTCAACACTTCCTGAGGAGCCCTATTCAAATGCTCTCTTACTGTGTTATAGTTTGGATCACAAACGTTTCCCCAAAGGCTCATGTCTTGAAGGGTTTGGGCCCCACTTGATAGTACTTCTGGGAGATGGGAGACCCTTCAGGAGGTGGAGCCTAATGAGAGAAAGTATGTCACAGAGGCATGTCCTTGGAGGTGAGGCTGGAACTCTAGCTGTTAGGTAATTTGTGGGAGGGAGAGGATTAGAGACTTGAGAGAAATGCAGTGAAGAATCGCCTTTTTCTGGTCAGAGGTCTTTAATAATGTTGGCTACACACAGAGCAGGGATCTGAGGTCAGTCTTAGGCCCCTCAGACAAAAGAGGTTTCTACTCTTAAAGGTTTCCAGGGGATGAGACTGCAGGGGTGTATGGCCCAATCTGTCAGACACCAGCATCTAGAGGGTCTGGGGACCAGCATCACCCCCCTTACTGTCTACCATGAGATGAACAGCTGTCCTTTGCCATCTATATCTGTTATGATCTTCTGTCTCACCACAGACCAGAGAGCAACAGGTGAAGCAACCCAGGACTGGGAGCTTTGAAACTGTGAGTCAAAATAAATGTCTGTTCCCTTTGAGTTGATTTGCTTCAGGTATATTGTCACAGTGGCAGAAATGTCAGTAGCACATGCAGAAAATAAAATAAAACCTTCAGCTTTATTTTTTCAACGTATTGGTGATTTGGGTGAGAAAGCTGAACCAGCATTTGAGATTCTATGAAATTATACTCCATAATCCTGTCATTTTCACATCTAATATCACAACATTTTGAAGTTCAGAAACACTGTGCTGAGAACACAGTCACACACCTGTCCACAGGCCCGGCCACGTGCCTCCACCTCCCCACCACGCTTCTCAGTTCACACATATTCAGGAAGGCTTTCCTTGTGTAGTTTGTCCTGGGTTTTGTTTTCTGATTTGATGTCATTTATTTTTTCCACGGACTTGCCTGCCCCTTAGTTTTCTATTACTCAGTCATTGTGATGGATAATATTTTCAGCTTTACAGGATCTAGACGCACCCAGAGGCAAACTTCTGGACATGTCTGTGAGAGTTTCTGAATTAGGTTAATTAAAGTGGGCTGGGGTCCTAGGACAAATAAGAAAGAGAAAGTAAGCTGAGTGCCATATTCATTTCCGCTTTTTTATTATGGGTGCGGAGTGACCAGCGGGATCACACGCCTGCTGCCGTGCCTTCCCATCATGGTGGACTATAGCCTTAAACCATGAGCCAGAATGAACCCTCTTTCCTTCCTTAACTGGTTTTGTCAGGTATTATCAAAGCAATAAGGAAAATAATAAATAGCTTCCAAATGTTGTAGTATTCAGTCTAGGCTAATTCACAGACAAGACATGGCTCTCTGCCACCAGGGAGTCCTCATGTGACACTTGAAGGAGGATCTGTGCTTCCACAGATAACCCTGAATGCGGGCATCAGGCCTACAGAACATTCCATAGAGTCAAGCGCAGGACATGCACTCTCCTCCACCCTGTCTGATACCTATGTTCAGATGAAAGGCTCAGTTTAAAGACATTGAGTTTCCAAGAACACAGAGCTAAATCTGCTTGACATTTAAACAATTAAGTCAAATTCAATCAAAAATCCAATCAGTCTGATGTAGTTCATTGGTCGGGATGCCCAGCTTCTCCGAGTGCAGCTCAGAGAGGCACATCTGCATGCTTCCTTTCCTCCCAGCAGCTTTCTGAGATGGAGGAGGGGGTTCGAGAGGCTGGCATTGCATGGGCAGCCTTAGGCTGTCCTGCTCAAAGCAGGCCTGATTCTGGATCTTGGGAATTCCTGTGTGAGAGGAACTGACTATATATTATCCTCATTTGCCAATGATTTCCTGTCGTGCCCCATTCTTCCTGAAAATTGCATTTCTGATTTTTTGGGATGTGAGAGAATGAAGTTGTTTTACTCATCAATCTCTCATATGTCCCAGGAAAAGGAAAAAAAGTAATTGTGCCTGGCTCACCTCACCACTATCTGGGCTGTGTTCCTTTCCGCCAATTTATTTCCTCAGCTTTTCCTTTTTTCTGTTTAATTGCCTGAGTATTATTCCAGCTCTTAACAGCCTCTCTTGTGGTGTTTTCCCAAACAAAGCACCCTTTGTGTCACTGTCAAATATGCTGGACTTTGCAATGTCATCTTTTCTTTGTGTTTCTTTAGACAAAAATGAAGATGCTTTGAAATCTCTCTCTCTCTCTCTCTCTTTCTCCTCTTCATTATCTTAAAACAGCAATTAAGACACCAACCAGAACTCTCTTGTGCTGTATTAGACACAAACCCATCATGCTCAGCCTTCCCTATAATTGAATTATTGAAGCTTGATGTCGTTTTGTTTCCGGGCAGAGCAGCCTGGTAATAGCAATTCCAGCCCTTCCTCAGCCAGATAACCAGCCTGGGTGCCAACTCTCCAAGGTACCTGAGATCGAATCTTACAAGGCCATAATCTCATTTTCTTTATCTGTATTGTATCATTTCTTGCCACTTAACCATTCTTAACATTGTTTGTATGGTCTTTATTATACCTGTGAATGAAGTTAATAATACTGTTGCCATATGAAACACCTGGACATTGTAAAGATGTTTTTGTAAAACAGTTTTAGTGGAGTTGGCTTGACTCTGTCAACTAATACTCTAATCATTTCCTTCCAAAGCGTAATAATTCATCCTAGCTTTCTTTCATGTGTTCAGTTCTTATGATCAGTTTTGCTAACTGCTCTCTATGGTTCCACTATGTAGCTCTCACAGTCTCTGTACTTATCCTTTGAAATCACCCTCAGCTTGAAAGGGTAGTCTCCATTTTCTACGTAATCAGTTTTCATTATACTGGACAATTAATAATTCTTTCATTTGTACCATTTTCCTGAAGGAGACACCAGTCCGTGGCTTGGGAACTAGGGTGACCTCAACTGCATGTGGAAATAATGCCATTGTTACAGGGAAGAAGGACTCTATGCTGCGATTTTAACTCTGTCCGATTGGCAGGAAAACATCTGGCAAATGATTGTCAAGGAACTGGAGAACACTGAGTGGCTTCCTCACTAGTTTCCAGGAACCCCAGATGCACTCCTTACTAAAGCATGCTTTTCAACTTTGCTGGGTGCTCTCAAGCCCCTGGGAAGGAGACAAGGGTGGATGCCACTTCATTATACCTGAGCTACCTTCAGCATCTGTCACCATAATAGCATTCAGCAGTTCAGGTGGAAAGGCCAGCTGAGTTTGGCAAATAGGTAATGAACTCTGCTCTAAGTGTTTTCAGCATTCACCTCAGCCAGTGTGTTGTGAATAAGCCTGTGAGGATGAGCTCCACTCTGTCCTCAAGCTACTGTTCAGTGGCAGAACTGAGATCTGGCAAAGTGTTCAGACCCTGCATATCAAAACAGAACCCTGACTGTGCCTGAGGGCCCATGGAGGAGCCTTTCTACCAGCAGGCTCAGCTTCCTACACTTGTCAGCTATCACAAATTAGCCTTCCTTATTTCTGGAAGAAATCTGTTTCAATGATTTTCAAGCATTGTTTCTTGATGACAAGGAGTTGGTCTATGACTTTCAGTAGAATAGGCTCCACGTGGAGCCTTTTTATTGGAAAGAAGAGATCTCTTATTACATTTTGAATTCCATGTCAAAAGTCCTGACTCTCTAATGTCACAAGCACCCATTAGGCCAGGTTTCATTGCTCCCACGCTGAGGGAGAACTGCTGTCCCAGAGCATAGGAGTCAGAAGGTTGAGCTCGGATTTTATTGAAATTTTTGATTTGGGGTTTTTTGTTTTTTTGTGTTTTGGTTTTGGTTTTCTCTTTGGTCAGAGAGAAAAAACTCCATCTGCTCTCTTAGGTTTACTATCTAGAGAACTGTGAACTAAACTAATGAAAGACTTTTGGCAGGGGAAGAAAAGGAGACAAAATGTTGGGGATAGGGTACAGTGGTACAGTATTCATCTGGCATGCAGGAGGCCCTGAGTTCCAACTCCAGTGCAGAGAGAGAGAGAGAGAGAGAGAGAGAGAGAGAGAGAGAGAAGAAAAGCGAAAGGGAAGGGGACGGGGTGGGAAGGGAAAGAAAGCGAAGGAAAGGAGAGACTGAGCCTGTGAGAGAGCTCAGCAGGTAGAAGCTCTTGGTGTACATCTCTGATAACCTTAGTGTGACCCTAGAACACACATAAAGATAGACAAAGCACTAATTCCACAAAGTTTTCCTCTGACCTCCACATATGCATGGTGATGACATGTATGAATCCACATTCACACATGTACATCATGCACACATAACAATAATAATAATAATAATAATAGTAAATAAAGTTAGATAAGTTTGTAAAAAGAAAAAATATTTTTATTCCAAGTTTTATGCTGGAGCACACAGAAAATTGCAACTCAAAATCTGGCTAGAATTTCTAGCTTAAATGCCATTAAAAGAAAGAGAAAACAAATGACTTGGGAAAGATGTCTGTACCTTTAGAACTGACGAAATGAGAGCATCTTCTGTCCATCTGGGAAACTCTTGTCCAATACTAACCTCTTGTTTCTGATGACAGGCATCCATCTCCTAAGCTGGGATGTTCTCCAGGGAGCAGACTGTGGAAGCTGGATTCTTTTAATCTGAAAAGAAGAGCTCAAGGAAAACATGCCACATGTTTTCCCATTTGTGTATGTGTGCACACATGAGAAGCTGTGATGGTTCATCTGGGTTGTCAAGTGGATTGGACTTAACGAAGAGCCTCTGGGTAGATCTGGAGGTTGTTTCCAGAGTTAGCTTAGGTGGAAGAAGACCGTTCCCCAGAATGGGCATCACCTTCCAACAGCGGCCCCGACATAAGGCAGTCTGAGGGAAAAGTAACACTGCTTTTCACCTGCCTGCCTTCTTTCTCCCTGGTGATTGTGTCCGTCCCAATGTTGCCGCCGCCATCGTTCACTGACATCGGAGCCCAGATTCTCTGGTCTCCCAATGTAGGCCAAAGATCAGTGGTTCTCCAGGAATCCTTTAGATCTTCAGCACTCAACTGGTGCTGTGGAGGCATCCAGCCTGAGGACTGAGCAGTTACTGGTTCTCAGCATCCCCAGCATGAGGTTCAGTTAGTCAACAACCACTTTATAACACACATTCATTCTATCAGTTACACTCCTCTACACAACTTATCAAAATTAGCTTCAATTGACAACCTGACACAGAGGGGATGGGGGAACCTCAGTCAAGGAATTACTTCCATAGGAACGGCCTGTGGGCATGTCTATGGGGAGCTTTCTTGATTGCTAATCAATGTAGGGGCTCAACCCACTGTTGGCACTGCCTATCCTTAGGCAGATGGGCCTAGGGCTGTATAAAAAAGGTAGCTGAGCAAGCTAGGGGAAGCAAGTGGATAAGCAGCATTCCTCAACGCTTTCTGCTTCAAGCTCCTGCTTTGAGTTCCTGCCTTGGCGTTCCTTAACGATGGATTGTAATATGTAAGCTGAAATAAACTCTCTCACTCACATTGCTTTTAATCAGTGTGTTTTATCAGCACCACAGAAGCAAACTAAAACAGAAATTATTAGGATGTTACTCTGATAAACCTGACCATGTGAGTTGGACTGTTTTGTGGGAGGAAGGTAGAAAAGTTTGGAACTTTGGGCCAGAAAAGCCATTGAATGATCAGAGTTTAATAAGTTGTTTGGGGGAACTTGGAAAATAAGGATGCCGAGAGAAATGCAGAAGATGGAGGCTGACTTGTGAAGTCTCAGAGGGAAGTTTGAGAATACCCTCCAAAGACTCTATCACGTGGTATTTTGAGTTAAGAATCTGTGGTTTCTGGTCAGCAGGGGATGAAGAATCAGCTGTGATTAACAAGAGACCAGCTTGAGGTGAAGTCTTAGGGGTGCAGTTTCTCCGAGTCAGCACACAGAAGCTGTGGACGAATGAGCAGCAATACTGCACTTCAACCGGCAGGAGAAATAATGTGAACCTCTCCAGTATTACTGATTTTGAAGGTATGAAGGCTCATGGAGAGCAACCAAGGCTTGGCTCTGTGTAGCAGGGTCAGAATCTTCAGAGGAGAGGCCAGGAGAGGACATCAGTGAGGGTTTAGCTTTAGCTACAGTGGAGACCCACGGTATTGGAGAACACAGGATCATTGGATGACTAAGAAAATGGGAGGTATGGAGTGGAGCCAGCCTGAGCCCGTTGAGAAGCTACATGTACTGTGGATGGCAGAGCGAGAGAGACGAGGCGCTGCCCAGCCATTTACAGCCCAGATTGTGAGTCTCAGACATCGCACATGAAGCTCTTTACACTCTAGACTTTGGTGTTGCTTTGATCTGATTGTAACTATGCCCTGGTTCCTCTCTCTCTTGGACTAAGGAAGTATGCAACGTATTTTTTTTTTAATTACACAGGAGCCCACAGTTAAGTGACTTTGGATTTTTAAAGAGAAACTTGGGTTTCTAAATTTTTACTGATTTTCATATCATGATATTAATGTGAGCTCTTAAGGACAAATAAGAAATAAATGCTATGGTTTAAAGTGAAGTGTTTGTGTGTCAGAGTTGACAGGGGTGGAATATGATAGGATAGCTTCGACTGTCAACTTGACACAAACCGAGAGCACCCTGGAAGGAGGAATCCTCAGCTGAGAAACGTTATCAAACTGACCCGAAAGCATGTCTGGGGGCTGTGAGGGTGGGGGGTTCTGGGTTGTTAATTGATGCGGAAGGGCTCAGCCCACTGTGAGCTATGCCATCTCTAGGCATGTGGCCTAGGCTGTATAATAAAGGCAACTGAGTAAGTCAGTAAACTGCATTCCTTCATGGTCTCTGCTTCAGTTTCTGCCTTGGCTTCCCTTGATGATGGGCTGTAAAATGTAAAATAAAATAAATTCTTTCCTTCCCGAGTTGCTTTTGGTCATGGTGTTGTCTATTACAGCAACGGAGAACAAACCAGAATACTAATACACAAATGTTCTTCATGGAGGTCTATTCTGGATTATCTTCCAATGAGAGGCAGCATGTGTAGTTCTTGGTTAGAACTAAGCATTATCATGATGTAAATGTTTAGATTTAGGGGAGAGAAGAGGAGCAATTCCAGGTAAGGCTTCGATAGCACCGGAGGAAGTGTTATGCTTTCTGCCGAGTGCTGTCAGGCCTTACAAACTGCTCCTTTTATAAACAGTCAGCGACTGACCTGAACCAGTCTCCTGGTAATAAAATTATGCTGCTGAGTCCAAGGATAAATAGGCGGTTTCTAGTCTCACCAGTCAGAATGCCAGGCTCCTGCTATTTCCTTGGTTTATATACCAGCTAATATATCCTTTTGTCTGTCAGCTTATATCCTTTTGTCTGTCAGCTTAGAGCAAGGACCTTTCAATCAGTATTAATTGCTTCTGGTAATAATTTCATTTAGATTTTGAAAAAAAATTGACCTTTCATCCTTTCATTCTGATTTTGAAACGTTCTGACATCCAGATCTTACTTGAACAGCTTTTTTTCTTACATCATCCTTTAGTTATTTTATTGTGACTCAATACATAAATTGTAAAAGCATCTTAACGTGTAGTCACTTTGGTCACACTATAGTCTACAACCAATGGCAAACACTTCAAGCCACATGTAAGAAAATAAAATAACCAAGATCAGGTATCCACTTCCCCACCATGCACCTGAACCCCTGCAGAAGCCCAGCTCAAGGAGTGCTGTGCCTCACCCTGGCCTGGCTTCCATGGTGACTGACTCCTTGGCAGCCACAGTTCCCAGGGAACACCCAGAAACCCACAAGAGAGCAGTATTAGAGTACTGGCACCTGTGTGAGCTACAGAGAAGATAAAGCCAAGATCAGTCCTCCAGGCTTACTGATCTTGATGAATGGTTGTCAGAGCCCTGAATGCCCTTCTTAAATATTAAGACTGTGGCGTTTGTAGTCACATGTCATGGGCCTGTCACATAACAGGTATGCCAGTAAGCTTTTAATAACGCTGGCTCCCTTCACTTCTAAATCCCCAAAGCCTTGCCCTTTCCAGAGCATAAGAGGTCCAGGCTTTCCACACGGGCATTCCATCAGAGAGTTCTAATGAGACAGAGAACCTTACAAAGAGCAACCAAGAACAAGCAGGGCAGGGCATGGCTAGCTCAAGAGGTCCAGGCCAAGTTCCCAAGGAAGGAAGTTGGACTTGCTCTTCCTGCTCCTTTCACTTCTTCAGGTTCCAGAGATCTTGGCTACCTGTTATTTGTTCAAAATCTCTGGCATGGAGTCATGTTTAGGTCTGTCCCCCTCGGTATGATTTTATCTTCAAACTCGAACTACCTTTTCCTCAACTTCAGTGACTCTGAGACTTGCTCCAGGATAAGTTATCACCAGATTAACAGGTCTCTCCTCCAAGGTTACACTGTGCTGACTCATTCTCAATTCAACTGAATCAAGAAATACCCAGGAGGCTGTCCAGATAGTTTAGCAGGTAAGGGCTCTTGCCACCAAGCATGCCAACCAGAGTTCAATCCCCATTACCCACATGATAGAAGGAGAGATCCAACTCCCTCAAGCTGTCTTCTGACCTATATACATACACTGTGGCACATATACCCACACACATGCACAGCACACATAATAAATAAATAATTTAAAAAGAAACACCTAGGGCACATCTGTAGGGATGCTAACAGAAAGATTTAACTGAGAAGGGAAATCCCACCCTGAATGTGGGCAGCACCATCCCATCGACTGGGGTCCTGAGCTGGATAAAAAGGAGAAATAGAGCTGAGCACCAGCATTCTTGCTCTTCTTTCTGACCGTGAGCACAGTGTAACCGACTGTCTTGTGTCCATGCCACCACACCTTCCTCATCATGATGGACGGCAACTGCAAGACGAAACAAATCTTTCCTTCCTTACATTGCCCTTGACAGGTATTTTGTCACAGCAACAAGAAGAGTCACTAATGCACCATAGGAAGAATCATACTTTGCTCTGTTAGTCCTGATGTTAGGTGTCAGTAGACTAGTCTCCATGTCTTGTCACTTTTAAATTAGCTAGCTGACTTTAGGAGTTCAGAATCAGAGTCTTTGGATTCAAGGGAGAAGGGACATTTGGTCTAATCTCATCTTTCACCTCATCAGTGAACAGTCAAGCATTACTCAATGAGTGGATGTGTTCTGAGTAAGGCACTGTTAAGTAGAATATTTTTTTCAGTGTTGAATGAGCACTGAAGAATACTTACCCCAAAAAACTAGATATGGGTGAACATGGGGCTAATATGGTAAATCCATGACCACAGATCTGGTCCATTGTTGAGTAAAATGTCTTCTGTGAAACACTAACTACACATGGTATGTTCAATGTGTCTTGGGGAATATGAAACATAGGCAAGTAGGCAAAAGATGTCAGATGTGTTTTAGAATTCTATATAGAACAAGGACATAGGCGGCTAGAGATATGGTTCAGCAGTTAGCAGCTCTTGCTGTTCTTCCAGAGGACCAGAGTTAGGTTCCCAGCACCCACACTGGGCATCTCAAAACCACCAAAACTCCAGCTCCAAGGGATTTAATGCCTTCTTCTGACCTCTTCAGGCACATGCACATACATGGTGCACACATGCGACACACAGACATACACACATAAATAAATTAAAAATTTTAAAAATGGCAAAAAAAAAATAAAGCTGGTGTACTGGTTCACACCTTTAATCCCAGCACTAGGGAGGAGAGGCAGGTGGATCTCTGTAAGATGGAGACCAGCCTAGTCTACATAGTGAATTCCAGGGGCTTCAGGGGGACCCTGTCGCCAAAAATTTGAAAAAGATCTTCTTAAAAGGATGAGGTATTAAGTCTAATTTTAAAAAGTATGAAATTATTCTATACTTGGAGAAATCACTTCTGGTAATGTTCTACAAGGACCTCTGACGGGCACATGGTACACGTTCCCTCAGTGGGCATGTGGAGCACTTCACCCCAAAGTAGGGAACCTCACTGCCTTTATTTTAGAAAAGTGAAAGAAGCTGTCCCAGTGTGATGAGCCATCCCCCCCACCTCCCGCCACCTCCAAGCCTGGAATCCATCAAATCTCAGCCCAAACAACAGGCTTGCAGTCAGACACACCCAGCTTGTAGCCTTGACTTTGGCAACCTCCAGCTGTGTGATCTTTGACAAATTCCTTAGCCTCTCCAAACCCCAATCTTAGCATTTGCAAAATACTGTCAATTAGTAGTCATTGTCTTATTGGAAGAAGGCTATGAAAAATAATGCATAAAAGAAGTTCATCCCAGAAAGCACAGAGTGGACGGACACCTGCTGTTATTATCATGATCGTCTGGAACATTGCAGACTATCTTTTGATTTCATAAGTTCTCCAGACTTATTTCTTATTATCTCCCCACACCCAAGCAAGCTGGCTGAACTATTACGTAGCTGAAGATGACCTTGAACTGTTTCTCCTGCCTTCATCTATCCAGTACTGAGATTATAGGCGTTCACCATCACTTAAACTGGGTGGAACTCTACCAACTGAGCCCCAGACCTAAATCTCTCTCATTCTTAAAGAAATGAGAGATTCTGGATCTGTGTGTGTACTTGTTTAAGTGATTTGGTTTGAAATACATTGATGTCTATTGATGTCTGCCTGCATCTACTGGGAGAGGAGTCTCCTGTGTATGGGACTTCCTTCCTAGCTACGGGTAGGAAACAAAGAAAAGTCTGGAGATTCTGGGAAGCCCCCAAAAGCTCTGGAAGGCAAAACAACAGATTACCAAGAAATTTCTGGGGATTCTGTAACAGAGAGCACTTGCCAACAGAGAATCCAGTAGTGTGCCCATGGTGAGTGTCCCTGTTGCCCAACATCACTCCCTCAAGGGCCCAACCCAGATGAGTGGAAAGAGGAAGCAGGCTGTGACTCCAAACACCTACTCGCTTTCCAGGAAAGCCAAGGCATACTTGGCAGTATGCAGATAAAACATTCATTTTTAAATTGAATATTTTACATCTTTATTTGGATGTTGGACAGCATGTGTTTATTTATTTATGCATGCCCTATCTACTTCCCCAAAGACTTGGCTATGGCAATATCAGGGAGACTGCCTTGGGTTATAATTTGCTCTAGAAACTCAGTGGTGTAATTTGTTACAAACACAGTATGGGAAGGGAGGAGGAACCAGCTTGTGTAAACATAACGCCATTAATTGAAGCAGCAGATTAAAATAACTAACAATATATTAGGCATATAATCAAATCTACAGCTGTATCTTAAAGTACTGGTAAGAAAGCATAATCATTTTAACTAGATGAGAACATTTTATTACAACAAAATTAATTTGCATTTATCTGCATGTTTGACATCAACACAATTTCAGACGTAAGCTTCCAAAGACAGCTTGTTACCACATGATTCTGGTCAAATTTGCTCAGAAGAAAAATTCAGTTAGTCTTTCGGAAGACACATATTTTATGTCACCCCAAATACTAAGGTTTAATTTCTTCACATCATTTGTATAGTACAGCCATTAAAGGATACGACCAAATTATAATCAGCAGTAACAACAGTAACAGCTACCATCTGAGGACGATTTCTGTGCACTAAATATTTCAGGTTCATGGCCAATGAGGACAGATTAAGTGGGCCCACGTCTTAATCTTTGTAAGTTTATATCACCATTCGACCAACATCTTGGGGTCTTATAAATAATAATTTGAAAGTAGGTGTGGTGTCAGGGGGCTTGCTTTCAAATTTCATAAGGTTTAGATTCCAGCCTGTGGTAAAAGCCCCATTTAGAAACAGTGTGTTTTCTCAGACTGAGAGATGTTAACATGTTTACTCAGGCTGAAATGTATTTACATATAAATATTCTGAGTGTGCATTTCCACACAACGTCAGTTCCCTACAGTTCTTTTCCTTCCTTTCTTTCCTATTTGAGATAAAGTCTCCTGTAGCCCAGGCTGACCTCAGACGTACTATATAGCTGAGGATGATCTTCCTGCTTCCACCTAGAAAGTGCTGGGATCATAAGCACGCCTCACCAGGCCCTATTTATGTGGTTCTTGGAATGAACCCAGGGGTTCATGCACACCAGGGAAGCACCCTACCAACTGAGCCACATCCCCAACCCTGGCCTCCAGTTCTATCTGCCCTCTATATTTGAACCTGTCTTCATCAAACCCTGCTCACTGCAAGCCAGGCACAAGATGGCCTCATTTGATCTCCACCCCAGTCCAATGGGGAAAGGTTAGTGCATTTGCTTGACAGTAGAGAAACCGAGGCTCTCCCTGCTCAGACCCCTCAAGAGGAAGACCCAGAGCTCTGCCCACTTGATTCAAAGGTTACCAGCCTTTTGCCAGCCTTTTTTAGCAATTCATCTAATATTCAATTTGTGTTATTTCTCAACATAGTCCCTTGTCCCCAATAACAGAGAATGTAAAACTCATGGTAGGATTTTATTATCTTCATTGTTTGTCTTATGAATAAAATAAAATCACTGAGATCATGAGCCTTTTTGCTCAGATTCCCTGGGGTGCATTTCCTACATGAAGAAGGCCTATCCACTCAGCACCCAGACAACTTGGGAAAACGCTAGAGTGTCTACCTCACAGGGACATGAGACCATATCAGAAGTCTCACTTTGGCTCTTAAGATAGACCATGCTTTGCTTCCCAGAGATGCAGTAAGATAATCTAAGTACATGAGCCACATGTCTTCTCTTCAGCCTTCCCCATAGATATCACATCTATGACCAAGCACTATGTTTTGACAGTAAGCACATGTCATTATGTAGTCATTATTTATTGTTCTATACAAGTGAGCTGACTCTTCTTCAGACCCATCAAAACAGTGATAGGGGTTGAGGAGATAGCTCAGTTGATAAAGTGCTTGCTTTAGCATGAGGACTGAGCTCTATTCCCAGAAGCCTTGCAAAAACAGCTGGGCTTGGTGGCACACATGTGTAAGCCAAGTACTGAGGATGTGGAGACTGGAGGCTCGCTACAGCTCCTGGCCAGTCAGCCTGGTCAAATCAGAGAGCCCCAAGTCAGTGAGAGACCCTGCCTCAAAAAGCAAAGTAGGTGGCTCCTGAAGAACGACACCCAAGGTTGACTTGCACACACACAAACACACACACACATACACACACAAACACGCACAGGAGACTGCAATAGTCTGGTGATCAGTCTGCCTTTCTACCTCAAGCCTGATCAGTGCTTTAAGGCGAGTTTTTAAGGCGAGTTTTTAAGGCGAGTTTGTGGAAGGAGGTCTGAGCCACTTCGTGGTCACCTGAATTCACCTCTACTGTTTTCAGCCTCGGTATCAGTCTCAGTTGTTTAATAAATACATAGAGTGGCTCAGTACTCCACCACTGTATCATCTTCCTGCTGTCTGTGAATCCCTCCATATTAATAGTCAATTGCCCAGCAAAACTTTATGGATCTACCAGTTGAGGAGAGAGTATACGGGGGATGCAGAGGTGGAAGATGGTTGCATTGCGCTGTCTGCGATCTCTCCATCAATAGGGGAAAGGCTACAGCAGCAATCTCAGTGGAACTGTGTCACAGCAGATGGGAGAAAGGCCTCAATGAGAAAGTCGTGGTGCCCTCCTCCACCCCCACAGCCCTGCCTCAGTCCAGTTGTACGTCTGCTTCTTCCCCGCCTGGTGTCCTGTGAATGAATCCAAGGGAGCTGGTGCCTCTCCGCACTTGGGTCTCTCCACTCCCATCTGCTCCTCACCCTTGATACTTGCCTCACAACTTCCAAAGCTGGGGTGGGGGATGGGGGAGGCTACTGAATACAAGTCCCTAAAGTTTTTAATAACTTCGAGATAGTTGTCATGGCGTACCCTCTTTTGTGTCCTTTTGGGGGTCTCTCTCCTAAGCTTTGAGGAAGCACTGTCTCCTTCCCTCAGGGACAGGCCATGTTCTAATCCTCCATCCTGGCTACTCAAGCCAGAAGTCAGTCCTTCAAGATCTTTGCTTCCCTGGCCACCCATTGAACCAGTTTCAACGTTAGGTTAAATTAATCTCTGTCAAGGAACTTTCTTTAATGCTTCAGTCTTGGTCCCATCATTGCCAGCTCATTTCCAAGACAACACAGCATGGGTAATAGACATCAGGCCTCGTGATTTCTTTCTCACCTACTGTCAGGGCCTCCATTCTTCCGACTGAGACCAGCATCCAAACCTTTTCACCATTTAACTGCTCTCCTCATCTAACCTCCTCAGTCTTCCTTCTTAACACTTCCCTTTTCTAAAGATAAATTATCCAAACTTCCAAGCCACCTGCACTTAATAGATATACCCGGCTGCTCACAGCCCCAAAGGCTGTGACTGGGTTTTTTTTTTTTTTCCCCCGCTAAATTACCCTGGACATTGTCCTTTCCTTCACTCACAAATCCTCCTCTGACCACCAAATTCTACTAATGTCATCTCTTACCTAACAACCACAGAATGTACATAGAATATTCTTCAAAACAGGTTGGACATTGACCACTACTATAGACAGAATGTAACCGTAAAGGCATATGTTAGACAGCCAGAGCCCCATGCGTTTAGACCATGAAGTGAGATGCAGTTAGAACAGGAGGCACTTGGCACCCTTCACACATACTCTGCCTTCTCCCCTCTGTCTTCTGTCGTGGAATAAGTAACAAGAAGGCTCTCACCAGACGTTAGCCCCTTTGATCTTGGACTCCTCAGCTTCCTGAGCCACAATTCATCAACTTCTGTTGCATATGAATCCCCCAGTATGAAGTATTTTGTCATAGCCACACAACCGACCAAGACACAAAACACGTGCTTCTGATCATAGTGGCCCAAAATGAGAAATGAGTAACAGGAAGGAAACTGGCAAATTCACAAATATATGGAATTGAACAGCTGAAAGGTAAAGAAGAAATCAAGAGTGACATTTAAAACTATATGGAGCCAAACACACATGGAAACACACACATTAGTTGCTTTTCTTGTTGTAATCAAATACCTGACAAATGCAACTCAAGGAAGGAAAGTTTGATTTTGGTCCACAGTTTGAGGACGAAGTTCATCACGGTGAGGAAGGCATGGCGGCAGGAGCTTGACGTAGCTGGTCACCTGACAATTATAGTCAGGAAGCAGAGAGAGAGAAAACGCTGGTGTTCAGCTCACTTTCCCCCCATTCAGTTCAAAACCCCAGTCCACAGGCTGGTGCCACCCACATTGACAGAGTCTGGCAACCTCGATTATACCAATCTAGACATATCCTCAAAGACATGGGCAGAGGTTTGTTTCCACGGTGATTTTAAGTCTCAGCAAGTAAAAATCAAGATTAACCATCACATGACTTCTCTGGGATTCAGCAAAAGCAGTTCGGAGTGCAGCATTATAATACCGACATTATAATTACCTGAACAACTCAATTTGTTGTTAAGAGCGGGCCCAAACTGGGAGGACACTCGTTCCCCTAAGTTTCTCTTGAAACTGTCTGTCTCCTGGAACCCATGCTGATGGTATTGTCTTGCTAGAACTCTGTCCCTAGAACTGTGTTCTGAGCTCAGCCCCACCCATAATTTTATTCAAAATGATTTCCCAGCTTCAGTTGGAGAAGTACAAGCTTGGCTCCACCCTAATCTTAACAGACCATGTGGCCTTCTAATTCCTAGTTCTAGAATATCTTATTCATCCAAGATCAGTCATTCTTCCTAATACCCGCTGTGTCCAATGGAGATGGTCGAACTGCCCTTCAGTGCTGTGATAAGTTAATTCATTCATTCATTCATTATCTTTTTAGGTGGAGTATCAAGTTGAGGTTGTCTAAAAAAAGAGATCAGGTGCCAAGGTCACAAGTCACAAGAGCACATGGTTTTACTAGTTTTACTAGGGTTAGTTAAAACTCATTAGTCCAGATTACATCCATTAAAAAAAGTCATTCCCACATCTGAGAGGGAAATTTATAGCAAAGCACTTACAGGCAATCTCAAATAAACACCTCACATTTTTCCTCAAAGAGCCAGGACTAAACCCAAAGTTAGTACAAGGAAGGAAACCATAAAGACCAGAGCAGAAACAGACTAGAAAAACAATAGAAAAGATCAACAAAACTAAAAACAAACAAACAACCAAAAAAAAAAAAAAAAATCAACAAAACCAAGAGCTGTTTTTTTAAAGACAAACAAACCCAACAAATCTTTAGACTAAGAAAAAAAGAGTTGGCTCAGATAAATAAACTCAGAAATGAAAGAGGAGACATTGCAGCTGATAACACAGCAAGTCAAACAACTGACCACAACAATTAGATGTCAACCAATCAGATCGCCTAGAAGAAATGGAAAGATATCAGACATGCACAAACTCACAAAGACAGAATGGTAAAGAAATAGAAAAGGTGAAACAGATCAATAAAAAGAAGGAAACTGAATTTGTAAAAACAAACAAAAACTCCCATGACAGACAAGCCCAGGAACAGGTTGCTTCATGACTGAATTCAACCAATTATTTAAAAAGAACTGAACTGGAAGTGTATCTCAGTTGGTGGAGTACTTACCTATCATGAGCAGCACTCTGGGCTCCATCCCCAGAACCACATAAACTGGGCATGGTGCCACATACCTGAATCCCAGCACTTGGGAGATGGAGACAGGAGGAACAGGACTTCAAGGTCCTCTTTAGCTGCATAACAAGTTCAAGGCCAGCCTGGAATACAGGAGACTAGAAGGCTGGGGTAGGGAAGACTGTAGGACCATAGCACATAAAGTTTCAGTTGAACAGATGAATAAATAAATTCTGTGCATTGATTGTGCCATGTGCAACTATAGTGAGTAACAATTTCTAGTGTGCTGGTCTACCTTGATCATCAATTTGACAGAACTTAGAATCATTAGTATACAAACCTCTGGGCATATCTGTCAGGGAGTTTCTAGATCAGGTCAACTGAGATAAGAAGTCCCACCCTGAATGTGGGTGGCTCTGTCCCATGGTGGGGGGTCCTAGACTGACTCCTGAAGGAGAGCGGATACTGAGCACGAGCCTTTAAGTCTCCACTGCCTGATCAGACACAGTGTGGCCAGCTGCCTCACATTTCCTGTCCCAGACCTTCCCAGCCATGAGCTGCATCTTCAAACTATGAGTCAAAATAAACCCTTCCTTAAGTCACTTTTCTCAGGTACTTTGTCAAAATAATGAGAAAATCAGCTAACACGTAGAGTATGCTTGAAAATTACGAAGTATTTTAAACTCTTTTGAAATACACACATATAAGTATGTATGGTGATAGACATATTAATTCCACTTAATCATTTCGTAATGTGTACCTAGATGAAAACATCAGTGTATACTATAAATATATTAAATTTTCATTTGTTAATTATATCCAAATAGAACTGAAAACAACCTCTAACACACACACACACACACACACACACACACACACACAGCTCTTCTCTCCTACCTAAGTCTGACTGTTCCCCTCCTCTGGAACTTCACCCCATCCCTTGTCTCACAAAGGCTGGCTTCCTTGTCTCCTCCATGCCCCCTTAATTTCACAAGGAGCATGGTGTCAGAATTCATTTGGTGGCCTCTGGGGAAGCCATGGAGGCCTTTCCTATCCAAATCTCAGCGTCTTGTGTGGTGTCTGAAAGAGAGTTGTGGTAGACTCCAGGAAACAGAATGGAAATGTTTCTTCCTAGTTATTGCCCATTGTTGACAAATCCCCATGTTTTATAGTCTCTGTTCTGCCTTATAAGGTATAAAAGGGCTTTATTTACCAGTCCCCCCCCCCCGCCCCGTCTTCCTCAGGTGTTGGGAACATCACACGTGGTTTGCATGACCATTACAACATCACTTAATACAAAGGTCTGAAGCGGGAGGGAGGTGAATCAAACGTGACTGAGAGATATTTAACATGAGCCCATGGGTTCAGTATGCTCAACAAAGAACATAGCTACCAGACTACTGAAACAGTGGATCCCAAGAAATAAGAATTTTCATGCTGGGAGAAGGAAATGGCTGAAGCCCGGAGCCAGCCAGAGCAGGAACTTGTCTCCAGGAAGAGATTTCACACAGTTCTGAACTTCTCAGACCACCTGCAGGAAAGACTGGAGCATAGACAATGATGGTTGGTGCACCTTGACCAAGACCACTTAACTGTGCACATCTCTTACCCTCTATCTAAACCTAAACCTCATGCCGGAATCCTGAAAATAAACTTGAGGGTCGCTGAACCTCTGTTCCTCTTCCCTGTGGTACATTGATTCTTTCTCTGCTTTTGACTATAACTTGTCTCTTTAACTGGTATGCTGAATACAGGGTACCAACTCCAACTGTTAGGGCTGCATGGGTCCAGACTCCAACTCTAACTCCTCCAGCTACAATATGACCTGGAACTTCCGATCCTCTGGCCTCCACCTTCGGAGTGCTTGGATTATAGGCACGTGCCACCACATCCATATTATGTGGTGCTGAGGATAGAATTCGGGACTTCTTACATGCTGAGTAAGCATTCTACCCACTTAGCTATGTCCCCAGCCCTAGGGAATTGCTTCCATTGCTGAGAAAGAACAGAGCATAGACATGGCCAAGCATATGACACCTGTCATGGCACAGGTGAGGCTGACATCAGGCTACCCATCCCATGTAAGTACAACCTTCAGAAGAGGCACAGCACACTGGCCAGGGTCTGTGAGAGACAAACTTTGTAGTGTTAGGAGGGAAGAGTGATCCTGTTTCAGGTAGAGGATGTGATGGGCTTGTTTGATTACCTCCCCAGACTAGGAAGGAACAAGAGCCCCTCTTGAGGTACATTTGGAAACAGGTCATAACAGAGGCTGGAGCTGTAGCTCAGTTGGTAGAGTGCATGAAGCCTGGAGGTGGGGTGGGAGGCGGGGCGTCCATCCCCTTCATCATATAAACCGGGAGTGGTCCCCCCTTGTAATGCCAGCACTGGGGAGGTAGAGGCAGGAGAATTAGAAGTTCAAGTCATCCTCTGCTACATAAAGAATTTGGAACCAGCCTGGGGCATGCGAGAGCCTGCCTCAAAAAGAAGAAAGAAGAGCATCATGGAGAAGTGTGATATAGACACTTCCTCTGCTGCAGAAGTCAGAATGTCCAGCTGCAGTTCTTCCCTTTGCATGAGACAAAGTCCATGAGCTTTCAGGGAGGCATTTTAACATAGCCAAAGAGAGATCACAGGTTTCTAATCTTTCACTTTATCTCACAGTGCATCTGCTGCTGTTAGTATCTATACATCTTTTCTCAAAATATTCTGGGATTCATTTTCAGACACTTCTCCTGGAAAACACAAGGTTTCCTGTGGTGAGCATGATTATCCTCTCCTTTCCACAGCTTCTCCCTCACCACAGCTTCTCCTTTTCCATAGTTCCTCCTGCTCCCCCTTACCCTGAATAAGCTGGTACAGTCTGTAACTCTGTGCCACAGGCTATGATGCAATGAGGAGGAGCTGGCCCCCTGCTCTGGGAGTCCATCTGTGTTGGTTTGTATGGTAACGCACACTTATTTTGCATTCAGAGAATACAAGCTTTTGGTTGTGTGGGGGGGGGTGTGTGCGTGCGTGCGTGTGTGTGTGTGTGTGTGTGTGTGTGTGTGTGTGTGTTTTAGATTTGTTTTTTTCCATGGCTTTTTCTTCAAGAATCTTGAAAAGATAATGCAAGCCTGCTGGGCTGTGGGAACATGATAGATTGTCCTATACAAACGTGCATTTCCTTCCGCCTATTTTATTCTCCTCTTAAAGAGCGGCAATGTTTTCCAATTGTTGCTTTTGAATGTGGATAAAGGGTTGCCCTAAAGTCGCAGCTGAAAGCTTACAGTAACCAGTGTTCTTAGAGGCCATATCCTGTCATTGATTTTCCCAGAGAACACCCCATCGATTTCAATAGGGACTTCTCCCCTTAGATCGATGGCAGGATATAGCTGGCGACATTAAGAACAGATAAAAGACCCTTGAGTTAACTGTCAACACAACTGAAATTTAGATGTAAACTCAGTTAACAAAAATTGGCTTTCAGAAGTTCATCAGAAAAGGAATAATTTCAAAATGTCTCTCCTACCAAGGTCAATGTAAATAAAATTTCTTATGCCCCAGTCATTATTTCTTTAGTTTTTTTTTTCCTTTTCATGCTTATCAAAGTCACATTCTCATTAGTACTTCTAATAGATTTAAAGATTTTTAAAAAGACAATATGATACTTTCGTAAAGAAGACAGATGGGTACACAGATAAATTGAGTACGAAGTGGGAGTACAGGAACAGAGAAGAATGAGGCCACTTCAGTTACTGGGACATGAAGGCCGACAGCTCTTCTCAGCTCACGCACACAGGATTTCACATATTAGAATTTGGGGACTTTTTTTTTTTTTTTTGTCTTTTTGAGACAGGGTCTCCCTGCAGCCTTCAGTGGCCTAGAACTTGCTTTGTAAGCCAGGCTAGCCTTGAACTCACAGAGATCAATCAGCCTGCCTCTGCTGCCCGAGTACTGGAATTAAAGACGTGCTCCACCATGCCAAGCCACATACTAGAGTTTCTAAAAATTAAAAATCAAGCATAAAAAATTGTTTTGAGACAGAGTCTTGAAATGTTGCCTAGGCTGGCCTCAAATTCCTGGGCTCAGGTGAACCTATTGTCTCAGCTCCCTGAGCAGCCGGTACAACAATGTGCCCCATGACTGGTTTAAATCTTTAATTGTTATATAACACCATGCAATTTGGCCTAATGCATTTATTGGTACTGTGTACATTTTAGGACTAAAGAGGGAAACTGCCTGCTTGCAAAACATGCTGTCAGGCTGGCCCTGCTTCCCGTCTTCCTGAGGCACCTTTGTCTGCACATACTGCCTGTCGCTGTTAACAAGCTCTGCTTACACATCCCAAACTGACCCATCCCTACAGCTGAGGACTCCATCCACATGTCTGCTCAGAGGTAGCTGGTTAGTGGGAAGTGGGAATCAGGGGATGGGAGGACTGATATTCTAATTGGGCTCACACTTAGGGTATAGGTTTATCACTCCAGGGCTGGGCTGGAGTATGACCTCTAAAGCCACCTGAGGCCACAGGGGTAGACCTACTATGCCTCAAGATTTTGAATTCTTCCCGATTCTTTTCTCTTCCTTTCTGGTCTTATTGAAATTTTGTTTCTGTTTTCCCTTCTCCCTTGATTCCCGGAGTTACCAATTGCTGGGATGATTTTCCCTTTTGTCAGCTGTTGTACTGGTCTACCTACACAAGACCATCTGGTCTCTTACTGCTTTTGAGAAAATCATCATTTCCCATCCACTTGTAAGTAAGTCACTCAACAAACATTTATGGACCAACTATGTGAGGCAGTCAAAATGTTAAGTCCTAGGAATATAATGATGAAATCTCAAGAAAGTACTGTAGTTATTCCTATATTTGGATTTGTAGATGGGTTCCCCCAGGCAGGACAAGAGTCATAAGTATGATTCAAATCTGCTGACAAATCTAGGCGTGTAACCACATAAAATCATCTCAGAGGTTCCATTCCTCTGAGCAACTTAGGTTTTAACCAGTAATTCTGAAACATTTTTTTAATTAGTTGAGGATCATTTAGGGTTGACTCATGTATATTTGAACTTGACATTAATCACAGTTCAACATGTTTAATGAGCAATCATTAAACTTTGATACAACTAGACTTCAACCAATCTGATCCACACAAAGGAGCTGTGTGATAAAAGGAAACACAATGGACTAGCTTTGTTCTTTGACCATAAAAACATCTGATCAACAGATTGGGGAGAGAGTCTATCAGCCTACGGTTTAGGAATGGATTTTTTTTTAAAGCTCTCTGTTGTTTCTTTATTTTTCTCTAGCTTCATAAACCTGAGTAACAAATCTCAGCTTTTGCACGTGATAATCGGCTTGTGTTGACATTCTGGAAGAGAAATCTTAACCTGAGGAAAAAGCTTTGAACACAGGCAAACTCACAGCTAACACATTTCAGATGTTTGGTTTTCAGAACCTTCACTGAGGGCCTAGGAAGATGGCTCATTTGGTGAAGAACTTGCCGTGCAAGCGCGAAGACCTGAGTTTGAGCCCCAACACCCACATCAAAAGCTGAATGTGGTGGCACATACCTGTAACCCCAGAACTGGAGAAGCAGAAACGAACGATCCCTGGGGCTCCCTGGCCAGGGAGCCCAATTGGTGAGCACTAGTTTCAGTGAGAAACCTTGTCTCAAAAAATAAGGTGTAGAATGATCAAGGAAGAAACTGAACGTCAATCTCTGGCCTCCACATCTAAAAGTACTTACAAGTATACATACAAGTGCACATGCACCTCACACACATCCACAGGAATACTGGAACACATACCATATGCCACACACACCACACATCACACATACCATACATATAAACACACACCACACATGAAGTCATACATATGCACGTGAACACATGTGCACACACCTAGACACATACAAATGCCCGCTCTCCTCTTAAGGATTACTCTTTGAATGAAAAGTGAGAAAAACATATTCACTTTCCTCAATTCCTTTCAGTCAGATAGAAACTCAAAGAGCTAGGATGCTCTCCCTACCAGCAAAATCTTTCCAGCTGTCTCCCAGCCTCCTGGCTTCCTGCTGGTACCCAGAGCAGTGGGCAGCTACCTTCACTACCTTTACTTCAGCTACCTTTACTCAGCTTTCCTGAGTAAAACGGTTGCATTCCTTCTTCCATGTCTCTGTCTCTAAAGCACACAATAGGTCTCCCCAGAAACAGTCACAGCTGGTTTCCAGCCTGGCCGACTGGTCCTAAACACATACCCTGGATAGCCTTGCCTGCCTATGAGGGTCACTGGAAGCAAAACAGGAGAGAGGAAAGGTTGAACTTTGTTTTCCATCTTCGGCATGGTCTGTATTAAACTTTGGTCATTTATATTCATGTGCGCGCGCACACACACACACACACACATGCACACATGCACACACAGAGGATTAGAAAAGGCCATCTGGAATCTTGCCACTCCCCTCATCTGGCAGTCCGTAGTCACCAGCATGTGTTCTTTATGGCTTTGAGAGTCTTTGGTGCCTTCCTGCACATCCCTCTGGAGTTTCTCCTGAACCCCTTTGTGGTAGGACTGTGACTCCTTGTGGTCCTAAAGTTGGATGTGGCCACAGGATAGGCTGTGCCCCTTCAGGTTGGTACAGCCAGAGCCACCTGCCCTCTTTCTTCTGCCACCAAAGGCCACAAGTATTTCAGCTGGTGGCTGTACCATCAGACAGGTTTTGGAGAAGGGACAATGCAGAGACAGAAATGAGCAAATGCATAGCCAAGATATACACCTGGTTTAAGATTTAAATAGAGCACAGCGATGTACGCCTATCGCTATAGCTACTCAGGAGCCTGAGGGAGGAGAGTTGCTAAAGACAGGGAGTTCAAGGCCAGCCCGGTGACATGAGACTGTCTCAAAAACAAAAACACCCAAACCAACCCTGCTGAAATTTTGGAGTTTTCTCTGTAGGGATTGTTACTGAACATACAGTCTATACCCTAGGAAGCCAAGGTCAGTCACTCATCCCTCAGAATCCAATTAAAATAGACAAAGGTTAAAAGAAAGGAGATTTATTCAGTGTGGCCACATTGAGATGAGGGACAGACAGATCCAGGGACCCTATCGAATCCATCTTTGGTGTTTTGAAGTGAGATTAAAATTTAAATTAAAATCTGGATGTGCTAGTGCACATCTTTAATCCCAACACTTGGAAGACAGAGGCAGAAAGATTTCTGTGACATTGAGGCCAGCCTGGTCTACATATCGAGTTCTAGACCAACTGGGGTTTCAGGGAAACCCTGTCCCCCAAACAAAAAAGAAACACCGAACCCCCAAAAGCCCCACAAAAACAGCACCAAACTTTAAATAGAGGGCCCGGGATATGTACATCTAAGTAAGCAGTCCCAGTCAGATGTGGTCCCACCCACGACTGACCCATCATTGTCTGGACTTCAGCCTCATCCTGCTAGATGAGGCCAGAGCTGTGTGAAATCTTTTCTCCAGAGACAAACTCCTTCTCTGGCTGGAGCCTTTTCCTTCTCCTGCATTAGATTCCTGGGGAAACTCCCATTGCTTGGTGTCCATTATATCAATGGTCTGATAGTCAGACTGGGGGACACAGGTGTCTCTGTAGGATGTCTGCAGCTCTGCCAGGCCAGTTCCAGATTGCCTGAGTCTTTAATGGTTTATATTCAAACACAGAGTCTCTTAAGGATTTGGTGGAATTCTCTGTTTCCTAAGCGTAGCGACCCACGCTTTAATGATGTCCTAGTCTTTGAAGGAACCTATGGGTCAGGCTGGGTCAGCTTGGATTCCATACCTATGCAATGCTTTGTGGAAGCTGCCAACACCCCAGCCTCATTCATGTATTGCATAATTCTGCAGCAGCGCAGAGGTACCTTCAGAAGTTAGCCTGCTTTGGAAAACAGCTTTTGTTCTCTGTGCCTATCTACCTCACATATTCAAACAAGACAGTCAGGCCATCCGCTGTCAGTAGAGACCTTGGGCGATCAATGGAATGGATTCAGTGGAGAAACCCATGCTCAGACACCCGCTTGTCCAGCTAATGCTTCTGCAGCCTCCACTTCCATAAATGTTTCTATTGAGAACATCAGTCTCCTTGTTCCTAGTCCCAGTCTTCCTGGTCTAAGTCAGCTCTCAAGACCTAGTAGGTGATTTAAAACACAAATGCACTTGGGACATGGTCTGTGACCCCTCTGAACTAATCCTGGCTATCTGAGCAGGGTGTAGTCCATCTGAGAACGAGGTGGCTGCTTAGATTTCCTTTCCAGACCTTCTGCTGGGGCTGCCTGTCTATAAGCCCACAGCCTCATCCTCCCTCAGTGGATCTCAGCGTCTTTTTTCTGCAAACTTCAATTTATTAACCTCACATTGAAAAAAATTAAAAATACTCCAGCTTCACCCAGTGATATCAGAATCTATTTTGCCACAGGCCTGAAAGGAAAAGAACTCAAGAGGAAAAATAAAGTACAGCTGAGTTATTCAAATACAGGCTTTCCAGGATAACAAATGGCTGAGATGCCCTGCTCCCACCCAGCAAGACTGTAGAACAGTAGAAGTTCTTCCTAGCAGTACAGGAAAGTTCAAAAGATGGGAATCTTTTGCTCATTCCCAAAACAAAAGGCCCGTGGACACACCCCATTGCTTGGTCTTCCTTTCCAACCCATGTAACTTTTTAGCAAAGCCTCTCCGGACACTATCTGAGTTTGAGAGGGATATGTCCTTTGAAGGCACTTCTGTTCAGAGCTGGGGCTGCTTTTGTTCTGGGCATCAGCTTTTCTTTGTGCTCCCAACTCGCTCCCTGAGTGAACTGTCCTGCTCACACTGCATTCAGACTGTTCTCAGCATAGAACACAGCACTGTGTTCCTGGCAACCTGGCACAGAGCACATCCTTTCTATGAGCACTCCAGACACTCCTACAAGCCAGGACAGGTGGATGGGAGGCTAGGAGTCCTCTCCTACTACCCAGGAGCTCATCAGGGAGGGCCAGTTAGAACAAAAAGACAGCCACTTGCTAATCATCCTCATGATCTGTGAGTGTGTTTGGGAGTTTCATTCCTTTATCTCAAACCTTTGAATCTATATGAAAAATATGGAAATAATTGATCCTGCCCTTGGCAGAGTAGATTCAAATTCACATGTGCACACAGCCTGATTATCAAAGGCTTCCTGTTAAAACTTAAAAATTCAAACTCACTATAAATGACAAGGGCCCCAGAATCTGAGCTTTTGGGCCCAGCTCTCTGGACCCAGCCTTCCTTCTGTCCTTGACTCATACCAAGTACTTCCCAACCCCAGGCATTTAGAGAGTGATGTTCCCTCTGTCTGACACACTCTTCACAGAATGCATGAGGATTCAGCTCCCTTTGTGCCTGTTCCCTCTCGGGGATGCCTTTCCAAACCACCTGAGTTTCACTCAGTCTTATTGTTAATCCTCATGCACACTGGGTTTTTCTCCCTGGTGAGCTGTCACATCTCATTCATTCATTCGTTCATTCAATTTCCTTCTAGTCTGAGTCTGCACTGGAATGAAAACTCAGTAAAGGCCAGGACTCAGTGCTGATAATGAGCCAAATTCCTCAGGCACTGTACATGTGTGTGTGTGTGTGTGTGTCTGTATATACATGTGTGTGCATGTGCAAGCGTGGGTGATGTGTGAGCAACTGTGTGTGTCTGTATGTACATGTGTGTGCATGTGCAAGGGTGGGGTGATATGTGAGCAACTGTGTGTGTGTATGTGTGTGTATTCTCCCCTTCTCACAACACCTCTCACTAGACTTAAGGCGCCCTAACCCAACATTACCAAACCATAATTGTGACCTCACTGAAACTTCATGACCTCATTGTAATTATGACTTCATCGTGACTTCATGATCTCATTATAATCATGATCTCATCAAAATTCATGACCTCATCATAATCATGACCTCATTGTAATCATGACTTCATTCAAATCATGACCTCATCCTAATCAAGTCCTCACCATGATGTGGAAGGAGTTCCTTGGGGACCAGGAAAAAAGAACAAAGAAAAGACATCATGGACTAATCAGGGTCAATGTACACATGCACAGACTTGTCCATTCCTATAGTTTTAATGCCACAGCCCTGCAGCCTTAATGTACCCAGTCAGAATGTATGTTACCATGTAAGTGAGACAAAGGGGCTAGAATTACAGAAAAGGCAAAATCTTACTATGCTCAGAGCTCAGGTTTTTGGATATAAATCTACTGAGTTATTGAGGTACAAACTGTTTCCTGGAAGAAAAAGTCTCATTCTCTCTCTAGCTGATGACTTTGTTGTGATTTCATGGCCTCATTGTAATTCCATGACATGTGCAAGGCCTCATTCCTAAATGAAGCCACAGTCTCAGGCATAGGAGGGAAGTCCAGCCCATAACAAGTGCTGACTGAGTTAGTCACCAGGAAGCACTGTGAGGAGAAAACAGTCCTGCTGACACAGTCTTACACCTGGGTCACATCGTACTTCATGCACACAGGCAAAGGGGCCTTCTCTGGTATCCTTTTTATACAGAATTCACTGTATTAGTTGCTTTCTTGTCACTGCAACAGACTACCCAACAGAAGGGAGGAATTTCTTTTGGGCTGTGATCTCAGAGAGTTGAGTCCCCATGATGGGAAGGCTTGTCAGAATAACACATGGTCACAAGAACATAGAGCAGAGGTCTAAACATGGTAGCTTGAGGAAGGAAGCAGATAGAGCTGGGCAGGAAGCAGGGCTGGGCTATAACCTCCAAAGGCCTGCCCCTGGTGGCCTATTTCCTCCAAGCAGGCCCTTTGTCCCCAAGCTCCCATAACCTCCCAAAACAGCACTGCCAGCAGGGTATCAAGTGTTCAAACACCAAGAGCCAGTGGGAGCCATTTCAGATATAAACTTAACACTCATCAGTTCCAGTCCCCTGGGATTTTGGAAGGCCTGGCTGTGGAGAAGCCTCTAAAGTATTCATTACCAGAGTCAAGGGAGGCCTGAGGAGAATGCAGAGCAATTGTTCAGAGGATAGGAAGTTAAAATCATTAAGCAAGGACAGAACCACACAGGGTTTGAAAGAAAAGTAGAATTTGCTTTATTTTGATTTGACTTCTTTTTGAGACAGGATTGGCCTCCAACACACTGTGTAGCAGAGGATGATGTTGAATTACTGATCCTCTTTGCCTCCCGAGTGTTGGAATTACAAGTTTGTCCCACCATGCCTGGTCATGCCTGGTTTACACAGTGCTAGGGACTGAACCCAGGCTTCATGTATGCAACATACACACTACTAACTGAGTTGCATCCCCACCCTTTAAAAAACTAACATTTTAGAAAAGACAGCTCCAAGTTCTTGTTTTGGTTTGGCAGAAAAAAAAACAGACTAGTTAGACTTAGGAGTAAGACAACTACTGAGTGCACAAATCTTTGCAGCAGGAATTTTGGAAATGGCCTCAAAGACTCAGACAAGTAGCTATTCTCTAAGCATATGTGATAGTTCATATCACTGTCAACTTGACTGGACTTAGACTTGCCATGGAGGGTGTGTCTAGAGTGCCTTAACTGGGGAGGGACGACCCACCCTGAATGTGGGCCGGCTCCTGGGTTGACTAACAAGAAGGAAGTGAGCTGAGCACCAGCACTGGTTGATTTTTGCTTCCTGAGTATGGATGCCATGTGACCATTTGCTTGGGGCTCCTGTTGTCATGGTGTCCCTGCAAGGATGGACTGCGAGCCAAAATTACCTGGTCCTTCTTTAGGTTGCCTTTATCAGGTGTTTTATCAAAGTAATGAGAAAAGGAACTAATAAAACAGGCACAAACACACACACACACACACACACACACACACACACACAGAAGAATGCATCCTAGTGACCCCAAATCACCATGGTACTTGTGCTATGTGATATCAAATGCCCAGTTACCTTCTTTTCCCTTGCAGAAGTGATGATTTGACCTAGTGTCATACGATGCATGGTGAGGAATTAAGGCTGTAGCCATGACCTCTAAGTTGTTCCATGGGGGTCCAGGCCTCTTTTCCTTTGGCACAGCTAGCTTTTGAATGTCTACCTTGACCACTGAGAGTAGCTTCATGGTCACCTTCCCAGCCTTGACAGTCATGGAATCCACACAAAACTTACTCGCTGCCAGTCACCTGAACTGTGAATCTGCTGAGAGCTCCCATTCAGAAGAGGGCACGGGCAGTGATAAGGAGATCCAAGGGTACTCCGTTCTTAGCAGGTGGACTCCCTGGAGGAAGACACAGTGACCCTCCCCAAGTTAAAGACCTTTCATGGAGAAGTGCGTCTCATCTGACTCAATAATGCTTGCTCCAAAAATAAAAGACTTTCCAGTCAGCAATGACTGCCTTATGTTTTAAAATATATAGATAAGCAACAATTAATTAGGGCATTATAAAGTGAATTCTTGCAAAATCAGGGGAGATCATCTCTCATGAACCTCCTCTAGAAACTGTATCACTTTGAAGATTTCTAATATACAGCTCTATCCAGTTCATGGAAAGAGAAAAAAGAGCAGCATTATAAAGCAGAAGGAAATAACCATGAACAAAGTGGGCTGGAAGCAATAAAAAACACTACATCATAGAAACCATGGGGCAGTCTTAGAGGACGCACTGGGACACAGACACCTCCAAGCAGCCATGGGAAGTTGTGCTTCTTTCATGAATTTGGGGCTAGAGAGATGGCTCAGTCAATAAAGTGCTTGTTGCACACGTGTGAGGAGCAGATACTGCAGCACGCACCTCTAATCCCAGCACTTGGGGGCAGACAGGCAGATAGATCCCTATAGCTTTCTGTCCAACCAGTGTAGCCTAATCATCAAGTTCCATGCCCTAGAGAGATACCCTGTCTCAAAAAACTTGAGGAATGATCTCTGGGCCCTACATGCAGAAACACACATGTGCACCTGCGTACCACCTATAAGTGCATCTGCATGTGCATGCTTGTACACACACACACATACACACATGTGATTTTATATTTTATAGCATTGGTTCTAAATTGAGAAAGAATATGTCTTGGTAGAATGGAGAGAATATTTTGGAACCAACTCAAGAATCTTCAAAACACCTTCCTGTTCTCATACTTCAGGTTCAAGTTCAAACGCAGGGATGAGAATATGGTATGGCTAAAGACAGATAGGACCAATCAGACATTGAAAAGACTCCTCAGATGATTCTAATCATCCTCACTTCACATGAAGCCAAACAAAAAGAACCGTGTTCTTTGCCATCTCCTATTGTTCATGGTGTTTTCCTCCAAGTCGGCCTGCCATCCTTTCTCCAGAACCCTGACATTTCTTATGCATGGCAGACTGTTAAAGAAAACGTGATGAGCAGCAATTTGCTAAGTAAGACAATTTCAGCCAAGTAAAAAGTTCCTTTCCCTCAATTTCAAAAACTCTATTAATTTGTGGTGATAACAATCTTTCACATCTTGAGAGCTTGGAAAGAAATTCAAAATAATTTGATTGCCAAACCATGTGGTAAATTCCCTTTTGTGTTGCTACAAAAGTATGAATTTATTCTAGCCAGACCTCCCATGCTTAGGGACTTTCCTCAAACCCCCTGACACTTTAAGATTGTGAGATCTGCTCTGGAGCAGGTGTCCCTGGGCCTCCACGCCCTCCACGGAGGACAGAGAGACCCTACTCAAAGGCAGATTTAAAGACTGCGTGCTTCTTTCCAAAATGCTGCTTGCTTGCTTCCCTCCTTCCTCCTCCAGCCTTTCTCTTTCCTTCCTTCCCGTCCTTTTCTCTCTCCCTTCTCCACTTCCTTCTTTCAGACTCCTCTTACTTTCTCTTTTCTTCCTTTCTTTCCCTTCTTTCCCATCCTCCATCTTTCCCCTCTTTGTTTTTTTTTTCATTTTCTTATTTCTTTTCTTCTAGGGCTCAAGCAAAATAAAAATCTCTCCTTGATGCTAAAGTCAGATAACAGCATCTGCGTCTATAAACGTAACAGTGAACAGTGTTAAACAATGTCTTCTAGACACGCAGAAAAGCAGGAATCAACATGAGGCATTGGTTTGCTCAGGGTTCTTGAAATGAATTCATCCCAGAAGACTTCTAGAAGCAATGGTGTGGAAAGGACAGAAGAGCGAGGAAGCAAAGGACAGTGAAGGGCTCTTGCAGCCTTGAAGACCTCATGGAAATTAGCATTCCGAGTCCTAACGGAACTTAGCGAAAGGAGGTGTTAGTTTTATGATTATTAAGCTTGTTCATTGACAGTTCCATATATATAGATATATATATAATGTGTTCTAATGATTCCTATCTCTTCTCTCCCTTCCATCTCTGCCAACCCCCTTCCTAAAAATCCCTTTCCCCTATTCATGTCTTTTCATTGTTGTTTTGTGACCCACATAGTTAAATCACGACTGTGTTACCATGGGTTTAGAACTGCCATTGAAGCCTGGTAAGTTCACCAGTGGGCGCATAACCGAAGACAAGGACCCTCTGGCCCCAAATTTCCAGTAGCCAATAGTCCATCAGGGAGGGTCAGAGCCCCAGGAGTCACACTCCCATTCATGGCTGATTACTGATGGGATGAGTCCTGGGGAACCCATTCTAGGCCCCCCAGCTGCTGTGACTTCATGATTGGAATGACTGTGGGAGATGCATGGCATAGACACTTGACCTATCTTCTGGGACTTACTTTCTTTTCCTCTCTTCTTCCACGATGTTCCGACGCCTTAGAGAGGGTGGTATAAATGTCCTGTTTAGGACTGAGCACTCAGTCAGCACTCATTCTCAGCACTTTGAGGAACCATTCGCTGTAAAGACAGGCTTCTCTGATTGAGACTGAGAGCAGCATTTGTCTTTGGGTAGAAACAGGCATTTAGACGCAATTTGATGCTGTTAATTTAGTTAAATGGTAGTGAGTTTTCCCTTATGGCCTATGACTTCCCCAGCCATGTGTTTTTGACCAGGTTTACAGTACCAGCCATGGGTCCCCATCTGTGGAGTGGGCCTCAAATCCAATCATAGAATGGTTGGTTAGCCCTAGAACAGTCCTGTCAGTATCGTACCAGTAGGCACCTCTTGTGAGGTAGGTTGGCGCTTAGCTACTTTTTTGCTGTGATAACACACCATGACCAAGGGGACTTATAAAACGAAGGGTTTATTTGCATTTACGCTTCCAGGGGAATTAGTCGGTCATGGTAGAGAGCATGGTGGCAGTGTGGTGACCAGAGCAGGAACAGCAAGCAGAGGCTCACATCTTCAAGCAGCCATAGGAAGCAGAGAGTGACTGCAGCTCCCGCAAAGCTTAAGAACTCTCTAAGTCTGCCGCCAGTGACATGCTTCTTCCTGCATGACCACATCTTCTAAGACCTTCTAAAACAGCACCACCCACTGGGGACAAAATGTCCAAATACTTGGAGCCTACGTGAGACAATCTCACATAGGTATTGAAATTAGTAGTGTTCACAGCTAGCTACAGCCGATGATGCCTTTTCTCCCCCAGCAACATGCTGGCCAGCAAGGATGTCCCAGCTTGATTTCTCCACATGTCTTCATCAATAGGGTCTTATCGTCTATTTCTGATCAACGACAAAGGTCCTGTACTGTTGGGGAGAAGCTGGGGTTTCTCTGAACAACACCTCATTTGGAGGTATCGTACTCACACCTGGACTTGGATTTGTGTTTTGTAAACCTTGGCTTCGAGGACGGCATTGGCCAGCTCTGCAGAGCACCTCCCTTCAAACTCTTTTCCTCTTAATTATATGCTTTGTGTTACAAGATAGTAAACTTCCATACGCCTTTTTCGTACCCCTTTTGTTTTGGTTAGCTCTGTCCTGCCTCTTCCCCCACTTAAACACCACCCTCCCCCCAGGATTCTTCCCCTGCTACCTTCATTCGTACATGTTCTTAAGAGAAATGTAATGTCTTCCACATCTTAGTATAAAAGACTGGAAAAATGAGAAGCAGAGACTTCATGGTCATAAATCTTAAAAAAAAACACAAAAATTTAAGCAAACATGAGCCTGGCATGATTCGCATTTAAACAATAACCAGAGAGAAATATTACCAGTCTCTAAGAATGTATTTTTTGTACTTCGGTAATTTTTATTGTACCTCATTTGTTTTAAATTCTGTTTCTCTAAAAACAAATAAAGAAAAACTAACTAAAAGGAGATCTGATTATGTTTTAGCAAGAGCAAGAAAGAAGAAAAAAGTCAGAAAACATTCAAGGAATGCTTTGTGGGCCTGACAGCATCTCTGTGAGTCAGACAGCATGCCCACCTCAGAGAATGCATGCTTATATATGTGAGGACCCGTGTAATTGAAGATATTTGTCACACCAGCTTATACAGACACTTGGAGAGAGCCGGGATCAAGTCAGAACAGACCTCCAGGAGGTGATGTCAATGAATGGCTCCTAAACTCAGCTTCTCTGCAGAACTTCCAACCAGGTCTTGGGCATTGCTGGTACACCTCTCTGTACCTTTGACTCAGAGTCTCTTAGAAAGCCAAATGGTCTCATGTTTCCTAGGAGGACAGAAGCCTTGCCCTCTCACCAGGAGAAAAATAAAAGTCTTTGAAGCTCCCTAAGTTGAGAGAAAGCACACTGAAGAACCGAATACAGCTAGACGTGGCTGGCCCTGAAAACATCGTGGGGACAGGGACGGTGTGATGACACGCTTGGCAAGGAAAGCAGCAGCCAGCAGCCCCATCAGAAAGGGGCTCATCCAAGAAGTAGAGCCCTCACCCCACAGTCAGAACAGGCCGCACAAGTTGAAGACAGACCCATCAGGGCTGGAGAAAGAAACGGGGTTAGGGAAAAAGAAGCCAGAGCTTTCCAGGGTTTTAACAGCCGGGCATCAGCTCCAATGTTTGGAGATTTTTTCGAGCTAGGGTATTATGTAGTCCAGGCTGGCTTCTAACTCGATAAGCAGGTGAAAAGGGTAACCTTGAACCTCTGGTCATTCTGCCTTCACCCCCTGAGTGTGATTGCACCCGTGTCTCCATATCCTCCTGTCGATGGAGCCCAGACCTTTGCCATGCTGGGCAAGCACTCTACCTCCAACTGAGCTACAGCCCCAACCCCAACCTTCCCTCTAATGGGCATCATTTCCCATGGAAGAGGAGGTAGGAGGAGGCGTCCAGATGTAAGCCAGCAGCTGGTGCACCCTGCTCCTCCTGCACGGAAACCCCAACAGCTTTGCCAAAGGAGGGCAGGGTGCGGCACCCCGGACCCTCCCACTTCTCCAGCTGCCTCTGATGACTTCACCCTCCATCACAGACTACATTCCTTTAAACTGGTCTCTCCTGTAAACAAATATCAAGGTTTGTCAGGCCCTTTCTCTGTGGCTGAAGCTGGGCCTAGATCCTGAAGGTATACTCATATGCTCTTGTCCTCAGATGACAGACCCCTCCCTGGCCATCAAGTTCTCATGTCCCAGAACAGGACCGAGTACCCTGGATGTCACAAGAAAGAAGGGCTTCATAAAGGGAAGGGTGGTCTTTCTCAAGGACACAGTCCTCTCTGCCTCTGCCTTTGAGGTGCATAGACACTGGAAGAAGTCAGGTGCTGAGACGTTGGAAAGATTTAATATAAACACAATGATAACTGGTCAACGGACACATCTCTAAAAGACACACATTTCTCCGCAGACCTGCTCAAGTGAGTGCATCGACACTAGTAAGAAGGAAGGTTTCTCTAAGGGGAGGAAGTTAATAAGTGGAAAATGCAAAGATGGGTGTCTTCGCTAGTGGCCACACTTAAAATAAACCCTACTGAGGGACAGCAACAAGAGACTTTCTCTTCACCTAACAGGAATGCTGAAGCAAGAATCCCGCAGTGTGGAGAGGTCAGCTGAAATGGAGCCCTGGTTTCGGGCCCACAGTCAGTGCATCCTCCACTCAGCTTCGTAGGGCTTGGGTTCTACTCTGCAGAGAAGGAGAAGGAGAGGAATCGGTGAAGCAGGCCTTTGTTTCTCACATTGAGCTTGTGCCAGCTTTCCATAAAAGGCCTGAACTAAGCAACTTAAAGGAAAGAGAAGTTTATCTGAGCTCATGATTTCATGTTTCAGTTGACGGTTGGTCAGTAGCTTTGGGGTCTGGAGTGAGGCAGAGCTTGAGGGCAGAGGGAACAAGTTACAAAAATGACTGGTCCTCACTGTGGGACAGGAAAACAGAAGCAGAGAGACACAGACAGAGACGGGAGAAAGACTACGGACAGAACAGCCCCTCCAAGGCATTCCACCGTAACCTATCTCCTCCAGCTACCCTCCCCAGTCCCCAGTTCCTGAAGTTTCTACCACCTCCTCCTTAAGCTAAGATTCCACAACAGACCGATTTGTTACCGATGTCCAAACCCTGTAGATCCAGCCACTTCTGACAGATCCTTCTCTGAACACTGCCCCAGAGACCCTGCCTTCAACACGTGAGTATGGGGACAGTTCGGGTCCAAGCCTTAGCAGAGCCTAACCCAACTGAATGACTCGGAACCTCAAATCAAAAGAGAGACTCCAGGGGTCTCATCTTCCCTTCCTCTGGAATATTTCCTTTTAAAGTCAGGCCAGTTATGTTGGAAAGAGTACTCACAAGTATAACATCCAGTTCAGATCTATAAAGTACTGTTAGACGGAAGGTATCTTGACACAATATGTGACACGAAGGAGTACATAGAATTAATTTTGTACCCTAAGCACTGGATTCTCATTTAAATGAAAAAAATACAGACATATGATTTGAGTTACTATCCTAATCGATGTGGTTTACATGGTTGAGTGAAGCCAAGACCCTGATTATAGTTGAATCTTAAATATCTACTAAAGGTCTTTGTGTTAAAGACTCGGCCCCCAGGCCTCCTATTGGAAGGTGGTAGAACTTTGAGGAGACAGAACCTAGAAGGAGGTCTTTAGTTACTAGGTGTGTGCCTTGAAGAGAGTCATTCGAGGATACACTTCCACCATGATGAGCTGTCTCAGTACTAGCCCAAAAGCCTGTCACTAATTGGTCATGGGCTAGACCCTCTAAAAATCATGAGAAAAATAAATCTCTCTTTATACATTTGATTTACAAATGTTGGGAAACTAACACAATTCTGATTAAAGTGAGGCAACTTAAAATGAAAACTGAAAGCTGGGTCCGTAACTCAGCTATCCTAAGAAAGAGAAAAGTTGTTACCCAGGGAAAACATTGCAGTTTGGAGCTATTCTTCCCAGAAGAGAGAAAGAAAAATGGAGCCAGAAGCAGAAACAAAGACACGCAGGGAGATAAGAAGCTAGAATATTCTGTTATCCATGGGCAGGCAGCTTGTCTACACCTCACACGTCAACTAGACCCAAATTCTGAATGTTTGCATGCTTGATAAATTCTAAAGCGTATGGATGTGGATTCAGTAACATCTGTCTTCCACATCATCTGTCTATGGCCCACCTTCCACTGAAGCTTATCTGGAACTGATGGCTGTAGTCATGCAAGCTCCTGCCTCCAGGGAAAAGAGGTGAGAACACAGATATTAATACAGCATCGGAGAATCTGTGCAAAGCTGGCAGCTGACACTGCTTAATCTCATTGACTTACAAGGACTGGATAGTTTTAAGTGAATTATGAAAGTGGTTATGGGCTGGCTGGAGGGAAATGTTGGCAGGTATGGAAACCAGACTGCTTGTGGCCACTTCTAAGGTTTCAGTTGACATGGGCCTGTGGTTGAGACATCAGAAGGGCTCTCCTGGAACTGGGTTTTAGCCTCTCCTCACTGATGCCAAATCCAAGCCAGGCATGAGAGTTGATTTTTATAGAGTTAAAGGCACCAACAGTATATAAAGTTTTATAATCTGATTTCTACAACATGACCCTAGCTGCTTAAGTTTCCATCTTACTTAGAACACAGAAGGAAGCAAGCCCAAATGCAGAGACCAAGAACAGACCTGCCCTGTACCCAGCATGTCGGGGTAGGGCAGGCGAGTGGGGAGTAATGTTTATACTGTACATTGACTTTCAGCCTGAAATACTCAGAATCAAAATAAGGACTGGTCCTAGAGATGACTCACGCTCCAAGGACCAAGACAATGACATTCATTTTGTTTTCATTCCTGAAAGTAAATTAAACAGATGTGACCAAATTAAAAAAAAAAATCAGCTTCATTAAGGATCACTATATTTGTTTACTTACATAAGCAAATGAACAATCCAGTGTTTTTGAATCTATGCTTAATATATATGTTGAATTAGTGTCATGCTTTACATTCGTTTTATTCTCAATCCTCAAAAATCATCCACAATGGTAGGGAGTGATTTCTACAGCAATTACATGGTCCTGACTTCAAAGAAGTCACAGTATCTTCTGTGACAGATGCCAGAATCACAGGATTGAGTCAGGTGCTTGCTCTGTCTGTCTCTGGGTAGGTGCTCACTGATATGCAAGAGGCACCCCATTTTAGCCATAAGGTGGCTAGGGGCCCTAACTCTGCTCACCCTGGCACGCTGACCCTGGACTTAGTGGCAGTGATCTATTCTTTTCTATTTGTCTTATCTCCGATCAGTTCTGTGCCTATATTCTTTAACTTTTGCAATTAAACAGTTTTATTGCATCTGCTCGATTCATGCCTTTATTGGTATACTAAAGCATACAAATTCTAAGCTGCCTAACTCTTGCATAAATATGGATGCAAAGTCGATAGCTGGAATCATTAGCAGCAGAGCCTTTGGACACAACTTTGTGGGTGCATATCCAACCTTGAGCAAGCTCCTTAACTTCTCCACATCTAACATTTCATAAGACAGCTGCCTCAGAGCTTTCGATATGGGAAGGAAGGCATGCACTTCATGCAATAATTATGTGAGAATTAAGAACAATAATTCAAGTAAAGTTATTAAAAAAGTGCCTGATGCATAGCAGAGTGCTGCGTGGTCTTTTTTCCATCAAATCAATATTTGTACATAATTTAAAAAGCAAAATAGTAGTGGATAGGAGCAAGAGAAACAGGATTCTAGCTACTCCACCCATAACAGTTCTCAATATTCTAAGACCTAGGTTCTTAAATTGAGGCTTATAACCCCATGTAGGGTTGTGACCTAATGAGGGGGTGTGTGCAACATATTTGACACATGACTAAAAATGAATTAAAGATCAAATGCATAACGAAACCCAAGGTGCTTTTGGTATCAATCAAGCATGTTACATTGCATGACTTCTCTGCAGCGGTGATAGGAACACAGGACAGGCACACTTTGCACTCGCCATCACACTACTCTGTCTCAGTGAAGTCTCCTTGAAAGACCTTGGCTCAGATTCAAGACCTTTGTAGAGCACAGACTCCACTAAACTGCTCTCTGATTTCTGTACCTGTGCCCCTGTGCACACACAGCATGCATCCACACACATTAAAAACACGGTAATTTTTAAAATTAGGTATAAAAATCAAATATTCACTGTGAATAAATTATGAAGAAATTTATTTGGGGGGTTGGAGAGATGGCTCAGTGGTTAAGAGTGCTGAATGCTCTTGCAGAGGACCCTCGTTTGATTCCCAGCACCCAACAGGCAGCTAACAACCATCCATAACTCCAGTTTCAGGGGATCCAATGCCCTCTTCTGATTTCCATGGGCATTGCACATGTGTGCACTTACATACAGTCAATACACTCATACACATAAATTAAAAATAATAAATACAATTTAAAAAATAAATTTATTTTAAAACAATTTTTGATACACACATAATTTTACCACTTATGAAAGCAAATTTGCATACTGAGGAGAATAGACTTGTTTATTTTTACATAAAGAATTAAAGCTTGGGGCTGGAGAGATGGCTCTGTGGTTAAGAGCACTTATTATTCTTGCAGAGGACCCAGGTTTGGGTCATTGCACCCACACGGTGGTTAAAACCTGTCCTTAACTCCAGTTTCAGGGGATTCAATATCCTAGCCTCTTATGGCGTCTGTGGGCACCAAGCACACACATTACACAAGTACACTTATGTTCATGCAGGCAAAACACTCATACACATAAAATAAAAACAAATAAAATCTTTTGTTTTAATAATTAAGTCTTGAGTGCTGGAGAGATGGCTTGGTGGTTCACAGCCCTTCCTACTCTTGCACAGAACTCAAGTTCAGTTCTCACCACCACATCAGGCAGGTCACAACTGCCTGTAACTCCAGCTCCAGGAAATCGGAAGTCCTCTCTTCTGGCCTCCACAGGTACCCACACTAGTGCGCATACACACACACACACACACACACACACACACACACACATACACATACACGCAATTAAAAACAAAATAAAATCTTTAAAAATTTTCTCTCCAGTGATAAGTTGCTACAACAGGAAAACATTTAAGAAGTCCTGGTCTAAGGTTTTCTTTTTGCCAAACTTTGAGCCTGTCTCGGACCAAGAGTCTGTGAAACAGTTAAAGAACTTTTCATGGTCATTTCTAGGTTAAAAAACCACTGGATTTAGACCAATGTTTTGATCACCTCTATGTCCCACCCCACTTGCCACTGTCTGAATGTTCACTGGTACTTTTAGGCCATCATATGCCTTTTGTCTCTTTGTCCTTTGTTTTTAAACCTTTTAAATTATTTATTGTCAACTTGAAGCATTTGGGAGGGGGGAGGGGAAGAGAGAGGAAAGAAAGGAGGGAGGAAGCCAAGAAAGAAAAAGAGGCACACGTGTGTTCAGTCTGTGCTTGAGAATGTTAAATACTATCCTGCTGTTATTGTCACTACCCTAATAATGAAATTAGCTAATAATGTCATAGTCACTATGAATCCAAAGACGTTCAGGGCTGGGGACTTGGTTCAGTCAGTAAAGCGCTTGCTATACAAGCAAGAGGACCTGAGTTTGATACCCCATCACCCACATACAAAGGCTGGCATGGTGGTTTGTGCCTATAATTCGATCACTTAGGGAAGTAGAGAGAGCTGGATTCATGGGGCTCACTGGTCAGCTTAGCCCACTGGGTGAGCCCCAGATCCTCATGAGAGACCCTCTCAGAAAACAATGTAGGTGGCTCCTGAGAAATAGCACCTGAGATTGTCCCCTGGTCTCCACATGCATTCACAGACACAGAAACACACAGACACACACACCCTCACCCCCACCCTCATACACAGGGAAGTTCAAGAAAGACAGCACTGATGACCAATCAGAACCCTACGTGTCATGCCTGGCTCAGAGTAGCTGAACTGTGGAAAATTCTTTCCCTTCCCTCTCAACTAACTTGCTTGTTCAGTGGCTTTCCTCAAACTTTTGGAATGCTTTTCCTCCAGTAACTTGTTAATAGTCCTCCTGGCTGCCTTGACGCAGTAACCCTTTGGTTCCTTGCATGACCTTTCACAAGCCTGTCTCAGCATTCCCGAGCCTCCTGCCCCAGTCACCCTCCAGTTCTCCTGGTCTCCAGGTCCATGGTCAGCTTTCTCCTCAGGCAAATCTATGTGACTCTGCTCACATCACTGACCCTGCAACCTATCACGGTGCTAAACATTAAGTCCCTTAATTGTGGTCTGTCCCTGACACTCCTCACAGGAAAGGCTGGGCATGCAGGTAAAATCATAAAGGAGATAAGAACAGATAACAGCTTCTTAGAACATTCCCACCAATTCCACAAAACAAGCAATGAAGGAAAGTTGATGATTCCAAACTGGAAGAGTCTGTGACCTGAGCTTGTGGAACCAGTGCAGGCGCAAGGCTGAATGGACCAGCAGAGACCTGGCTGCTGTGCTGGGGCTGAGGGAACGGGGAAGAGTGACAGAGACCTCTCTGTCCTTCTTACTTCAGAACTGCTCATGGGAGGAGCCCACTGGCCCTGTTTGCCTGGACCAGCTGTCACTGGTGATTCCCTTGGCTTGGCTTTCTGAAACAAGCTCCAGTCTTCGTCCCATTTGTAAGTGCCAGCAGGATGATCACCATGCAGAGAGCCGCTATTGAAGCTGCAGGAGAGTCCAGTTCCTGATTTTCCTGTCTTTGGAATTTTCCATCTTATTAAGGGAAGTGTATTTGATGGAGACACAGTGCCCTAAGGAAGAAAAACCAAAAACCCACAAAACAGTGTACTGACGTGGGGTTTAGAGTTAAAGGGAGGCAAGAAGTATACACAGCTAAGCAGTGCTAGTTAAGGAGTGGTGCCACCCATCGCTGACCCATCTTTGTCTCAGCTCCAGTCTCTCCTACAAGGCAGTTTGATAAGCTGTCAGATTTTCACTCAGTCTCCTTCCTCCTGGGAAACCAGCGCCCCTCTGGCTGGCACCAGGCTTCAGTCTTTCCCTCCCACACGGATTCCTGGGGAAATTTTAATTCTTTGGGGGCCAATGTTCCAATTGCCCCGTATCACCAGTGTCTTTCCTTAACATATTTCCTCTCCTGCCCAGGCATTTACAAGAGCGGAGTGCATGCAAAGGAATCACAAAGGCACAGGGCCACCACAAAGGGATAGAATCTTGAGAAGGCTTCTGCAAAGGGCAGTGTCTGCAAAACCGATGGGAAATGCAGTCAGAAAACCATGCAGTATGTGTGTCAGGCTCAACAGTGAAACAATTTAGAGACTGGAGTTGGCTGAAAACCTCTGAATTATAAGCATTTGATACAAAAGAAACATTGGCAGAAGCTCAAGTCAAAAGTCCCAGGTGGTCTGCACTTACGATCCCACCCTCCCTGCCTGAACCTCCCAGGAAGAGGATGAGGAGGCTGCTTCAGAATGGACTGTTGATGTTGGCTGCTAACACACCACATGTCAGCTCTCGCCTTCTCTTGGGGTGAAAGGTACTAAATTTGCAGAAGAGATAAGAAAACTTGCCCTTCAGAATAAAATAAAGAAAATCAAATTTGAGTCATTAGATACTTTGCAGGGTGAGGGACACAGAGCTAATCTTTAATACCCCACTATCATTTGATGCATTTTCTACTTGTAACGACCCCGAAACAGACTTTAGAAAAGCTGGGGACAGGAATGTATTTTAGCATTAGATCATGCAGGAGGCTGTCATTTTTATGTTTTGCTTTTAGTTCAGCACTGGGAATCAAACCCAGAACCTCACACATGCCAGGCAAGTGCTCTACCACTGAGCTACACCCCAGTCCCTACCTTTTAAATTGAAAACATTTATTGTCCAACTTTCACACTAAACTAATAATATTTCTCACTAGGAATACCCAATTGTACATAAACTATGGAACACAGCAGACTATTTTATCATATGTGTCTATGTTTTCCTTTCTGGGGTGGGGGCATTTCTTTAGGAAAATCAAAGTGGTCCACAAACAACAAAAATCTGAAAACTTTCCTAAATCGGAGACAAAGAAACTAATGAAGAAAAAAATGACAATTTGCAGAGGGTTGGGAAAGAGAGGGACTCAGCTCTAGCCCTGATAGAAACAGCCATACACCCCAAGTCCTCTAAGCACTGGCTTAAACATGGTAGTTTTAAACAGCTCCACACCAGCAAAGTCACAGCTGCCTCACTGTTTTTCTTGGCAAGCACCAGGACCTTTGGCGATACTGAGTAAACTGATCTTCGAGGTCCAGCAGCTCTAGAACCAGCCTGCTGGATGGTTCTCTTGGGAGTAGAAGTATTTGAGTAAAAAGACATGCATAAAACTCCCTTCTTGTTCAGATGCAAGGGAATACGGACACACAACCAGGTGTGAAAACATGGCTGGGTTTCTGTAAATGTGAGGCTGGGAGACCCTGCTCTCAAGGCGTGATAATGGAAGCAAGCCTTCCCAAGCCACAACCCCTTGGCAGAAAAAGCCAGAGCCCAGCTCACACTACAGGATGGGGGCCACTCCCACACCGCTGACCTGGTTTCCTTGGGGCTTTCAAAGTGAGCACACTCTCTTCTCACTGTTTTCAAGTGCAGTACTGGTCAATAAGCCTGGAAGCCTTTTGGACACCAAATAATAAGCTTAATCAGCCTCCTGATGAGTAAGAATGCTCCAGAGCCTCAAAGCACTTGAGCCTCTGGCATTTTCCTATTCAAGATAAGCCTAGATAATGTCTGGGATCAAATGGAGTTGATGAGATTTGAAGTGCCCAAAATCTTACTCATTTTTTTTAAAAGAGAGAGCTTAGCTTATTATACTCAGAAAAAGTAGTTGGAAAAAAAAAATACAATTTCCTTACCAAAATTCTTCCATCTTTTTAAAAAGTTTCCTTTAGACACAAAATTTCAAAGAGGTAAGGATTTATGCAGGAAACTACTTACAGGCTCACTGGGCTTCTCTGGATTGGCTCCAAAAGTCCCTAGAAGGTTGGTTCCTTCCCAACTTGGTGGTGTTATTTGGAGGATGTGGGACCTTTAAAAGGTAGAGCCTCATGGGAGGTCCTTGGGTCAGCATAGCAGAGTCTCTCAACACTTTGGTAGGGAGGGGGTCTTCCTCTTTTTCTTGGTCGGGGGAGCACCAGGAGATGAGCACCCCACTGTGGTGATTTCCTGCCTTACTCACCACAGGTTTTAAAGCAAGGAGGTCACCCCATGCTGAACATAGCCCTCCAAACCTGTGAGCCAAAATAAAAAAAATAAACACAAAGCCTTTTTTGTGCAATCAACGCTGAGTTCGTTATAATTCTCACCATTCTTGTCCAAACCTTTTTCTTTATAAGTTGATTATCACAAGTATTTTTATAGTTCTAGAAAGTTGATGTCACAGAGTCCGAAAAGAGATCAGTCAACAGCTAAGACCCCAATCTTCATAACTGTGGACTTTAGTAAATAAAGTTTGGTGAATTTGAGGAAAGCTGATACAAACTGAAATAATAGGTTTATGGAGAACAATTCTGAGACAATTCATGGTGACACTTTTAGAAACAGTATCCATGACTTTCTTTGTAAGTTAATTTCATACATGTCAATATTCATAAGCCAGAGAACACTTTCAAGCCTTCTATGTTTTCTTGTTGTTGATAAAATTAGATGCGTATTTCTAGCATTTGATTTTTTGGATTTTTTTGTTGTTGTTGTCAAAATTCACCTATCAAAGGACTTTGCAGATTAGCATGCGAAGTGAGGTTTGACTCTGGTCACAGCTGACCAGCACTGGTTTGAGTAAAAGTATACGCTTACTAGATTTGGGCAAATATCCCAAGGTCAGCCCAGACCCTCAGAATCAGTCTTCCTGAAGATCACTGGCAGAAGACCCTTTTACAAGTACAGAATGCACTGTGACCACCCCCCGCCCACCTGCCTTCCTCTTCCTCTGCCCATACATTAGTCCTGTATGTTTCCCTGGGCAGTTTTGCTTCCCTCCTTTACACTGTAGGTCTGCTTCATCTTCATCACCTTGTCTTACAGCTGCCTTCATCATAAAACTCTCCCATACTCTCTAGTTACAAGTGATTATCTCCTCTGGGTTCCTTTAACACATAATTTTGCATGTGTTGAATGTATCTAAGTCAAAGCATTGATATTTAGTCAAGACCTAATAAGTAATATTGTATATATATATACATACTGAAAATCATATATGTATGTATATATAGATACTTAAGATCACATACACATCTACATAAAATCCAGGATTCAAAACTGAGATTATGCGATATTTGCTTTCTGAAGTGTCTCAATTTGCCTAATATAATCATAGCCAGTCACAACCTTTTTCTTGCAAATGAAACAATTTCAGTTTGTATAGCCAAATAATATGAATAAAGAAAATGTTGTATAAATACAATGTGTTTTCTTTATATTGTCTTGCTATAAAGCCCAGCCTGACCTCATATTCATAATCTTCCTACCTCAGCCTCCCACCTGTACCACCACATTCAACTCTAGAGTATAATCATTCTGAGATGAATTTTCCCTTGCCACTCTTAATTAACTAGGAAAAGAAATGCACAAATCAAATATATTCTTGTTAAAGGCCTGAGATAAAGCTCCTGAATGGAACTAAAAATATTAATGTCATTCAGAGAGAAACTTGTGTGAGGACACAACGCCCTTCCACTAGGGAGCAAGCTTTCCTGCAACACCTGCCTGACTCCCATCGCCCCTGCCTAGCTTCTGTTTCTCAAATCAGCAGAGAGGCTAAAAAGCCTAATGTCCTCAGTCAGTTGCCTCTAGCCTACTCAGCTCTCTGGCCTTCAGCTCCATGTTCTGTTCTGCCCATGGCATGGCTCATGTGGCAGCATGCCAGAGAACAGGTTCCTTATAAGTAATTCACACTCCCTTAATACAGAGGTTGGTTGTCATGCTCTGTGAACATAATCTCCCTAACATATTGGGGAAAGCTAGAGGTTAGTGTAAGGTGACCTTTGGTTCTGAACAAAGCTATAGAGTCCTGGTTTGAGAAATAATGTAGCTGAATTAGGTCTTGACAAAATGTTAATGCTTTGATTCAGACACATTCAACACGTTCAATATTATGTGATACAGAGACCCTAAGGGAAATGATCACTAATGACTAGAGAGTATGGGAAACCTTTATGAAGAGCACAGTGCCAGGGCAAGGCTCTGAGCAAAGACCATCACACAGGGGAGAGGAAGTGACATGTGGAATGGAGGAGAGGAACAAAGCTCAGGGGACAGGGGCAGGGGTGGTGTTGGGACAGGAAAGAGAAAAGCTAGAGAAGCAGCCTGGGGGGCCCCATGGTGAGCTCCAGCTTCTTTGCTAAGTATTCTGTGGACAATGGGGAGCCATCAAAGGTCTCTGAGCAGAAGACAGTCGCGACAGAGAAGAATCCTTAGAACGGTAAATCTGACCATGTCAATGATTAGATTAGTGATAAAAAACCAAGCAGACAGCAGCTAGGAGGCAGTGACTAGATGGACTAAGAGTAATGGAGGCGTGGACAGCAAAGTTGCTCTGCAGACAGAATGACCAGGACACTGGGAATTGTCTTAAGTACATACCCAAGACCAACCCTAGAGTCACAGAATGGTGAAGAGAGGAGAGCCAGAGGGCAGTGGAGGTGGGGGGTGAGGGCAGGACCCCACAGCAGCTTCCACAGCACTGCTTACAGAATGCCCACTCCACAAGTATTTGTTAACTGAATGACGCTGGAGAAGGGGCTGGGGCAGATCTCGATATATGCTCAGTAGCCTCACAAAACAAAGATGGAATGCAGTGAAATTCAAATACAAGAATGAAAGTGTAGGCCTCCTGATGAAGCAGGTGCTCTTAAAAAGCTACATTAAATTGAAAACATTCCCACCACCTAAAATCCACTTCATAAAATAGGTATAACATGAGGTACTGGGTCACGTGGCATACTTTTGTTAACAAAATATAACACACTCATTTATAACAAAATCTGTGGATGCTGTTTAAAACACTAAGTTACTGCTCTCTATTCAAATAATTATGCAACCAAAATAAACTGATGGCATTATTCAAAAGGAGTGGAATTTCTGAGAACTCTGGAACTCTGTGCTCCAAGGAGGAGCTCGCTACAGGGACCGTCCACTGGTTGGAGACTCCTTTAGAAAGAAGCTTCAGTTCTCCTGTAGTAAATTGTTTTGTTGTTGTTGTTGTTGTTGTTGTTTTCTCTCTTAAAAGTAACATCATGTCACGGCAGCAAAGTGATGTACCCTGGTCATTTCTCCAAGCACCTGTCTTCTTCCCTATCTTGAGGGTTTAGGTGCTATAGTAGATAAATGGGACACACTGTCAGTGGCTGAGAAAAAACGGGGACCCTTATAATAGCACCAGATTGTATTTCTATAGCATGTGTGCTTGAAAGACTTTAGGAGCGTTTAAGAACTATTTCATTACGCCAGTGTACATGGAAAATGTGCTGGTATGAATGTTATAGGTTTTTTTTAGCTTGGTCAATAAAACATGGTGTACTCAACCAATAAAGAAGATTATTAAGATGTCAGCTCTTCAACCTGAGTCCTTTTTCATGAATGGTCAATTCTTTCTAAACCTCCTTTGTGAATAGATCATCCAAATGATTCCCACTAAAGTGCCTTTGACTGCAGAGCTAAGAAGGATTAATAAGCTGAAGAATCACAGCCTTCCATTCCCACCTGAGTCGTGGCAGGGGTGGAGAAGGAGGCCCGGAGCAGAGGAGCCTGTGACGAAGTACCTCAGCCAAATTTTACCTTTCAACTACCCATAAATAAGTAAGTGCCACAAAGGACAGTCCCACCCTGTCAGTGGAATCCAGAAATGTCTGAGACTCTCAGGCAGCCAATGCGATGAGGTGAAATAGGTCTAGGCTAATGGAATTCATACGTCATTTGCTAGGAGCTGGCACCTCTTCACTGGCATGGCGTGGCTTGGCGTCCTCTTCACATGGACAGGCGTGGCTTCCGCTGTGATCACAGCAAAGACTCTATAACAGGACAGTCAAGCAAAGAGACTGCTTTCTATGAATGATTCTGGAAAGTCTCTGAATACTTACTTTTTCCTGCCACCCGAACATCAGGAGAATCTGTAGTAGTAAAGTGTGTGTGTGTGTGTGTGTGTGTGTGTGTACATGTGTTCCATGGCTGACCCTCATCAGATCCATTCCTCACAATGGAGAGAGAGGGTGCAGTGAGTTCCCTGACGCTTGTACACTGGCCCAGGGAGGGAGGGTGAGAAGTAGCATTTGAACTGGGAAGGAGGACACGGGGAACAAGAGGCTGAGATCCAAGGACCACAAGCATCTTGATTCATGGCTAGGAAGAGGCCTGTTAGGAGCCTTGTGGGCAGTCTGAATGTGGAGGTCAGAGATCAACCTCAGGTGTCATTTCTCAGGCACTGCCCACCTTGTGTTTAAAGACAGGGTCTTCACTGGCCTGGAGCTCTCCAAATAGACTAAGCTGACTGGTCATCAAGCTCCGAAGATCTGCATATCTCTGCTTCCTCAGAGTTGGGATCACAAGTGTGGGCCATCACAAGCAGCTTTTTACATGGGTTCTGAGAATAGAACTCAGGTATTCATGCTTACACATTTGCTCTTTACTGATGAAGCTATTTACCCAGGTCCATTGGCAAGAATTTAGGTATCAGTAACACTGATACCACTTTTATGACTTCATTGCTCTCAAGATGTCCCAAGTACCATGAGCTGGCCAGTGGGACTGGAATTAAGGAGCAGAAGTCATTCCAGATCCTTTTGAGATCATTCTGTTCACACGAACCCACACCACTGTTTAATGTTCAAACCGGCATTGTCCTGTGTGATGACCAATAGCATCATGTGGTCACTTAAGTTTAAATTAATTGGGCTGGGATGCAGTTCAGTGATATAGTACCTGCCTTACATCCTTAAGGCCTTGATTTTTGAGCCCTGGAAAGACACTGGTGACAATAAATAAACAAATTAAATGAAAAAACTGAGTTTCAATCAATGTGGCCATACTTCAAGGACACAGGGGTCACACGTAGCCAAGGCTACCATATTGAATGGCTGGGGACATTTATCTGCATCTGTGCAGGAAGATTTACTGAGCCACGTAGCATGAACACTAGCTGAAGATCAGTCTCAGATGGGAAGTTCACACGACAGCCATTGAATCGCTCATATTAAGGAATCAGCTGCAATGAAAATTTTAAGCTATAATTATGCAAAACGATTCATTCTCCTCCACATAAAAGGACCAGAGACAACATTTTTCATTCTATTCCAAAGAAAGCAGATAACAAAGACGTCTTAGATACAGTGAGGATTGAACCACGATGAGTTAGAAAAAGAATCAAGTTATCTTTTCAACAGCCTCGGTCTTCGGAGATCATTTCATAATTATCCTAATTCTCATACAATACTCTCAACTTCACATAAATATTTTAATCTTCACACTCTTCCTTCAATGTCTAATAAAAAGCACACTGAAAGCCTGTAGTCTCGGGATGTGGTGAATCATACACAAAGCACAAGGCACTCAGAGGCTCTCCAGCTATGGTGGAGTTTTGCCTTGTGTTCCTGCAAGCCCTGGTTGGTGACCTCCTTTCTGTTCTCTTGCTTTGACTTTTTTCTTTTTCTCTTGGGACAGGGTCTCTAACCTCTTGAGGGTGGTCTCTTTGTTGATGGCTCAGAAGCATTGGCTTTCTGCACCAAGGACTCTCACTGCCCACTGTTCCTGCTGCCGTGGCTGAGTAGGCACCTTCGGCAGCATCAACAAGGGGGTGGGGTAGCAGACTTGGGGAGGTGATACACTGGGGTAGGGCTAGAAATTGCAAGCCAATGAGATTTTGAGAGCATCCAGCAAGGGGACTGGGGAAATGGCTCAATGGATAGGAGCAGTTGTAAAAGCATGAGGACCCAGCAGTCATAAAAAACTGCTGTGTCTGTAACATCAGCATTAAGGGATGGAGACAGGCAGGTTCCGGGAGCTCACTGACCAACCGAGTCAAAACGGTGAGCTTCCTGTTCAATGAGACACCTTGTCTCAGGAAAATAAGGCAGTGAGCAGTAGAGGAAGACACTAACTCCTTCCTGTGGCTTCAGCATGTGCTTCAGAGGCTGGCACAACACACACACACACACACACACACACACATATGCATTCACATACACATACATACACACATACGTATACAAATACACACACACACACACATACACAATGGCCAGCTAGGTGGCTAACTTTAGAGAAGAAAAGTATTTCCACCCCTAAGGCCCTCACCCCAGCCTTACTGTCTCCAACCCATTACCTAATAGGATGACAAACTCAAAAGAGCACTAGGAAGAAGCGAAGCTCAGTTCCATAGGTCTTCTAGCATCTTTCCATTTGTGCACAGTCTGGCCTTTATCTGACTCTGTAAGTGATCTCTGCTTCTCCAGGATAGCTTCCCTAGAAGGCAGCTTGCCCTGAGAGCCAGCTTCTCTGTGTTCAGTGAGCTGAAGCACACCCTAGTGACCTTCATCAGCCCTGCCTGACTCCCAGAATCTCACTCATTTTCTGTGGAGAACACATGAGGAGAAAAACACCAGAAGTTAACCTCTGGCCTACACACACACAGGTACACATATGTGCCCACATTAACATGTACACAGAGAAATACACACACAAAGACAGATACCTGGGGCTCGGAGTCACCAAGCCCCCCCCCCAGCTGGCTATGACTGCATGTCTAAAGGACTTGCAGGGTGGGTATAGAGGAACATGTGGAAAGCATCCTGAGTGGAAGGTCGATAGTGCTAGGAACAGGAAAGGGATGAAGGACCTCAAAGGGCCATCTTGGCCCATCTGTGGTACAGGGCTTCGTCCCACCATCAAACCCTTCTGGGAGGTATCCATCAACAGGTGAATAGCAAAGGAAAAAGTAGTGTGTTTACACAATGGTGTTTTATCCAGTCATAAAGAATGATTAGAACATTCGTAGGAAAATGGATGGAATTAGCTATCATCATATCAACCAAAGTAAGCCAAATTCACAAAAACAAGCGTGTATTTTTTTTTACCTATGCAGAATCTAGGTTTTAAGAAAATAAGATATGAAAGTAGATGGGAAGAGGGAGGGGCCAGTGGAAGGAGAGGGGGAAGAAGAGAAGTTGGGGATGAGCATGATCAAAGCACATAGTACATACACATGAGCATGTCAAAATGAGGCCTATTATTTTATACGATGAGCGTAAGCTGATTTAATAAAATCAAAGAAGGCTATTTTGAGAAGAGAGAAAAAAGAACAAAAGCTAACTCGGCCGAGTGTGGTCACCCAGGCTTTCAATCCCTGCATGCAGAGGAAAGAGAGGAGGAAGAGGAGCGGGGAGCAGGCGGCAGGCACAGCTGCATCTCTCCTTAGCAGCTCCCTCTCCTCCTTGGTCCACATCTTAATCTTGTTCAGGTTTTCTTGATACTTAGGTATGTTTTTAGAACATGTATTAATTCTCTGGAATTCATACATTAATGCACAATCCATAAACAGTGTCCCTTCTCTTCATCGTTCTTTGCCTGTTAGGATGTGGATATGAAGTGTCCCTCACAGGCTTATTCTGTTGAAAGCTTGGCCCCCTCTGCGCTGTTCAGAGGCAAGGCTTTTGGACTATGACCACATCATGAGGGTGCTGGCGTCATCAGTGGGTATCTAGTGATGGGTTCCCGGTTGCATAGACTGAGGAGAGGTGGTAGAAATTTCAGGAGGTGGAGCTGAGTTGGAGGAAGTAGGTCACTGGGGGTGTGGCCTCGAAGAGAATATCTTGCCCTGTCCCAGGGTGCTGTGCTCTTTTTTCCTACCTCTTAGCTTATGTAAGGCACCTTACAGTGATGGAGAGCTGAGCAGCATACCACCATGTACAATATTACATTTCCTCAGGTTACCAGCATTTTCAACAGTTCTCGTGCTGCAGGGTGAGATGTCGGGACCAAGCTCTGGGACTGGGAGTTAACTGGCAGGTACTTTCTTGTTCCAGCCTGGATGTGAGAGTTGTAGAAGAGATAAACAGGGCTGAGCATGTCTCATAGCTGACTGGGAAAAGGAGGTAGGCTCCACTATGAGCTGCTCTGAATTGCACAGAGATGACAGTTTTAATTGCACTTGGCAGGTGAGCTAATCATGGCCAGAGAAAGTTCACACAGGGGCTTCAGAAAATGGCATTTTTTTTCCCTGGGAAATGCACTGCACAAGTGACCTCCTCATGCAACTCAAGTGCTTCTTCGGAGTGCTGGAGAGATAGTTAAACTGAAAGAAAGACGAAGATAAAGTGGGGAGTGAAAAAAAAGAGCGTCTGCTCGGAATTGCAAAGGTTGAGTGGTGAGCAGGAAGTGGAGTTCAAAAGAAACTAATGGCTCACAAAAGGCGGTAAGAAGTGGGAAAGAGCAATTAATTGGATCAGTCTGTGAAGGTTCAAAACAGTCTGCTGGAAAGACGACGTAATATCCTGATTCCCGATTCAGGATCCCAAGTCTTCCATATGACTAATAATTAAAGCCAGTTCTTGGGAAATAAACTCTTTAATTTGTATATTCAAAGTGGGGGCAACAGCTAGCAGCTTTGACCTTACTCAGATTTTTCTTTTGGAAGGTGAATTCCTTAAGAGCCTCCAAAACATTTTGGAAGCACACTATTGATCAACGAGGAGCGTGAGGTTGGAATGAAAGTGATGGGAAGCAACCTTCACCTCCAGAGGCTGAGCCATGCCTCTTGGAGCCCACACTCAGCTTCTGAGGACCGCTCTGCCAGCCGCAGCATGCACTCCAGGGGTTTCTGCTGAGGATATGTCAGATCTTCTGTCCCTCTTCATTTTGTTACTCAACTTTCAGATTCGAAGGCACACATGCTCAGACATTAAGTCCACCAAGAATCTTGGCAGAAACCAAGCAGACAGCTACAGCAGCATCCTCCAAGAGCTGAATGGAAAACAGAGATGTTCGGCTGTTACCCTCACCATCACCTGGGGGCAAGCTTCAACTTCACCAAGAAGAGTAACCTTGGCATCTATCAAAACAGTCACCAAACTATCCATGCTAAAGTTGAAGATGACTTTTTTCATACAGTTTTCATTCTATGTGGTAGACTCACATCCATTGGGGAGAAGTTACTTAGAGGAGAAGTTAATCAGTTAAAAACTGATTTAGTTAGCGTATGATTGTATAATGTATAAGATTTTCATACACGTCATTGAACCTTGCTCATATTTAATCCCCCACTGTCCTGCCTTTCCAAGTTATTCGGGTTTGTGGTTAACAACAGATTGAATGAGGAAAAGCAGTGAAATATCTGGTATTGATAGCTGAGAAATCAAACTTCAGAGGGAAGTACTCTAACTCTATTTTCTGGCGTATATTCATTGTACTAGTGCTAGGTTTCATAGGGGCATTTTCATGCAAGTGCATGATGTACTTTGACCATACCCCCAGGTCCCCCTCCCTTGCTCTCCCCTTCTCCTGTCCCCACTTAGTGCCCTTTGTTGCCCCAGACAGTTTTGTTTCTATTTTCATATCATATACACACTCATGATTTTATGTAGCTGTATAAAGTCTAGTATCCACAAATGACAGAAAAGATAGTATTTGGCTTTCTGAGTCTGACTTGATTTTCTTAACATGATAATCTCCAGCTGCATCTATTTTCCTACAGATGACTTAATTTTGTTCTTCTTTGTGGTTATATAAAATTCCATAAGCTCATCTGTGGAAAAGGGGAGAGTCTTTGCCAGGTATACAAATGACAGAGGACTAGTATCTAGAACATATAAAGAAGGCAAAAAACTTTTCAAAAGCAGGATTTTACTTGCTGTTACTAGGCATAGTAAGGAGTGCATCTCTTCCCTCACTATGAAAAGTGAAGGAAGACAATCCCAGCATCAGGAGAAGTAATGAGGCTCTGGTGTATTGTAGACAATTTTGGAGGACATGAGCCAGTTAGAGCATCCAAATGATATCTCTATGGATGGTGCACAGGGAGGGCGTCATAGAGAATTCAGCCTAAAACAAGATGTCTGACAGAGGCCAACAGCCAAAGCCTGAGGAGTTCAAGAGGAACATCTGGCTTCTTGTCATGATTAATGTCCACCAGTCACGTGTCAAGTGTGGGACATGGGAAGAAACCACAGCCTGATTAGATCTAGGCGTGACTAGAACTAGTAAGCCACAGGCAGTGCAGTGTGCTGGGTAGGTGGACACAGTCCTCCGGGAAGCTCAGTTGACATACGAGACTCCATCTCCACTTTCTGTACAGTACAGACAGTGAGTGCAATGTCTTGTCTTCAGACCTTTGAGAAGAAGGGGTGCTAACTTACTTAAAGATGGTTTGTCTAGGAAGGCCCATGCTCCCAGGACCCAGAACTATATTGCTGTGGTACCCTAAAACCACCTCTGTCCAATGTTCCACTAAGAAACATGGGGGAGGGCTGAAGAGGTAGCTCAGCTGTTGGGAGTGCTGGGTGCTCTTCCAGAGGACCTGAGTTCAATTCCCAGCTCCCACATGGCAGCTAACAACTGTCTGTAACTCCAAATCCAGGGGATCTGATGCCCTCTCCTGACCTCTATGAACACTATATGCATGGGTACATTAACATACATGCAAGCAAAGCACTCATACACATAAAATTAATTAGGTAAAGTAAAAAAGAAACATGGGTAAATCAGAAATAACTTTTCTGATCTTTCTCTAAGTTCACAGGAAGGTTTATTGTTCTGTTTTTACACGCTTTCATGGTTCCTGCTGCTAAGACTCAACTCAAGGTTGAGGAGATAGCTTTGTTGGCAAAGTACCTGAAGTGTAAACATGAGAGCTGAGTTTGATCCCCAGAACCTGAGTGGTAATGCAGACTTATAATTCCAGCACTAGGGCGGCAGAAATAAGAGAATCCTTGGGACTTGTTGGTCAGAAAGCCTAGACTATTCAGTGAGCAACAGGTTCCAATGAAAGACTCTGTTTCAAAAACCAAAGTGGTTTATAATTCTTGAGGAATGACTGAGGTTGAACTCTGGACTCCACAGGTACGCACAGGTGTGCACACACACCCCTAAATAAATATTTAAATTAAAATACTTGTAAGTCTCAACTGGAGATGTCCTTGCATATTGCACTGACTCCTCTCTGCTTCTTCATAAGCAATGTTTTGTCTCTAATTCTATAAGAAGTCCTTGGAGGGGGCTGGAGAGATGGCTCAGTGATTAATAGCACTGGCTGCTCTTGCAGAAGACCTGGGTTCAATTCCCAGCACTTACATGGCAGCTAACATACATCCTCAACTCCAGTTTCAGGGGATCTAATGCTCTATTCTGGCCTCCATGGGCATTACATGCACATGGTGTACTTACATACATGCAGGCAAAACACTCATCTACACACACAAAATAAAAATAAAAAAGAGATAAATTATTTTAAATTGTACAAAGAAAAGGAAAAGGTCTTTGGAGACCTGTGAAGAACTATTAAGGGAACTGAAAACCGTATTAGTCCTGGAAGGAGCTGTGACTCCCCCTGACTCCCCAGGCTGGAGGATTCTGTTTGGCCACCTCAAAATCAAGTCCCTGGTGATCTGAGCAACCGAGACTCTTCAGCTATTTGTGGAAAAGCCTCATTTCCACAGCAGAATCATTTCAACACTTGTTCGTTAAATTTAAAACATCAAAGGGAATTTGCAAATCTGGAAAGCATTTATGAAACATTTAAATGGGGTGTCACTTCAGCAGAGTAAGTGGCATGGACTGTTTGATTTTTCAACTATTTACAGATGTCTCCAACCTTGGGATTAACGCATCTATTTTCCAGGAGAAATTGTATAAGCAATGTTCTGACCAAATTTGCCTAAAAGAGGAAAGTGTAGCCATATCTGAGAAGGGCAGAACAGCTCCCTTGTATGCACCTCTCTGAGTGGATGAGAAAAGACAAACAATATTTTTCTGTTTCAAATTGGTATTTTATTATTGTTCTTGGTATCAGAAATCTTGCATGAGAAGACTTAAGGACTCAGTGTTCTCTTCTCATTTCTGTTTAGAATTCCTGAGTTCCAATGTTGCCAAATTGTTACTTTCCTGGTTCATCTTTGTGCTTGAGAACTTTCTCTAAATAACTCTCTGGAAGCTGGTCACACAGACAATGCCAAAAGACAATACGATCTGGGAACAGATCTGGCCTCTACATGTCTAGAAGCTTTCCCAAACATTGTTTCTCTGCCATAGATTCCCGTAATGAATGAGTACTCTGACTCAGCTTCTGCCCCTGGGAAAAAGAGGAAAGTTGAGGGCTTTGCCTAGAATGTTTGGAAAGATTAAACATTTTCTGTAATTCACATTTTAGTTCTCATTTATGCCACTATTTACTCCTAAAATGACTTGATTCAACTTAGGACAGTAGATATAATTCTTTTAAAAAAGCCAAGAAAATGGAAGAAGAAAGAATAAATAATTGCTCTAAGTCTGTTACTCTAGAGGATGGCTGTATATTGAGACCTGGTTTTTCATCAACTGACCTAGAAAAGGAAACACTCTTTTGAAAGTATTAGAAAAAAATCATTCAATTGCTCCAGTGAAGTCTATACAGTCCTGGTACTAAGACCAGGATGAAAATACTTGCAGAGGGGAGCTTTCTTATGTGGTAAAATAACAGCTCTGAAAAGACTGAACTGGAGCCAGAGAGATGGAAAAAATTTTGCAAGTATCAGGACCTGAGTTTGACCCCCAGAATACACAGATACACACACACACACACACACACACACACACACAAACCAGGTGTGTTGGGGAGATGGCCCTGTAGGTAAAGGTTTCTGCTGACAAGGCTGATGACTTGAGCTCAATCCCTGGATCCCACATGATGTAAGGAAATGAAGGAGAAAGTTCAAGGCTTTTTTTCTCCCACAAGCTGTCCTGTGACCTCCATAGCTATACAGTGGCACATGCCCCCTCACCAATAAATAAATAAATAAATACATAAATAAATAAATAAACAAACCAGACATGGTGGTGTGCTTATAATCCCATATCTTGGGAGGAAGAAGCAGGAAATCTCTGGAGTTCACTGGGTACACTGGGTAGCCAGTCTAGCCTACTTAGAGAGTTCCGTGCCAGTGAGAGACTCTGTCTACAAGAAAAGGTAGTAACTCTTAAAGAAGACACTTGAGGCTGTCCTCAAACCTCTGCACACATGTGAACACACACACACACACACACACACACACACACACACACACACCTTTAAATAAAGGCCAGTGGCTCAGCTAAAAGGAAACCACAAAAAACCACAATGCTGAGAAGAGGAAAATGTAACAGTTCAGAAAAACTTATGACCCTGTCAGGCGGTTGTGAGAATTTTCCCCCTGGAGAGATAGAAACACGGTTTACCCCATCATTATAGGTCCCACCAACAAACCACAGTATAGTTCTACCGAAGTTCACCTCGGGGGAACCAATGTGTTTATCCCGCTCACTTACAGAGCATGGGTGAGGGGTTGTGGGCAGCAGTGTGGAGGACCCCAAAACAGCTGCACCGAAAGGTCTGTACCCAACATGGATGATGGCTTCCCCATGGCCACGTAGATTCAGCACCCTTCTCCGAGTCCTCCTCAGCCTATATTCTATAGTGTCTCCCTGAAACCCAAGGCCATATGCAGTTAAAGCTGAATTGCAAACAAATGTCTGAGAGAAGCATCTGGATACTCAGGTAAGAGACCAGTGATCCTCCACATAACCCCTTCAATGAGGGAATGTCAACAGGCCACAGGTCCAATTGTGATGGACTTACAAGTAGGCGCAGCTGATCTCATGAAAATGGTGGTGGTTTTGCTCTATGTTACACTTGATAATTCCAAGAAGAAAATCTATGGATCTGGTAAAACGCATGGGCTCCCCTAGATATTATTATCCCCAAATCAAGCCTTTGGGAAACATCGTCCTTAATCTTCCTCCTCCGTGTCACCTGAGGAGAGTTTTAACACTGGTGTTCTTGAGCAGCGCCCCAGGTCTAACACATGAGCATCTCTGAGTTAATATCCTGGCATCAGTGCCTTGCCAAGCTCCCGGGTCCTTTCAAAGAACGAAGACTGGCTGCATTGCTTCTAAGCAGTTAGACCATCAGCCCTGGACCAGTCTGCTTCTCCCCATGCCTCCTTGACCACGAGCAGTGCTGTTTACTCTCACCCATCTTGACTTCACTCAATACTTACGAGCCTGTCTTACTTTTTATTTTCTGTCTCACACTTCTTGACAAAGAGACATTCAGTCATCTCACCAAATAATGACTTTATTCAAAGCTGTCTTTACAAACGATAGTAGGACATTGCCAACCTCCCACCAGTCACAGATCCTCATCTTTGTAGGTCATCTCCTGTGTGTATGTGTGTATTTGCACATGTGTGTGGAGGTCAGAGAACAATCCTGGGTATCATTCATCAGGTAGCATACCTTCTCATTTTTTGAGATGGGGTCTTTTACTGACCTGAAACTTACCAAGTAGGCTAGGTTGGATGGTCAGTGAGGCCCAGGGATCCTCTTGCATCCACCTCCACAGCACTAGGATTACATGTGCACCACCACGCCCAGGTTTTGCATGAGTACTAGAAGCAAAACTCAAGCCCTCATGCTTCTGAGGCAAGTTCTTTACCAACTTAGGACAATCCTCAGCCCTCGTGTCCTGTTTTAGATGAGCCCCATGCTCCCCAGCACTGTCCTGGGTTTGCAGAGTTGAAAAGCCAGTGTCCTTGCTCATTGGACCCTGCTGTCATTTGAATCAACATTCAGTCAATCATCCTCTTAATGGTGCTTGTGAAGCATCAATCTCCCTTCAGTCTTGACTGTCTTATCCCTGTGACTGTCCCAGGAAAGATCATTACAGCATCTTTCTTCATGTGCAGTTAACTGAATCCATGTTGTTCTTCTTCAGTCTAGATACACTGGGAAGAATTGAAACTTCTTGGGTCAGAGCACCTTTTAGAATCCTAACTCATACCTGCAACCTTAAAAATCTTGTATTTTTATACTTGCCAGAATAAACCATAGCATTCAAATCTTAACCTGCCTTTCCAAACAGCCTTAGTCCATTCACGTTCTGTATTTGTCCCCCTCTGGGCCACACACACACACCCCTTCACTGGAAACACGATTCTGCTCACCCAAAATCAAGTCCAAATCTCACCCGGTCATAAGAGCCAGCGAAATATGTATCCCACACACCAAGCAGAATATCTCTCCCAGAGGTGATACTCAGTTCATACTAAATGATAAGTGTTCATCTCAGAATTTTCTCTTGCTGAATCTTCTTGGGAAAGAAATAGTTGTTGCTGCATTCCCTCGTGACTTCTCAGTTATTTGAGTCAGTCTTTTTGGGAATAAAAAGGGAGGAGACTCGGCCCACCTGACACTCTTCAAGAGAAAAGGCTCTCCTCTGTGACCCTTCACAGGAGACAAGAAACCTTTCCAGTGAGTCCCGTGTCATGGAGCCCATGATTCGCACCACCAGAGGAGGGCCAAGGCACTAGCTTGGGAAATCCTTAAGACAGAAGCTTTGCCCAAGACCTTGAGACCAGGCAGCTGTGGGAAAGAAGTACAGCCTCTTCAGCGCCGTGAGCTCCTCGCCTGCCGCCATTATGGGCACAGCAACACCACAGGACACTGTGATTTATCAGAGCAAAACAGCCTGGTAATAGTCGGAGAACTAGACCTCATCGTGATGAAACAGTGCCGGCTATCCTGAGTCAGACAGAGCAGAACATGACATTGATGTGGTCAGCAGTACTGCCAAGCTGCATTTGAAAAGAATCAGATGAACCAGCAGTTGACAGCACTTCAGGAGAAGATGGCCACAAATGCCAGAGGCCTGTTGGATACAAACCTCAGCGTTAAATGCATTAAGATGTGCCTTTATAGTCCATTTCCTCCCGCAGATCTATATGAGGAACAAAGGATATATATTTAAGGTGTTCTTGCTGAAGCCCTACAGTATAGGGTGGTCTAGGTATCATGTGATTACTGAGTAACATTTCTTTGAAATAAATACGGATATGTTTGCAGTGTTGGAAAGAAAATAGGACTTGATTAAAGGAAGACAGTTAAAAGTAGCGATACCTGAGGAATACTACCATCCCTGGACAGAGTCCTCAGAGGTCCTGAGCTGGGTTGAGAGTGTCTGGAAATGTGCTGGTTCTTGATACCACCTGACTCACAAGGAGGAAGCACTGGCCATAGTATCTCAGGTAGAAAGTTTGCATATAATCTACACTACTGAGCTAATTTTAAATTATTATTCGGGGGGGATGTATAAATGTTTTGCCTGCATGTATCTAAATGTGAAGCATCGTGCAGACAGTGCCCTTGGAGGCCAGAAGCTGGCATTGGATCCCCTGGAACTGGAATTATAAACTGTTGTTAGCTGCCACATAAGTGCTGGGAACTGAACCAGGGTCTTCTGCAAGAACCAGTGCTCCTAGCTGGTGAGCCCATCTCTCCAGCCTCGCTGAGATGATTTTTAAAAAGCCAAGTGTTCCTGTTTGAGAAACTAGCAGCCCTTTTCTTCACCTTGGACGTGGTGATGATACCTGCTGATATGTATTAACAGGAGAAAATATAGTGATCACTTTTTAACATTAAAAAATAGGATCTGGAGAGACGACTCTGCTCTTGCAGAGGACCCAAGTTTGGCCCCCAGACCCTTCACTGAGTTCACAACTGTCTGTAACTTCAGCTTCAGGAGGATCTAATATCTCTCTCATCTCTGTGGTCACCTGCATTCACATGCATAATCTCACACAAACACACATGTACACATAACTAAAAATAAAATAATTCTAAAAAAATATTTACCATTCAAATCTTCCAAAAACCCAATGAGACATCTGCTGCCCGTGGGACCTGTGTCTCAGAGTCTTTGATCTCTCTCCCTGTCCTCACATATGCAAGGAGCAAATTTGGCTGAAGAAGTTGACTCTGGTGTGTTAGTAGAGAGATTATTACTGGAGTCCTTTCCTTGAAAGTCTGGCACACGCCTCTTGGAGACAGTGTCCTTTCCTTCTCCTATTGGTGGCTGGTATTAATTTATTGTTCTTGTATGTCTGTGTGAACACGTGTGTGTGTACACGTGGACATGGGTGCACCTGCATGTGGAGGCAGAGAACAGATTGAGATGTTGTTTTGCACCATGCATCTTTATTTTTTAAGACAGGGTCTCTCACTAAACCTGGAGCTTGCCAAGTAGGCTACGTCAGCTGACCAGCAAACTTCGGGAACCGTCTTTTCTCCAAATCTCCAGTGCTGTGATCACAGTGTGCGCCCGCATTCATAGTTCTACATTAGTTCTAGGGTCCATGTGTCTGGGAGCTAAGCCCTTTACTGACTGAGCTATCTCCCTAGTTCTGTAGTTGTTTTGGTGGGGTTTGGTTTTATTTTGCTTTGTTTTGTTTCTTTGTTCTGGCCATCAAACTCATGCTAAGGCCGTGCTCCACCATCACCACTGAGCCCCACCCCAGCCCGTCACTGGGGGATTCTGGGCAGGTGCTCTACAGCTGAGCCACATCCCCAGCCCTTACTTGCTAATAATTTTTAGGTACCTGATATAACGTAAAGCGATATTTTAAAAAGTCTCATCATCTAATCTAGCTCTTGATTTTAAAAACTTCAAGGGAGATACTTTTATACATGGTAGAAGTTCTACGGCTTTCAAGAGGCATTTCTAGATGTAGACCGTTTGCCTAGGACAGCGTGTGGCAGGGAATACATCTTGGGAGGGCTTCATTTTGTTGGATAGACAGCTCTTCTTCAGCCAGTTGTGACAGCAGTAATAAAAGGTGCAGCTCCATGCTGTGGGGAAAGGCAAAGTAAACAGAAATGTGAGCTATGCTCCTCACAGAAACTTGCTTTGAAACGTGACGAGTAGGGACGACAAGGGACAGAGGCATCCTCCAACTTCAGAGGCTCACTTCCTCTGGATACCTGACTGAATTCTGTGGAACAAAGGCTTCTCTGATTTTAGTCTTCCCTCTTAATAAAAATGAGTTCTTCCAACAGGTCCAGGAGCGATGTTCTAAGGACAGAAGCACTCTGGGCCTGGACAGGCGATGCGGACTCAGGCCTGTGTGGGGCCTAAGACTCTACGAGGCTGTTACACAAGTCTTTGTAGTACAGCTTTGACTCCTGCATGAAGGGATATTCAAGTCTCATGGACAGAGAAACATTCATGGTAACAATAAAAATGAAGCTGCTGTGGAAAGAAGCAGAACTTAGTGTCTGCGTAATTGAAATTGCAGCATGGGCTCTACTGAAAGGAACTTTCTTAAGGGACTCATCTTTCTAGCTTTGACTCTCCTGGTGAAGTTTTTCTAAGGAGAATTACAGCAGAAGGCAGCAGGGTTAGAAAACAAGACAAATCATTTTTCCAGACTCGACACGCAGGGAGGGATGTGAGGAAAAGCGAGGAGCCCAGAGTTCACCCGCTCCAGACCTTTCTGCCAACACACCCCATCCCAGAGTTTTACCACGGCAGGGAGTGGGCAGTTTACCCCCAAAGCAGCACTCGGGGCAGGAAATAAAACAGAAAAACAAAAGCTTCTTACTAAGGAAAAATGAACATTTCTTTCGTTTCCTCTCTTTAGATTAGAACATTTATTTGTTAATGAACTGTGTGCAAATGAATTAAAAGGCGTGCCTATATGTGAGATAGAAAAGTAAAGTGAAAATGGCACAGACAGAAGAACCATCCTTCCAATTACATAATTCCCTTTCCTACCATTTTGCACAACCAAGTACTCTTGGTATATTTAATCTTTCACAATGGTTCCCATAGCAACTGGTAGTGCCAGAGCTGAAGGCTACTACCGTCTTGAAACCCAGATTTGCCTGGGTAGGATTTTTACTTCTCTCTCTTTCTTTTTACTCATTTGTTTACATTACATCATTACACTTTGCACCAACCATAAGAAGCCTGTCAGAGATGAGCCCATCTAAAGGACAAAAGATATGCTATGTTTACTTTGTTTCATTTTTATGGTGTTCAAACCAAAGGCCCCGGCTCACTGAAATCTGCATCTCCATCTGCATTCCCACTCACTGCATCCTCACCAGCGTGTGTGGACATGAAGAGGTGCTCTTTGAGAGGTATTAATTAGAATCTGTCCCTAAAGTGTGAAACCTTCACCTCTGCACTGCCCTCAGCCCTCGGGTGACTAAGAAAACAAGCCTCGGCAAGTCCCAAGTGTGGAACTCATAGGCTGCCACTCCAGAGAACAGCTTGAAGCTGTGCAATGCCACAGGATTCAAATGGTGGGTCACTCTGATTTCCTTCCTGCGATTTGTTTCTCTGCCCCAAGATGATATACCAGCTCTGAGGAGTGGACTCAGGGACTTGAAAATCAAATATTGTTATTAATCACTGTAATTACTTTTCTTGGCCCAACTGCAGGCCTGGGAAGCAACCCAAATTCTCCTGAGTGCAGGCTCAACTAAAACATGCCGCCAAGCCATGATTACCTCATCCTTAGTCATCTTAAACTAAAACGAATATTACTGTAAATTTTTGCCCTAAAATTTAATTGAGTTTGTTTATTTACATATATTTGCCTCATAAAAGATAATGTTTAAAGCACTTTTCCTGAATGGCAGCAAGTCTCAATGTCACAAAAATGTTCAAAAACCTCCAACATAAACAAAATAAGTTTTACTTAGGTATATTGGTATGAAGATACACTTCTGCTCATCAACCGAGAAAGATTAAAGATTCCGAGTTAACAATGTCTGAATGACTTTTCAGAAATCAGCATAGTTGTGCCAATAAATTAGAAACTCATTTCATTATGTAAAAATGCTTGTGGAGGGCATCCATCCCTAGGGTACTCTGGAGGCTGCTACTGTGATGGTTAATGTTGTGAGCTTGACAGAATCACTTAGGAGACCAGCCTCTGGGCTCGCCTGTGAGGGAGTGTCTAGAATAGATTAATTGAGGTGGGAAGACCCACTCTGACCGTGAGTGGCAGCATCCCATGGGCTAGGATCCTAGACTGCGGTAAAAGGAGAAATCCAGCTGAGCATCAGCGTTCATGTGGATGCAGTGTGGCCTACTGCTTTACCTCCTGGTGCCTTGATTTCCCTGCCAGGATGGGCTGTACCCAAGAACTGTCAGCCAAAACTCATCTTTCCTTCCACAACTTGCTTTGATCAGGTGTTTCATGACAGCAAAAAGACAAGTGACTGATGTCACTGTTCCTGGTTTTGCCTATTTATTTAAACTGTTCTCCAACAGATTTAAGATCAAATGAGCTCCCAAACAGCAAAGGATGACAATTTTGAGACAGAAGACAGTAACATCTCTGGAGGAAACAATACCTTTTTTCTGCTTTATATCAAAGAAAATATTGACTGTGTCACGTGCATTCCGCTGATAGTCGTTAGTATGGGCTACTGAATAAAGCAAAATATTCGGATCAAGATCTGTGATCAGGTCCAACTATTTGTTATTTTGTCCTATACACAAATTTCAGTCAGTGCAGTTCCCATCAGTCAGTCATGTACACGAAGTTGATATTGACCATTTACTGAAGTATCTCTGCAGTTAGTTTTGTGAGAAGCCCATCCTTTTACATGTGAACTAATTTATGCAGAGTGTATTCCTAGACAATTTTGTGGCATTTCGGAGTAACCCCATGCAGTCTATCTTCTCCATCTAAATATGTAAATTACACAGACCCCAAAGTTTCTTGTGTATTTCACATTATAAATTCAATCTGTGATCTCTTTGGGGCTGCATCTGTGTCCACATTCTTAAAATTGTATTTTGTGGGTCACGTGAGACAGCCCACTTCTATTTTCTTTTCTTTGAAAAGATATGTTGAGTTAAAACTGACATACAATAAACTGTGGCAAGAAAACGGGTATGGGAGAGGTTGGCGTCAAGATTAACATGAGAAAGAAGTCAGTGGGTAAAAAAGACTGGAGACGCCTCCCTACCTGGGCTACCCACAACAAACAGAGCACATGGAGAAAAGCCCAGGGGGTGCACACAAGAGAGGCAGAGGCAGTGCTACGTACATAGCTACAAAGGGGCGTGAGACTCACAGCCCAGAGCCTTGGAGCATATGACTTTCCCAGCTCACAACCTATCTCCATTCTAGAGAGTGCCTGTATCTTTCTTAATGAACTGTTGCGGCTGCTTCTAACCTTGTGTCCCTGAACAACCTTTTGTCCTGGAACACAGGAACCAGGAAATTTTAGCAGGTGCCTTTCAAACTGATTGGCTCCTATTACAAAATCACTCATAGGTAAAGTACACACACAGGTGAACAAGCGTGATTGTGCCTACACTCCTCACATGCAAGAGAAGGAACACTTTCATCACCCAGAAGCAGTTTTATGACATTTATTTACTGTGTGTGTGTATATGTGTGGACATGTACATGCCAGGGCACATTCACAGAGGTCAGAGGACAGCTTTTGGGGGTCAGTCCTTTTCTTTCACCGTGTGGGTACTGGGGATTGAACGCAACTTGGCAGGCTTGGAAACAAGTGTCTTAACCCACTGAGTCATCTCACCAGTCTCCAAGTAAATTCTCCACACCCTCTTATCACCTTCTAGCTTCTGTTCTCCCTGGACCCCACACCAATCCCTAGGGAACCATAAATCTGGTTTATTTTACTATAGATTGGTTTATGCTTCATAGAATTTTATATACATAGAATTATGTATGGGTGAATTCTTTGTGGGCAGGGGTTCTTGCTTCTTTCACTCAGCATGAAAATTCTGAGATTCATCTCTGAACATTAGCAGATTGTTCCTTTTTGCAGTTAAGTAGTATTCTACAGCGGGGAGAAACTACAGGATCTACCTTTCATCTGATAATGGACCTTGGGGTTGCTTCTGGTTTGCTGCTGTTACAAATACGGCTGTTCTGAACACTTATGTGTAAGACTTTGCACAGGCATTTTAATTTCTAAAAAGAAGTAGCTGGTTCACAAAGTACATCTTTACCTTCCTAAACTGACAGGGTCTCAAAAGTGTGGTACCTTGTGAATTACCACTTGCAGGGTTGGGAGCTCCAGTTGCTCTGCATCCTTGACAACACTGCTGCCATCAGTCTCGCTCATTTTACGCACTCCAATGGACATACAGTGCTCTGTCATTGTGGTTTTAATGTATACTTCTCCAGTGGTTAATAGCGGTCAGCATCTTTCCATAGGCTCAACACCCATTTCTTCAGTGAACCGTCTACTCAGGTCTTATGCCCATGTTTTTGTTTGTTTACTTTGACTGTTCCCCTATTACCGTGTTTTAGAAGAATCTTTGCATATTCTGGGTATATATTGAGTTCCTTAGCTGATATGTGATTCTTTGGCTGTCTTTTCATTCTCCTTGATAAAAGCAGAGTTCTTCCTTTTGATGAAGTCTAATTTATCAAACTTCTTACATTCATAGATCATGTTTCTGGCCTTACATGTAAATTATTTTGGCTTATTCAGACATTACAAAGAATTTTCACCTATGTTTTCTTCTAGGGGGCTTTACAATTTTATGTTTAGGTCTGTGGTCCATTTAGTTTAATTTCATATGTTGTAGAGCCTCTGCTCTTGTTGTGTGTATGGCTATCCAATTGTTTCATTGCAATTTGCTGAAAAGACTGGTCTTTCTAGTAACTTGCCTTTTCAAGACTGTGGAAAAATTCACCATGCCTATACACAGGGCTCTGTTAATAGACTCTGCTCAGGGTTTGCCTGTTTATCCTGGCAGTTCTCTTGGCTTTTGCTATTAAGTATGTGAACATTTTCAATGTTGTGCTCTATAATGAATTGACCCTTTATCATTATAAAATGACCTTCTTTATCATGCTAATATCTTTTGCTCTGAATACTACTTTGTGTGACATTAATAGAGCCACTGTAGCTTGTTTGTAATTAGTGTTCGTGTGGTTCATTTTTCTAGACTTTTAACCTAATTGGGTCTTTACAATGTACTTTCTTTCTCTCTCTTTTTTTTTTTTTTTTTTTTGCAGATGATATATCATGGCTCAGTTTTATGTTTCCATCCAATGACTTCTGCCTTTTAATCTGGCTATGAGGCCTTTGTGATTTGGTGAAATTATAATGTGATTAAATGATACCTCTCTTCTCAGTATTTATTTGTACTAGTTTCATGTATGTCTTGTTCTCTATTTCATTTCTCTTGCTTTTTATTTGTTGAAGAGAAGCATATTGAGACAGAGTCTCATTATGGATGCTAGGAAGTCCCTGTACTTGAGATGCTCCTGTAACAAAGGGAGCGTTCAAGAGAGACATGAAGGTGTGCCACCCTTTCAGACCAAATATTTTACTAATGCTGGCCACAGCAAAGGTCTGAAGCAGAGTTCCAGACCGGTGCTATGGGAGCAGAGATATACTTCTAAAGTTTCTTGGGAGAATAAGAGATCTTATACCATGCGGAAACAGGCTAAGTTAATATGTGAACTGTGCCAGCTTACTGAGGTAGGAGAGCACGGCACATGTGACTTAGGCCATGTGACAGGTCTCTCTCTTTCTCTGGGTAAGTGACTGGGGCTTGGTTAATGTGTGATGAATGAAATGCAGTAGTTTTTTTTTTTTTTCTATGTGAGTTATCAGATAGGATCTATACAATTCATCAAGAACCTAGATGTGGTGCTTTATGTTGTAATTCCAAGACCTGGGAGGCAGAAGCCTAAGGATTGCTGCAAGGTTGAGATCAGCCTGGGCTACATAGTATATTCTAAGCCAGCTCAAAAAGAAATGTCATCAAGAGGACACTCCTGCAAAGGAGCTCCTGAGTCTCTGCCTCTCCCTGAGGACCTACAGGCAGTTAATGGTTGCTGGGAGAAACAATTCCGTCAGTGGTGTGGCCATGCTCCTTCAAATAACCCTTCCTCATGCTCCACAAGCAGCTCTAATAAAATTCATGGGGCCACCAAAAGCAAAGACAAGACTAGCTGGGAAATGGAAGGGAATCAGTGTGTGCCGGAAGGAGACAAGAGAGGGTAAAGGGCTAGACATGATCAAAATACATTATATACGTGTATGAAGATGTCATGATAAGACCCACTGTTAGGTAGGCAATAAACACTAATAAAGCATTTTAAGGAGAGCACGCCAGCCCATTCAGGCGCCCTGCCTCTGCCTTCCCCTGTTACTTCTCGAAACTTCAGAATTCTTTCATTGTTTCTTTTCTGCTGGAAGAACTCCCCTTAGTCATTCTTTAAGGGAAGTTCTGCTGCTGACAAATTCTTTGAGGTTTGTTTTGTTTGCTCTGCCTCTGAGACTGTCTGTGTGTCCCTTTCACGTCTGAAGGGCAGTTTCAGTGTTCATATTCACATCTGACAGCTCTTTTCTTCTAGCCTCTGAAGCTGCCCATCTCTTTAAATCCACCTTCCATGCAGTCAAGCTTCTGTAGATCAGTGTTTCTTTCCGGCAGAAAGCATTTTCTTTTTAAAATTTTTATTTTATGAGCATCTCATACTTGAGCACTCCATTTCCACTCCTCCCCTCCCCCTCCAACTCTGCCCGGGTTCCTCCTACTCCCTCTCAATTTTATGATGTCTTCTTCAATTATTATTGTTACTTATAAAACCTATGGGGTCCCCTTAGTGGTGCTTATATGAACATGTGTTTAGGACTGACCACATGGGATTGGATAACCTGTCAGGTAGCGTGTCCCTAGAGAACACCAATTCTTCCTCTCAATAGCCATTGATTGCCTGTAGCTCTTTAAATACGAGAACTTGTGAAATATCTCCCACCCATGGTAGCAGGTTATTGTCATTCTATAGGTCTTGTTTAGTCAACCATATGGTTGAGATTACATGGATGTAGGCTCCCTGTAATGTCTTGAAGACACTATCTAGCAGCAGGTGTTCTGGTTTTCTGGCTCTTACAATCTTTCTATTTCCTCTCCCATGATGCCCCTCTTTAGGTAGAGGGGTTGCATTGTAGATGTCTCCGTTGGTCAATATGCATCCCAGCAGTTGTGAATTTCTGTACTAGTTAGTCTCCAGCTGTTGCAAAAGAAGCTTCTTTGATGAGGACTGAAAACTATGCTTATCTGGGGGGAATGAGAATAAAGTATTTAAAATATATTGGTTTAGGAAAATGGCTCACTTTAGGCTCACTTCTAGGGCCTATGACTTCTCTAGACATGGGTATTTGGCTAGATTTATAATACCAGGCATGAATTCTTTCCTATTGAGTGGGCCTTAAGTCCAATTAGATAGCTGTTGGTTACCCCAAGATTAAACATGTCACCATAGGGGTATCTTGATGGGCCAGTCATTGCTGTGATTCATAGGTTTTAGATCTGGGTAGGGACTATTGATTGTTTTTCTCCTGTGGCAGCTTACCTAGCACCTTTCGTATGAGAGCTAGTCTTCAGAGAGGTTTCCAGATCAGTTACAGCTCAAATCCTCCAAGTTCTAAAGGGGTATACCTCCAAAGTATGTGGTATTTTAAGCAATCAGATCTGACCTTCAAGTTTGGGAGGTAAGCAAGGGCAATGGCAATAGTCTGTATCCCTGGGGAGTCTCTTAGACTATCATGACCAATAACTTGAAAGGAAGTTTCCCATGTCTGGCACTGGGATTTTTGTTGGATAGCCTGAAGTTCTTGGGAGACCAGACATCCTTAGTGGGACCTTTGTCTCTGTCTCAGAGGCTTGGTGACAATTAAATCCATTGGATTTAATTTTTTTAAGTTCTTCACATGGCACCTGCTTCTCTTTGTGATGTACACAGTCCACCCAAACTAGAAGCTTCTTAGTTGTTACTTCCTTGAAGACTTGTTCGGCCTCCGGTTTCCTCTCCTACTGAAACTCACCTGAACAAATATCAACTCTTCGGTTTTTGCCCTGAGGTTCCCCATGCTCATTTTCTTTCACTCACTTTTTTCCTCCAGACTGGACAGACTTTATTTCGACTCTGTCCTCCACCTCATCGATTCCACCCTGGCATACCAGCCTCTCTACTGAGCTCGCTCAGCAACTTGACTGTTTTCTTTATTGAATATTTTCAGCCTGTTAATCTCTATTTTAAAAAAAATCAATCACTTTCAAAAGAATTATTGAAGACATTTTCTTATGACGGCATTAAAATCTAGATTTTGGGTATAGAGGTGATTTTTATTATATTCTGGCCACCCGAGCTTTTACATTAGGAGAGTAAGCATTGTGTGGAACTTTTAGATAGCAAACAGCCAACTCATTTAACGTTAGCACAGAGATGTTGGCCTCGTGTTGTGGGCTATAGCTGCATTGACATTGACCCTCTGGATCCACGCTGTGCCATCTTGTCTCCTTTTTTCTCAGGCACTGTAGGCATTCCCTTTGATCCTTGTTGGGATGGTTGTGGTTGTGTGTGTAGTGTCCCCAAGGTAGGACAACTAGTGCTTCTCAGAGGGGAGAAGGGTTCTCTGAGAAGGAGGACTATGCTAGTCAGTTGTCTGCTGCTATGATAAAACAAGTCATAAAGAAGATATTTTATCTTGGCTCCTGGTTTCAGAGCTTTTGGCCCATCATCACTGGTCCTGTTGTCGTAGCACAGTGCATTGTGGTAGGCTGTGTGTGATGCAGGAAGTTACTCACTTCAGGGAAATCAGGAAGCAGTGTCAGCCACGAAGGGGCCAGGCTGCCAATATCCACTTCAAGTGTGTGCCCCAGCAACCCAGCTTTCATCTGCCAGGTCCCACCTCTTAAATGTTCCATCACCTCTCAGTAACATCATAGACTGGGACCAAGCCTTCAGCAAATAAGCCTGCAGGATGTCACTGGGCCCCAGGGAGTAGAACTTCACAATGTGCAGGACTCTCAAGCAGTCCTCTTACAGTGCTGTTGAGCTTGCCCATTGTTGCTGGTGGCAAGGAGAGCACAGCCTGTTGAGGGAGCCACCTTCTGCTGATAGGCAGCAGGGCAGATGATGCCAGCTCTAGGTTTCCTCTGGGTTGGGGACTAAGATCCACGGCGACTGCTTCTCCTCAGCTTTGTCCGCCTCAGGAACCCTTTATTGAGCATTTCTATAAAGGATGATATTTTGCTGATGTCAAATAGTTTGGGGCTTTAAGAAACTGAGGATTTACTCTGTGTCTTCTCACTTGCTCTGCTAATGAAGAGAAAATGCTTTTCTTTGTTTCCCTGTATTTCATATGCCCTTTCTCCCTAGCTGTTTTCAATATACTCTATTCACTGTTGCTTTTAAACATTTTGATGTAGCTTTCACTTTTCTCCATGATTATTGAACTTGTGTATTTTTAGGTATTCATTAATTTGTCGGTCTATACTTTTAATCAAATTTGGAAATATTTTAGTCATTTTTTTCTTTTTTTTTAATCGAGGTTTTACAATTTTTATGCAATATAGTTTGATGGTGTTTAGATCCCCTCCCCTATCTGTACCTCCCCCAACTGTCCCCGACCCCATCTAATGTGCTCTCATTTGTAAGTACAGCCTATAGAGCCTTATTTGTGCCCCTAAATGTCTGTCAATGTGGGTTCATCCCCTGGGCCCACCAAGAGTCCCATCCCTGGAAAGCACTGTCTTTCATCCTCCCAGCAGCCATCAATTATCAAAGTTCCGTAGGTTGGGTTGGGATTTCTTACTCACTTCCCCATGTCTATGCAGGGATTTTGTCTGGCTTCAGCTTGGATAGGACTTGAGCATGCTGTCGCCATTGCTATGAGTTGAGATGAAAAACTGACCAGCTGTCTGGAAGACTCTGTTTCCTTGTGGTCATCCACCATCTCTGGCTCTTACAATCTTTCTGCCTCTTCTTCTGCAATGATCCTTGACCCTTGGAAGGCAGAGGTTTTAAATAGGTGCCCTATTCAGGGATAAGCACTTTATGGTCTCTTTTTCTCTGTACATTGGCCAATTGTGGGTCTCTGTGTTAATCATTATCTGCTGCATAAATAAATGTCTCTGGTGCAAGTTTAGAGATGCATTCGTCTTATGTGTAGAGGTTGCATTGAAGATGAGTCACTTAGGGTTAAGCATCTCACAGGTACTCTCCGCATTTGATCAGTTCTGGAACTCTGTAATAGTCTCCATCTTTGCTAGTCAGGCCTTCTCTGACAGCCTCAACAGGGATAGGGCCAAGGTCCAAGGAGAGCCGATAGAAACTGAATTTGGTCATTATTTCCTGAAGTAAATTGTCTGTCTGATCAAATTACCCATATATCTGAATGCTGAACGTTGTTCTGTAGTCCTCTGATGCCTTTATTTGTTAATCTGTTTTCTCTTTGCTTCATTTTGGACAGTTCCTATTGCTGTATCTTCAAGTTCACTAATCTTTTCTTCTACACTGTCAAATCTGCCGAGTATATAAAGTATTACTGTTCATTTTAGACACTGTAGGCATCATCTACATTTGACTTGGATCTTTTTAAAATTTCTATATCTTTAAACTTTCAATCTTCTTCTAGTTCTTTGATACACGAGTAGAGCTATAATAACTATGTTAATGTCTGTGTCCATATCTATCATCTCTGTGAACTGAGTCAATTTTAATAAGTTAGTTATCTTTGCTATATGTTGCACTTTCTTGTTCTGAGATTTCTTTTGTCCTGCCTGGGAAGTTTCATTTAGATGTCAGACACTGACATTCTTATATTGTTGGCTGCTACACAGTTTGGTATTGATATCCATTTTCTCAAGGTTTTTTTTTTTCTGAGTTGTAATCTAATGACCTGAAAATGGTTTGATTCTCTTGGGTCTTACTTTTAAGCCTTGTCGAGCAGGACCAGTGGCACATTACATCAGGGACAATTTTTCTCCTTACTTAGGCAAAACTCTTTTAAGCACTGTACCTGATGAACTGTAGGTTATGTTTTCCACTCTGGCAGCTGGGAATGGGTCTTATTGGCACCCTGATGGAGCTCTGGCTGTTTCCCTTCCTGCCCTTTGGACCAGTTCTTCTTCAAGCATGGTGTTTCTTAGTGACACACACTGACTGGCTGACACCCTGCTGAACTCCTAAGGAAGACAGATGCCTGAGATCTCCAGGGTTTTCTTTGTGCAGCTCTCTCCTGTCTGGTACCCTGTGCTGTGACATTCAACCCCCTTGATTCCACTGATGGCTCAGTGTACCGTCTCTCAATTCAGTCTGCTGGGTTTTATGTGGTCTCTTATCACTGGGAACATTCTCCACATGGCAACTGTGTGACTTAGCTCAGTTAATCATGGGACACTTTTTCCTGTCCTTTGACCTACTTGTCTTTGTCCCTCATCCTAGTATCCTGACATCTAAAATCTTGAGAACTTTTGTTTTATATATTATTTGTTTTCTTTAGCATTTTTTAGGTGAGTAAATCTTTTTTTATTTAATGTGAATGTTTGTATTCCCTGCATGTATGTAAGTGCACTCATGTTGTTCAAAGCCTGCAGAGGGCGGAAGAGGGTGTCAGATCCCCTGGAACTGGAGTTACAGTTGTTAGCTGTCATGTGCTGGGAACCAATAGAGGAGTAGAGGGCCCTGGGAGGAACAAGAGCCAATGTACAGATGCTTCTTAGGAGGTAGTGAACTTTGTCCATGTTAGTTTGGAAGGTGCAGTGGAGATGAGCAGACGTAGTAAGACTCGAGAAGAACATAGGAAGTAGGATCCAAACTTTAGTGACTGGGGGACTGGAGACACAGGGGACATTATGCATTCTGTGGGGAGCATTGGAGGAAGAGCTGGTTTGGGATAAAATGAGCTCTGTATGGGATATGTCTAACTTGATGTCAATGTGCTGAGAATTTATAGATTGAGAGTCAATTATTAAAAGATAAGTTTGGGAGGAAAGATCCAAGAAATCTGGGTGTATTAGGACCCCAAAACCACACATAAAGGAAAGGGAGTGGGCCCTTATGTTAGCCCATCTGTGTGTAGGAAGTATACATCTCTGACACTCTAATGAGGTATGACTTTTTGGTACCTAGTTTACGTATGTCGCATAAGATGAATGTCGTTCCTACTCTGAAATTATATGCCAGAGGAGAAAAGACATGAATTTAAGAGCTTATTTGAAGTTATAGTTTTGCATGAAACAATGCAATGAAGAAAGAAAAACTATTTTCATTATGGTCATTGTGGTTCTAGTCCTATCTTAAATTGTCACTTTCCAGTCCTTAGTGAGGTCTTCACTAATCTTTATTCTCACTTGCTTCCCAGGATGCTGCAGGTCATCAAGGTGCAGTTGGTAGTCCTGGACCTGCAGGTCTCAGAGTAAGTATCACAGAAATACATCAAAAGGTATATGCTAATAGAGGTCCTGAATTTGGGGGTGGGGTGGAAAGGTGAGGGTGGAGACGGGGAGGGGTCAGAATACGGTGAAACTGACTCAATACAAAAATGTAAAGAAAAAAAAAAAAAAGAGTAGGGATAGAAAGAAAAAGCCTTGCAAAAGAGCCTTGCTATGCAGTGTCATGGACCGTGACCACTCTCCTTTGTAAGAGGCATTTCTTGGACACTTAAAAGCATGGAGATTTTACTGCCCAATACTGACTGCTTTTAGCATGCCAATAAAATTAAATTGTCTTCAGTTTCTGGTTTTAGAATTAAGGAATGTTAAAGATTTTTGTGACTAAGATTTATTTTTGTTCTTCCCTTTGGGAAAGGGTTTCCTATAGCCCAGTTTGACCTCAAATTCTTTTTGTAGTTGAGAGTGACCTTGAACTTGTTGATCCCCCTGCTCCTACCTCCCAAGTGCTAAGATTACAAGCTTACACCCCCACATTCAGGTTATGTGGTACTTGGAGGTTGAACTCAGGGTTTCAAGAATGATAGATAGGCAAGCACTCTACCAACTGAGCCATACCACACCCTCCTCCCCCAGCCCTAGAGTAGATATTTTATAATGGCTTGCCTATAGATCTTTTTATATATTTATAATTTCTTGATCCACACCATGAGGCTGTTATGCTACATTCTCACAAGAAAACACTGACCACTAATACAAATGGTAGACCCACATCTAGAGAAATCAGTGATAAGACAGGTGGAAAGAAAAAGCCACAAGAATTCACCTTATGACTCAGAAAAGACAACTCTGAGTATGAAAATAACATAATCACAGGAGGGAAAAAGAGCTACATGAAATAAAATAATCACTTATAAGAAAGTCATTATACACTACTGACTCCGTGAATACTAACACCCCAGAAAGTCCTAATTCTAAAATCGTCAGTTGAAACCATTTCTGTTTTTCACTGATGCTAAAGCAGGCAGGATCATTTGAGGCTGGGTCTAAACAAGCTGATTATGAGGCAACATCAAAAGTGCAGACAGTTACAGCAAACACCTGCTGAACTCACCATCCATTGAATAGTGTACTGAATTCTGAGATACAAGATCGCAGCTTTAAATACTTGTTTAACAAAACAGTATCGGGCTTAAGGCATTGACCTTTATTTTCTTGGAACAGAAGTCTCTCCTGTGGATGTGCATAGCTGTCAGAGGCTCTGTGGATAGCTGCTGAATACTCAAGATTGCTGAGGAGATGTGGCTATCAAGCCTAGGGCTAATCAGCTGAGAAGGGAGAGGAGGCACATTACACCAGCTAATTTCAATAGCAACTCTAATGTGCCCTTAATTATATTTGATGTCTGAAAGATTCACTTCGTTCTTGATTGCAAGACATAGTGGCAAATATTGAACAGACTTGCCTCTCTCTATAGACAGTGCACATATGAAAATGAAGTCCACATCCTCAACACATCTGTGTGTTGAGAGTATGCATTGGGGAAAACTCTTCAGAGGACTACTTGGAAAAAATGTATTAACATTAAATTGTGCTCAGACTCCCTTTGACCTGGAATTTTGAATCTAATATTTTTTACTACAAGTAGTTTCCCAAATGTGCACGCAGGCAGTGATTGTAGAATTGGGGGTCATATAAAAATACTGGAAATGGCCTATGTATTCCTCAGTTGTGAAATGGTAAAAATAAATCACAGTATTGCCACACAATGGAATAACGTATAGTTGTAAAAACAAGACTATATTTCTACACATACCAATTGGAAACATCTGCTGCCACATGTAGAGGCATGAACAAAATACAGAAGTGTGTGTGACATACTGTGCAAGGGGTGGGGTGAGTGGAGCATGCCTGAACAACACGTGTGGGTCTCTGCAAGGATGCTTAAGAAAGAACTGGAAAGAACTGGAAATCAGGAGGCAAAAGATGGGAAAGGGTTTACTTCTCATACACACCCTTTAAATATTTTACCGTGTCATATATAATCCTTTCAAAAATTAAAAATTAAGAATTTATCAAATATTAAAACCATACCAACTTCATTATACATTTTAACATGGACTCAAGAAAAAAAAGCTTGACTGGAAGATGGAGTAGAGTACTTAAGAATGGATCAAATCCTGTTTAAAATGCATATTTAAAGGAAATTAGAAGCTTCTGATAAAACAAAGGATCATTCACAAAAGTCTGGGGTGCAGAAACACAGGAGTTGGGTTCTTTCCTTCCTTGACACATGAGCTTCAAACTCTAAGAGAAAAATAATGACAGCTTTCCTGAACAGAAGATGAGCCTGAAAAGTCCTTCGTCCCCTCTGTCCCCTTCTATTTCTGCAGGCGCTCAGACTGCATAGCCACCCTGCATTCATTGAGCTTTTATAAATAAACAGGTGGGTCTGGCCAACAGGGGAAGAGGAACCAAGAAAACAGGAAAAGAAGTGATAGAAAATGAAATGATGCATGAACAAAGAAGGTTGTTTACTGGGATCTGAAAGCACTCCCCTTTACCGTTCAGGAACAACAAAGAAGTTTTATTTGTCAAATTTCTACGTGTCTATCAAAAGTGTCCTTCATGGGGCTACGGCGATAGCTCAGTTGGTCAAGCACTTGCCTTGCAAGCATCAAGACCTGAGTTCAATCCCCAGAACCCATTTATAAAAAAACTGGACATGGTGGCCTGTGCTTGTGATCCCAGAGCTGGAGAGGTAGAGACAGGAGGATCCCTGGAGCTTGCTGACCACCTAGCCAAGTCTTCATCAGTGAGTTCTAGGCCAGTGAGAAAATCTGTCTCCAAACACCAGGTGGGGCCAGGGGTTGGAGAGATGGACTCAGCAGTTAAGAACCCTTGCTAGTCCTGCACAGGACCAGAGTTCGGTTCCCAGTACCCACATGGCAGGTCATAACCATTTGTAACTCCAATTCCAGGGAATCCAACCACCTCTTCTGGCCTCTGAGGGCACCAGGCATGCATGTGATACACATGCATACATGTAGGCAAACATACACATAAATAGAAATTAATAGATCTGTATTTTTAAAAAGGTTGATGGCACCTGAGGAATGACAGTCAAGGTTGTCCTCTGGCCTCCATACACAATACTTGCACGTGCGTCCACACACAAACACAGATGACCGTCATTGTGTGTGACCTGCACATTTATACAGTAGCACAGAATATAAATCAACTGGACCACAGATACTTCCTGCTGGAGTTGCCCTGCAGAGCTCTGTAACCCAAAGAAAGTATATCTGGGCCACTGAGAGTCCTCTGTAGATGCTGTTTGAAGATGCAGAGTCTAAACTGACAGCCACTGTTGCCACTGCTATCTATAAATACCAGGAACTTTGATCACATTTGGCTTTCTGGCCTAATAAGATTTTAATAGTCTCAAGACCTTCATGTATCCAGGGAACTTGTGTTAAAATTAGACTTAAAGAACTAGCTCTATGCCTTCCCTTTCAGCTCAAAATTGTTTTGTTTTTTATTGGTGTGGTTGCTGTTACTGTTTTGGTAGTTCTAACTTTTATTTGTCAATATTCGAGTCTCATCAATATTAATTTGAATTTTTCCAAAGGGGAGTAAATACACTAGCTACCAAAGTATGAAACTGATCTGGTTATCCTCATCCTGTCTTTCCTTGGACTACATATAGGGGACACTCTTCCTTTGGACCAGGCAGCTTTGTTGAGCCTTCCTCACATCAGTGTTCACATCTGAAGTCCCCATGTCCTTCATGGCAAATTTCCAGATCTCTCTGAGTGCCCGAGGAGCTTGCTTGGGGAAGTCAGCTCTGCAAATGTGCTTTTGAATGTTGATGGTGGGCTCTCCGTCTTCAACGAGCAGGAGGTAGAACAACACTTCACTACTGTCTCTACTCAGGCTGAAAGGAACACACCGTAGTTATGACAAGTGACTAATGGGGAAAGGCCCTACCAAGAACAGCAGCCTTCAGTTAGAAGCAGATCACCATGCTGAAGACACCGTTCACGTATCAAGGCAGCCTGGCTGTGAAGTGTGAGCAAAGTCACTTCTTAGCCTAAGGACTGCCTTTGTCAACGTGTGGTTCTGCAGTTGTAGTCCCCAAGTTGCTGGAGGTTCTTGTGCAGATTCCACTCTGGTGCAACTTCCTTAATTCTAAACACAACTTCAGAGAAATTCAAAGCATATGTTCCCAGCACTCACAGGTAGCCCCACTTAAAAGCCAACGTCAGAAGGCGAGGTCTAGGGGAAGAAAGGGAAACCAAGAGCTGATGGTCATCAGAGGATTTAGAAAGTTCATTTCCTGCTAAGAAAGAGGCACCTTTGCTTCCTTCCTGCCCGCCTCCCTCCCCAGCTAGGACAGCCCCAGCAGCCCACGGGCCTCAAGCTACGGCTCCATTTTCCTAATTCATCTTTCTACCTGTCTCTCCGTGAATATTCTCCCAGTACTTTCTCCTGGCCTGAGTACTTCTCCCGCTCCTTTTGGCTCTTTGTGGATGTCTATAAACAGGGGCAGTAAAGGTGGAAAGAGCCAGACATGAGTCGTCACCAAATGCACAGCTGAGTCAATATTTTCCACCTCCAGCTCCACTGAATCCAACAAAGCAGACCTGATTTCAACATAATCTTCAGAGTTCCTACCTGTCCCATTAACAAGCTTTCAGACCAATGTCTGAAGCATCCCCTGATTCGTTGCTATTATTTCTGCTTTGTCCACTGGGCAACAGATATTTGTATTGTTCCCTATGATTCAACTGGGAGATGCTTTGTGATGTGGGGAATTAAAAGTAATCTCTCAAAACCCTACCTGAGAGCCAGCATATACATCAAGGACTTGCATATCAAATAACCAATATGGAAATACAGCCTTGGTGGTCACTTACGACTTCTATGGTATTTTTAATTTTTTTTTTTACTACTACCAGTGAGTTACAAAGGATGTGATGAAGAACAGAAACTGAGTTAAATGAACAATGCTTAAGACAGGTGAATCAGCTTTCTTTCACACATGGATAGGGCAATCAATTCCAAAGAAGAAAGGCTTGTCTTAGCTCACAGTTTCAGAGGATGGTAATCCACCAGGAATTAGTCCTGTTGATTTGGGCAAGACAATACTTCATGGGAGGAGTGTGAGATCAAGTAAAACCACTTACCTTATGTCCAGAAAGCAAAGGAAAGAGAAAAGAAGAGACTGGGATGCTACAGTCCCTGAGAGCACTCCTCCAATGGCCTAGAGACTCCCAGAAAGCCCAACTGCTTAAAATTTCCACCCACCTGTGCCCAGCTGAGGACCAAGCATTTAAGTCATGGGTCAATCAGGGACATTCCACATCCAACTATCACAGTAGGGTAGAAAGAGTGAGTGACAGACGCACATGCCTCCAACATGCCTCCAGCAACCCCTGCAACTCTGGAGCTCTCTAAGCATTTTTGAGGAGGCTCTGTTACACAAACATGAGTCAGGTACTGGCCACTGGTGATCAATTTAGTGCCTCTTCATTGATGCCAGATGGTGGCATGGGGTTAGGAGGAAGGAGATGGAATGTTCCGATCCTCCAACCACAAGACAGTTTCTAGAGCTGTGAGGCATCTCATTCGCATGGACAAAAACACTTAAATTTGGGGGATTCTACAGATGTTAGAAGCTGTGCATCAGCAAGCAAGGATCATGAACAAATGTATACGGGAATTCCTTATAGCAAAAGGAAGTTAAACTCCAGCTTATCTTCACAGCACATAAAATGTATCCCAGGATGAGTTCACCACCTGCATAGCTCTGCTCCATCTTAGCATGTTCCAAAAGCAGAACACGGTCAACAAACACATACCTCTGCCATATCTAGAACCTACTAGGGTTGGGGATGGCTCAGGAAAGAGCTTGCCCCACAAGCACAAGAACCTAAATTCAATCCCTAGAACCCATTTTCAAAAAGCCAGACATAATGGTAAGCATTTGTAATCCCAGTGCTTGGGAGGTGGAGACAGATGGCTCCATGGGGCTCACTAGTCAGGCAGCAGGCTTAGAACTTCAAGGTCATCCTCAGCTACATGGTGAGTTCAAGGCCAGCCTGTTTATAGGAGACACTATTTCAAAAGAATCAAGAACCAGCAAACAAGGAAAACGGCATATGGTCATTTCTAGACCAGCATGGACATGTATATGGAGCAATAAAAATTAATTCAGATACATCGTGTACTCTAAATAACATCTTTTTCTTTCTTCTTGAGACAAGGGCTCCCTATAGCCATAGCTGACCTGGAACTCAGTATTTAGACCTTTAGACCAGACTGGCCTCCACCTCACAGAGCTCCACCCGCCTCTTCCTCCTGAGTACTGGGATTAATGGTGTGCCCCACCACACCGGGCTCTAAATAACTTCTTTTAGAGGGTAGTCTTTATATTATTCATGCCTTGCTACACAGGAATGCAAATTGCTCTCATACTGGAGAGTCCTGTGGAGTTAGGTTGAATAAAGATTCAGGAGAGGGCTGGAGCTAGAGCTCAGGCAGTAGAGCCTGAGGTCCATCCTCAGTATTACAAAAGGTAAATAAAAACATGAAAAGGGAAAACATGTCTCAGAAGACGGGTGAGCATCCAGAGCACATGGAAGAGGACAGGAAGGTTTGCCTTGTCTGCCGTCCCGTTTGAGGATGGACTCTGCAGGGGGTAAACTCAAGGACTCCACTGAATGAGGAGATGGTCCTTCTTGGGGTGCAGACCTTCCGCAACTGGGGCCTGTCTAAGGCTTACCAAGGCGATTTTCAGGTGGCCAGTGGGCGTGAGGGGCAGGAGAGGCGCTCCTCACATGCTTTCAGGGAGCACTTCAGCTGCTCTCCTGCCGCTAGGGCAGCAAGTGTGAGGCAGGAGTCACTCCCAAGACGGTCGTGCATGGCATTCCCCAGGTGTGTTGTCAGAAGGACTGGTTACACAGTCAGGCAGCAGCCTGGTGGCCTCTCCAGAAAAATCAATGGAAGTGTTAGCAAAGGAGCCCAGAGTAGGCAACAAAGGATGAATAGAGAAACTACCCTGTGTGTGTTGGGGGAACAATGGCTGGGGAAAAGCTAAGTACTGAGGTGAAACCCAAAGGCTGAGCTACTCTACTCCTGATACCCAGAAACACAGCCAACAGTGAGACAGAAAGACACCCCCAAACCAAAGAACACCCAACAAACAGAGCTTGCAGGAGACAGACTTTTAAAAGACTGCAACTGCTTGCCACTGTTCTTCCTTTTCTTTTCTTTCACCCCATCCCAGGGTCTGTGTAGCCCAGCCTGTCCTTAAACCTGAGAGCTTCCTGTGTCAGCCTCCACAGACCTGGAACTACAGGAATGTGCTGCCATGCTGGCTAAGTCCTTTGTTGTCACGCATAGGCCGTAGACTTATCTTCATGCACATCTCTGTTTGATGAAACCTACCCCACTGATATAGGACGATGTACAGGAGTCTATTCTTTGGAGGGTGACATCCCCATCACCTACTTAGACAAGGCTGCAAGAGTCAGGGACAAGGACATCTAACTGTTTGTGTAAGGAGGCACATGAAGCCCAGCAACACAGATCTCCACCCATATCCTCCCATGAAAAGTTTCTAGAAAGAACTTGCTCAGCTCAGGTTAGATCATCATGCCATTTCATCCCTGCATCATCTCTCTATAATGCTAGAACATTCCCAGACAGATGCTTATTCCCACTTGTTTTATGCTTCAATCTCCCAGGCAAAAGACACTGGCAAAATCCAATCCCTTTAACGCATCTTCATGTCACAGTGAGTAAAACCGGACTGCGAAGCCATGTAGGTCTGGGGGTCAGTCATAGTGTCCAAGACATAAATTAGTATTTTTGTTTTCAAGGACCAAGATGGAAAACATGAATATTTTCTCCCTTTTATTCTGACTCACTGCAGCTAGCGAATCTAACCCTGCGGTTGAGAGTTAATAATCAGGGTCATTTATAATCAGTCCCCAAGAACAGCTGACTTATGGCTGAGCAGAGTCTCCTGATAGGATGTGGGTGGAAATCTGTGTTGCTAGGTTTCATGTGCCTCCTTGCACAAGTGGCTGGATGTATCCCATGCACTCTCCTTTTGCTCACACTCACGGGCGTACGTATCCTCTTGTTTCTGTCATACTTTCTTGAAGAAGCTTATCTCTAGTTTGAATCGTGTCCTTGTCACTGAATCACATTTTTAAACAATCTTTTGTCACTTGCGTGCCAATGAAAGAAAAATCACTAAGCAATATTCCATGGAAAAATTATAAACAGGAATGAGGACCCAGGAATGCACTACTAGAGGCTATTATGTGGCTATTAACTAATTATCACTGGCTTTAAGGATCATGCACAAGGAAATTTTGAAATATTAAACAATGTGTAAGAACACCTGCCCTAAAACCTTACTTTAAGAAATTTAAATCACATTCATTTGTTATGCATATATGTGTTTTCATCTGTGTGTATGTGTGTGGGCATGCTATTAGGCCCATGTGGAGGTCAACTTGTTCAAGTGTGTTCTCTCCTTCTGCCATGTGGACTTTGGGGGTCAAACAGGTCGTTAGGCTTGGTAGCAAGCACGTTTACCCGCTGAACTATTGTACAAGTCTCAAACCTTAATATTTTATGACTTTAAAAAGAGAAAAATATCCTGAATGATCAAGAGGCAACCCAGAAGATGCTAACAAGCGGAGCTTCCGAGTCAAATCACTTAATTTGGTGTTATGTGCTATGTTAATTTCCGTTTTCCTCCAGAAAAGGAAAGCTAATTGAGGGTTTAGTTGACATTTCTTCTCATGGTGCTGCACGATCTTTGCCTTGCCACTTGGCACACTGATGCACACCTTCCTTTCTGAGCACTCACACAGGCAGCTGCCTTAGCAGCTGAATGCCACAGCCTTCTCCCACTATCAATTAGAGGACAGCCTTGACCTGGGCCCCTAGAGTGGAGCATCCAGCCTCAGCTCCTCTGCAGATGGAAGAAGATACTTTCTCTCTGGGGCCAGGGTCGTCTTGTCTAACTTACTGAAGTAGCGTTAGGTACTTTCAACACCCACTAGAAAGTCAGTGTTGACAAGAAAGAGATGTCACCATAGAGATGACAGAAGCTGCCCACAAAGAACAGAGTTCAACCTAAGGATTCCATCTAGAAATCTGTGTTTCCTGCTTTACAGTCCTCATCTCAGGTCTCAGGAAAACAGGCTTTCTACATGATTCACAGTCTCCTCTGCCTCCTCAAACCTTTGCATGGACCAGTTGTCATAGTGGGCTTCAGCAGCCAACTTGACAGACCTGGGAAGAGGAAACCCAATTGGGGAATTACCTCTATCAGACTGGCCTGGAGACCTGTCTATGAGGCATGGTCTTCACAGTTGAATGACTTGGGAAAGTCCAGCAGTCTGTGAGTAGTACCACCCCTGGGTAGGTGGTTCCAGGTTGTATAAGAAAGCAGGCTGAACATAGGCCAAAGGAGCAAGCTAGTAAGCAGCGCCCCTCCGTGGTCTGTGCTTCTGGGTTCCTTCCCAAGCTCCTTCAGTGATGGACGATCACTTGGAAGCAGTGAACCTTTGCCCTCTCCACCCAAGCTGTTTTTGGTCAGAGTGTTTTATCACAGCAATAGAAAACAAATTAAGACATTAGCATCCCCACGACCCAATGCCTGCTTACAGTGAGCACAGTAAAGCGGCTCCCCGACATTCCCTGCTTCTCACACCATTGGCAATATCAGCCAAGTGACTGAGAGGAAAATGAGGGGAACATACAGATGTGCAGAGACCAAACACAGAAGGCAACACATGCAACGACCTGCACAGTGGAACCCTGGGCAGAGTTAAGAAAACAAAGTCTAAGAAGCAGAGTCAGAGGAAGCCTCCCACCACCCAGGTGGCAGATCTCAGGAAACACCACGGAGGAAGGACAAGGTGCGGTGGAGGGGGCTAGAAACTCCTAGGGAGGGTTGAATAGATCAAGAAATAGTTTTTTAAAAAATCAAGATGAGAATATATTACTAACTCCCGCAGGCAAAGAAGAGTTGTTGGAAATGTTCCAATCTGGACAAGTCGGGGCATCAGGAAGTCATCCCAGAGGGAGTATCTCTGATGATCAGAGGCTGGAGGGCTCGGTGACATGACTTAGCAAGTCCTTCCCCTTCATCTATTTTGGTGCCTGGATCAAAGCTGCTATGAGGGCTCAAGGGCTGCAAGAACCAGATCAACATCCAAAAAATCAATCCAGGCTTGGCGATTGGACCTTGGTCTATGAGAACAGGGTGATAAATAGCCAGTTGGGGCCATGGTGTGTTCTTTGCTGTTGGAACCCAAGTTCTTCATTGCCACGTGGTGTGCCTCTTAACAATAACGACAAATTTTGTCACAATTTCTGGGTCCTTGTGGCATCTGGAGACAGTTAGGGAGCTGTGTTTGCAGAAGGGGGACATTTCCTATTCTACCCATGTAGCTAAGTGCATGATGTAACAACATTTTTCTGACCTACTTAGCCTGAGCAGAATATTCAGACAATGATCTCAGCTGCTTTCACAGACTCCTGAGCCCAACTGGAGGTGGTGGCAGACCTCACATGAGCAGCAGAGTCCCCGAATTGCAGTGGCTCCTTCTGTGTCCTGTTAAGAAAGGGATACTGGTAGTTTCCCTCTTGCTATCAGAGCACAATCACGCCATGCATGCTGGAGCATATCCAAAAGCATTCTCCAGAGGCCAGGGTCCCTCAAAGACCAGCCTCTGCTCTAAGACCACCGGATATCCCGGTGAGGGCAAATGCCAAACTTCCAAGCTGAAGGAACTAAGAGAACAGCACAGCACGACCCGCAGTGGCCAGAGCGCCAGGCAAACTTGTCCCTCCCACCTCAGTGTACTCCAGAAATGAGCTCTCCGTTCCAGAGATGGGCACCCCATTCCAGACACGGGCTCCTCATTTTGAAGATGGGCTTCCCGATCCTGAGATGAATTTCTCATTCCGGAAATGGGCTCTCTCTTCTAGAAAAGGATTTTTCTATACCAAGTGTGAAATAAGGCAGTTCTTAGTGAACAAAAATTTCTAGAATTATTTTCCCTGCAATTTCTGGCCCAACTCCACCTGATAGAGTAATTAATCTCTAGCAGGCTTTTCTAGAAGAATGGGATGTCTTCCAGGATGGAACTTGACCTCCTTTTAAAACAGCTTGCATGCCAATGAAAGATTATATAGAGACTATAAAAGAATCAAGTTCCTCCCTTAAAAGATTCCAAATTTTTGCACAGCACTGAAGTGGAAAGATACCAAACTGGCTATTTTTAAGTTATTGAGGGGTTCATTAAAGCTTCGACATCACCCCTACTGCTGAGCTGCTGACAGGCAGGGACTTTACAGAAATCAGAGGCTCCAATTAGTCCACAGCCAGGCAGGCACTTCCTGCCTATGAATTATCAGTGACATCTCTAAACAAAGATTGACAGCCAAAACCAGGGCAGCCTTCACTAGACCTTCAGAACCTTGTTAGGGAGCAAACATCCAACTCAACTTTTCTAATCTACTATATTAAACCATTTTTAAAGAGCATCTTGAGATTTTTATTCTCACACTGACACCTGTGCTCCAGAGACTGTTACATGATTACTCCAATGAACCAAAAACAGCCTTGTTAGTGCTGTTTATATTTTGCACTTTAAGGAACACACATATGCAGGCACCAGACTGTGTGAAGTTCATTATTGTGATAAGATTTATAGAGATGTTTGTTGGTAATTGAGTCACTTCTACACTCTCCTGTTCCTGTGAAATTTCAGACCCCAGAATTGTAATAACAGAGTCAGAATCCTCTTCAGCTATAGTCATTCTCCAACTGTTTGCATAAAACAGCAGTCCTTTAAGCTAGGCAAATATTCCATAAGTAAAATCCAATCATGTCAGATACAGCCATTCCTAGAAATAGATGGAGTTAACGACTGTCAAGTAGTCTTTTCCCCTCACACACCTTGTCCTTAAACTTCTGGTACTTGCTCCCCACCTGCCCATCTGAGTCCACTGCAAAGCGTGAAACTCTCACATAAAACATATGTCCACAGCTGTGCTTTCCTGTCATGGACATAGTACACACCTATGTGCCTAGAATACAGGAAACCCTGTTTCAAACAAAAGACTTTTTTAAAAAATGCAGATTCCCATACTTGATGCCTGAGAGAGGCAGATTCTGAGGTTCTAAGTTGAACCCCGAAACTCTTGGATGCTTCCCGGCAGTCTCTGCACTCTTTCTCTTGGCTGTCCCACTTCCCTCGGGGAAGCTCTGCACTTTATCTGCCTGCATTATTATTGTCTGCTTAAGCTTCCCTTCAGAATGATTCTTCACCTTGACAGTCAAAAAACCACTTGCCTCGATAACTACACGCCTGGAAGCCATGGTGTTCCTTTTAGAGAACATTGCGACTAGCCATCTTCTGATTAACGAATAACCAGTCATTCAAGTACAGAAACCTGAGCTTTGCATGTATTTTACTTGCACTATTTTATTTGCACCTTTCCTAATTAGACTAATTATCAAAATATGTAGAAGGTGATAATATTTTTAAAGTGAGGAACACATTACAAAGAGAAAACTTAGGTGAGAAAAACATGATAGGTCTGGGGATAGCTGAGTGGTACAGCCATGTGCTTAGCATGTATGGGGCCATGTGCTGGATATCCAGAACTAAAGTAAATAAGTAGATACACAAGATAGAAATGTATATACTTACTCCAGATATGTGCTGCGTAATCTAATACACTTGTTAGATATAAACAGATCAGCTTATGAACTTTGTGGCAGTTCAAGCAAATAAGGAAAGTGATTCCTTGTGATAAGCACTACCCAGGAGGGCAGCCTGAGTCCCCTGACCACGATCCAAGCAAAGGATGAACACTGTAATACCATGGATGATGCTCTGGTGGGAACTTCACAGTGACCAATCATGAGGCTCATCTGCTGTGACTTAGGCTTCCTCTGGATGATGGGCAAAGCCAACCACATGAATGTAAGCTATGAGAAGAAAGCTCAGTTCCCCAATGACCACATATGCATTCAAAGAATGTAGACTACTGGGGCTGGAGGGATGACTCAGCCGTCAAGAGCACTGGGTACTCTTACAGAGGACCCAAGTCGACTCCCAAAACCTACATGGCAGCTGACAAGCATTTGTAACTCAGGTCCAGGGGATCTGATACTGTCTTCTGACTTGGGTGTACTACACACATGTAAGTAATATGCTCATACATATAAAATAAAAATAATAAAATATTTAAAAAAGAACATGGACTACAAGATGGGGATGGATAAACTATGGTCTGTGAGTTAAACACAAATATTTTTTATGTTACAAGTGATTGGAGGATAAAAAGGATACTTTATGGCATGTAAAAATGAAATAAAATTCAAATTTCAATGTCCATAAAGTTTCATCAAGCCCATCACAATTAATTTTATGTGACTTAAGGTTTTTGAATTGCAACAGCAAAGCTAGGCAATTGTGAAAAGAAAACTTATGTTCTGTAAAGCCTAAAATCTGGTCTTTACAGATAAAGCTTCTCTTTCATTCAAATGACTGAGAACTGACTGGTTTCAGCCTTGCCTTTCTCAACTGACCTTTGCTCACTACAGAGGCAATGCGGTAACAGTTTTAGGTCCTGACAAATGTGTAGAGAACATATATGTTATTTCTTTTTCTATTAATATATCAACCTGTTTTTAAAATTTTTTTTCAAAAAATGTAGGTAGGTGAACTCGTGTTATGCAGTGCCTGAGGAGGTCAGAAGGTGTCAGATCCCCTGGAACTGGAGTTACAGACAGTTGTTAGCCACCACGAGGTGCTGGGAAATGAACTCTGAACTTCTGATCCTCCTGAGTTCATCATGGTTTCTATTGTGAGGCACCACACCCAGTACATTTGGTGCTAGGGCTGGAACTTTGGCCCTCAAGCCTGCTGGGCAAGCTATCTGCTAGCTGCTCTGCATCTGCAGCTCAAATCTGCATTTAAATGAGATCTCCCGGGAATTCTTGAAACACTAAAAATGCAGCAATATCACCCAAGAGCCCTGATAAGCAGGTGATAAGCACTGGAGATTTTTGAAGAGGATTGGCCCAGAGGAAGAGATCTGTCAGAAAAAATGTGACCGTTAGGGTGCAAAGGCAGAGCGCACGCACGTGATGGTGACTGTGGTTTCCAGGACCAACATTACTCTCTTCAGTTCCTGGTTCTCTTCTCTAATGTCTATATAGCATACGGTCTGAACCGCCAATGAGCACTTTCTTCACTCTCTCCGTATCCCAATGAGGATGTTTGTCAAACAAGGGTTGTTGGGATAATTTCATGAGTCTCAATACTCTTTTTTTTTTTTTTTGACTCCCTTCATGGAAGCACACGTATTTCTTTTTTCAAAATTTTTTTACTATGCATGTGAACATTCTCACATTTGCATTGAACATCCTCACATCTGCAGACCTGCGAACATCTGGAAGTCAGATGACAACTTGTGCCAGTCAGTTCTCTCTTTCCACAGGGGTCGCAGACATTGAGCTGAGGTCACCAAGCTTGGCAGCAAGCACTTTTCCCTACTGAGTTATCTCACTTGCATATAGGGTTTTTTATTAGCATACATTAACTATACACAATAGTGGGTTTCAATGTGACATTGTCATACATATACAATGTAGTTTGATCCTATTTATCCTCACCACCCTCTCTTGTCACCCTTCCATTCCCATTTGACCCCTTCCTCTTCCCAACTAGCTTCCCTCTACTTTCATGGTACACGCCACCGTGTGTGTGTGTGTGTGTGTGTGTGTGTGTGTATGCATAAGTTTAATTAGGGTTTTTGCGCAAGCGTGGGTGAGGGAGAATATTTAAAAGAGCATGTTCGATTTGCTGATGGCTGTACCATAGAAGACCCTGTCTCACAGAGCCCTCTTGTCAATCATATGAGCAGGCCTTTCCCACTATCCCCTCCTATTCTTGGTCTCTTTTTCTCTTCCCTTATCACCTTCTTTTCAATTTTATTTATGTATTTTTTTTATTTTATGTGTATAAGTGTTTTGCCTGAATGTATGTACATACGTCCACATTCTCCAATGCCCAAGGGGGCCAGAAGAAAGTATCAGATCCCTTGGGTCTGGAGTTGAGGATGTTTGTTGGGATCTAAACCTGGGTCCTCTGCAAGAACAGCCAGTGCTCTTAACCACTGAGCCATCTCTCCAGTCCCATTCCTTTATTACTTTCTTAGTTTCTAGTCTTCTGTATGTGCTCTCTTTTATATCCAAGTCTAATGATGTAGAACTGAGGTTAAAGGTTTTCTACCTCAAAGCCACAATACAGATTTCACACAATGCTGTGTGGAGTGGACATTAGACATGGTTATACGTACGTGCCCTTCCATAGTGGCCTGGGCTAAGGTCTAATGACATGCTCACAGAACCGGAGCCCTTTCCTGATGTCTACCTTGAGCGTGGCAGTTGGAGAAGTGGCGACTTCCTCTATCAGTGAGCAGCTGCAGTGCTGATGTTACCAAGAAGCACACAGAATATCACCTGTCCCATCATCTTCATAAGCAGAATGCATCAGATCCATTTCAATCAGCAGCAACATTTCAAAAGGTTTCAGATGTGTACAGTGATTTAGGTAAACATAATGTAATATTTACTTGGTGGGAGTGTTGTGTCGTGTATGTGTGTTTTAGTAGATGCATCTGAGGAGAGTTGTGTATTATTACCCTATAGCATTGAAATTGACTCTTGGGAGATGAAATAATAATAATCTTGGCTGGAGAGATGGCTCAGTCAGTAAAAGTGCCTGCTATACAAGCATGAGGACCTGAGTTCAGATCCCTAGCACCCACATAAGAGGCCTATGTAGTGGCATGTGTCTATAACCATGGACAAGAAGATACCTGGTGCTTGCTGGCTATCCAGTCTAGCCAATCTGTCAGCTGCAGGTTCAGTAAAAGACTGTTTCAAAAAAATTAGTTGGAGAGTGATAAAGACATGTGATGCCAACTCTGACCTCTTCACATGTGTGCACAAACACATGCAAACATGTACACGTGGATTTACTACACACACATACAAAGCCAGTGTGTTGGTACATATCTATAATACCAACACTAGGAAGGAAGAGATAGTGGTACACATGCATGTGCACACACATGCATCCATAGACAAGCACACACATCTTAGCAATTACATTAGTTTGTGACTATAGTCTATAAATATATACATGTATATATATATATATATATGTAGTGTTTGTATGCATGTGTGTATGTGTGTGTGTGGGGGCGGGTGGCAACAAAATGCTATGAAAAAAGGGAATGATTAGGGAAATACCCAAAAAGGCTCTGGCTTGGAGGAGTGAGGAGATAATGAAGAAGGCTGAGGACTGCTATTGAGTAGAACAGGCTCATGTGGAGGCACCAGCATAAGCTCAGACCTCAGACAAAAGCAGATTTTTAAGGCATAGGTATTAGAGTAAGTCCAGTGCCTGCTGACATTCTGAAGGGTCTCAGTAGCCAGGAAACACCCTAATTAGCAAAAGTGTTAAGATTTCCTGTAGGGTGGGTTAAATCAAACCAATGCATAGTAAAAGCTATGCTATATTTTTTGATCACTGCCTGATTTTAAAAGGCCGTATCGCTGGAAACTGAGAAGCCATTCCAAAGATGTGATTTGTTCTGTTCTTGAATTAAAAATTACACCCCGTGAATTCTAAACTATAACAATAGCTGCCATGAAATGACTGAGATGCCCCAATTCATCAAATCACACTTTCATCTGGCTCATTCAATGACAGTGTACAAAAGAATGTAGTTGTTGCCTACTTCCCTCTGCTATCCCAAACTAAGAAGGACTGTCAGGAGATTAGCATCAAGTTCTGTGATAAACACATTTCCACAAAATGTAGATTGCATTTTAGAAAAATCAGCTAAAAATTTAGTTTATTAAAACAGGATAAGACCAAAAAGACTAAAAGAGCAGTGTTAATATTCTGCTCAAATCGTTCCTTGATTTCTGTTTCGAAGGGCACCGTAAGACAGCTTGATTTTTATTACAATGAAGAAAAATAAAATGACTTTTTCTATTAATCAGACGAAACCGTAAAAACAGGTTTCTCTGAAAGCCAACACTTGACAAGTCCGAATGGAAAGTTTGATTTTGTGAAAAGGTAAAGAATCTCTTTAGAAATATGGTAATCAATTCTGAAAAACTTAATCTTTTCTTTTAAGCTCCATGGCATTTTAGCAATTGTGATTTCAGTCTCAAATGTTCCTTGGAGCTATCTTATTCTGTTTCATAGAAGAAAATGAACTATTTAGCTCCGTGCTTAATGGCTAACTCCATTTCAGTCAATGCATTAGGGCGAGCCCCCAGCTCTGATCGATACATTTGGTTAGGAACCAGAGGTCCCTGCAGCCAGAGATGCTCACTTGAGATAAAGGGCTGAGAGCCCTGGGTGATTGATGTTCTCACAGCAGTGCCCTGACAGGTGATGCCCCAGGAAGCAGAGTGGAAAACCATATGAAGGCAACCAATAGGTCCTGAGGGAAAAGTCGGCAGCTTGGTCCAGGAATCCCAACTAAGAGTCAACAGCACTGAGCCCTGGTATAGCCCATGGGACTTATTGTGGAATCTGGACTCTGTCTACACCTTCTATGTCAAAAAAGCTTTCAAAGCCCCAGAGACTCTTTTGGAATCAGGCTACGGAATCTACTTCGGAGAGTCACAGAGGTGCTAATCAACGAGGCTGCTCTCCCTCTGTCCTCATTCATAGCCTGCAGCTTGCTTTGACTGGCAGCTGCGGCCTGCATCTTTATGACAAGCATAGCCTTCCGGGTACTTGGGCATATGCTAAGAAGGCCTAGCCTAAACTCTAGAAGAACACACAGCGACAGAGAATTATCCATTAACAAATCCTTACACCAAGTGCCTTCTGACGTGACAGTCCCACTCGTTCATGTCACTAGACAGATACATGAGAATAAGAAAAAGTGTAAGATGGGCTGAAGAGCTGATTCAGTCAGGAAAGTGCTTGCTGCATAATCATGAAGACCTGGGTTTGATCTCCTGCACCCGTGTGAAAATGCCAGTCATGGTGGTGCATGCTTCCGAGCGCAGCACTGGGGAGACAAAGAGGATCTCTGAGGCTCACTGGCAGCCAGACTAGTCTCCCTGGTGGTGAACTTCAGGCCAGTGAGAAATCCTGTCTCAAAAAATAAAGTGAATAGCTCCCGAGGAATGACATTTAAGGTTGGCCTCTGGCTTCCGTATGTTCACACACACGAACACACACATAGACACAGGAACCAACCCTCTACCCTTCTCAGACATGAAATGCTCCCACACATGAACTCCCCTCCATCTGAATGCATATAGACATACTCATACATGAACACACATGTACGAACATATACACACACTCACACAGACACACACAGAGGAACACATGAATCCCCCCATACACACACACACATATGAACACAAACACACATTCACAATCACATACGAACACATACACGAACCCTTACACACTCACATATACAAACACACACAAGCTCCCTCACACACAGAACCCATACACAAACATAAAAGAGAAAACATTAGTAATACTTTAACAAGCCATCATAGTGACACCCCAGGCCACAGAGAACCAGGAATTGGGGCTCTTATACTTTATGCCTATGTATGTTTGCAGAAAACATACATTCTGTGTCATGCTTCATTAGAACGATTGGAAGAGAAATAAAACATCCAAACCCTTCAACTAACACTTGCCATGAAACAGAAAAAAAAAAAAAAAAACAAGAGGCAAAACATGTTTCGGGCAGCTGCCATGAAGAACTGAGTTTGAGTTCACGTCCAGTTGGGATAAAGCCGCCTGTGAGTCTGTGGGACAGGCATCTGCTCACCCTCTCTAACACATGTGCCAGCCTGCTCTGAGTATACGGACCGAGAATCTCTGTTTTTTCCTCAGTCACTCCATTCTTTAGAAATTCCCAGGGAAATTTCTCTTTTTATAACAGCAAGTTCATATCATCAAGGAAACAGATGATGAGAAATGCTGGTAAGGATGTGAGGGGAAGGGGGGCGTTTAGTCACTGGTTCAGGGAGTGCAAATCAGTTTGGAGGTTCCTCAAAAGCTAAAAATTAATCTACCACATGAACCAAAGGACTCTACATCCTCTATAGATACTTGTTCCTCCACGCTCATCACTGCTCTGTCCACAGTAGCCGGAGAATGAAGACGGATGAGATGTCTATCAGCTGGTGAACGGATAGTGAAAATAACGTGTATGGTACAATGATGTTTTATTCAGGTGTAAAGAAAACGAAATTTGCAGGGAAATGTATAGATCTAGAAAATATTGTATTAAACAACTTGACAAAGACTCAGACAAATGAATATTCTCTCTAGTATGCGGTTCGTAGCTCTTATATGTTTGCCTATAAGTGGGGGTAATTGTGGGTACAGACACTGGAAAGGAGAACATAAGAGGCAGGAAAAAAGTGCTGAGGAAGCAGAAAAAGGCCATCCGACATATGTGACGTGAGGACAGAAAGACTGTGAGAATTTAAGGATCGGGGGCTGAGGGGAGAAAAGGAAGGCAAGCCCAAAACTTTTGTCTGAAGCTGTATAACGAAACCTAATACTCTGTGCGCTAATTTTAAAATAAATTTAAAATGAAAAATAGATGTCAAAAGCATCTATCCAGGACAACGTATCTGTGTTGAGTTCATACTTTGTGGTTAAAACTTAAAACAATTTTTTTTAAATAGAGAGAGCACAGAAGAGAGAGTCTACACACAGCAGGCATGCAAGGAAAACCAGTCTCCAACCTTGTATCTGACGGTGCCCTTTCCATCCCACCAGGACACACATACCCAGCTCAGAGGCAGAGTCTCCCCTTATCTCTTCCAGAATAACCTGTGGGCACCCCAAACAGCGGTCTCAACTTTGTCTCCCCGTTCTGAGGCAGCTCCTGACAGACCTCGTCCTTCTCCCTCTTCCACACAACCCTTTTGAGATGAAATTTTGCAATTTTCCTTGTGCTTTTCTTCTTTCGTTTGGGCTTTGTTTTTAAATAACAACAGCTGTGCTCTGAATCAGCTCCTTTTTGTTCCTTTAAAGTGGCCGGGATGGGGGGGGGAGTGCCTCTTCATCCCATTGATCAAAGATTCTCTCTCAGAACTGGTTCATTCCCTCTCTGTACATTAATCAAATCCTCCCCTTTCTCTCATGTTTTCCTTCCCTCCATGAGGAGAGTTGATGAAATAGCTCTGTGGGGAGAAAGAACCACAGGAGGGTTTCATCTCAAAGGGCACAAGACGTCACCTTGGCTTGTCAATTCCGTTGCTAGGCCATTACTGAGTCTCACTGACTCACCTGCACCCTTCATTGGGGGGCTGGAGTCTGCTCCGGACAACAGGCAGTACCCCGCCTTGCACATGTGAAGGAATGACATGGAGGGGCAGTCTTCTGTGGGGTGCAACCTCCCACACACATCACCTCCTTTAACATGAAGCGTGACTTCGCACACACTTGTATGTCTGTCCCATGCAGATCGTGTCCTTTAACACGCAATGACCTTTTGCTTTCTTTACCATTAGCCTCTTAGCCGTTTGTCCCCAATGAGGACTTTAGCTGTTACAATAAATTTTTATTGGTCATCTATGATTCTCTCAGATTGGAAGTGCTAATTAGCTATAATCTTGTTCACGTGAAATACACTTTTGTCCAAGTGGCATTCAGCAGCCATTATTTCATGACACCCTGCAAATGCTTCCACATTTTGGCTTCCTAATCATGTTCTAATTGGCTGCATTGTGCTCCCTCTGGCTCAGTCAGCCTTACGCTGTGAACAGTCATTCTAATGCACGAGGAATCAGTAAATAAATAGTGAGTATTTGTAGAAGCAAAGCATCATACTAGTCCTTAAGAAAGGAGAACTCAGCTTGGAAGTCTGTTGCCTAGCAACATGGAACTGACTTTTCTCTCCATTTTCCAAACCAGTTCTTAGCCTCCTGTTGGCTTGTCAAGATTCCAATGCAATACTTCTCTCCCCCCTTTTTAAATTAGGAATTTTTTTTTAATTTCAAGAAATTGACTTTAGCCACCATCAGTATTTCTCTGAATTTCACAGTAGTACTGGACCCCTGACTTTCAACGGATCCCAAACTGTTTTCTTCGCCTGATAAAAACTACTTTTATTTTTCAATTAAATACTATACCTAAGAACAACTTGCATTTCTCTCATCAAAGGACACAAGCCTCGTGTGGGAGTTTGATTGATTCCGATTAATAATGACAGTATCACACAGTTAAATGGCATCTTATATACTGAAGCATACTTCATTTTCACTCACTCATTTAATTAAAACTTCGAGTGCTTATGCAAACTACTTGGTTATGACACCATGTTGAGGAAAGTTCAAGCCACGGTAAAAAGGCCTGTGGCGGTTTGGCTCTGACTTAGGAGACAGCATGCCAGAGTGAACTTTCACAGGTAAAGTCATTTCAACTCTTCAGTCTAAAAAGAAATCAAAAGCAAATCAAAATAAAATCTTTTACGTGATCTCTTTTTCTTTGTACTCACACTCAGCTCCATTGTGAAGGCCCCCGTCAGGGTCTCGAGGACAGTGAGGCCAAGCAACCTCTACTCACCTCTCTTCTTGCAGGGTGACCCCTGTTGCTCTCTTGCAGCACACAGCCACCCAAATGCAAAGAGGCTGCCTCCCCAAGGAGGTCCCTCATGCATGGTTATCTTGATGCCTTTTTCTTGCTATTCAAAGCCTTTGAAAACTTTTCGAGACTGAAGGCATCTTCTTGTATTTCACAGCACGGTTGCTTTAAATGTCCCAGTGACCCATGTCAGCTATATTAAAGTAGTCAAGGCGTCTTAGTTCCGACTCTGTCTTCTCCAACAACTATCACTCAGTATTGGGTTCCAGTGGATTCCCAGGTTGTGAGACTGTGTTACATGTCATAGACATCATAAACCAGGTTCCTATTCTTTGCAAATCTGTATCAGCAATCAGTTTTCTGGGAGGCTGGGCCAGGTTAGACTAAATAAAGAATGAGTTTACTAAAACTGCCCATCTGGTTACCACAGAAGAAGTGTTTTGCAGGGCCTTGGTCTTTGTTTTGAGGAATTGGAAATAAAGCTTTGGTGTCATGTAATAAAACCCACGAAGATAGTCAATGCAAAGACGTGAATAAATTAACTTAGATAAGTGAATGCTCACTTCAAAGGGACTGTGTTTAGACATCAACAAAATGTAAGAGAAACAAACGTGTCCCAAAATATCCCAGTCCTTTGGCAGCTGTATTATTTGGTTTGTGTGGAAAGATATGAGAATATGTATATTTTAAGACTCCAAATATGTAATGCAAACTAGAAAAGGAATATACTTAGATATTTACCTCGACTTCCCTCAGCACTTTCCCTGACCAGTGAAAACGTAGGACAGGTGATAGTTCATACTGATCATCACCTCGACAAGATCTAGAGTCACCCAGGAGGCAAACATCTGAACATACCTATGAGGGTGCTTTTAGACAGCGTAACTAAGAAAAGAAAACCCACCTGACATACGGGCAGCACCATGCCATGGGCTGGAGCCCCAGACTGAATAAAAAGGGGACAAGAGCTGAGTACCAGCAGTCATCTCTCTGCTTCCTGACTGTGGATGCCATGTGACCTGCTGCCTTCTACTCCTGCCACCACACCTTTCCCACTATGATGGATCATACCCTCAAATCCTGAGCCAAAATGAGTGAGTGCTTCCTTCCTTAAATTGCTTTTATCAAGTATTTCTTCACACGATGAGAAAAGTAACTAATACAGCAGAAAAAAAATTTCCTTCCTGTGTTTTTTCACACTAGGAAATGGAATTCACAGAGCCCACCCCATTCGCCTTCATCTCCCCCTGCACGCAGCCGACGTGGCTGTCATCTCCTACTCGTCCATCTCTTTAGGAAGTAGAAGCAAATGTGTGCCCTTTTTTTCACACAGGACAAGACTATATCAACTAGAAAACATTCTCTGGTCTGAACCAGTTGTACCATTTGTAGGATCTAAATCAAAATGGAGATCTAAGGCCCCATTCCAAAATTCATTAAAAATGCCCTCACGGCAGTGGCACAACACAAGACCAAGCCATGGGCTCTTCTGAACACGGCCCTGGGCACCCGTACCATTCATGCTGCCCTCGGCAGAGAGGCCCCTTCTCAGAAGAATCTGGAACCTCAGACAACACACAGCCAGCCAGCAGGGGAACTTCAGCAAAAATGGGAGTGAAAATGACGGAGTAGCTATTCCCTCAGCTCTACACGCCCTCTTAGGAGAATGACAGTTTGAGGCAAGAAGGAAACTAAAAGAACACTTACTGGTGTCAGGACTTAGACCTGTATTTAATGCCTGGTGCGAGTTGCTTTTCTCAGCGCTGTGGCCAAATTTTTGAAGCTCACTAAGGGAGGGCGGGTTTGCTTTGGCTCATAGTTTGAGGGAGACAAGGTGAAGGCTTGGTGACTGGAAGCTTCACAAGGGCAGATATAAGACTAAGACTCCTCAACCAACATCTTAGTGGAACAGGAAGCAGAGACCAGACAGGACGGAGGCCCAAGCTCCAAATCCCACAGCTGCACCTCAATAGCCTACTTCTTCCACTTCTTAAAGGTGCTACAACCACAGGAGCCTGTGGGAAGCAGTTCACCTCTCAGTCACATCAGCCTGTGGTTGCATTAACAGTCAAAATAACATACTGAGTCAGACAGGCTGTACTAACCAGCATTCTCTCCCTGGACAAAATATCTGAGAAAGTTAGCCTACAAAGAGCAAAACTGTGATTGCTCAATTTCAGTCCATAGTTAACTCAGTCCATGAATCAGTCCATGATTTCAGTCCTCTTGCGTTAGTCCTGATAGCACATCTCTTCAAGACCAAGAACATGCTGAAAACAAGGCTGCTCATGGCCAGGAAGCAAAGAGAAGGGAACATCATATTCCCTTTGACATCACACACCCAGTGTCCTAACTTCTTCCCACTAAGCTCCACCCACTAGCGGTTTTACCGCCTCCAAAAAGTGTTGTGGGCTGGCAATCAAGCCTTTAGCACACAAACCATTCTAAGACACTTAAGCTCCAAACCCTGACCTAAGTCAATTTAGAAAGTAGAATAAAGTCAAACAACAATGCAGTGTTCCAAATTTGACAATTTACAAGTGATAGTGGTTATATTTGAATTCTGGTTAGGTTTCTCCAAGGCTTGTCGCACTCCCTACACACATTTGTCCTCCATAGGGTCACAAAATTTTGCCTATCCTTCCCAGTAGAACAAACCTACATGGAGTAAGAGGGAAATTAAGTGAGTAAGTACTATCAACATTACCTGTTCGTGGATTCTGTTACTTTGGATTTGACTAACTACAGGTTGAAACTACACAAAAAGAACTGTACTTCTACCTCAGACAGGTTTTTGGCTATTGTTCCCCAAATCTCACAGTGTAATAACCACTTATATGACTCTTACACTCCTCTGAAGATTAAGATACACAGGAGGATGTGTGGGTTATAGGCGAATATGCCATTTTAGAGAAAGTGCTTGGGCATCCATAGATTCTGCATCCACATGGCTTATGGACAAGATCCCTGTGGATACCAAAGGGCAACTGTGTCTTGAGTTAAACAGCATCTCTGTGTCTGCCCGGCCCTGAGCCTGTATGCTCCTTCCTTGGACACTCACCTTCTTTCTCAGAGTCCTGAGAGTTCTACCACCCTGCCATCCTCCACCCTGATAGTCCCAATATGTCCTTCTGGTTGACATCTCAAACCCTTGACTTTTCCAAACCTTTTCTTCCCTATACTTGCTTAGTAAGTATAAGGCTTTGGGTTGGATCTCCAGCCCTGCAAAAGCATCTGTACGTTACATGCTGAGCTAAGTGATCCCATCAACATGTTCATAGGTCAGTATCTTAGCTTGACCCAAGGGTGAACATTATGTAAATTCAAATACAAGATCAATAACATGAGACTTTTCTTCTGAGAGATGTCTTTCTGAAGCTTTCAAATTAAAACTACCCTGTCACCTCAAGCTTCCTGTGTCAATACATTTTTATCCATACAAAATAAAGTAAATGATTTAACCATGATAATGAGATTTATGGGTCAAGTAACAGGTTATAAGAAATAACCTCAGATAAACACATAAACTCCTTGTTTCTGGTATGTAATGTCCTATATCCTGTTAGTGTAGGCTGTGGGCAGAATTACCACTTCAGACAAATATCATAGTGAGCGACTGAGATAGGAGAAACTCTCCAGTACGTGTTCAAATAAAATCATCAACAGCTTTGCTCTGATGACCTGTGACAGCCCTGGGCCATATCTCCCAACAGTACATCTATTTAATCACTTAATCACTGCAGAATGGAGTCTACTGTCTTAGAGTAGAAACACTCAGGAAACTTCCCATGAAGGCATACAGCTGGGTGTGGAGCACTGAGACTAAGTGGTCCCGGCACTGAGGCAAAGGCAGGAGACTCTGGAATTCCAGACTACTATGGGCTATGCTGGGAGACCCTGGCTCAACAGAATAAAGGAACAAAAACAAGTCCACAGGGCACATTCAATATAGTCCTCGTTGGATACAGTGCTTGTTTATCTCAGGATAACTGAACTGTAACATCCAGGTGCTTATATTTGGTAAGCAAACAAGCTTGGTTATATACTGCACCTGTAACATGCACAAATTTCAGTTTGAAAAGAATAGCATTGATACTCAGCTCTGAAGTATGACCTTACTCTTGAATGTATATGTAGCTGTGCCTGATGGTCTAGAGTTGATGACTAATTAGCTGACATCACAAAGATTGGATCTGGAAGAATCTAGAGTTGATTTCTTGTCTGCAACATTTTCCCATTTCGCTTTGACAGCTTTGACTTCTGCCATGCAAACTGCAATTGTCTTTTCTCCCCATCTCTCTTTCCTTTGTGCCTTCTCTCTTCCTCACTCATAATCTACAGGTTGATCTTCTATCTATCCTCATCCTTTCTCCTTCACCACAGAGCCTGTTTCTCAGCTCTTCGTCACAATAGCAAACCATCGCCCTAGCTCCAGATCTGTTCTGTCAAGTCTCTATGGACTTGAGACTCTTCATTTCCGATCATTGGAGCAGCCTCTTTGCCATTAGTTCAAGAAATCTCAAAGGAAACACGAAAGGCAGAATACTGCACTGAGAGGGAAGAAGCTGCCTGTTCTGAGATGTCTAAAACAAAGTCAAACATCTTTAGGAATTGGCAGGAAGCAAAGGAGATCTGAATCTGGTGGATGGTTACACTAGTCGAGCCTTCCTTAGCTGGCCATAGTGTCACATGCCATAACGGAGATGGAGGCAGGTTAGTGAGTTGAAGGCCAGTCCGCGCTACAGGATGAGACTTTGTTTTTAAAAAACAAAAGTTATCCAGCAAACAGAATTCTATAAGTTACTGCTGTTTTTCCAAACTAGTTTTTCCTTCAAAATTGTTCTTGTCAAAGTCAGTGTAATGTGGTCACTGTGGTCCTTTAGCTTCCTTCCTTTCCAAAGTGATTAGTCACCAAGGCCTATTGGGCCTTGTTGGATCTCAGCCACACTAGGGCCCATTATCTCCATGGCCAATCTCCATCTCCATACAGCTCCTCACCACCTCCAGGCCCTACCCCACCTCCTCTACCACACTCCATCACCTCCAGGCCTGCACAGCAGCAAGAGTAAACTGGAACAGCTGGCCTGCTGAGGCTCACTCTGAGGTGGTTAGGAGTGAGAGCCTCTGGAGTTACTGTCTCAGAATAGAATGCTTGAATGAAGCCTAAAGGAGACAAGGATAGGCAATCTTGCTGTGCCTGTTCAGTCTCATACACTGATTCTACCTTCCAGCCAGCTGCCGGACTCTTGCCTGCCACCATCTGCCATGAAGCCACCTCCTCAGTCAACAGAGCCCACCTAGGATAAGTTCATTTCCGCTCCCGCCCACCCTATTTCCCAGAAGCCCTTCAATCTCCATTCCCTCACTACTCCCGCACTTCCTGTGTGCATAACCAGCCCTATGGTCCCTTTCTGGATATTCTCTACTTGCTTATGGAACCAACCATGAGACTCTGCATCAACTTCCGTCATTATCTTGTGAATTCTGCAACTGCTTTCACGCTTTTGAAAGCCTTGTCCACCGTGTAGAGCAAAGACAGATGACCACCACTGAAGTATTCATATGCTTGTGTTCAGTTCTTACCAAAGTGGCTACTGATTGGCTTCTCTTGTCCCAGGCATACAGGTCACAATTCTCCCCCAGGCTGAATCACAAGTGTGTCTCCCTTGTGTTAATCCTCTAAGCTGGAATAGTAAATATCTGATTGTCATGCCTAAACTATTAGAACTGCTGTGTTTGTGTTCTAATTTATGCACATTTTAGTTTCATGACTAGTTCACTTCCTGGAATTCTAATACTCCACACTTTTAAAGTCTCACACCATAGACACTTAAAGTCTTCCTGGATTAACTAAATGAACCAATAAAGCTTTCCCAGTAGCAACTCATAAACTCTTCTTTCTCGAACAGTTACGTTTTTTTTCAATATTTCTTAATGAATGCAAGAATTTTGACTTAAAAATTTTCAATACATTAAAGGGTAAGGTTGAGGGTCTAGAAAAATCACTCAGTTGGTAAAATGCTTGCCTTGCAAGCCTGAGGACATGAGTTTGATGCCCAGAACCCATGTTAAAAAAAAGATCATGGCAGCACATACTGGTAATCCCAGTGACAGGAAGATCCTGGGGCTCACTAGCCAAACAACCTAATCAGCGATCTGCACACAAGACAGATGTATGCGCACCCACACCTATGTGTGCACCCCTACATGCATGTACATCCATACACATATGTATCTATATCCACATGAACATGCACATACATACACATGGTCTGTATACACAAAGTAGAGTTGAGATGAGACCTGAATTATCACTAATATCGCTGGCTGCTTGTAATGAGAGCAAGATGTTGAAAGAGTGGGCAATATAGAACTTGGATGCAAGGATTTCCTGATATTAATCCATTCAGTTATCCTGAGTCACCAAGAGAACTAGGTGTGTACTCCATCACTGCTGGACTCAATAAGCAAGCTACCTCAAAACGAAATTACTACATGTCCACTGGGTTTAAATTGCTCCTGGATTCTAAAATAAAAATTCGTGTAAGAACACAAGAACATAAATGAGACAAGACCTCTCCACCTGACTCTAACCAATGTTCCTCTAAGATTTCACTGCTCCCTAAAAGCTGTTAGCATCCTGTATCCAAACCTGGAAATTTATCCAAAGTGATGACATCAGTTTGAAAGGACATTTTATTAGGTGCTGGGTGGGTGGTGTACACCTTTGATCCCAGCACCTCGGAGACAGAGACGTGAATATCCCTGAGTTCTAGGCAGCCTGATCTACACAGTGAGTGTCAGGCTAGGTAGGACTACAGGGAGACCCTGTTTCAAAACACAACAAACAAATAAAGGTAAAGAGCTATTGATTTGGCATCAAAGCTGGTATGTTCAAAATGCCATGCGTGTTTATTCTCTCTCTCTCTCTCTCTCTCTCTCTCTCTCGTGTGTGTGTGTGTGTGTGTTTTCAGCAGGCCTTGTACATGCCGCAGCCCACATGTGGAGGCCATATGGAGCGGGTTCTCTGTTTCTACCTTTACGAAGGTCTGGGGATTGAACTCAGGCTACCACACTTTCCTGACAAGCATTCTTAACCATTGAACCATCTCTCCAGTGTGAGGATGATACTGCCCAGCAACCCAGTGAAGTGTGGACACTGGAGGGCCTGACACATGGTGTAATGATGTGCTCTAGTACTTGATAATCCCCAGACACAGTGAAAGCTTTGGGAGTGAAAACAGGAACGTGGGGTCACTGGCACTGGTTCGTACTCTAGACGGCTGGGGCTTCGCATGAGGCATGTGCTTTAACCCCGAAGACACCAAAGAAGGCTCCTTAAGCTCTTCTGGGAAATCAGGGAGGGAGTAAACAGAAGAAGAGGAGGTAGAAGGACAAGAGTCCGAGGCTGCTCCCCCTGGGAAGGGGGCACACATTTGGGTCAAACAAGTGGGATTTTAATCAATAAAAGGAAGGCTGTTACAGGGTGAGTGACCAGGGCGAGGAGAAGGACAAGAGAATGCTTTAACATGAGCCTTCTAAGTCTTCTGAGTGTGTGTGTTCCTGTGTGTACGGGAGCTCCTATGGGGAGAGGTACCTGTATGTGCATGTGGAGGCCAGAGGACAATGTTGGTTGTTCCTCAGGTGCTGTCCACCCTGGATTTTGACACATTGCCTCTCACTTGCCTGAACTTGCCAAGAGGCTACAGTGACGAGTCAGCCCATCTCGGGATCTGCCCATCTCTACCTCTCCAGCATTGAGATTACAGCGTGTGCCACCACATCCAGTTCTTTTTATTTTTTTAGCTTGGTTTCTGAAAATTAAGTTGAGGTTCCCTTCTCATGTTTGCAAAGCAAGCAATTTACCAAATGAACCATCATCCCACCCTTTATTCAATATAACAATGAATTAATTGTACTAATTTCAAATGTTAAAATACTGTAGTGATAGTCTCAAAATAAGGAAATTGGTTTTCACTGCTTTATGTTTTGAAGCAGAAAGCTATATATACCATTGGATTGGATTGCTTTTTCTACATGGCAAGTCACCAAATGACTCTTCCTCTTCAAACCCACAGCTGCACCAGCTTTGTTTTGGAGGAGGTAAACATATGTCCTGACACCCAGAGAAGAGAAAGGACAATGGAGATGCTGGGGGCTGTGTCTACTCTGCATAGAGCTTGGCCCTGTCTGGGGCATCAGCCACCCTGAATACTGATGTTAAAAGCATAACTTGGCAGAGTCAGGAAAGAAATCTGGAAATGTGTTCCAGATACCTTAAAGTAACCCAATAATCCAATTTGTAGAATCAAAAATGATTAAAAATATGATATAAAAATTCTACAAGGTTATTAATGAGCAATCACTTACCTTAATAAAGTAATATAAAAAATAACCCTCTGTAGCCCTGTGGTTGATTATATGGGTGTATAGATTATGAAACTTGAGTGATGTAAAGCATGATACAATCATTTAGAGATAAGCTTATGAAGAGCTTGTTAAAACATATTTTATTTGTCAGTTATAAGTATACAGAAACATGTTGGCCTTTTTTTTTTCTTGAGAAGGAGACAAAGAGATAGGGGCTCATAGCTCAGGCTGGCTATGTATCTAAGGTTGACTGTGAACTTCTTTCTGATCCTCCTGCCTTACCTCCTGGAATTATAAACATGCACCACCACACCCAGTTTTATGTAGTGCTGGTAATGGGACCCACAGCTTCATGTATGTTAAGCAAGCTTTCTACCAACTGAATTGCACCCCCAGCCCCTGTTTTGGCAACTTGGAGTATACCATTTTTTATACCAGATAAGTGGATCTTTAGCTGTTAGTAGAACCTATTAAAATCTCCTTTCAGTTTGCTATGATCACTTTGCCTAAGCATCCAGTTTTTGGAACTACACACTGGTAATTTCTCAGGAAACAACTACTTCTTTTCATCAGCGTGTGAAAGCAAAGCAGTGAAATCTTACAGAAACTGGCTACAGTCAATTCTACTTCTCTTATTCCTTTTAGTGGTGATTATATATGTGTCTATGTTTATGTCCATGTGCATGTTCATGTGAGTGTCTGTGTGTGTACAGGTGTATACACATGCACGTACAGGACCTTCAGACTCTTCAGCCCACCACTCACACTGGATGGAATTAATCTGGACCCTTCACTGTCTGCATGGAGAGCAGCCAAGATTTCTACGGGGAGTTTATAACGGGAAAGCCATGCGCCCAACAGTTTTATTTTCAGGTGTTCCCTGGCTCAGGAAACTTTTTTTTTGTCAAATTTTATAAGAGAAATACTGATTTAAAAATTGTCTGAGGTTAGCCTCAGAAGTTGCTTCATTCTTTGAAGAATGTGTTAGGCTCACCTTTTGGCTATGGTCCAGTGGTCCAAAGGAAACATCTCCATGAACTCAAGCTGACAAGTTTTCTACTCAGCTTTAATAACTGCATGAAATGGATGTTTTTCTAGAAATTTCTTTTCAGGCCACTGCTTCAGCTCCCATCAGTGACACACAAATGTAAGCAAATGTGGGCCATAACCTATAGTCAGTAACAAAGTATCCATTGATGTGTGTACACACACATATATAGCATAGAAATAAACAATAGCACTGGGGATGTGGCTTAACTGGAACAGTGTCTGCATAGCATGTTTGAGGCCCTGGATTGGATCTTCAGCACCACATAAACATAGCCCCAGCATTGAGAAGTGGAGGCAAGGGCATCAGGAGTCCCAGGTCAAAATCCTCCCCTACAAAAAGGGTTCAAAGCTAGCCTGGGGTACATGAGATCCCATAGAAAGAAACAAACAAAGACAGAGAGTCCATAAGGTTCCAGTTGAAGTGCTGGATAAATGATACATGTTAAGGGGCTATTGGTACTGAGAGATGTTGAGTAATCAAAAGAGACTTTGAAGACTCCTGCTTCAAAATATAATTTCTGTTATAAAGACAGCATAAGTCATATGATAATCTATATTTAAAATCCATTCTCAAAAATCAGTGTTCCGTGGTTGCTTCCAGAAGTGAGCTCCATCAGTTAGGAGTAATTATTTCAGGTAATAGATGCAGTCCTGAAGTCAGTTGAATTAAAATCATCTCTCTGACACCTGCAGTTTTAGAACAATGACTCCAGGGCACTCAGAGTGTGAATTTAAGGGAGCCGTCCTCATTTGTCCTAGTTCACTTCTTTGTTGCTGTGCTAAACACCATAACCAAAAGCAGCTTACAGGTCACGGTCCATCGTCAAGGGAAACCAAGGTAGGAACTCCGACAGGGCAGGGACTTAAAGCAGACACTCTGGAGGAACACTGCCCCCCACTTGCCTGGCTTGCTTGTAGGCTCACATTCAGCTACCTTTCTTATACAGCCCAGACTCACCTGCCTAAAGATGTCACCACCCACAGACGGCTGGGTCTCCTACATCAATTAGCAATCAAGAAAATGCCCCCACAGGCCAGTCTGATGGAAGAAATTCCTCAGTTGAGGCTCCCTCTTCCCAGATATGTCATGTTGACAGCCGTGATCAGTCATCACGGTGCTCATCATTAGAAGCGAATGCAGGTGAAGAATCATGCAGGAACCTGCCTGTTTCTCTGCTGGATACCACAGGAGAATCACCCCGTTTTACTAAAGCCAGCTGCCCCCACTTTCCACAAGATCTTCTCTCAAACCTGTCTTAGCAATTTCCCCTCTCCCGTACACCATCACTGTCTTGTCTCCAGTCCACTTTTTTCCGTTAGCATACAGTATGCCATCATTTCTTTCAGGTTAGAACAAAACAAAACAAGCAACTGTCCCTTCTCTAGAGTTCCTTTTCTCTTCTGCTACCACTCTGATTCTCTCCTTTAGTCTAATTAGCTAATTCATTCATTAATTAAGACAGTGTTTTATGTAGGACAGACTGGCCTCAAGCTCTACGTGTAGCTAAGGATGACCTTGAACTTCCGATCCTCTTGCTTTTTCCTCCCCAGTGCTGGGATTACAGGGTTGCACCATCCTGCCTGGTTTATGTGGTGCTGAGGACTGAACTCAGGACTTTGTGCATGGTAGATTAGCACTCGGCCCCACTCCCCTTTCTTTTTAATGGAAGTGAATTATGAGTTCACGTACATGCCCTCTCTAGGTTCCCTCGCTCACTATCTCTTGTATCCCTCTCAATCAGGGTATCGTGAACCCCAAAGCTTCCACCTCCGATTCATTGATAGACCTCCTATTGCTGATCTCTGGTGGTGGGTTCGCTGCCATCATCGGTTGTGACCTACAAGTTGAGCTGGACACAAATGTCCCCTGCTTTTCTTTGATGTCTTCTAGTCGACTTCTGTGACCACCACCTTTCCTGGCTTCCCTCCTTCCTCACCTCCCAGACTAGAGAGAATCCTCCTCTTGCCCCCCCAAACTGGGAAAGACAAACACAGAGGAACATATCCTGCCAAGCTCGCCCTCTTAGGTCTTGACTTGCACATGAAACGTCTGAGTGTAGACTGATGTTTTCAGGAAGGAATCAACACAGTATTTTTATTTGCGGTTTCTTTGAAGAACCCTTTAAAAAGTAATTTCTTTATTTTTGAGAATTTCGTACATATTACAATAAAATATTATGTCATCTGATCCACACCTGCCCCTTTAACTCCTCTCATATACTCCTCAACACATCCCCTCCCAGCCCTTGTCTTTTGTTTTTATAACCTACTAAGCCTACTTAGAGTTGACCATGGGAATGGGGCCATGACCTAGAGCATGGGAAACAAACCAGTGGCCACATCCTCAAAAAAGAATGTGCTGCCTCTCCCAACAACTACCCAACCCATTGCCCATAGCTCCTCAGTAAAGGGTGGGGCTTGGAGATCATCTACCCCACCTATGCTGGGATTGATGATTTAGTCTTGTGAAGGTCTTGTTCAGGTAACCAGAGCTGCTGTGAGTTCATGATTATGATAGCCATGTCATGTCCAGAAGGCAGCATTTCATTCCTCCCCATCCTCTGGCTAGCCTAGAGCTCCCTATATAGTCCAGGCCGTGAGCTCACAAAGCTCTGCCTGCCCCTGCCTTCCAAGTGCTGGGATTTAAAGGTGGCATGTGCCCTTGAAGATCTCTTTCATGAAATATAATCATTTCCTAGCTAAGTTACAGACTCTGCACACTGGGATGCCCTCAGATACTGTCTATTCATTTATCTTATGGAGCTGAAGAATATGACGCCAAGAAATAGCGTCCTGATGGTAACATTCATGCGGATGACTCGTTAGGTGCTCCTGATCTATTCAGTGCCATGCTAGTGCTTTTCACACACCGATGCATGTAGTATTTACAATTTAATGAGTTGGGTATTATCCTCTCATTTTAATAGATGGGGACTGAGGCTGAGGGAGTATACTTTGTTCAAAGGTGCAGGAACTAAGTGGTGCAGGTTCTGGTCAAACTGATGTCTCTAGCATGCATCTAGCTCTGCTCTTAGCAAATGGACCTACTGCACTTGCCTGGAAGGTTCCATAAATAAGAACAGATTGGGATCTGAAACCTGTTTCCACAGTGAAGTATTTTTGTTTCCAACTTGTTTCCTGTGGTGGGTTTGCTTCCTGGCATGCTGACATGCGTATATGGAGCCAATCCTGCATGATGGTGGTTCAACTGTTCACGTTGTTCTGGTCTATTCTGCAATGATTTAGGAATAAGGTAGGAAATTGAGATAGGCGCATGGCTTTACAACAATGCCAATAGCCTCTTTTGTTTATGTGCCATTAAACCACCATTCTTCAGGAGCAAGACAGCTCCAACAATTCAGTCGTGTAGGGGCTTCGAGGTGGCTCCATCCTTCAGTAGGACTGTTTGATACAAAAACGTAACACACACTGCAAGGCAGAAGCCTGTCAGCATAGCCGGAGAAAATGATCAGAAAACTTTTCCTTTTCTTGTGTCATTCAGAGTCATTTACTGTTCTTTTTTTTAAACTATTAAAACAATTATTGATTCCAGAATTTCATACAATGTATTTTATCACATTCAGAGCCCCTCTGCTCGCTGCAGCCCCTCTCCTCCAAGGCCCACGTTTCATGCCCTCCATTATTATCTATCCTATTATTTATTTATTTACTGTCTTTTGAAGAATGACTAAAAGAACCTGTGTGATTTTTGAGTCGCAATCAGTTCCTTCAAGAACAGAAGCTCGGTATGGCAATGCAAAATTAATGAGAGAAGAGTCTCCTTCTTAGGGAAATAGAGCTTTATAATACAGCCCGCCCTCTCAATTAAGTCGCATCTCAGGAGCTAGAGAATGTGGGTATTATGAGGAGATGTGAATTCCATGCTGTGGGAGTGACCAAGGAAGATCACCATGATTGATGGGCCTAGGCCAACAGCTTTGCATAGAAAGGAAGACCTACGCACTGAAAATAATGCACTTACTCTTTTTTACTCACTGGTTGATTCTCTCATAGGTTAACAACACAGGTGAAAGGTAACTAGCTTGTATTTACTTAGATAAATTAAGCAACAGTAAAAACTGTAGACGCAAAAACCACTGCGGATACGGCCTTCCTTTTCCTGCCTTCTGAAAGTGGTGTATATTCAACGACTGTCCCAACCAACAACATACATAGAAATATAGCCTTGCAGAGGCTGGAGAGATGGCTCACTGGTTAAAGAACACTGGTTGTTCTTACAAAGGACCTGGGTTCAATTCTCAGTACCCACATGATGGCTAACTACTGTCTGTAACTCCAGTTCCAGGGGAATCCAAAGCCTTCTTCTGATCTGCACTGCATGACACGGGTGCACTTGCATACACAAAGGCAATACACTCATACACATAAAACAATAAATAAATAAACAAAACATTTTTTTAAGTCTTGCCTTCCCATAGTAATTATCACTTTTGTCACAGTGCTAAGATTCATATTTCTCCGCCTATTTATGGGGATCCAAGTCTCGCAATAAATGCAGAACTACAGTCTTAACAGAAAAGGCTACACTGAGCATTCAGACCCCATATTCTTCAACCTGGAACTGGAAAAGGTCAGAGACCAAGAGGAACCTGGGAACTACAAACTCTGAATAAGTTGTATACAAGTCACATGGGACCTCAGAGTAAGCCAGGTGGGTCAGAGGGAGCAGAACGCTGCTCTAGGTTGGAAGCTGCTGAAATGTAGCTGCCATTGTTGCAGTGCACTGTTAAGGTCAGTGAGGGCTCTGTCCTCATCAATGAGTAGTCCTGTCACCACGCAAACACACACACACACACACACACACACACACCATACATTTGTGCTCATAGGTTCATTATAAAGCAAAAAGCCCCACCTTCTTTCTCCTTCATCCTACGCTTCTTTCAAGTCAGGACATAACAAGGCCTTGCCATGAGCCTGCACCCTAATCTTGAATATCCCAGGTTCCTGAGCTGTGAGAAAATACATCTCTTTTCTTTTTAAATTGCCCAGTCTCCAGTGTTCTGTTATTGTAGGAAAAAACAGACTAAGACAAGCCCATGAAGAGCTGTGATTCAACACTCTGTTCAGATTTGGCATGATAGCCCAGAAAATGCTGCTCACTGGAGCATGTCTTAATGACAACCTAATCTTCTTTAAATTATAGTTCTTTTAATAAATTAGTGGATTCATAGAGAAAGATATTGGAAATTGTTAGTGAAATTACTTCAAAGAGCTTTAAAATGATTTTTCTGAAGTTGTTCATGCTAATTGTAGGGAACAAAAGCAGTGTGTACTTACAAATGCAACCGAAAAATAATGTGCAGTATCACAGCTCACAGAATGATGGGTCTTGCTGTTTTGGTACAGAGGGCTCTTAGTGGCTGGATGATGGTGGTAGAGATCTCGAAGGCAGCAGGAGGCACGACTGACTAGCCAGGCTCTGCATGCTCTCATGTGTTCACTGCTCCTTAGTAAACAGGAGCCCATGAATATTTTTCTTATCCTAAAAAAATTATTATATGATCACCAAATTTAAATTCCCTTGAAATCTAAGAGAAAAAATTCCCATGAATGCATGCAATCTAGAGCTAAAGAGACAGCTGTCAATAATGTGCTTGTCTTGTAAGCATGAAGACCTGAATTTGATGCCCAGAAACCACAGTAAAAACTGGGTGTGGTGCTGCCTGCCTGTAATCCCGTGGATCCTTGACTCTCACTGGTCAGACAGTCAAGCTAGCCATTGAGCCCCAGGCCAGTGAAAGACTCTGTCTCAGAACAGTGGACAGTTGTTGAGCAATGATACCCAAAGTGGACTCCTGGCCCTCTACACATAGATACACGTAAGCTCTTCTTGTACATCTAGCACGGATTCTCTTCTGCATAGCAGGGCTCATCTTCCTGCGATAAGTTTTCCATGAGAGGTTTGTCAGGATCTCAAGTCCATCAAGTGCTTGAGAGCTAGTTCGGAGGTTCTAAGAGGGGAACACAGCTATTTGTATACCCTTGAGCCTTCCTCCCTTCCCAGACCTCCTGTATCTGGGAAGATCCTCTTTAACCAAGAGTACAGCTTCAAGAGGGACACATGCCTAGTATGGAGCGAGGAAGGGGACACCTTCTTAGCCAGCCAGATCAGCTAAACCAACCTGGCGATAGTGAGCTAACATATGTCACGGCCAGATCACCTTCACATTCTATCAAAGCACTTGAAATACATTTGCTAAACTTTAAAAATTTTTTAAAGATTTTATTATTTCTATGTGTGTGAGTGTATTGCCCATATGGTATATAAGTGTACTCGTGTCATACAGTACCCATGGAGGTCAAAAGAGGCTGTTGGATCCCCTGGAAATAGAGTTACAGATGGTTGTTAGCCAATGTGTATGTGATGGGAACCAAACTTTGGTTCTCTGCAAGAGCAGAGACTGTCATGAATTCTCATGACAACAAGTATCTTCTTAACTTCTGTGGTGTGTTTTTACATAGAAAGCAAAACTGTGACAAGCTCTCTTAGTAGTGATACAATATCAAGTGGGAAGACTGTCAGCTCTTAAAATGTTCTACAAGGACACATCTAACTAACACATGTCTGGGTTTACTGTGTGGACAAAGTTATAACCATTGGAGAATCATGGCAAAACACAGAAACACACAAAAAAGAAAGATTAATCTTTTGATTTATCAACTTCCCTTGGTAAATTCATTGCTAACAATTATTATAAGATCCTATTATTTTTCTGTGCAGTTGGCATCTTTGGATCTGTTTTATAACCTTGTTGTAATATATTAATGCTATGTCAATGATCCTCCAGGTTATTAAATAGCTGTTTGCGCACAATTTGTGTGGGTGCACATGCACTTATGTGGGTGCACATGCTTGTGCGGGTGTGCAAGTATGAGGAGGCTAGAGGACAGTCTTCAGTGTTGTTCCTCAGGAGCTGTCAACCTTGACGTTTAAGTTAGGTGGCCTGGAGCTCAACAAGTGGCTAGGCTGGCTGGCCAGCAAACCACAGAGATCTGCCTGTCTCAACCTGGACAAAGCTGGGATTACAAACAAGCTCCACCAGGCCTGGCTTTTTACATGGGTTGTGGGGATTGAACCCTGGTCTTCAGACTTGTGGCAAACACTTTCCAGACTGAGCCACTCCTGCTGCCCCATTAAATAGTTTTGTAAGACATGGTTTCTAATGATGGATGCATTGGTTCATAGACCATAACTTATTTTACAAATTCTGAATTACTGGCCATTTGACATATTTCTTATTTTTCATTATGTTAAATAATTCAGAAATAAATATGAATCACTTGCCCAAAACTATGAGAATGAGGCTAAATTCATCAAAGAGGAATTACTTAGTCAAGATGTGTAAGTACAGTAGGACTTCGAGTACACATTGTCAAATGGTTCTATAGAAAGTTAATTCAATATATGAGAAAAATACTTTTTTCCCTGTGATCTGAAATTATTCTATGAAAGTTTGCTCCTCCTTTAGAAAAAGAATGCTTTCAATGTTAAGAACTTTAACAGATGAATAATTTCCTGCTTTAATTTTCCTGTCTTTGAATTCTGGTGCATTGATATTTTTTCCAATTTTCTGGATGTTAAAGTCTAGGCTTTGGAAGTTTTCAAGAGTGTCTTTGATCTTTGACCTTGTAGTTCTCCCCTTCTTAGTGTGGGCTTGCCTTATTTTCATTTATATGCTTTTATATTAAGAATATCAACCATTTACTCTCGCACACTAGTCATCAATATCTTTGTTTTCTCTTAATTGTATTAAGAGGTATTTTTTTATCCACTGAAATTGTAAATGTCAAATCTATCTAATTTTAGATAACAAACATTTATATTTTGACTTCCTGACACCTATTTTCTCTTCTTAAGTGAATTTCAGCTTACTTTCTCCATTCCCATTTAGATACAACTGGGGGCCTGTCATTAGAAACCGAACATCTCTTAGCAAATGAATGTGATCAAACTTTAAGTCCATAGATCATGTCTGAATTGAAAGTTAATTCACTGAGGAAGAAACCTGAAAAGCAAAGTCACATATAGTTCAGGTAATGTCAGCTGACATTTCTTGACCACTCCATTTCTTGCTATAAAATCAACTGTTTATTTTTTATTTTTTTAAATTTCTAAAACAGTTGGAGTGAGCATCTTTCTCCAAACCTGCCAGTTTGTAAGGATCTCCAGCCATCTCCCTTAAATACGTCTCATATGGACCCAATGATTACAGTTACCTGGGGTAAGCAAGCTGATATCAGAGAAATAAAGGAGCCCCACATACCTCACCAGAGTTCATTTCTGATCTAGTGAAAAGGTCTTCCCCTTAAGAGGCTCTCAGCAACAGAACTCTGATAGTGATCGACTGTCCTCATGACAGGGTGGAGAAGAACAGGTTAAAACTCTCGAAATATTCTGGGTCAAAGTTACTTCTAATTACTTCTTATTGATCAAAGCTGATCACATGGCCAAAGCAAATTTCATAGAGGACGGGAAGGGGCCCCTCCCGAAGGAGATTTAGCAAGTGCTTCGAGATAATGATCAAATCAGGCTGTCATACTTAGTTTATAGCCTTGGTAGAAAAATGTCCCTTTCGGAAAGAACTTTCATGGACAAATTTCTTCGGGGAATTCTACCTCTGCTATGTTTAGAAAGGTCTTGAACGCTAAAATTAGACCAACATTTCTCACAGTTACACTCTTTTGTTGAGTTTCTAATCCAAATTTCCTAAATTTGCTACACATTGACAACAAAAACAGTTTCTTATGATCTCGCCAGGCTCTGTGCTGTGCTATGTGGTGAGTCCACAGCTTCACCTCAGGAGCTCTGGATTGAAGAAAGCAGGTGATCTCAGTTTGGACAGTCTCATCCTTACTTAGTCAGAAAACTAATTTTTCCTATTAACTCTTTTAATAGCCCATAAGTTAATTGTTTATTTGAACACATTTAAGAAACACTATTTTCTCTTAAGTGGAATTTTTCCCCAAGACAGAAAATCCTATATTTTGAATCCAAATCAGTAGGCCGTTGTCCTGCACTGCACAGTAAAAACGTTTTACTTCACATAGCTATTTCATGTGTTATTTTTCATCAGATGCTATCAACTGGTTAAGAGCATTGAATGCTCTTGCAGAGGACCTGGGTTCAGCTTCCAGCACCCACATGGTGGCTAACAACTGTCTATAACTCCAGTTCCAGGAGGTCTGACACCTCTTCTGCTTCTGCAGCAGTATACACACACACGTGGTACACTTGCATACATGCAGACAGAGCACTCAAACGCATAAAATAAAAATGAGTAAATTAATTAAATTTAAAAATCTACAAAAAAGGATTGTTTCTGAGGTCTATATTATGCTTTACTGATTACTTTTTCGTTCCAGTCAAACAGTAATGTCATTTTAACCACTATGTCTTAATTATGCTTACTTACCCGTTACAAGTCCTTTACTATTCTTTATCACTTCTTTCTTATTTCCATCCCATATTGCACAAAATTAGAATGTCTACTAATGTAAAAAATTATAATGAGCATCTGATAGGCACGGGTGAGACAAGAGTGTTCGTATCAACAAGGCTTATATTGCAGCAGCATTTACAATTGCTACAAAACTAACTGCACAAATTATTCATTATAATTCTTGTACATTCCATATAGAAGTATGCAGGCCTAAAATTGAATCTAACGGGATCAACTTAAGACCGCCTTAAAGGACAAGGAGGAAGTAACCAGGGAAAAGAAGGAAATTCAAGCAAAAGAAATGATAGACATCTTGAGGTGGAGATAGTTCACAGATGAGAAGCGACAGCTGTGATGCCCTGAGCTTGGAGCGATGAGGAAGGGAGCTGAAGGGGCAGGTGCTCAGGGCAGAGGCAGCCCGAGGGCCGCAGGGAGGATTCCAATTTTATTTAAATAAGAAGAAATAGCTATGGCGGGATTTTCAGGCAATATCAGATAAATCCATTCTGATTTCTATTTAATAAATAAAAGAATTGTGGACAACTTGGCTAAGGAGAAACCTGAGAAATCACAGCTGTCTGGCCAAAAAGATGATATGATGTCTTGAAGAAATATGGAAATATTAAATGGGGGAATCAACTGCGTGTGCTAATCAGTGGGATCTCCCCACCAGTTCAGAATCCCAAATCCATGATCTTGATTAGAACTAAGTCAGCTGCAAGTGGATTTGTGCAGGGCCAATGCTTTAGACAATCTTTATTCTGTCCAAACAAGAGCACCATTTTGTTTTTCACTCGGTGACATCTTCCTTTCTGCCTCCCCAGCAACATTTGCCTGTCTTCTTCATCTAAGCCACATACGTCCCTTGAATGTTAGGGATGGTGTATTCTTGTTGCTGTTTTATATTATATTTTATTATATTTTGCAGTGTGTTTTTATTAAATTGTCACTTTATGTGATGTCTAAAGAAGCATTTGGTTGGGGTAATTACATTGTAATTCACACCCTCACAATAGCATCCAGTATTACATCTGTTTCCTAGGAAATTCTCTAGGTTTTGTTTCTATTTTCATTTTGGGGAGAGGGACTCATGTATCTCAGGCTGGCCTCAAACTTGCTATGTAGCTGAGAGTTACCTTGAACTTCTGATCCTCCTGCTTCCACTTCTCTAGTGCTGGTGTTACACTGATCAAACAACCTCTATCTTTCCATGTTGGATATATGATATTACTTAGAAGACGTTTAGCGAATTCTCCAGCACGGTGCTGGATTTGTACCCGCGGTCCTGCAAATAGTAGGATTCACTTTAACACTGAGGACTGACACACAGACTGTGCATATGGAAGACTTCAGTTTCCTGGCGCAGACTGAGCAAAGACAACACTGATAACTATCACCTTAAAGACAGCAAAATTCCAGTGGTATCCTTGTGTATCATGACAATTTCCTCAGAATTCAGCCTTTTCTTTTCTAATTAAATAAAACACATTTTCATTCTTTCCTCAACAGTTTTTAAAGCTCTCATGTGAACTCAGACAGATCACAATGCTAAGTGAATCACATGTTGAATGGATTCATTTAGGAGAAAGATACATGCCTTCACTCGCTTCACTGACGAGTTAGCGTGGCCCAGAACTGCCAGCCCCAGGACTGTAACCTGTAACCACAAAGGAGTGTGATTGGCAGTCATTAACCATCTGGAGCAATATTCTAGGGCAGCCCCAGTCTTCTTTTCCTAGCAACTTCCCTGTAGTGCAGATTCCTGCCATTTCAGAACTCAAATTGTTTCTCACCCAGAAAGCCACAAAAGATGGATCCATCTTTACACTGCACCAATAACCAAAGATGTTGCCTGAAAAAAAAAAAAAAGATATTTTTATGTCTACTCATTAAATTTCGGTGTTTGAAATGTCTCAAACCAATGCCCTAGAAAAGCTCCATGCCAAAAGTTCCCACACAAACAGAGAGAGGCAGCCTGAAAGAACAAAGTGCCAACAGCCACCGCACTGTGATGTGAGCCACATGGTGCTCCGGAATGCCATGTGCTGCCTGTTCCACCAAAATTAACTTGGAACAGTTCCTCCAGTGGGCCTCTTTCCCCTTGTCTCTCCCCTTCTGATTCTGAACGCATTACAAGAAACTTGGCTACAGGACAACACAAAATGATTATGATCAAATGTTCATTTAACCCCTAGAGAGAACTGTTATATTTTTTAATGCCCAAGCTATCAAAAAACTCTACATTTACCTGTTCAAATAAAGACCTGCCCAATTTCCAGCCAAGATCAGTACCAAGTTAATTTTGGGAGGATTACTTGCCCATCTGTGTGGTTTCCTGGACCCTGGGGCATAGACTTCAGTCTTAGGGTGAACATTTGGGCAGAGCCAAGTCTCTGCATGGAGCTTCTGAGGGCAAGCCTGGGGGACTAGCTCACCTAAAACAGTCTGGGACTGCAAGGTTCCAGCCTGTGGGGGAGGAGTGGAGATGAGCCTGTGAAGGAAATTTGCATAGGAGTTTATTTAACTACTCCAGGACCAGAAGCTCCAAAGAGATGGAAGGTAAGAGTGATGTTTACCAAAGACCAAAGCCCAGAAAAGCCACCTTCTTGTCAAGGTTCATTTAACTTTAGGAAAGTATATTTCAACCACAAACAATACAATATTGAGTCAAATGTGTTTAGTGTGTTGTTTTACTTTGTATTTTAATATAATTATATATTATATGACATTTATAAAATTATAAACTATAACCACTATTATATATATATATATATATATATATATATATATATATATATATATGGAGAGGAGAGGGGAGAGAGAGAGAGAGAGAGAGAGAGAGATTTCCCAGGCTGGACTCAAACTCACAATGTAGCCAGGGATGACCTTGAGCTCACAATCTTCCTGCCTCCACTTTCAGATTGCTGGGATTACAAGTATGTGCTACCACACCCACACTCAGTTTATGGGATGCTGTAACTCAAGCCCATGATCTTGTGCATGCCAGGCTGTGCAACATCCCCAGCCTCAAGTTAGCCTGGAACTCATTGTGTAGGCTATGTAGACCACACTGGCCTTCGTCTCACAGAAACCGGCCTGCCTCTGCTTCCCTAGTGCTGAGACTAAAAGCATCCACCACCTCACCTGGCCAAAAATAAAATATTGTCATCTGTTGACTGGAACAGAACCTCGGCGCTTGGTTCATTACTGTAGTACCCTACCATGGAGACGCTCAGGAGAGTCCTGTAAGTATCTTCATGGGTAACTGATGCACAGAGTCTAAGCACAACCAAGACACTCACCTGGATGCCTTGTAGCTGGAAACATTGATGGCACTTGGGCCTCCCATAAAGATGTTGCCCTGATCAGGCAGCTGTTGTAGGTCAGGAAGCCTGGCTCAGTCAGTGGTGCCCCCTGCCCGCCAGCACTCTCCCAGGAGCATGGACACATTTGTACTCAGTTCACGTTCAGTTTCTCATGGTCCCTTGACCCGATGTAAGAGTCTGGACCTTGCCTGCACTCCAAGACTAGATGGAAGCTGCGCCTCTGTTACAAAAGAAAACTCGAGACAGGGACTCTGAGCCAGGAAAACATATGGCTTCATTTCCTGGAGAACATTGAAAGAAAAAGGTTGAATGGGACTCGGTTTTGTTTTATTTCTTTTTTAGAGATAGGTATCAAGAAATGGTATCACGGGTAGTGACTTTGCTAAATTGTTTTATAATTTTATGTGTGCTACATCAGGTATGGCATATTTTCTGAAACCATATCACATTAAAAAGAGAAAGAAAAAACACTCGAAAAGGAAATGCGTGTCAACTTGTCATCTACTTGACATTGGAAGCAATAGTCTTGGCCATTTCCTCACTGCCCCTAGCATTCCAGCCAGGCAGGACTCAGGACAGAGATCTGCAGTTGGCTGATGCTAACTGCTCATGACAGCTCCTCTTCCAGTCTCTCCGTCCTGCTCATGGGGGCTTCTCTCCAGGTCTCTCCATCATGCTCATGGGGGCTCCTCTTGGTACTGTTGTAGGCTTCCTATTCAATACTGCAAAATCGACTTCATGGTCATGACTACTTTTAGTCTTTTTAACATAATTTTCTTGCTTTGTTGTGCATGCCCATAAGTATTCTTAAATAGCATGGTTTCTTGTGGCTGCAGTGCCTCATTGTATGAATATTGCAGGATTCTGTAATTCAATCACTTCCCTTTGTTCAGTATTTTGGTTGTTTTCCATTTTCTGCTAGCATAAATAAAGCTCCAGTGAGCATCCCAGGGCATAAATCTTTACACTCGTCTTGGTCATTTCTACACATGCAACCCTGGAAGAACGAGGACTCCCACACTGAGAAGTCAGGATGTTTTGGAGATGAAAGTGATGCATAGGTCAGAGTCTGGGCTTCCACCAAAGGAGGGAAGAAGCAGGTGCAGTCGCTCAACTTCAAGTCACAGTCCCCAGAACCTGAGCTGGCAAATGTACGGAATCCAGCTTCCCACAAATACGAAGTCGAAGGTGAAGCTTCGGTGCCAGAGAATGCTGTTGACTGTCCAAAATGTGTCCTCCTTTACACTCATGTGTGTATGCAGTGTCGTGGGGGAGGTGGTATGTGTATACTGTGTGTGTAGTGTGGTGTGTGTGTGTAGTGTGGTGTGTGTATGTGTGTGCGTGCAAATGCATTCCCACGGAGGCCAGCAGTTGACATCAGGTGTCTGTCCTCCATCACTCTCCACTTTTCTTTTGAGAATGGTCTCTCAGTAATCTTGGTACTCACTGATTGGCTAGACGGGCTGGCCAGCAGCTCCATGGATCCATCATCTCCATGCCCTCTTGCCCCACTACTGGGGTTCCAGACACACACAAGTCTGCTCAGGCTTTATGTGGGTCCTGGGAATCCAAACTCGCATCTTCAAGGTGGGCACTTACTGACTCGGCCATCTTCTACTCAGAACTGTTTCTATTCTTTTCAAGACCCTGACTGTTTCCATTACAGCTAAATGTGGCTTTATGTACCAGAAGTTAATCATGACAGGAAAGAAAGATGTCTGTGGGACTTCTAAGACTTCTTAGAAGTAGACGTGATCATAAGAAAACTCTTTGCATTCCCTCCTTCCTGGTGTTTGCAAAACAGATGTGATGGCAAGAACTCCAGCAGTCATCTCTGGGTCGGAAAGTAAAGCCACACTTCAGAAATGTTGGAACAGCAAGGCTGGGCCCTCACGGATACCAGGGAAGGCCACTCACCCAGGGACTGACCGGGCCTTCCTTACTGCATTAGCTGAGAGAATGAACTCTGGGAGTTAAGCCAGCATTGTTCTGAGTTTTCTCTCGGGTTTTACTTGATGGGACTATTCTTCTTACACAGTCATTGTGAGAATGACAGTTTATTAAGATGCGGGCAGACAGCAGGCTCTTGGAACCTAAGGTCCTGGCTGGCACGGCGGCGTGCTTTTGTGCCCTGAGCGTGCTGACTTGTGTTGGTCCTGTCTGTCTCTTGCTCTTTCGCGTCGTGGTGAACCCACGGAACAACCCCTCCTGTGGTTTCCAGCTGCAGATTCTTTTGGTGCTCTTAGAAGGTCATCCCTGCACAACCATTCCTTCTTTGTCGTCTACTTTTCCTGCTCCCTACCCAGAAGTCTGGGTTTCTATTGATTCACCATGATGGCCAGACTCACAGATCTTCCTCAGAGACACCGAGATCAATTTTGAGTTTTTCAATAATTAACTCAAAAGTTCACACTTCATATTTGTCTTTCGGACATAACCACTTATCATGTATTACTCCTAGTACCTATCACCCGGTCAGAGCTGGAAGTTTTATGTGCAGTTCCTCAGTGGACACACCGGTATATCCCCAGACCTCTAGTAGGAAACTTTCTTCTCAAGCTGGGAATCAGGACAACAAAGCACCCCTTGCGATGTAGGGGAGACACACAATCCTCATTTCTGTACTTCATTTTCTTCAAGAATAGACACTGAGACTACACCCAGGGTGGGGACCCGTTACTGAGTGTCTAAGCATCAGTCCATTCACCCACTGGCAACTTGACTAGATTTAGAATTGATTAGAAGACAAATCTCTGGGCATGTCCATGTCTGGGCATGTTCCAGAGAGGTTTAACTGAGGAGGGGAAACTCCTCCTGACTGTGAACAGTACGATTCCATGGGCTGGCGTTGTGGAGTGAATGCAAAGGAAAGAGCGAGCTGAGCACCAGCACACCTCCCCCAGCATCCTGACTTCAGGTCCAGTATAACCAGCTGCCTCGCACCGAGCACTGCGCCTTCCTCGCTGTGTGCACTGCGTTCTCATCTCTGGGACCCGAAATAAACCCGTCCTTCCTTAAGTTGCTTTTCTCAGGTATCTAGTCTCAGCCCTGAGAAAAGAAATTAATGATACCAGTACCAAAGTCATTTGCTGAGTTTGGTCAGTGGCTACACATAAAACAAAGCAATTATTTGAATTCCTAAATCCCCTTTAATCTTGCATATATATGCAAATTCAAATGGGACTGAATTCTGCTTAGTAGTGAAAAACTTGAAACAATTGTCAAGTGTGTATAACCTCCATTCCAGCCAATCACAGAATGAGCCCTTAAAAGAGTAATGTTTATCAAATACATGACAAGAAAAATGTTCTGAATAAACACAGAGACGGTGTGAGCTGTGGTACTCCGTCCTTATCCTCCGCTGACTTTTCAGCTCTCTGCATGCGTTTGTGAGACATTTCCGCACCCACTTCCTCCCACTTGCTTCCATTCAGTCTCCCTGGTTGGCATAGTGGATCCCTGATTGACGAACTCCAACGACCTTCCAAGTCTCCATAATCTCTGTGTCTTGCTACCCAGAATTCTTCTGTCATCTAAGTTGAAATTTGCTGTCCCGCTGGCCCATTCAAATCCCCCATTTTCATCATCCTCTATATCCTTCCTCCACAGATTGGCAGCCTGGAGCTGAGGTGTGGTTTCCAGCCCCAGCTGATCCAAGTGCTATCTGTTCATTCCAGAACCTTCTTATTTCTAATTTCCCAGCCTGCCATTCATTCGCTCTGTCCTTTCCCTGTCCTTGCTGACTCATCAGAAGCAGTGTCTTCTTTCTGTTCCGAACTCATGCTGGTCCTTGCTTGCGAGTCGTCTTGCCTCACTCCTCCAGCGCCCGCAGCACTGGCCACTAACCCTCATAACCCCAACTTCTGCCAAAGTCAAGACTCTGATGTGGGGGTGTGGGGGCGCATGCCTGTCTTCCCAGCACTGAGGCAGGAAGATCAAGAGTTCTAAGTCAGGCAGGAAACTTGCCAGTTTAAGGCCTGCCTAGGCTACACAGAAAGTTCGAGGCCAGTCTCAGCTATGTAGTGTGACCTCCTCTCAAAGAGTAAAAAGAGAGAGGGATGAAAAAGGAAGGGAGGGAGGGAGAGAAAGCTGAGATAGAATGAAAGCTGAGGGGGACATGTTAACCCAGTCAAAACTGTTGATGACTCAGAGTCTGGACAGGGTGGAGCACCATCTCAGAATCTGCCTAATCAGAGCAGGCTACTGCCTGTGAGAGCGGGAGTGCTCCCTGAGAGAGCAGGAGTGCTCCCTGAGAGGAGTGGGCACATGTGGCCATGTAGAGACAACTCCAATCCCAAGCAGGCCAGAGTGCTTCTAGGTCTCAAACAACACTCAGGGGTAAACAAACTGTAACAGAGCATCAGGATTGCTTAGGATTTCTGCTCCTGCCAGTCTGTGTGGACACTGAGGCAGCAAAGCTTCGCAAGCAGGTTTGAGTGTCTGCACCCACAGAGAGACAGGATGACGTTGTGTCTAGGAAGTCAGCAAGTCCTCAAGGCAAAGCCTGGGATAAAGGGGTCTCCATCTCTCCTTTGATACCCTTGGTCAGTATTACGGTTTAAGCCTTGACTGTTCCCTGAAGGTTCAGTCCCGTTTGGTAGGAACTTCAGAAAACTGGGCCTAGCTGGAGGAAGAGGTCATGGGGTGTATGAGTTAAGTTTCTCATTGCTGTGACAAAACACCAGACAAAAGTAAGGTAAGGGAGGCCTTGGGGCTTATTTTGGCCCACAGTTCCAGGATATTGATCATCATAGTGGGAAAGGCCTGGTGTCAGGAGCACAAAGCAGCTGGTCATGTCACGTATGTAGTCAGGAAGCAGAGAGCAGGGGGTGCTGGTGCTCAGCTCTCTTTCTCCTTTTCCTTCAGTCCAGGATCCCAGCCCATGGGGTGACACCCAGTTCAGGATGGGTCTTACCTCCTTTCCACCTTGGTCAAACCTGTGTGGAAATGTCCTGGCAGACGCACCCACAAGAGTGTTTCCATGGCGATCCTAAGTCCCATCGAGTTGGTGATGAAGATGCGTCATCACAGGAGAACTCTTTTGAGGGGGTTATTGGAACTCTAGGCCCTTCTTGTCTCTCTATTTCCTTCCTGGGCACCATGAAGTGAGTGCTTATGCTCCACCACATGGACTCGTGATGACATGGTCCCTCACCATGAACCCAAAAGCAATGGAGTCAAGGACACGCACGGAGGCCTCTGAAACCAGAAGCCAAAGGAAGCCTTCCCGTCTCTCAGTTGATTTCTCAGGTATTTGCCACAGTGACCCAATCCAGACACTGGACAAGAGAGGACTCTGAAGGCTTCAGTCCCACCCTCCTGCTCAGGGTCACGCTTGACGCGTTTGGCATCTCACCCTAGAGCCTGTGTCTGTGCTCAGGATTGCTTGTCCCTGACCTTCTGCCCTCCAACAGTATTTCTGAAGTTACCCACACTTACAGGAAGAATAAAAGGAATGAACATTCCCTTAAATGTAACTCGAACAATCTGTTTTATTAAAGCAAGCTGATCATAAATCAGAAGAATAGGTGGAGTCTAAATTATATAAATGAGGCAGGAAGTTGGCCACAGCACCATCTTGGCAAGCTGTCATACCAGGGCTCCACAAGGTCACCATGGTAATTCATTTTCTGAAATTACTTAATGCTGCTGTCTGTAGCCAAATAGTTATTTATCTTCAACTACGGTTGCTTGTCACTTCAAGGTAAAACTGACACTTTCAGGCAAATTGTTACTAGACCACAGAACTTAACCTCTTTACAGAAGGATGTTCATTTAGCTCTTTAAAATAGGATTCCATTGACTTTTAAAAAGTCTTTTACATGAGCTGGGAGTTAGCTCACTCAGTAAAGTGCTTGCTTTGCAAGCAGAAGGAGCTGAGTTCAATCCTTAGCACCTGTGTAAAAAAGCCAGGGGTGGGGACTGGGGAGATGCTCAGTGTGTAAAGTGCTTGCTGCACAAACATGAGGACTTGCATTCAGAGTCCAAGGACCGAAGTAAAAGCCAGGCATGGTGCTGGGCCCCTCTAACCCTAGCATTCAGAGACAGAGACAGAAGGATTCCAGGAGCTCACTGGCCAGCCAGTGTAAAAAAAACAGGCTCATTGAGAGACCTTGTCGTTACAATAATCATAATCGTAATAATAATAAGAATAATGTGAAGAAGCATATGGGAATAATTAATAAGTTTAATGCAAAGAAGACATCCCTACATCAACCTCTGACCTCCAGACACATATACATAGGCAAGCACACGCCTCCCCTGACCCAGACCCCCAACATGCACACAAAACCAAATGTGGTGACAGCACTTATAATCCCAGTGCTGAGGAGAATGAGATAGGCAGATCTGTGAGCTTGCTGGACAGCTAGCCTAGATGAATAAGCAAACCCTCGGATCCGGTGAGAGACCCCTGGTCAAGAAACAAGGTGGAGGCTAGAGAGTTGGCTCAGCAGTTAAGAGTTCTGGCTGTTCTTACAGAGGACCCAGGCTCAGTTCCCAGCACCCACATGGCGGATAACAACTGTCCAGAACTCTAGTTTCAGGGGAGCCAGCGCCCTCTTCTGACCTCTGTGGGCACTGCACAACATTGGTACACTTACATGCAAGCAAGCAAAACACTTATACACCTAAAAAACGATAAATAAAGTGGACGGTGCCTGAGGAGCAATATCAGAAGTTGTCCTCTGACCTCCATATATATATGGACACACACACAGACACACATACACAAGTGATCATTTAGGCCATCGTTCCTGGAACATGGTTTTTACGTTGTGCTGAATATTTTTCTACAAAGGAAGCACCCCTATAATCAGCAGCTAATGCTTGTGCTAAAACAAGTTCCAAATATTTAAGTGGTAAAAGTCTGGTAATGCTGCCAGATCAGATCAATGGAGTCTATTTCAACTTTCTTTCAAGTTAAAATAATTAATAACCAATTTTTTTCCTGTTATTGACCCAGGCATCAATGCAGTCTTGAAAAACAGCCAAAACAGATCACAATTCCCTAGAAGCAGTTTGCCTCCATGACAATCAGACACGTGTTCTTCCAGATATCAGGAAAAACTTGCTTCGTTGCCTGTCTCCAGCAAAGCAGGTTCACATAGCCTTATAGTCCACAGTCAGAATAGTCCACAGTCAGCTGGCAGAGGTGCTTGTTAAGTGAGAGTCACTCGTCTCCCTCAGCTAGTGTGTGATCACCTCTCTGTTCAAGCTCATTTGCGTTACCTAATGAATATGTACAATCTTGGACTGCATCTGAAGTCACATGTGCATTGGACTTTTGCAGTGAGTATCAGGCCCAGTCTAGAGATCTTAAGTCCCTGCATATTAAATGGAACAATGTAGCTTATGCATTATTTGAAGATGATAGAGAAATGCTTTGTCTAGTTTTAAAGATACAGCGTTTACTCAGAAACAACCAGGGGACTGGGTAGAGAGATCAGCAGTTGCTCTTGAAGAGGATGTGGGTTTAGTTCTCAACACACACACATGGTAACTTACAACCATCTGTAATTCCAGTTCCCGGGGATCGAATGACCTCTTTAGATTCCTTGGGATCACACACGCGTGGTGCACATAAACTCATGCAAGTACACACATATACACATAGAAATGAATAAATATTTCTTTAAGGTTTTAAAAAACACTTAGCCAATAGCAAGAAAACAACTTTAAGTTTTTCATGAGTAAGAAAACTTTATGATTTGGTAGTAAATGGTAAGTATGACACATGATGGGGTAACAGACATGCTCAAGTTCCAGGGGATCTGATGCCCTCTTCTGTCCTCCAAAGGCATTGCACAACATGGATGCACTTACACATGCAGGCAGAACACTCTTACACATAAAATAAAACTAAATAAATCAAAAATGTGCATTTGTTTTCCCTGAATGACAAATTATGACAAAACTCCTTTTCCCACAAAAGAGGTCTTAATTTATGCAGATGTGATTCCATCAGTCTGACTTTTTCCCTCCTGCTGGGAGCTCCACATTCTGCGCTGCTGGGACCTTCCACTTCACCCCCTCCTTTCCATACTCCACCCTGCAGACAGCTGTTGGGACCTTCTACCCCTTGCTTTTGAGAACAGCTATACCTGGTGCCAGGCATGGCCATCTGTCTGTATCTCCCCAGTTGATGTAACTGTGAGGACAAGAGGACTTTCCAAGTCTTCAAAGCTAAAGACAAAGGGAAGAAAGTCCATCTTAGACTGCTGGATGCTGGAAGTGATTTTTCTTTCTAATGTAAACTGTTGAGATAATGAAAGCTGTCAAAGTACTGACTCCACAAGATCTTGTTTGCAATTTCATTAGAACACAAGTTATCAAATACAAAGGAATACTGAAAGGTGAGATGGGGCGATGTGTCTACTACAGAGCTAAAGAAGCATTGCCTTGCAGATGAGTCCTGTGTCCGGTATCTGTGGATATCAGGAGACACTAGGGGAACTGGAGAGAGGAGTCAGATCATTCTCCTTGCTATGAACTGGGGAAGTCCTTCTGTTTCCTATGGAAAACCACAACTGGGATCTATTCAATTGGGCTTTAATTAGAACGAGAGTCAATCAGAGACTAAATTCCAAGACTAATTCTAGCACTGTCCAAAAACAAAAACAACAATAAAAGAAAGCCCAATTAGACATTGTTTTCTGGTTCTCAGTGAAAATGGAAGCATCTGCCTAATTAGAAAAAGACATCACTCATCCAACATAAATTAGAAGACTCTTCCATGGAGGGTTGGGCAAAATTACGTGAGATTGGGTAAGAATTTCTATAACACCAAGAACATGTTTACCGAGTTACACCCTTTGATGAAATTCTTGTTGCATCCTGTTCTCAGGGCTGCATGAAGGGAGTTACCCTTATCTTTAAATGAACAAATGCCAAGAATATCCCACCCCAATAGTTTCTCCCAGCGGAGCAAGAAAAATGGGTAATTTTTTTGACTGAATGCACATTTAACGTCCCTTTTTTCTGTGCTGATTATATTTTCTAAATTCATTTTTATTGAATTGGTCTAGCTGAAAATTTAATTGGCTTCCTATAAGACAAAAATAGGCCTTTTATGACAGTAGCATTGAATTTTAAAAATGCAAAATAGAAAAATAAAATGATGTAAGCACAGCTCTCCAGGACGCCAACTCCACCTTACTTTCCTTTGGAAATCTGGGCTGTACACCTGTCATCTTTAAGAGCGTAGAAAATGATCACACAGATGAGTGTGAGGAACATGGGCAGTGTCTCACTTGGTTTAGAGGAAAAAAAGCTACCCACTCTGAATTGGAAATTAACGTGTGTGTGTGTGTGTGTGTATGTGTGTGTGTGTGTGTGTGTGTTCCACCTTGGTTTTTTTTTTTAAGATAAACTCTCTCATTGTCCTGCTGCTCACCAGTTAGACCCGACGACCAGTGAGTACCAGGATCTGCCTGCCTTTATCTCCATACTGCTGGACTTTTTTTGCAGTTCTGGGAACTAAACTCTGGTTTTTATGCTCGCACAGCATGCACTTTATGAGCTGAGCATCTCCCTAGTCCATAACACATATTTCAATGAGGAGGAAGGAGGTCCATCCAGCATCTGTCCAGTCACACATATGGTGTCATTTCCTCACCAAAGAACAAGTCTTCAGCACTCACCTATACATATGTCTCTATAGAGGCCTCAACAAAGCTCACCTGCTCCTGACAAGAAATGAAATGCCATTATGTATGAGTATCTATCAAATTGCTGACGACCATGTTTTGTTCACATGGAATTCAGTTTTCATGTGCAATGTAAGTAAATTTTTAATGAAATATTTTTCTTCTCTTTACCAAAATATCATTCCAAGAATACTCCAAAGGGACACAAAAAATGTATGCAATATTCAAGCTCAAATCTTTTTTTTTCTACTTTTTTCAACTTAAGTTGTGTTCCTGTGTGAAGAACTGTGGGGCTCATATTAGTGGAATGATGGGCTGGGAGGAGTATCTGTCCTTTATTCTGACAGGACCTCCCTCATTTGGGAGCTGGTCAGTGGAAGGTTAGCCCTAATCTAGACAAAGGCCAAGACAAGACCACAGGATAAGTCTCCTCATGAGAGCAGTCTGTCATCCTGACCAACTCCTGTACAAAACAAACAAACAAACAGCAACAACAACAACAACAACAACAAAACAGCCAAATTCCTTGAGATACTCAAAAGGGGGAAATCGCCTACTAGAAGCATAATTGGAAATACTGCTATTGCTATAAGGCAAGAAAACGTCCTCCACCATTGTAAGAAATCACAGCAAAGAACTAACAGTGGACGAAATTTCCCATGAGTATTCCAAGAAAGGAGTGAAAATTAGGCTGGGATTACAGGTATATATGACCATGTCCAGCCTAATTTTCAGGAGTTCAAAGTCACCCTTGGCTACATAGAGAGTTCAAGGACAGTCTGGGATATAGGAGACTGGAGGAAGGAAGGAAGGAAGGAAGGAAGGAAGGAAGGAAGGAAGGAAGGAAGGAAGGAAGGAAGGAAGGAAGGAAGGAAGGGTAGGAGGGAGGAAGGGGACAGAGGGAGGAAGAGGACAGAGGGGGGGAGGGAGGAGATATGTCACTAAGAATCCTATGGATCTTAAAAAACTGTAGACCACAGTCAGGAAACTTATCTGTCTCCATGGGCGTTGCCTTAATTCCAGTCATCCACCTTAAGTAAGATTTTAAAACTAGAAAATGCCTAATTAAGCCAGGAGGTAAAGGCATGAAGATCAGAAGTTCAGGTCACTTTCAACTCTATACTGAGTTTGAGGCCAGCCTGGGACACAAAAGACCCTATTTAAAAAAAAAAAAAAAAAAAGCAAATAAAATAAATAAAAATAAACAGCCCGATCAGACATGTAGTAATCCATCCATTTTCTCTCTAAAGTTAACACTCCCACTCTGAATCCCAACTGCTCCCAATGTGTCTGATGACTCTAGAACCTTCTCCCATTCACTCAACCTTGCTTCTTCCCCAAAGGTACCCCTCCACCAAGCACGAAGGCTGTCAGCCTGCTAAGGCAGCAGTCCTATTCCATCTGTTGAGCACAGAAGAAATGTTCTAAAGATACTAGTTAAAAAGCATTGGCTAATATCTGAGAACAGTTGGGAGAAATGTTCGAACAACAGGGGACAGGCAGTTTGGGGAGACTGTATCCAGAAATTAAGCAGAGACCAGAACCAGTAACATGTGCTCACTTACCAAGCTAGGAAAACAGTTTGGACAGATGAGGAAGATCAAGAATAGGAACCAGTGATAAGACATAGCTCAGAATAGGCCGTGCAGGCTTTGGAAAGCATAAGGAGACTCCAAGTAGGGCTGGGAAGATAGGTAAGCCAGGAAACAGCTCTTCAGACCCCTTTCCAGGTCAGCAGAGTCCTGCCAGTCTGTGACTTCACTTCTGTTTTCAGTTGTTAAGATGCAAGTCTAGAGAGACTGGCTGTCAGTCTAGGGCCTGCCCCACAAGCATGAAGATCTGAGTTTGATTCCCAGCACCCAAGTGAAAAAGTCAAGCATGTCCCTACTATATCGGTACTGGGGAGGCAGAGACAGACAGATCTCCAACCTAGCCTAACTGCAGAGTTCAGTGAGAGACAATGTCTCAAAAAGTAAAAGTTGGCATTCCCTGAGGAAGGTCACCTGAGGTTGTCCTCTGGCCACCATGTGCATGTGTAGAATACACACACATACACACACACACACAAGCAAATAAATCCTGGAAACATGATCTATAAGTGAAGATGGCTTTAAATGATAATTCACTTCATGAATTTATTCCGCAGACTTTTTAAATTTTTTGCCACTGGAGACTTCTTTTCCATGTTTATCCCTGGTTCCTGATACCTGATTTAGAGCAATAAACTCAACCAATCTTAAATTGTGGTAAGTGGCGTTTTGCCTATGGGAGTCTGCAGTTTATTATCTAGGCTATTTTTACTGTACCAGTGATAGAAGTTCAGTATGCCTCATCATAACACTGCAATTAATGCATTTTGATAAAGGGTAGGGCCTATAACTGATACAAAAAAGGAATGAAACTCATGTTTTTGTAGTAAAATGAATGCCTTTTTAAATCCTTTTAGGCCAAGGGGACTCTTTCCCAGAAGTCATTTAACTGAAAACATTATCCCATTTCCTACCCACTGAAGACGGAATAGTTTTGATACTGATTTGGGTACTTTTAACTCCTCAACAAACCACCCACTCTTCATGGTTCAGAGATATCTTTCTCTTTTACCTCACAACAAGATCAGCCACTGTCAACATCTTCCAAACAGTCGCTGTCAGCAAAATTATTCCTGGATACTAAGAAGATCCCACATGTTAAAATTTCATTTCAACTAAATGCAAGTCTGAGTGTATGGGAACCAGGCAACGAAGGAATAATCCTTCCCTGATGTTTACTTCTTGATAGCAAATGTTCTTCAAAAATCAGTTAAACAGGGCTCGGGATACAGTTCAGTAGTAGAGCCTTTGCTTAGCACGCACAAGTTCCTGGAATCAATCCCCAGTACTGGTTAAATAAAAATCAAATAAACACCAGTAAAGCATTAAAGGAATCTAACTTTCTAATTAACTCACATTTCTTAAACTTAATTTCAATCCATGTATCTATGCACACATGTATCTGGGCGTATCTATAGGTTTCACAAAGTACAGCAGAAAAAATAACATGAAAAATATCTCAGAGCCAAGGAATATTAGACACTTAGACGGTCAACAGTACACTAGACAATAAGCATGAATTTTCGTTGTTTCACGTTTAATAAAAATCCACACAGAACTGAATTCTCTTCTTCCGCTTCTGCAACCCATCTCACTCAGCAGAGTATCAAGTCAATACAAAATACAGCAAGACAGAATGCTAATGGTCCTGGTCCCCTGGGAAGACTGCCTTAAGGGAACTGCCTGACCAGAATGGAGGAGTCTTGTCAAGGTGGGATGTCAGGCCACAGCAGGTGGCCCAACCACTGAACAATCCCTCAGAAACAGAGCTGTCCTGGGGAGTGACAGATGACCAGCCCTGGGGCTCCAGCTCTTGCTGTCAGGGACTAAGAAAAGGAAGGAAAGACACGGCTCCTAATCGGTGACCCCAACAAGGTGCTTAGGGGAAACATGCAGAGCCTCCACAGGGTCAGTATTGGCCCTTTGTTCTCAAGCTGTCCTCAGTGTGTAACTGTGTTCCTTCTGTGGAGGAATTGTGAACACACCCACGCTCCACAAATCTGATTAAAGCTGAAGTCAGTCAGACTCTCTGCTCACACCACTGAATCAAGATTGCAGCAAGGAACTTTCTTCTTCTCATTTCACAGGACTCTTCATTTTCACATGGCATGACTTTTACGGAGTACGACATCTCTTCTTGACTTTGCTCACTCTGCCATAGAAACAACTGTTAATAAAAGAGTGTTATTCTGCTCCACTTGGAGGGTTAGAGTTCTTGAGGATGCTGTGATATCTCGAACGAATCATATCACGATAATGATGATTCAGAAGGAGGATGAGATCTATGTGCTGGGTATGGATTATGTCTCTAGAAATAGTTGACTTTATCAACTATCATCTAAGAGAAGCATCTCTACCAGCTGGTTCCCCTCCCCAGTCTAACTGTCTAGTTGTGAGCTTAAGACACACTCAGAGAATTCACACCCCTATGTTAACACCCCCACTTCAACGCAAGAGGAAAATAAACCCATGTCTTCTATCCTCTGTGAGTGGAAGGCAACCGACTCTCCTCTGTTTTGCTGAAAATGTCTTATGAAACACCTCTAACAAAGACCTTTCCTACACAGACTTTACGATGTTTAAAAACAATCTCACCTACTCCCATAGAATGTTTGCATTGGTGTGGCGATGCGAATCACTGAGACATGGTGCTATGCATTATTCATTTGTTTCCTGCAACCTGGTAAGGCCTAAATGACACAGACAAATTGTTGGTGTTGCTAAGAAGAGAAACATGATATGCTACCTAAATATTTAGGCCATAAAAACACTTCATAATGTTCTTTGGTCTTGTGATTTTGGGCCCAGTTTTGCTAGGCAAATTGAATTTACTTGAATAAAAGACATAACTATTGACCAGTTTCCTCCCTGTGATGGGTACATAGACTTAGAGATAATTATGTGCTTGGTGATTTTTAAAGTCTTGCATACTTTCGCAAACGGATCACTGCACAACTTTATTCAATCACAGGTTTTCTATAACCAACAAAGGAAAATAATACTCATACTTTCTTTTTCCTCTTGACTTTAAAAAATCCATTTTTAAAATGCAAGCCTTTTGAGAACTGGATTATCAGATCTGTCACATATTTTATAAATATGAAGAACCAATCAGGAGGCAGAAGGATCGAAGGCTCCAGGCCAACAAACAGTGAGTCCATGAATTAAATGAAAACCAAAGATAGAAAAGGAAGGGAAGGGAAAAGAGTGAGGACAGGGAAGAAAGAGGAACCAAAAGAAGCGGGGGCAAAGTTAGGGACCTACTGCTTACTAGGTACCAGAGGAGTGGGAATTAGAGATGAGAATTCTGCGGTCTTCCATTATACAGCTGTACTCCAAGATATCCAAGCAGCTCAGCTGACTTTCCCAAAGTCAGCTTCACCACGGCTAGGACTCTGCTGAAAAAAGAAGGTCATAGAATGTGAACACCACCAGAGACAGAATGTGGTCGTCAGCCTATGTGGCTGCATTACAGCTTACCTTTCAAACTAAGAAAACACTTTTGAATGAAATAAACGGCTTCCAATATGTCAGACAAACAACACGTGTTGCTCACACCTTTCCGTATGACAGGTTTCTTTCAAAGGTTGGGTATATTTTTATACTACTGAGTCTTTCTAAGATCAGTAAATGCTGAGTTTCAAAGTAATTCTGCAAAATGACTGATTCTTCCATAGACATGGTACAGGGACAGACAGATTAGAAAAGAAAGCACTCAAGACTCTCCAGGTGCTTGCCCGGTCATCACTTTGCTTGGAAGGATGGTGAGTGCCTACATGCATTTCCCCTTGCTGTAAACATCTGCGTATTCATTTTCAGAACATCAAATAATAATGATTTATAATAGCATCCCCTCCTGGTCTGGAGTCTATTGGCTAGAATCACGTTACTAATGGAGTTAAAGCTATTTTCACTTATTATTCATAGTAATACCCAAACTCTGCTTCAGGCGAAATTGTTAAGTAGGCAAAACCTATCTTTGGTGCCTTCCCCCTCAGCAGAAACTACCCCAGTGGGAAAAACTATGCCCATACTGACTCAGGTGTTTATAGCTCATACACAAAAAATATTCTATATCACCTCTTCTACTCTTCTAGGATATGTAAGCCTTAATAGGGAACTCTTAGCATTTCAGAGGGAGGTTTAAAAAAAAGTTTGCTTCTCCAATTTTGAAATCTATAGATGTAGCAGAGCTGCTGACAAGCTCTGTCACCAACCTTGTCGCACCTGCACACCCTCTGCCAAAGTGGAGGAGGCCATCTCTAAAACCCAGCAGAGCAAGGGGAACAGGGTAGTGCTTAGGCGTAATTAGCATGCACGAGGCCCTGGGTTCAATCTCCAGCATCAAAATTTAATTAATTTGCCTATTAATTAAAAAATTAAAACAGTGACAGGCTCAATTTTATACATAAATGTAACCACGAGTTATATATTTCAAGATCATATTGGATAGCACTTTGTACTAACTGTGTCTATGGTCTTCCTGCTCCTCCTGCATTTCCCAAATACAGGGAGCAAGACAGAATGTATTTTATTCTTTGTTTACCTAAAAGAAATGTCTCTGGCCTAAAGAAGAGAGGAAACTCTGCAGAGTTCAGGTGAAGTCATAATTCTCCTTATCTGCAGCTTTATTGAACAAAAAACTTTCCAGGGGCTTGACTGCCTAGTTAAGTCTCTGTTTTCAAAACCATTCCTGGAAAAAGAGAAAGAAAGAAAGAAAGAAAGAAAGAAAGAAAGAAAGAAAGAAAGAAAGAAAGAAAGAAAGAAAGAAAGAAAGAAAGAGGAGCAGTATAAATGTTGGACCAGGATCACAAGTTTAAGTCATGGTCTGGTCTCTGCGGAACTTCCGGCAAACCATACCCTCTGGAGTCTCAGTTTCATCTAGATGGAGAACCAGGAGTCAAATCCCTGCCAGCACTCACAATATCTTCAAGAATGAAGTGGAGTCGGCTGTAGAGATGCCTCTGTCCGTAGGTACTTGCCTTGCAAGCGCGAGGACCTGAATTTGATCACCAGAACACACATAAAAGAAAAACTCAGACACGAACCCAGAGCTGTTATACAGCATGCACAAGACCTGTGCAACCCAAACTGGACAGAGGCCCGGCCTGGATGGGGAAGTGGACAGGAAGCCCCAGCCCTAGCTGAAGATCTATTGGCAACTGATGAATCCTGGGAAAGGAAGAGTTCGTTTCCCTTCCTGGTGTGATGTCTGGTAGGTTGATCAGACTCCAAGAGATAGACCCACTTCCTAGAGCACTTGAGAAACACAGATTTGATTTGATAGGCCTTTAAAAAAAAAAAGACAATAACAGAGGCCATGAAATCAAGGGGACAGTAAGGGAGGGAGGGAGAGGGTGTGATGTGATCAAAGCGCATTGTGTGACATATTGAATCCGTAAAAACCATTTCATTTTTTTTCAAAACCCACTTGTAATTGCATCTCTGGGGAGGCAGAGACAGGTGGATTCTTGGGGATTGCTGATCAGCCAGCCTGGCCTGCTTGGTGGGGTCCAGGTTGTCATGAGAGACTCTGTCTCAAAAGACTAAGTGGGCAGCTCCTGAGGAATGACAGGTAAGCTTGTCCTGGCCCTTCACATGCAACACTCATATATATGCACCTGTATCATGTATGCACACATACAAACACACACACATATACACACGCACAAGAGTGAAGTAGTAGGTGAAAACTTATACTATTCCAATCAAAGCCGCAAGTAGTGAAAAGTGTGGCTTAAAATGTTTGAATTGCTTGAAATGATGAATGTCATTCCTAGTCCCTTTTGTGCACCCACACACTCGCGCTTGCACCTGTCACAGCCTTCCCATTACGATTCATTAAGAAGAGCAGAATCTTTCTTCCTGATTTAATGAAAGGTCCATTTTTAATGTAACTCAGGTCAAGGTTGCCTTTTCTGTGTGAGTTGAAATTATGTGACTAATTCCAGAAATAGGATTACAGGATGGACAAGCCGGTGGCATTTCCAGCATCTTAATGAGTCTAGTGTCTTGGTCTCCAAGGTTGAGGCTTCACACAGATGTTTATTCTGTAGTTAAACATGGGCCAAAACGAGACAGATGAACACCATTTTGGTTTGTGCAATTATCAAGGGGGAAGCCCTGTCAATTGCACTGCTTAGCCCAATTTCCATGAATTGCTTAATAACAGCTAAGTGGATTTTGAGAAATTGGATTTTCTCTACTTCTCCTCAGGCAGGAACCAAAACAGGAAAAGCTCTAAATATGGTTAACAGGACTCTTCCCTGCAGACCAGCTCCTGAAACTGAATAAGGATCTTGGGCTGGATCGGTTCCTTTGTTTTCGTTTAACATCTTCGGATGAACACTTTTTAATAATAGACTGCTCTGTGAGTCTCTGATTTAAGTAGTGACTATTGATTGACTAGTTAGAACTTCCGTGCTTTATGAATTGCTCTCCAGAGGTGTGCAAATGAGGAAATCAATGCTCTTAGTTAAGTTTACGCTCAGACTTCAGAGTGAATGGGCTTTCCAAACACCGGACACAAAAGGACATTTCAGAATGCCATTAGTCAAGGAATAAAATTTGAAAGGGGCTAATCATATCAAGACCAATATTGCTTAAAATAATTCTGAAAACGATGAAGTCAGTGGTTAATACACAAAGTCAAACTTCAAACACTAAATATGGCTTTCTTTCCTCTGTGTGTGTGTGTGTGTGTGTGTGTGTGTGTGTGTGTGTACAGGTACATGTACGTGTTCATGTGTGTGGAGGCCAGAGATCAGCTTTGGGTGTTGTTCCTCAGACACTAGTCACCTCTTTTCTCAGACAGGGTCTCTCAGCAGCTGACCAGTGCGCCCTCGTCTCTACCCTTCCTGTTCCCAGGTAGGACAGGAACTACCAGGTCAACTTTTTATACATGATGCTAGAGACTGAACTTGGATCCACAGGCTTCCATAGCAAGCACTTAACCATGCTTTACCAGTTGAGCTATTTCTCCAAGCCCCAGGACTTTCTGTAAAGTAGAAATTGTCACCTTAATCACTGTCTTTTTGCTACCAAACACATGCAAAGTGAAGTCATATCAAACTTTGTTTTTCCTGCCTGAGTGGCCCTGGGTGGGTGACTTGGTTTATGTATATCTTAGTTCATTCTCCTATAAGATGACTGACTACTTCCTACTGGTTTTCAAGCAGGGTTGGACACAGTAATGTGATACAACATCTAGTTCATAGCAAGCATCAGAATAAACAGGAGTTCACTCAGTACCTTCCCTATTTACAGTGATACGTACTAAGTCTATCTTCAATAAAGGTTGATGGCATCAACTTTAGAAGCAAATTCTCAGTGTCCCTCCCATGTCTTGTTCCCATCCCCAAAATTTGGCTTCAGCCATCTAGAACTTCTCAGACCAATTCAAAACTCCTGTTTCTCCCTGTGGAATTTTGATGCTGGTTAATGCTCCTGAATCAGTGAAATTCAGCATCCTGAGAACTCATGCACATTCATCCCATATTTGAGCTCAAAGCACCCCAAAGTATGTCAGTGTGTCACACTAACCTGGAGAAATAGTCTCAGAAGCAAAGTCTCTGTCCTCCCTTGGCCCTGCCTTAAATTCTTTATCTTTCTCTTCTCAAGTGTAGGCTGAGGTATTTCCTACAATTCCTCATTCCCTGAAAACCAAGGAGGGTCATTGTTACCTTTAATCCTCCTGGAATTTTATTACCAGAAAAACTAAATTCAAGAGACAGAAGAAGAGACTTAAGTTTATACACCACACCTCAAGCCCACCTGATATTCTCTCAGGCCATTATGCATTGGCCAGATTCTTTCATTTTCTCTGACAATAATTTCCTTCCCATCTAAAATGACTCACTCCTCCAGATACCTACCCCTCCTCCACCTGATAAAGGTGAAGAGCTATGAACTCTCCAAGTCCACTCCCAGTGATGTGCTTCCTCCAGTGAGACCACACCTCAACCTCTGCAATCAGCATTGCCAACTGGGGACAAAGTGTTCAAGTACCAATTTCTTCAGTTCATATCTTCTCCTGTGTACATGCTTATGGAAGCAAATCTGTTATTCTGGTTTCACAGCGGTCCGGACGCCATCTTGACCTTCCCCAGAAAGGCTCATCCATGTAAGTCAAAACAGAATGGAAACTTCATGCCTCTCTTGTGGGTGTCCTTTCCCACATTAGCTCTTGACCCTTCTTCAATCAATAAAGGTCCCAAATGGACAAGACAGAAGAAACTAGGTGGGAGAGGATGTGGCAGAGAGAAGACCTCAGGAAAGGTGATCGTCCTTAACAGCCATGATAACGAGAAAGAGGAAGGCATTTCCAGCAATGTAGCAAAGACTCAAAACTCAGCAACAGAAACCAGGAGCTTTTCCATAACCCAGTAATGAACATGCTGAGAAAGGAATCAGGGAACAATCCCATTCACAAAAGCTTCAAAAACAACTGCAACACTTAATAATTAACTAACGAAAGGGATGAAAGACCTCTTCCATGAAAACTTCAAAGCACTGAGGAAGGAAGTTGAAGGAGGCACTAGATGGTGGAAAGACCTCCATGCTCACGGACTGGCGGGATTAATATTGCAAAAATAGCTGCTATCAAAACTGAGCTACAGATTCAATGTGATCCCAAAGTTCCAGCGATATTCTTCAGAGAAATATATTTTTAATCCTAAAATTCTTAGAAGTCAGAAAAAAAACCCTCAAATAGCCAAAACAACCCTAAGCATAGGGAGCAAAACCAGAAATATCACAATTCTTAATTTCAAACTATACTGCAGAGTCATTGACACAAATACAGCATGGTGCCTGCCCAAAAATAGACATGTAGACCAAGGAAATGGAATAGAGGACCCAGAAATAAATCCCACACAGCTAAATGACAGCCAACTGATTTTGTTGTTGTTTGGCTGTTTGATTGGTTGATTGTTGTTTGGTTCATTTTTTTAGACAGAACTCTTTGGTTCAGGCTGGCCCAGAACTCACTTTGTAGTCCAGGCTGGTCTCAAACTGTCAGAAATTCTCTTGCCTCAGCCTCCTAAGAGTTGGAATTACAGGGCTGAGCTACCATGCCTGACTAGTCACCTGCTTTCTGACAGTATCTTCAATAAATGGTGTGGAGAAAACTGGATCTCTGCATGGAGAAGAATCAAACTAGATTCCTCTGACCCTATAGAGAAATCAATTCAAAATGAAACTGTGGGCAACTGAAAGCTACTGGGAGAAGGAAAGTCAGTTGTCTTAAAGAGTGTGAAACCTTAAAGTTGACAAGACTCCATGGGATGGACCTATGTCCAAGAGTATTTGAGGAACACAAATTGAACTTGATAAAGAGAGGACAAGAAGCAAGGGGCAGTGTGTGAGGTGTGTGAAGATGAGGATGGATCTAAGAGGAGATTTCATACATTGTATGAAATTCTCGAAGAATCTATATAAATATTATTTTAAAAAGCAAAGCAAAGAACAAAATGGATCAAAAAACTAATATAAAACCTGAAAAATCAAAACTACAGAACTGATAGAAGAAAACATGCAGAAAACAGTTCAAGATTTAGGCAAAAACACTTTGAAAAGGATTCCAGTAGTCCAGGAAGTAATAGCAAGAACTTGTGAGGTTGGAGAGATGTCTCAGAAGTTAAGAACGCTTCCTGCTCTTGCAGAGGACCTCAGTTGAGTTCTCAGGATCCATTTGAGGCAGCTCACAACTGCCTATAACTACAGCTCCAGGGAATCTAATGCCCTCTTCTGGCCTCTGTGGGCACTGCACTCAATGCATATGTACACACACACACACACACACACACACACACACACACACACATACAAATTAAGATTTGACAGATGGATTACTTGAAATTACAAATCACCTTTACAGAAAGGAAATACTTGTCAGTGAAAGGGTAGCCTACAGAATTGCAGAAAATCTTTACCTGTTTACGTGTCTAACATAAAGTTGATATCTAGAATAGAGATAGGACTCCTGAAATTGAACACTAGAAAACAAATCATCCAGTCAACAAATGGACAATGAATTTAAACACCAGTTCTCAAAAAAGAAGTGAAAACATGAAAAAATGTTCAACATCTTTAGCTATTGTGGTGGTTTGACTGAGAAATGTCCCCCACAGGCTCCTGACACTTGAACACTTTGTCTCCCGTTGGCAATGTTGATTGCAGAGGTTTAGGTGTGGTCTCACTGGAGGAAGCACATCACTGGGAGTGGACTTTGAGAGTTCACAGCCTTGCCCTGCTTCCCATTTATCTCTCTGCTCCTTATGCATGGTGAAGATATGGACGCTCAACTTTCTGATCCAGTCACCTCTGCCACTGTGCCTCCCCACCATGAAAGCCAAATAAAATCTCCATAAGTTGCCTTGGTCATGGTGCTTTATCACAGCAGTGGAGAAGGAACTAACATGGCCATCAGATATGCAAATTAAAACTACAGTGGGATTCCATCTCGGTCAGAGCATCATCTCAGAGCAGTTGTTATCAAGAAAACAAACGACTACAGATGCTGGTGAGGACAATTACACACTGATGGTGGGAGTCTAAAGTGGTGCGGCCACTATGAAAGTCAGTGTGGGCATTCCCCCCAAAAACGAAAATAGGTCTGTCGTATGATCCGGTCCATTCCTGGGACTATCCATGAAGGAATCTTAATCAGCATGCCACAGAGATACCTGCACATCCATGTTCATTGCTGAAGTACAATAGCCAAGATAAGGAATGCCTCAACAGGTGACTGAACAAAGAAAGTATGATACATATATACAATGGAATTTTATTCCACCCTAAAGAAGAAAGCTATGTCATTTGACACAGACAGAGCTAGGGATCAGCTTAAGCAAAATAAGACAGACTCAGAAAGACAATGATTATACATTTTCTCTCATCTGGGGAAACTAGACTTTATATGTTTATGACACAAATGTGCAATTTGTGGTCAGGGATGTGGCCTCTTATACAAGAATGACATATAAGTCTATACAGATTTCAAAGTAGCAAAGAAACTTTATTTAAAGCAAAGTGATAGAAAAAAATCAGGGCACATTGCAAAAGAGCAGTGTTCCACAAGAGTGAGGATGTTCAAGGGCTCCACTTATGGTTTGGGGCTTCCTTTTATGGGCCTCGAGGCAAGAAGGAGTTTGGTTGTTAAGGGTATTGTTTGAGTGGTTCTTTATTTTGATTGACAGATTAAATTATAAAGCCTCGTCTCTACTGTGCACGTCCCTTCCCATGATGCACCTGATTTTAATCATCTGCATGCCCAGTTGTACATAAGCATAAGATGTTATTAAATAGGAAACTCTCCCTAGAAGCTCCTTGGGGACACAGTTTTGCCTTATTGTGCATGCACCCAAGACCATTGTGGACTGGATTAGCCCACCTGCACTTGTACTCAGACACATTGGGAATATGTTTGGAGGAGAAACTTATTCCAGTGTTCAGAGGTGGGCATGCAGCTCAGTGCAGGTGGGAGTCCTAGGTTGGTAACTAGTTGTTAGGTGCACTGTCTGGAGAGGGGTGTGCATGCATAGTACATGTAAGCAAGAGTCTCTGCCAAGTGCATTGTTAGAAGAGAGGGGTGTGCATGGCTCAAATGAAGCAGAGTCCCAGCTAAACTGTTATGTTTACCTGCCTGGAAAGCGGAGGGATTATTTGGAAAAGAAGAAGAGAGTTAGGGGAGAGAGAGGGAGGGACAAAGGAGGGTGAAGGGGGAGCGAACATGAGCGAAGAGCACAGTATACAAGAAAATGTCATACTGAAATCCATTATTTTGTACACTAATTGCTGAAATAACAGAAGAGCCTTTATTTTTCTCATTGCTATGTTCATCGATATCACTTTTGAATGACTGGGTTTAGCTTCTGGGGTGTATGGTCTTCCATGCTATGTGCCCATGAATGAATCTGATCACAGTGGCAAATACCCTTTGAAAAGCAGATGAATGGACTTATTTGATGGTGTACATCCACATTTCCTTCACTCCATTACAAGTCATTATCAACATTTTAAATGACTTTTCTTCCCATAACTGAAAACAGTGTAAATTGTGAGGGGGTTATTTTCAGGCTCCTGGGGTTCAAACCCAGGGCTTCTAACATGCTGTGCTGCTGAGTTACGTCCTCACCCATTGTTGAGACAGGATCGTACTGTGTATTCCAGGCTGACCGGGAACTCACTATCCTTTAGCCTCAGGCTCCCAAGCTGAGGCAGAAAACTGGTGTGTGCCACCGTGGCCAGCTTTGCATTGTGTTTTATAGAATTCCCTTTATGCCCCCGGCCTGGGAGCGGGCAGCATTCCGTGTTCACAATAGACAAGTCAAAATGAAGGCAGCTTGCTGTTTGGTGTGCTCACAACAGTTCGTGTTGGCTCGGATTGTGCAGCAGAATCTGTGGAACTCTGGAATGAATCTATATTTTTCATTCTTTACACTGTAGGAAGTACATGATAGCATCTCAGTCATCGTCTCTGTTAATTTCTCAGTATTGTAAACGTTAGGTTAAATGACTAAGTAAGTCTCAGAGAGTTGAGGAGAAGGGAAATTTTGTGGTGTTTCTTGTTGGAATTATTTTCAAGGCTAGCAAAACATATACTCAATGTTTTGATTTCAGTCAGAAATGTGGCTCCTTCTCCTCTCTGCACGTCACTTTTTCTTACCACAAAGAGCTCGGTGGAATTTCATTCCATTTAAAATAATCTTATCTTACAAGGAAGTGTGACAGCTCAGAGTGAAAGAAAGACAGCAGCAATTATTTCCATTTCTCATGAAAGCAGCCCATTTGGTGCTAAGGATCAGAAAAATATAAATTATGAGTCAAAATTGCCATTAAAGTAGAAATGAATTGATGGAAGAAAATATAGAAACAAGATAAATATGAGTCTACGAGAATTTAAAAAGCAGGTACGATAAATACTAATAACAAATAGTATGTAAGTCTAAGACACCATATATCTAAACAACCCAAAACCAAAGGAAAATTCATAAATAATTACAGTGACCCAAAAGAAAGGCAAAAACAAGAGTCTTCTCTGTAACTTTCATAGGCGGAAATAGAACTCAGAAGGAAAACAAAACTTCAAGGGTTTTTATCTGCCTCTCCTTCTCTCTCGACCATTCTAAGAAATAGATTTTCTCTGAACGTGTTTTCTCTCAGTAGGTTTCTCCCTGGAAGCTCTCCCAGAATCAAAGCAAGACACACCAGGTATTTCAAAATCAAGATGTGTGTGTGTATGTGCATGTGTGTGAACGTGTGTATATGAATGTGTATTAATGTGTGTACATGTATTATGCATGCATGTTATATGTGTTTATGTGTATAGATGTGCATACGTGTATGTGATGTGTATAGGTGGGTATATGTGTGTATATATGTATATATGTGCTTTTGAAGGAGTACATTCTCTCTTGCCTATCTTTCTTTCCCCCTGGATCTATGTTTCTGAGCATGGAACAGAGATGGGACAAGAATCCCTCCAATCCCACTAGGCACTCCATGGAGCCCTCCTGAGGCCCGCTCCTGTGTAAGCTCATTTGTCCAGACAGAGGATCAGGAAGCACAGCTTGGTCATCTCAGTGTGGTTCACAAGAATTCAGTCTGCACATGTGTCTACAGAAGCTAAGACACCTTTTACGACTACGCTTCTTCCTACAAAGCAGAAATTTTGAAAGAACGTTAATCCTAGCTTCAAGAAAAATCTACATTTCTTGAAATATCATCTGTTTTTTATGGACACACGCACCTTCAAGGTGCAGGAAAAGCTTTCAAAGAGGCCAAAACCACTGCTGCCCAGAGGGTCCGAGCACACGCTTGCATACCTAGGCCATCACAGTGTCACAGTGGGGTGGGCTCCTCAGACATGGTGACCCACAGTTGCCAGGAGGCCTAGGTCAGACTCAAGCCAGGCGTCCCTTGAGAAAGTCCTTTAACTTCTGCAGAACTCAATTCTCTCATCTGTAAAATGGGAACTCAATTATATAATATGGCCTGGGTCCCAGTACTCAACAACTGTTCTACATGAACCACTATTTCTAATCTATAATCACCAAGGACCATGGAGAAAAGTCACGTACCAAGCATGAAAGGCACATCTGCTTTGAGGACGATTCCCAGTTCAAGTGATACCCCTCAACTCAATGGGAAACTGAATGAAGTCATTATTGGGCAGTACCAGAAAGAAGGAATTGGGAAGAGAGAAGGGTTAGACAAATTCTTGATTTCAAGAGGAATATGGCCTTGACACTCCACCATCGTTCCAGTAGCAAGTGGCAAGTCACAGTTAGAAGCAGTGTTTGTGGTCTGGGGAGATGATGCAGTGAATAAAGTGCTTGCCACACAAGCATGATGAACTGAGTTTCCATCCGCAGTACCTGCAAAAAGAAAAAAACCTGGGCTTAGAGCTGCAATCCCAGCTCGGGGAGGCAGAGACAAGAGGATCCCTTGAGTTCACTGGGAAGCCAGACTAGTCAGTCAGCGAGCTCCAGGTTCAATGAAAGACCATGTCTCAAAAAGTAAGGTGGACAACGACTGAGGAAGACAACTGATGTCAGCCTCCACACATGCATGTATGAGCGCGTGCGCACACACACACACACACACACACACACACACACACACACAGAAGCAGCATTCTCTCCCCAAACAAGGAAGATACCTGCAGTGGTTGGTTTCAAATGTCAAGTTTACTAGGTTATGGGATACTCAGATAACTGGTACACACAAATTCTTATCGTTTTCATGAAGGATGTTTCTGAAAGAGGTTAGCATTTATTTTGGCAGACTATGTTAAGAGCATCTTCACCAGTATGGTATCACCCAGGCCAATAGATTAGACAAGAGAAGGGGAGATTTGTTGGCCATAATCCAGAACCTCCATGTCCTGTACGTAGTCATAGACTCCTTTGGATCTCAGATGTTGGTATCAGACTAAGACTGGTTCTCAAGACATGAAGCATGAACTGGAGCCATATCCCTGCAGATCCTGGGCTTCCAGCTTTCAAATGGAAGGTTGTGATCACCTCGGTCTCCATAACCACGTGAGTCAAATCCCCCTGATATATCTCTTTCTACAGACTCTTACATATCTACTATGGTTTGAGGAAAGGTCACGTGCTGAAATTCTGCTCTACTAGGAGTTAGGGGTTTTGGGAGGAGATTTGGTCATGGAGGCAGAATTCCCATGCATGAGACTAAAGGGCATTTAGGAAGTAACACTGTGGGTCTGAGAGATGGCTCTATATGTAAACTGCATGTCTTGCAAGCGTGAAGACCTGAGCTCAGTCCCCAAAAGCCACATTAAAAAGTCTTTTATGGTAGTGTGTGCTTATAATCCCAGGAGAAGACAGGAGGGTCCCCGGGGCTCACAGACTAGTCAATCTAACCTGGTGAGCTCCAGGCCAATGAGAGACCCTCTCTCAAAAAAACAAGGCAGCCAGAGCCTGAGGAACAGCAGAGGAGATTGTCCTTTGGACTCCACACACATGTACACACACACATGCAGTCACCCAACCCCACACCCTCACGCAAAACCAAAGGGACTCTGGAGAGTTTCTTCAGACCTTCTAGCACTTTCAGAACAGGTAATGGAAGTCATCTGTGACTCAGAGAGCAGATCTTTCCTTGCCAGGGATCAATTCTGCCAGTGCCATGACGAGATATCTCAGCCACTGTAGCTGTGAGAAATAAGTGTGCTGTTTACAAGCCACCCAGTGTCTGATTCTTTGTATGAGCAGATAGACTGATTACCAGGGTGCCCTCTTGGGCCCGTTTCTCTCATACTGCAGAGAAACCCCAGTGAAAACGGACTCAGGCTCACACATCTCCAGTTCTACCTCCGCCACACTGTGACTGTGGAGTCTCCAGGACATCTTAGTGATGGTGATTTTAGCAGGGCCTATGTCATTGGTGGTTTTACTCTAATGCTTGGCACATGGTGGGCTCTCCATAAATACTAGCTTCTTTAGATTAATGTTATTGCCTCTCTCAAATTCCAAAAGTTAGACATTAAGCACTTAGATGATGTTTCCATAATGAGGTCAGCTCAAGGATGCTGCCTTGGCCCCGGGCCCACCTCTTCCTGTACCTACCCGTAGCAGGAGCCCTGCGGCTGAGCAGCCACATTCCAAGGAGAGATTAATTGCCTGCTCTGAAATGGAGGGAGAAGTGAGCTCCCAGAGATTGTTACAGAAACAGTATACTTCCTGATCACTTTAATCCCACGTGGATCCCCATTCTCGATGCCCTTCCCCTCCCTCTTTTGCACAGTGCCTAGATGTCCCAGTAACTGGTAAACCCTAGGCTCACCATGACTTCACGATGGAGGAGGGGTTTCTCCCCAGAAGCTGTGTTATCTTTAGCACATGACTAGAGTCCAGAGGCAGTAATCATTTCAAACTAGCCAGGAAAAGGACAGGAGAGAACTATAATCATGTTAGTCAGGTAGCTCTTCCTACCTTATCAGGCCCAGCAGATGCAAACACGCACAGACAAACACCACACCAGAGGGTAGGATAAACGAAGAATTAGAAAATAAAAACCTTCAGGAGATACCGGGGCTTCCAAATTCGATATGCAATTGTAATATAGATTATGTGGAAAGACACAACTTTCAATTCAAACATGACCTTCAAAGAGTTGTTTCCTTAGAATTACAAATGAAAAGCCCCAAATGTTTCAAAGAGCAGATCCAAACACTAAGTGTCTTCTCTCAGTCCCCACCCTATTGTGTAGGGCACCAGAGACCTTTCTTAATAATGGCTTCATTGGTTTTTATCACATGATATCACATATCCTGAAGTTCTTTATCATAACGAAAAGATATGCTTCCTTTACCACGTTTTATCTCATTCCAAAGGTACCTTATCAATATTCACTGGGCAAGCCTGTGAGTATTTCTAAATGACAGCACAGAACAGAGGATGATAAACGGGAACACTGCTGCCACCCTGATGGACGGACGAGATAAAGAGTATGTGGCCAGCCGGAAAAATCAGCCGGGCTTGGTGGAAGTGTCCAGATCATCTGTAATGTGGCAGGGGGTGATTCATCATTGGGCTGAGCCACCCTCTCGACCACAAACAGAACCAAAAGTTCCTTTCGGAAGTGGCTGCAACTGTAGCCAAGTGGATGCTGTCATTGTCCTTGGGCAGCCAGGGAGGCTTTGCACAAACTGCTCTCTCCTGAAGCTGTGTTTTACAGGTGCTGGGCCCAGAGTAGGTAACTGAGCTGGACTACAAGTGTTGGCCTCTTAAGGATCAAGCAGCTCTTCCCATGATGACATTGAGACAGAGACTGTTCTGTCACTTCATAGTTTGTGAATCACCTAGGAGACCTCACAAAGACAGAAGCCAAGGGGTTAGAGAGATGGCTTAGTGTTTAAGAGCACTAGCTGCTCTTCCAGAGGTTCCAGATTCAGTTCCCAGCACCCACATGGCAGATAACAATTGTCTGTAACTCCAGTTCCAGAGGAAGTCTCTGCAGACATTGCAGGACACAGGTACACTTACACACATGGAGGCAAAACACTCATACACATAAAATTAAAATAAATTAAAATTGGAGCTGGAGAGTTAGCTCAGTGGTTAAGAGTGCTGGCTACGCTTGCAGAGGACCCAGGTTCCCAGCCCTTGCATGGTGACTAACCACTCAGTAACTCCAGTTCCAGGGGACCCAACTCCTTCTTCTGAGCTCTATGAGCATTGTACACACATTGTGCGCTTACATAGATGCAGTCAAAACACTCATATACATAAAATAAAAATAAATACATAAAATTTAAAAAATGAAAACAAGACAGAGGACACTCCAGGGTCCTGATGTCTCAACTGCTCCTTCTTCCTGTACCCACATCTTTGGCCACTGTCCTGATGTGGACCATTTGGGTCTTATGTAGAAAGTGTTTCACAGTACAAGAAAGGTAAACACACACAGCTTGTTTTCTCAAACAAGCATTCTGACATCCAACAGCTTTCATAAACTTCAACAGTCCTGTCAAATATAATGTTTGAGATGAAATTATATGAATGGTCTGGTTAAAGAGTCTGTTATACAAAGGCATTAAATTCCATCAAATATAACAAGAGACACATGTTCTCTTCTTAAGGAAAAGCCAAAAAGCATTTTTGAATTAATAAAAATAAATCATAAACCTGGTCTGTAAAAAGCAATAAAAATTCATTCTCATAATCAGTAAGTACACTAAGCATGCAAAAGCTCGTCTGCAGTTTTCAACTTAGATACCAAGTTCAAAACCAGCCACATAGCTATGATGAGAGCTAAGACGGCTGGTTATCAGGATAGCCTCTGTGACTCTGTTGCCAGTCAGAGGGATTACAACTCACAAGTAACTGAGTGGAACTTCTTTCCACTCTAGGCAGCTGAACCACTACAACAAAGTCTTGAATACCACGAGTGGGGTGACTTAGTTGCTTCAAAAGCAATGTTAAAGATGACAGGGTTATAGGGTCAAACCCCATATGAACTCATTGTCTTAAGAGAGGAAAGGCTTCCTGCTTTAGGAACAAATGTCCGTGGTGCAATGGGGCCCATCCTGTGACCTGCCCCCTAACCTGTCTAAGCTGTTCCGGAAACCCATCTAAAGGATGGCTGCTTTCAACCTGATTTTGCCTGGTAAGTGTGGCCCTGCAAGACAGACACAGAATAGAGTCCAGAATCCAAAAGGAAACAAATGTTTTAGGTTTTGCCTTGTGTTGCCAAAGAGATCAGGGAGAATACATTTGGAAATCGGGGACCAGAAGACTCGTTGATTTAAAAAAAGAAAAATGTATGCCAAAAATAAAAAAATTGGGGGCTAGAAAGAAAGGTCAGTGGTTAAGATCACTGATTGTTCTTACAGAGTATCTGGGTCCAGGTCCCAGCACCCACATGATAAAAACTGTAACTCCAGTTCCATGGGGATCCAATGCCCTCTTCTGGCCTTCTCAGACATTGCATAACACAGGTGTACTTACATACATGCAGGCAAAAACTGAGACACATAAAATAAAAAGTAATAAATAAGTAGAGGGCTGGAGAGGTGGCTCAGCAGTTAGGAGTACTGGCTGCTCTTGCAGAGGACCCAGGTTTGATTCCCAGTATGCACATGGTAGCTAACAATCATCTAAAACTGTAGTTCCAAGGGATCCAACGCTCTCTTCTGACCTCTACAGGCATTACACAACACAAGTGCACTTACTTAACATACATGCAGGCAATACACTCATACACACACACAAAAAATAATAGATAAAATATTTTTAAATTAAAGGAAAAAACAAAATAGTTTTTAAAATTGGGTATGTAGCTCAGATGGAAGAGCTTGCCTAGCATACAGGAAGTGCTGGTTTCGATCCCTGGCACTGCATAAGCCAGCTGTGGTACTGAACATCTGTAATTTTAGTACCCTAGACATGGAAGCAGAAGGATCAGAACTTCAAGGTTACTGTCAACCACATAACGAATATGAGATCCTGTCCAAAAGTAAATTAAATCAAATAAAAATTTGGTAGATCAGGGCTGGAGAGATGGCTCAGAGGGTAAGAGCATTGGCTGCTCTTGCATTGGATGCAGGTTCAATTCCCAGCACCCATATGGCAGCTAACAATTTCTCACTTTTGCAGGCATTGCATGACATGGGTGCACTTACATACATGCAGGCACTACAGTCATGCACATAAAATAAAAATAATAAAATGTGATAGACCCTAGTGGAAGAACAGAAACCATGTAAAGAAGTCACCCTCTACTCAGGCTGTCAAATGAAGACTGGTATTTTTCAGAACTCATATAAACAATTTGCTTGGAAAACAAAAATAGACACATGACTTCTCGCTATTTAAATTGCATCATACACAGAAGCAAATTGGAGAACACACCTCTGAAATTATGCAGAATTTTAGAATGTCATCCAGAAACCAAATCAAAAGGACATTCTGACATGTGCCAACCCTCAGAGACTGAAACTATGACTTGGTGAAGTGCTTGGAACGTTGTCCTTGAGGATGTGTTTCTAGCTCTAGGTGATGAGGAGAACATGGGAAGAAAAGGTCAAGCAGTTGAAATGATAATACTGATGTGGGTTGGAGAACCCAAATAAGTTCATTTTTTTAAAACAGAGACTTGGGGTTGATAAACAAAATAAGAAACGTATTTAAGCCTCTTAGCTGTTCTACACTCTATTAGCATCTTATTTAGTTTGTGGTGTGTGTGTGTGTGTGTGTGTGTGTGTGTGTGTGTGTGGTAGGCCAGAGATTGATATCAGATACCTTCTTCTATTGTTCAAAACTTTATTTTTTTGAGAGCAATGAATGAACTGCTTGTTGAGGAAAAATGGATCAGGAGAGAGAGGGTTGATTCTGAGGAGACATCTTACACAAAGAAGTCATCAGTATCTTCAGATCTCCAACTTGTCGTGTCCGGCTCAGCTTCTTTCCTGTCCAGATCTAAGCGCCTGTCTCTGGCATTCACTTAGTACTTGCTCTGCCTGATACAGTTAGCCGTTTGCTTGTGTCGATTTCCCATGTTCTCAGAGTAGATGGTTCAAAACATGACAGGCGCCAGCCGAGGAGACACAGAAGTGATGCATTTCACATTTCTGTGACTTACACCACCTAGCACAGTACCTCATACAGTATTTAATAGATGCTTGTTGACAAAATAGGTGTATGCTTTAGAAGCTGAATAGGCAAAATTCATTAGCCAATGACAAAATGAGGGACTCAGAATAGACATTCTTTAAACTCCCAGTGAGCTTCATCATCTAATGATTCTTACTAATTTGCAATCAAATGTCATAGGAATGCGTATCTTATCATAATCTCTGAGAAAAAGAGGAGTTTCCTGACAAACTAATAGAGTAAGCAAACTGCTCCCAGAAAAACATTAGAATAAAGGCTCTGGGGAAGTTTTGGCCCTGTGGATGAACTATCCCACTAAAATTGGGAAATTAACATAAATTTTTTGTACTTAGTAATTCTGATAACTTTTTTGTACTTGAAAAAGAATAAAACTCTATCTGTATAAAATATAGTCAATGGGGGCTAGAGAGGTAGGTCAGCAGTTAAGAGTACTAGCTACTCTTGAAGAGGACCTGGATTTGGGTCACAGCACCCATACAGCAGGTAACAACCATCTATGGCTCCAGTTCCATGGGTCCAATGCCCTCTTCTGACCTCCACAGGCATTACACAACACAGGTGCATATACAGACGTAGGCAATACACTCATACACATAAAATAATTAATAAAAAACAGAGTCACTGGTTCTCTGTCTTAACTTACTGACAGAGTCAGGGTTCATTCATTGATGTCTTTGTCTCCAAGATTCACAGCTCTAAAAAACATCATGCAGGGTGTAAGATGCTCACCTCCCCCTTGCATTGGCTATTCAAGTTATTACCTACCTAGTATTTGCCAAATTTGGTTCATTCATAGAAAATTCAGTAAGTACTTGCTGAGAGGTTATTCATTTTCAGGCTGATGTCTAAAATTATGAACTAGATTATAGCTCAGAAAGTAACTGTGGCTCAGCAGTCATAGGCTAGAGCGAAAAGAGTGTTCTCCTACCTTCAGGAAAGTCTGTCCAAAGGAAAGTTACCCAAGATGAAAGCCGATAAAACACAGTAGCTTCAAGCAAGAGGTGATAGCTAGAGGTGTGGTCTGCAGCTCGGTGTTCAAGTGCTTCCCTAGCATGAAATAGCCCTGGGTTCTACTCCCAGCTGCACAAGAAGCAAGTGGTCGTGTTGTAAAGGAACACTTTCCAGAAAGAAACTGGTCGTACAAAAGTGAGGAGGAAAGAGAGTATCTGGTGAGTGGAACAACTTAAAGTTGATCTAGATAGAAGAGGGTCTGCACTAGAAGAAGGAAGAACAACAGTGGGGGAGGGAAAGACAGAGGGGAGAAAAGGGGAGAGAAGGAAGGAAGGGGAGAGAGAGGGGCAAGGCAGGAAGAGGGCAGGAGAGAGGCAAAGACAGACGTGGAGAGAAGCTGAAACCAGCGGAGACCTTGCGTGCAGTCTTCAGACTGCTCTTCCAGTTGATGGACAATCTGATGCTGTTGTCTAAGAGACAAGAGTTAAAGTTTGAAACCGCAGTGATGAAATGGGAAGATAGTCGAGATGTGACATAAAGACAGCAGTTAGAAACAGACCATAACAGTAAAGCAGGGCAGGGCAGTTACCAGGCAGCTATGAGACAGAGTCAGGCTTCCTAGCCACTGAGGAAGCCTGGGCAGGAGTCTGGGGCCAGCAGGTATGAGTGAGTGCAAGCCGTGGTGGGAATACGACTCCCGGAGCTGTGTATCAGGTCCATGAATACCTAGTATACTTCACTCTCTCCATGAGTACTTAGCATCATTCACTGGATCCTTAAGAATCTAGCACTATTTACTGTCTCCGTAAGTACCTAGGGTCATTCACAGGTTCCTTGAATATATATCTAGAGTCATTCACAGGGTCCATGAGTACCTGAGGTCATTCACAGGGTCCTTGAGTTCCTAGAGCAATTCACAGGGTCCATGAATACCTGGGGTCATTCACAGGGTCCTTGAGTTCCTAGAGTAATTCACGGGGTTCTTGAGTGCCGGGGTCATTCACAGGGGAAAGGGAGGATGAGGAGAGATGTAGCTGAGTTCTGTGGCATTGAGCTAGATAGTGAGGGAACGTTAGGGGACTGAGGCTGACAGGGAAAATAGGGACAGGCCCTTGAAGAGAGGGTGCTTCTGTTCCCAGGTTTCCCTGGTCCCAACAAAGACTGTAACAGCAGCAACTGCTGAATGCTGGAAGTGAAAACCCTGCCCAAGGAAGGATCCCCAGGGCAGGATCAATGAGGGAGAAGAGAAGGGAGTCAGAAAAAGAGAAGGCCCTGGAACCCTGTGAAATGCCCAACCCAGAGCTGCAACCCCAGAACTCTCTGCAGAGCTTGCAGGCAGCTCCAGTCTGATCATCTCTTCTTTCAGCTTGGCTGTGAGTCCCCTCATCCAGCAGGTGCTTCCTTCTTTTTGTACTGCTGAGGAGGGGCCCTCTAGGGTTTTCCAACTTTCTGTTCACCCAGACTGTGCCCTTTTGTTTTCCTCCTAAGTCTCAAGAGCCTCCCCCTCCCTCCTGAAGGGAACGTTTCAGTTCTAGGAAACTTCCACAAAACAGTCAAGCACTCAGAAGGTGGAGGTGGGCAGATCACAAGTCCAAGATCTCACTCTGCTGCATAGTAAGTTAAACACCAGCCTGGACTACAGGCGACCTCACCTCAATCATCCCCCATATTAAACATATGTCTGTATAATCTCCACTGGGGTTCTGAACAAAGTGACTGGAGGTCTGACTGGGAACAGCTTAGGGAAGTGATGATCAGTGCTGTGTGGTGGGCTTGCCTTCCAGACCTCTCAACAGGACTGTGCTCGGCCGATGACCGCCGCACACACTTCACACTCTTGACCCCTGCATTCCTGCGCTCTGCTGACTTTGCTCTTACAGACCTCGGGGAGTCGTTTCCTGGATCTTTTGTTCATATCCCAGGAGCATGAGCACTGGCCCAAGGTTCATCCCCAGCTGCTCTGCACTTCTGTCTCGGTCTCATCTCTCAGCTCCCCAGTTCATGCCAAGAACCCCTTCCTAACACCTCCATCACTTCCATGGCCAAACCGATTTTCCCAGATACCGCCAAGCATCTTTCCTCTATCTAGCTATATAGCTTTCTATTCATTCATCTGTCCATCCATCTGCTTACCCACCAAACTATCCATTTACCTATCCATCCATCAGTCATCCATCTATCGATCATCCATCTTCTGTTCCTCTGTCTCTCTTTCTTGGTAACTCTTCCTCGCTCCTCTCTCCACTCTGAGAATGACCTCTGTGTCTTACTCTGGGGCAGTGCTGTTACCTGGGCACTTTGTCGCTTCCTTACTTTTCAGCCTGCTGTGTACTTTGGCCTGAGGTCCTGTCTCCTACCACTTACTGCCTCCATTGGCCAATGAGTACAGAGCCCTCCAGAGCCTTCGAAGCGCTCTTGACCTGCCATTTCACATCGGACCTTTCTAGCTCACTGCTCCTCTGATGAGTTCTAAGGAACCTAGACAGCTCCCCTGTCAGCAAATTAATCACCTGCCTCAGCATCTGTCCATTGTCCTCTCTAATCCTTTCCGTTCCAGCGTGCCCACTCAGAGACCTGCTGCTGTCCTGCCCACCACAGACTCCTCCCACCACAGCCACCCTGCCCCAACACACTCCCTGCTTCTCCCTAAGCTTGCGACACTCACTTTCCCTCTTAACCACAACCATTTGTGTCCTGGCACTGTCATCAGCTCCTCCAGGCCAAGTAGCCTGTGTTTGTGTATCACCTGGGCTGTGGTGGGCAGTCACTGTGCGCTGGACCGTATTAGTAAAGTTTCGTGGCACAGATGCGGCATGTGCTATAGAGTTAATTTTCTCTTTTCTGGAGGCATCTTGAATGAGGGTCCCACACTGGCAGCTGGAGGCATGAGATCTGGCCCACAGATGTCTTTTGTTGAATCCACAGTTTTTTGTTTCTAATTGAGTCAACATTTTTAAATGGAATATTTTACACAAAATGCCAGATTTCCAGCTTCCCTATAAAAAGCAACTGTTTTGGCAATCCAGAGTCCGTATTCATTTCTGACAGAAAATGACTACGGCTGGGGACTGTTAGCCCTTTAGGAGAAGGCGGGAGTCTCTCAGGTCACCCTTGCACAGCCGTTTACATAACTCACTGAGCTCGCTGGGTGCCTGGGGCACTAGAGCGCCCACCCCAGTTCAGTACCCTCACAAGGAGGGACTGTGGAATGAGTTTGACTCCAGCACCCGCCCCCCTCCTCCCAGTGACAGGGCTCACCCTCACCTTTACCCCACAGAAGTAGGCATCAGATCTGCTCAAACTGGTGTTAAGGATGATTATTAGCTGCTATGTGTGTGTTGGAAACTGAACCGGGGTCCTCTGCAAGAATAGCCAGTACCCTTAACTGCTGAGCCATCCTTCCAGTCCCCAAGTTACAATATGTGCTCAATTGTAACTAAATTAATAAGGATCGTATCTCATGTAGAGAAATGACAGATGTATGTTAGTGATATCATATGTACCATGTACAACACGGAAGAAATCACACATGAGTCACGAGTTACCCCCCCCCTCTCTCTCTGGGTGTGTCTAACAAATCTTCAGAAATCCTTTCAGCCAGCACTTAAGGAAATAGCCACTGGTAGTATGACTAATGCAGGAACCCTGCACCCTGTGCACAGTAGGACAGCCTGGGATTGTGTTCCTGCCCTGAGGGGGAGAAACAGGAAGGGACAGTGATGTAAAAGTCAGCTCTCCAGACAAAGACACAGGAGGCTTCCATTGGCTTTAACTGAAAAGACATGATAAGACAATAGGCCTCTGTCAGGCATTAAGAGATGTATCTGGTCGTGTCTCTTCTTCCTCTATGCATGCTCAGTGAGCACCAAGAACCTTCGGCTCATTTTCATTCAAAAGAAATACAAGTGTGGCGCCAGAAGGGTGTATGACAAAGCAAAAGAAGAGAAGTCTAGGTGACTGAGGACATCTGTAATAGAGTAGAGATGTCACACAAAAGGTCCCTGCAATCTTCCACTCAAGGAAAAAAGCATTTCCATGAAGATGGCCAGGCCCTTTGTGATCCTGCTATCACAAATATCCCGGGAACTTGTATAAATACCTTACCCACTGGGCAGGGTGATGGCCATAAGCCTCTAGGGTCTTGAGTATCCTCTGCTTCCCTCTAAAGGCCACTTAGGTAGGAAGTGCTCAAGCCAAATTGTTGAGAGTTGGTCCAGTGGTCTGGGCTCTCCTTCCCTCTGCAGACCCTCTCAGATAATGCACATGCATTTTAGCTGAGAACCACATGCCTTAGGGCAGAGGGATGCACAGTGGAGTGCATTTGAGAAGTGTGACATGCTGTTTGTTACATGCATAGTGGATCATCCCCAGTCACCGACTCAGCCCTAACCCTGATCCTGACACCGACACTGGAAAAAGCCCAGGGATGCTTGTTTCCCAAAAACCTCACCAAGACCCTGGGACAGCTGAAGCCACACGAGCAGTCTTCTCTGGGGTTCACATCTTAGTTGATACCATCTGACGTATCCTCCTCTGTTTTCATGGTGCCTAGATTTGGGGGACTGGATGCCAGGGATGAGGGGTCTACGCAGAGGGAAGGGTAAGAACAGGCAAAGAAAGGGCAGTGAGTACAGAGCACTAGCCCAGGCTAGTGCAGCAAGCCACAGCCTTTTCCCTGCCAGGCAGGCCTGGCCTGAGCACTGAGCTAGAAGGCAAGCAAAGGACAGGGCAGCAGACAGACCAACAACAGGGTGGTACATGGAACATTCTTGACCATCACCGTGTATCTTACTCATACTCTGAGGGAGTCCAGTCTCACCTTCTACGGGTATTTCCAAAATAAAAGAACACCACATTCTCAGAGAATCAATGCTGCTCTGCGGTCGCACCGTAGCAGGTACTGTGTGCAGGTGGCTGCCTCCTAAATGCCTCCCCATGATCTTGAAATAGCAGGAGGCACCTCTCAGAGGCTGCAGTGCAGACTTTCCTGCCCCTTCTGAAATGTCCTGAATTCCTGTAGCACCAGAGACGCAATCTGTGGGGTCCAGAGGGTTAAAACCATCTACTTTCAATAGTTAGCTAAATAACTTTGTCCAAAGGCACAGTGTAACTGAAAAAGAAAGAAAAAATGCCTACAAAAATTCTAAAAATAATGATTAATGGATATACTTAACAGAGTATTGCTTACATTCATCACTGTCATAAAGTTGCATTGATAGTTCTTAGAGACCTTTATCGGTGTTAATTCTGAAAGAGATTATCACCAGAATTGGGCTTGGAAACATTGCCTGTGGTTTCTTAGGACCCTGTGGTAAGCTCCACAAGAGTTTAGCCTGAAGCTGAGTGAGGGGGTCACCTCTACACCATGGAGGCCCAGAGCCCTGGAAAACAGAACCTCTTCTCTGAACAGAAATGCCACTGTTTTCTGAACAAAAAGCGCCACATTCGAGGACAGGATCAATGTCTATTTCTGAGAGTCAGACTTGGGTCATAATTCAACACCAAATGCTTGACTGGCAGCGGGAAACCTCCAGTCAACTGTTATATGCAATCTAAGCCCTATTGCTAAGAACTCAGAAGCAGGAAGAGCAGATTCCCCAGGAGCTATACCCCATCCCTGGAAGGGATGGACAGGCTGTTCTTAAACAGCAGTGGGCAAGCTCAATAAGACCTTAGATCCGGAAGCAGAAAGCTGGCAGGACTGGGATAGACTGTTATGAAATGGAAGGAGACTGAAGTCATGGAAGCAGGAAGTCTTTATTATTCTAAATGCCTTCTAAAGTAATGTGGATTTTGGTAGACCACAATTCAATTGCAAAGTAATTGTCCTAAATAAAGTGTTCAAATAAGATTAATTGGCCCACTTGCAGTCTAAAGACTGCTACAGAAAACAACGTACAATTTTAAAGAAAGAATTAAAAACAAAATACTAAGTGTGTCCTTCACCTCCCCAACCTGTGACTTCAGTGGCTGCCTCTGTGACATTTTGTGAGTGGACCTTTACTGGAAAGAGTCCCGGTGGGCTCTTCCTCACCTGTTGGCCACAGACTGCTAGGTCAACATTCCTGGGTCAAATCTAAGGCTCATTTTATAGGAACAAGAAAAGGCCCTCTCACTGGACTGGACATATGGGAAATGGTGGTGTTTGCTGGAGAGCAACAACTATGATACAGATCTTCGATTTAGATAATGGCAGTCATTGTCTTGAGGTTGATCTGCAGATGCAAGCCTCGCCTAACATGTTATCTAACTTCTGTGGTGGAGATTTCATGTGTCCATGTGACTTGGGCATAGGGTGCCCAAACATTTGGTTGACATTATTCTGGATGTGTCTGTGAGGGGTCTCTGGATGAAATCAGCATTTAAATCTATGGAATGAAGAAAGCAGTTTGCCCTTGCTAACATGAATGAGCCTTGGCTAATGCATTAACGGCCTAACTAGAACAAAAAGCTGACTAAGGGAGAATTTGCTCTCCCTGCTTGACTATCTTTAAGCTTGGATTTTGTTCTTCAGGCCTCAGATATGGACTTGAAGCTGGAACTGTTGATTCGATGTACTGCTCCGAGGACTCTCAAGCTCCACAGTGCAGTCTATCTATCTCTTCTCTATCTGTCTATTAAATTACCGATCCATCATCTATCTATCCATCTATACTCATACCCAGAGAGCAAAATTGCTATGCTGCCATGCTGTCATAGCTGGTGTGTGCAGGTGACTGCCTCCTAAATGCCTCTATATGATCTTACAATAGCAGGAGGCATCCCACAGAGCCAGCAACGCAGGTTTCTCTGCCTGTCTCTGAAATGTACTAAATTACTGTAGCACCAGAGGCTGAATCTGTGAGGTCCAGAGGATTAAGTAATTCATTTATCCATCCATCCATTTCTCCATCCATCTATCCATCTCTCCATCTATCCATCCATCCATCTATCCATCCATCCAACCATCCAGCCCATTTAACCATCTATCCATCCACCATTATCTCACTCTCTTATTAGTTCTTTATTCTTGCAGTCTACCTTCCTCATCGATAGGTCTGAACATGATGGTCTCACACACACACACACACACACACACACACAAAAGCAATAGTAAAATGTTTCCAAACATACAACAGCCAAAAGTTAATCATACAACAGCCAAAAGTCAATTCAAAATCAATTTTATAATAATCTAACGTGTTTCTGGCACTGCTGGCCTGTGTTGCATCCTGCAATTTCACTGAAGCCATGTTCTAAACACACATGTGCACTTTGTACTGGATGTGCCATCATACCACACAATGCCAGCAGATGCTACATGCGAAATCTGGATAGATCTGAGATTACTGTATGTTATAGCTTGCAGTGTTTCTACTATACATACAAGTGTTCAATACTGATAGAAAACTAATGGCATAATTATGGAAAACAAACACATATTTTTCTATAATTTCTTAGCATGTAAGTATCAAATTATTTTACCTTTGGGTTGCATTATATTAGAATGTTTGATTTGAAACTTGTTATTTGGGACTGGGAATGTACCGCGGTTGGTAGAGCACTTATCTACTTTTCACAAAGCTTTGGATTCCATCCCTAGCACCTTATGAAACTGAGTAAGGTAGGACAGGCCGTAACCCAGCATTCATGAAGTAGAGGCAGACAGGAGGATCAGAAGTTCAATCTGAAGGTCGGCCTGGGCTACTTGAGACTCTGTCTCAAAAACAAAAACACAAACAAAAGCTAAACTAAAAACAAAAATTGCTATTTGAGCTTCATAAAAAGCCATTCAATGAATTTTTGACTTGGGATTAGTACAGAATTTCCAACAATTTCTGAACTGGCCCTGGACATCCTTTTGCCATTTGTATTGTGTATTTATGTGAAATGACGTTTTCAGCACTGGCAATTTTAAAATCAAAATATTGATCAACTCTGAAAAACACTGAAGTTTGTGTACAATCTTGGAGTATAAAATATCCAGCCAAGGTTTAATTCTGTAGGTAAGAGTAAGCAAACATGCTGTTCATTAGCATGCAAATTTACTTTTGTCTTTTACTACATGGTAAAATTAAATGTATAACAAAGAATTGTTCTAAAAATGTTTTGTTGTGACTAATTGTCAGACAATGCTTTATTCTTTCAACATACTTTATATACCTATACACCAGGGATCACAGGAAATTTCTAGTTTTGATTTGTCTGTCCTTCCATCATCTGTCTAACTCTCCTGTTGGCTCTTTTTCTCTGGGGTCTACCTAATTCAGCTCTGGGCCTCAATGTGGTGACCACGAAAATCCTGGAAAGAGTAAGAAATGTCCTGAGAATGCCCTGCTCTCAGGAGAGTCCTTGATGGTCTTGAATAAGTGATGTCATTCCCTCCCCACCTTTGACATGGGTCTAGCCACAGGATTTTGTGACTTCACTCATGAAAACCTCTACTGCAGCAGGGTGAAGCAATGATTCTACATTCTGGGGCAGGTGAGTGGCTCAGCAAGGCTGAGCATGTGCTACTGCATGCTTTTCCCATACAGTATGCAGTCAAGGCACGCTCCCTGTCCCCTGCTCACCATCAACCTTCTCTCTCTGAACAGGAAAAAGCTGGAAAAAGAGGTATGGGGCAGAGGTGGGAGAAGGAGAGAATCAAACGTCACAATGAGACATCACCTGCAAAGCCCACAGAAAGGGCAACTACAAAATCAGCAAGGCAAATCAGAGTCCAAAAGAAGGCTTAAGAAACTGCAGCTGAGCAAGGCACGTATGGAGCAGATATCGGCTACGGCCCACAGCTCTGGATGAGGGTGCAGGGAAGGCTGGCTGAAGGTTGGACAGCAGCCCAAAAGAGTGACACACTCCAATGAGCAGGCAGTGGACGCCCCAGTACCAGATGCTTCTATTCTCTTCCCATCGTGCTTGTGCCAGACCTCGGTGAGTCTGGCCCAAAGTCCCTCAAGGAAGGAAAACTGGAAACAGCTGACAGCCAATATCTATGGGCACTCGGAGCAGCCCCTCTGCTCTGGCAATGCTGTTCCCTTGACAGGTGGCAGGAGAAAAGCCTGTTTCCAATCCAGCCGTGCTGAAGGGAGAGAGCTAAGAGGAAAACAAGCCCATGCTATCTATTCAGAACTTCACATGCTGTGGGGAGCAGCTGCTGACTGGGACCTTGGGAGGGACGGGCAGCCTCCCCAATGATGCCGGCAGCCAGCTCCCAAGGAGGCAGAGTCCTCATCCAGACAGAACTCTGGCTTCCAGGAATAGTCAGGATGCGGACTCCAACAATGTGATTAGAAATCTCTGCAGTCAAGTACTTGGCACACTTTCCCTTGCCTGGTCACCATGAATCCATTCTAGGGAATGTCCCATGGTCCTGGTGAGGAGACTCTTTCAGGATGGGCAATTGAATCAATTATATTGGGTCACAGCACACACTCCTATAAGAGACTGATACTGGTGTCTTCCTCAAGCACACTGAAGTTTATTTTTTGAGACAGAACCTCTCACTAAACCTAGAACTCTGAATTGGGTAGTCTGGCTGGCCAGAAAAGCCAAAAGATCCCCATGTGTTCACCTCCAGAGCACTGGGATCACAAGCACATGCTGCCACATCTGCCTTTCTATGGCATGGTGCCGAGGGATCAAACTCAGGTTCTCATGCCTGTGTGGCAAGAATTTTACCAACCAAGCCACCTCCCATCTACACAACCCTCCCCCCCCTAGCAAGTTGGTGATCTCTCTCTTGTCTCTTATGAAGACATTCTTTTCAAACCAAGATTTCAGAGTGTGAGGAACAGGAAACAAGGGAAATGGACTTAGTGTGTGGTCTATATACTAGGAAGAGTCTTCTCTCGCGGGCGCGCTCTCTCTCTCTCTCATACACACACACACACACACACACACACACACACACACACACACACACACTCAATCTCAATCTCCCTCTCAAAAGCTTTTGCCTTCAAAGCCATTCCTGTATATTTTTTAAAAAGCAAAAACCCAATCCCACACATTCCTTTTCTCCTGAAGGATTCATCTCAGCACACATTTTAAGTGGGCACACAGTCTGTCAACATGAATATAAATTTCTTTCTCCAGATCCCTCTTAAGAGTGGATTGCCTGATGATCTAGCCCACAATCCAGGTCTTTTCTAAAGGGAAACCATTTTTAATTTTTTAGTATGCAATAAAGATCCCTTACTTTAACTTTTTAGACCATATGATTTAAATTTCCTAGTTATGAAATACAAGCCTGATTCAATATTCCTTAATGATTCTCCCTGAATTCTGAAACAGCTGAAGGCGTGGGTGAATTTCACAGAAACAGTCCCAGTTGGCAGTCTTAATGCCCTGATCTTAGGCCAGGAGTTCAAAATATAAGTTATCACTACACAAGGAATATTTGTAAAAGACTTTTTCCCCATGTTATTAACTGAAATGTCAACCATGCAGTACTTTCATCCTATTGGTGGGACAAGGATAAAACTCCACCTGAGACAAAGCATTCTACTGGGTCACCTGGGAGCTTCATGGCATTGTTACACACATTTACCTTTAGCAAATCACTTTATGCAAGTTAGTTTGAGGGCAGACATGGATTAGCAGTAAGTTGTTTTTATATTCAATGTTACTACTAACACAACAAAAGACCTCCAAAGAACTACTCAGAACCTGCCCTGCCTAAGAGAAGTTCATTTAACTGCAGGGTCTTCATTCTCAAATGAGCTCTCTCTAACAAGCACAGAAGCTCAAAACACCAGGAAAATATCCTGAAAATTCTTTCCCAACATTCTAATGGGTTGCAGATGGGCCGGGACACTTCCTGCCATTTTTTATTGTTAGCTAGCTTCCTTTCTTCTGTCTGGACTTTTATGACTTGCTTTCCTTATTAGCTTCCAGAATACTTGAGTTAACCCACAGAATCTTCCAAGCTGGTGAATGAGGCTGACCCCTGGGCACAAGGTGTTCAGCTGACTGAGAGGATCCAGAGGCAATGTCTCAAGGATCTGTAACAGAAGACGTTCCTGCTAGCCACACCCAGCAAGAAGGTTGGAAAGTATATTTCTGGAAATGTACTTGAATGGCTGTCATCATCCAGTCCTTGGGAGGCTGAAACAAGAGGATCTTAAATTCAAACCTGCCTGGGGACAGAACAAAACTGTCTCACAAAACCCAAAAGAAAAGAAAGAAAAAAACTCACGGTTTGTGTAAAGCACTGGGAATTTACCAAGGCCATTTCAGGGCATCTAGGATGGGGGACTAGAGTCATTTCTCCTCCACAGGAGCTGGTCATTGCTACCAATCAGAAACTGACCTGTCTCAAGATGGAGGCTTGCTGTCCTGAACATAGAATTGAGTATGAGAGGAACCTCCCTTGGGAAGTGACAGAGATCCCAGACTAGGAGTACAGTGACTTAGTGGTGCTTCGGGATTCTTTCCTGCAAAAGATCCACATGTGATCTGAAAGGGAGGAAGGATGCATGTGGATAACTGAGTAGCTGATTCAGGATTGTATGGTAAACTTCTCATCACAGATCCAATGCTTGGGATAATCAGCTTGGGTAGAGAAAAGATTGGGTTTTGGCTTAGTTTAGAAGTGTCAGGCCACGATTGCTGAGTTCAGTTGCTTTGGGCCTGAAGTTGTACATTATAGTGGGAGCCCACAGTAAAGCAAAACCCCTCCTGGCCTCATGGTCAGGAAATAAAAGAAAGAGCTGGATCCCTCCACTCCCTGAAGGGCACATCCCCAGTGGTCTCAAATCCTCCTGCCAAGTCCCCACCTTCAAACATTCACCAGCTTCTCATCAGGGCCATTCTGAGGAACAGGGCTCTAACACGTGGGCCTTGGCAGGTGCTTAGAATCTAAAGTATAAGTAGAGTACTGCCCAGAGATTGTGGACTGTCCCCGTTATTCCCTTGTTTTCCTTACAGAAAGCCAGATTTCAGGATGTCACTCTGCTTCCTTACAACTAGGAGTAGCCATAGAACGAGGTTCTGTGCAATAGGATATGGCAGAAGTGGTGAGTTTGCCTACTGGCTCCTACCCCGAAAGTGAGCGGCATGCCTACCCCTTCCTCTCCACGCCTTCTGATAGTTGATCAGCGGCTGGTGGATGCCATCTTAGAAATGATCTGTGAGATCACTCCTTTAGGGCTGGCAGAGCCACAGGGAAGTAGGATCCTGGCCAGCACAGTGCGATGCCTTACAGGAGAGACTGAAATCAACCTTGTCTTATTTAACTCACTTTTTATACTGCCCCTTGTTAGGCAGCTAGGAATTCTTTGCCTCTATTGCTGTGCATGGAGAGGCATTTCCTCCTCCTTTCCCACCAATCCCACTGTGGCAGCTGTCTCATCTTGGTTCTTGAGCTCCTGAAGGAGAATTCACATGGGGCACAGGTGGAGCCAGCAAGTACTCAAGATTTATTTTTAGCAGGCAATTAAGCAACAGCAAAGCAAACTCTGGAGCAGAGGGTGGATCAAGACTAGTCTTTCATATCTCCTTCCCTGGCCCATCCCTGGTACAGTCTAGGGTGGTCCCTTTGCTGGAGTAGGTAAAGGCTTTCTTAGAAGCTGACCTTACCCACAATTCAATCTGCTACAATTAGATTCAGAGTTGTATATAAAGGTATAACTACACATAAAGTTGAGAAGTTTACAAGGAAAATGGTGCCTTTGGCATGCTCCTTGTAGGGATGGGCTTTGAGGGAGCAAGCCAGATAAAAGCATTGTTGTATTTCCCAGAGCCCTGTCCTTCCTCTTGTCTCATCAACCTGGCCGTTTTAACCTTCTCCAGCACTCCCAACTTTGACATTTTAATCATCACATTCATTACTTAACTGGGCATAATTACTCAGCTATGAAGATACTCACAACTGAGCCTCTAAAAACAAGACTTGGAGTCATCCAGTCTCTATTGTGAGTTTGGAACTGAAGACAAGGTAAAAGAGATGACCAATGTCTTTGTCTGGCTGTCCTGCCCGGAACCCTGTGAAGCTCTGGGTGTGCCCATCTCCTGGATGTCCAGGTCCAGCCATGAGCTGAGAGAATATGAAAGGCACTTCCTTCATAGGTCTAGTAAGGTTGGGATGCAGGTGAGGCTCTCAGGACACAGCAACAGGCCACTGTGCCAGGGATAAGCTTGACTGGTACCTATATCGCACTTTGTTCACTGCCCCAACCAAAACGTCCATGATGGTGGAGAGTTGGAAATTTTGCAGAGCCAATGTTTCCTAGACTAGGTTTAGCCCTTTTAATAACTATTCATCACTCTGTGTGTGATCTAATATCCTGGGACTATTAGGTATGTCATTTTGAGTGTACAAATAGATCCCAAGCTTCCACCAACCCTAAGTTGGTGGACCCTAAGTTAAGAATGTTATCAGATAACATCTGAGTGCCTATAGTAGAGATCTCTCTGCTTTGCTACAACTGCCTACCAGTGTATTTGAAATGTGCTTTAATTTGTGATGTTCTTTGTTCTGTAATTATACAAACTTCATGAAATGGTCACCACCTTGGAACATGATGTTTGCAGGAATCTGAACCCTGTTCCGGGACCATGGCTCCCCACATTTGGCTCCAGAATCAACTCTTGTCCCTTTGAGGTGAACAGTGTGCTCTGTGTCTACAAAGGTTGTCAGCAGGTCACTCCGAGAGCTTCACTCCCAGCTGCCTTCAGGGCTCAATCTGGAGATCACTCCGTTCTTTGATCCATAAAGTGAATGAAGTATTGGAATCGTCCTTGCTGTGGGTTCCTGATCATCTATCCACATGATCAAGCCATTCAAATGGGCTCCCACAGGCAGGGTCTCCTCGGCCTCTAGAGCCTGGTCCTCAAGGTCCACTGACACCTGCCTTGCCTTGAAAATACTCTTCTTGGGGAGCAGCTGGGCCATGCCACAAAAGAAAAGAATCCTTAATGCCATTTGTTCTGCCTACTACTTGACTCCTGCAGACATGCATGACCACTGAGGGCATCGTGAGGCTACGAACCCGATGAGTGGTGTGTGTTGGGTATCTGCTTGGGCTTGTAGTTGGAAGTCCTAGATTTGGAAGATCTGGATTCAGTTCTTGCCTCCGTCATTTAGGTATACAAAGTGGTCTTAGGGAAATCAGCATTTTAGGCTCCATCTTCAAGATGAAGAGGAGAGCACCCATCTTATAAAGCCACTGTGAGAATCCCACAGTGCACACCGAGTGTTCGCTGAGTTCTAGCTGGCTTTCACCATGATCTCTGCCCTGCCACTCACCAGGTGGGTTACCCTGCAGCTATCAGGTGGCCTCTCTGCACTGGCCTCCACAGGGGTCCTCTACCCATCTGGTCCAGGATCTCATCCCTGCCCTATCTGACAGCATTGCCCCACCTCCTCGAATGTGGGCCACACTATCTCATAGTATTCCCAGACTACATAAAAGGGAGAGAGAGAACTGAGCACCCACATTCATCCCTCCACTTCCTGACAGCTGATAGAGTGTGCCCACTTGCCTCACAGGTCCGCTGTCATGATAGACTGTACCCTCCAGCTCTGAACCCAAATCAACCCTTCCTATGATACTTTTGTTACAAGAAAGGTAACTACTTCAGTTCCTCTGTGTGCTGGATAAGCACGGGAGTTAAACATTTGTTTTTCATGGCATACCATAAGTCTGTTCCAAGCCTCAGCCTGCGCACCTCACCGCTGTGAGAGGCATAGAGCTCTCCCTAAGCCTCTTTATTCCTTGTATGTCAATGCTCTTTTCAGAAAGTTCACGGTGAGACCTCTGCACCTGGAGATCTCCTCACTCCTGACAGCATCTTAGAGATTTATGAAAAAAGAACTCACAGGAAAGAAGTTCCTGGCTGCTTCTGGGTTTCTGGGGTACACCCAAGGCTAGGGCAGCAGACCCGAGTTGGTAAGCTGGTCTACATGGACTCACCCTCCAGGGGACTGAACTGTTCTGCTGAGCAGCCACCCTCCGGGGAGGAAGCAGAGACACAGACATGGCCACCGGGAGTCCCTCCTTGGGAAAGGGTTCCCAGACCTGGGCACAAAAGCTAGCCACAGTTGGTCCTTCCCTGAGAACAGCACTGTTCCTCCAAGAGCAGATAGAACTGAAGAAAAAGGAGACAGAGACAGAAGGCTTCCTTTCCGGCAGGTTTCTGCTCCCCCAAGCTGGAACGAGTCTCATGGTCCCATCAGAGACTCGTTCCCAGCACCACTCTAAGAATTTACAAACAAGGAAAGTGTCTAAGTGGCTATGTTCCAATGGTCATCTCAACCTTCTTCTGCAGGGCTGTATAAATAAATAAAACCCATCCCTTCCACTTACTGTTGTCTGTCCTCAAGTGGAAGTATCAGTGTAAGTCCTGAAGAGTGTATCCCTCAGGGCTGGGGCCACGGCTCAGGTAGTACTTTCCTAGCATACACAAGGCCATGGGTTCCATCTCCAGCACCACATAAACTAAGCATTGTGGCACACATCTACAGTCCAGCACTTGGGAGGTAGAGACAGGAGGATCAGAGGTTCAGGGTCATCCTTGCCTACATAGCTACACAGCAAGTCTGAGAGCAGCCTGGGGTCCATGGAATCCTGTCCCATAAACATGGGAATGATGTTGGAAGGGCTTGAGTCTAAGTGAGCTGTCTGGTAAAGCAGCTGAAGACCAAGGCAGACAGAGAAGTAAGAGTAAGCACTGATGGCAGCAGAGGTAGGTTTTATATAAGTAGACACACAAGCCAGCAACTCCCAGGCGAGCTTAAGTGTGCCAGATGCGTCATCCACTAGGAGACTGCACACAGAGTAGGCGGTAGACGTGGCCCAGCTTAGTCTGAGTTTATCATGGGAGGGTAAGAAGGTCATCCAAATATCCACTGGCATCCCTTCCTCAGTGCACAGAACAGTCCGTGCAGAGTTAAGGATGGTCCAAGGATGCTTCCTCTCCTTTTCCAATTCACAGCCTCCAGCCACTGCCCTGCCCTAAAAGAGGATGGGTCCCTTAGGACCGCTGCCAGCAGGAGGGCCAGGCAGGCTGATGGACACACAAAGGACTCATGGTTCCTTCAAGGTCCCAGCTGGACATTGCTCACCTTAGACCCAGACCTGGGTTCCAATACATTCTGCCAGCTGAGTAGGCCTAAGAGTGTGTGCACAGGACCTTTGGGTTTCCTGTGTGTGTGTGTGTGTGTCTGTGTGTGTGTGTGTGTGTGTCTGTGTGTGTGGTATATAGTTTGTACATGTTGGTTGGGGCCTGTGTGGTATGTATGTGGTGCGTGGTTTGTACATGTGGTGTGTGGTGTTTATGAAGTATGTTGTGTGTGGTCTGTGGTGTTGGTGAATGGTGAGTGTGTGGTATCTGTGTATGGTGTTGTGGTGTGTGATGTGTGGTGTTTATGGGGTGTATATGTAGTGTGTGTTATTTATGGTCTGTGTGGTGTGTGGGGTATGTGTTATATTCGTGGTGTGTGTGTGTGATATGTGTGTGTGGTGTATGTAGTGTTTGTGGTGTTTGTGTGTGTGGTATTTGTGGTTTTGTGTGGTGTAGATTATTTTCTTTCGAGACATGGTCTCATTGGATTCGGCTAGGCCTGCTGACCAAGGAGTTCCAGGGATCAGCTTTTCTTCACCTCCTGAAGGCCGAGATCACAAGCATACACTACCACACCTGACTTTTTCAGGTGGGTTCTGGGCATCTGATCTGAGGCCTGTTCCCAGGCCCAAGCGCCTGTTTGTTGAGCCTCATTCACCATCCTCAAAGTCCTCTGTCTATAGAAATTTGACTTCTCTCTGTGGCAAAGCAATGTGAGAAGCTGCCAGAGCTTTCTCTGCTGCAGAGCTTCTCTCTGGCCAACTATGACTCAATCGGGTCCTAAGCAAAAGACCTGGAATGCCCTTCAGTTCTAGAAGCCTTGTGCCAAGCACAGGATGTAGGAGCTCATTTCTTGCTTTTGCTGCCCACGTCTAACACCGCAAGGGAAGTGTCCCCCACCCTCAGATGACCTTCCCTCGGCAGCCCAAAGGCACCCGCTCAGAAGGACTCGGGCTTGCCAACAGTCACAGATTTCTGCACCACAGCGTCTCCTCCCTTTCTCTGGAGACCATCCCAAACTGCCGCTCACTTTGGAATGTTTTGGGGTCCTGGGAAGAAGGACTCGAGGTAGCAGAACCTCCTGTGTACCCCGCAGCCCTTCATTGACTCCATCTAATCTTCTGCGAGCAGCACAGACAGACTGTTGGCTCTGGGCAGTGTCTAGTACCCAAGACGCCACATGGTAGCCAGGCTGCTTCCTCTTACTGTAACAATGCTGGGTCCTTTATTACAGAAGAGACATTTCTCTCCACTAGAAGTCCTGCAAGTCCAGCAGCAGGTGTGTGCTGTGCTTCAACCGAGAGCTGCTCACTGCTCCACACTGCAGAGGATGATGTAGAGGAGAAAGTGAGCCAATCTCAGAATAGCTGGCCCGTCACTGTAAGAAAAATATGATCCATTCATGATGAAGAGTCCTTCTGGCCCCAGATGCCTCTTAGCCCCACTATCTTTTAAAACAATTACATTGAGGACCAGGCTTCAGCCTGAGTTCGAGTGGAGACAAACCATGTTCAAATCACAGGAAACTGTTGTTCAACAAACATCCTAAGATTGTTTTAAGCATTGGTTGAAGACTGGGAACTTTCCTTCTCAGACATCCCTTGGAATCCTGTTTCAAAGATTCCTTCGTGGATTCAGGGTCAGGGAGTAACTCAGTCGCTAAAGTGCTTACCTTGAAGGCATGAGAACTTAAGTTCAATCCCCAGAACTATGTAAAAAAGACAGACATGGTTACAATACACTCCTGTAACCCTGTGCTGAGGAAGCTGAGACTGGTGGATCCCTGGGGCTCAACAGCCACTCAGTCTAGTCTACTTGGAAAGCTCCCAGTCAGTGAGAGACCGTGTCTAAAAACAAAATGGATCAGGGATGGAGAGATGGCTCAGCAATTAAGAGCACTTGCTGTTCTTGCAGAGGACCCAGGTTCAGTTCCTAGCGTCTACCTGGCAGCCAACAACCATCCTTAACACCAGTTCCAGGTGACCCAACACCTTCTTTTGGCCTCCATAGGCACTGCACTACACAAGTGCACTTCCATGCAGGCAAAACACACACATAAAATACATAAATTTAAAAAAAAACAAGACAAGATGTATGGTGCCCTAAGGAACAACACCTATGGTTGACCTCTGACCTCCACACATGCACACACACACACACACACACACACACACACAAAAAAAAAACACCTGAACACACACACACTCAAACTACAAATAAGAACACAATAGGTAAGTACTTCCTATGTAACATGCACCCAGACAGACCAATACCCATCAAATAATTTTCTCATCATTTCTGCTACAGAAAGGGTTGACTGAATAATCACTGTTAGCAGCCAGTGAAAGACCCACAGTGTTCTTCCCTCCAGAGGCCTTGTGCTAAGCACAGTATGTTAAAGCTCATTTCTTATTCTTGCTTTTCCTCCTCTTTCCTTGAGATTTTCCTTTTGTGGATATCAGGAGCACTGATAAACAATTTGATGTGGACATATGCTTTCATTGATTATTTGCTACATTCATTTTCTCATTTCTGTGACCAAAGCAGCTTAAGGAAAGAAAGGTTCATTTGGGTTTGTGGTTTGAGAGTCCATCACAGCTGAAACAGAGCAGTAGTAGCACGGGGCAGCTGGTTTCATTCTGTTCAGTGAGGAAGCAGAAGGAGATGGACGCTCTTGCTTAGCCTGCTCTATCATTTGTATTCAGTCTGGGACCCCAGTGGTGGGTCTTCCCACCTCAGGGAACCCAATACAGAAATGCCATAAGAGTTATGCCCAAGGCTTGTCTCCTAGACAAACCAAGTATTTGTACCAAGTATATATGTGTGTGTTCATGTAAAGAACCTTAGGTATTGTTCCTTGGAAGCTGTCTGCCTTGTCTTTTTGTTGTTGTTTTTGTTGTTTGTTTTTGTCGTTGTGAGACAGGGTCTCCCTGTAGCCCCAGGTAGCCTAGAATTTGCTATGTAGACCAGGCTGACCTCAATTTCATAGAAATCCCCCTGCCTCTGCCTCCTGAGTGCTGGGAATAAAGGCATATGCCACAATGCCCAGTTTGCCTTGTCTTTTGAGACTCTCACTGGCCAGAGCTCTCATAGCAGACTGTGAGTCCAAGGTCCTTTCCAGATGATAATCAGCATTAATCATCACACACACCTCAATTGTGTGGTAACTGTGCACACACAGCTAGCTAAGGCTTTTATATGGATTGAAAGTGCTCCCCAAGGACCCATGTGTTGGGAGATAGACCTCAAGATGATGCTGTTGAGAAGTGGTGGGCCCTTTAAAAGATGTGGCCCACAGGGCTGGAGAGGTGGCTCAGCAATTAAAATACCTGGTCAGATCCACTTGCAGAGGAACCAGGCTTAGTTCTCAATACCTCCAGGGCAGTTCACAACTGTCTGTAACACCAGTTCTAGCAGAGCAAATGCCCTCTTCTGGCTTTGAAAGGCATTGCACACATGTATGTACTTGTATACATGCAGGTAAAGCACTCATGTACATAAAATTATAACCAATACATATAAAATATTAAAAAGGAGGTTTGGCCCAATGAGAAGTCATTACTGGTTCAGCAACTTCTTGTCTCACTGTGTGACAACTTCCTCCCATATACACACTTCCGATTGCAATGCCTACTGTCATGAATATAGCACTGTCATCAGAGCAGCTCGGATGCGGCTTATGTAACTCATGTAACTGCGAACTAAATAAACTTCTTGATGAAGTGCCTGGCCTTGTATATTTTCTTATAGTAACAGAAATTGGACTGACCCAATAACGTTTTGAGGAACTTTCCCAGTATATGGAAACATTTTACAATTCCACAGACAATGTGTAGAATGAATTTTATTTTTCCACCTTGTTTTGGTTTTGGTTTTGCTTCTGACACAGTGCAAAAGAAATAACTTCTCCACTCTTAGATGACCTTCCTTAAGAAGCAAAAACCACAGGTTCACTCTGAACCCAGCACAGCTCTGTGTGGATGAACCGGTTTCCACAGCAGAGCTACACTGTCTGAGAACAGACCAACCCTCTATGTCATCTGGGACATGGTAAGTCATAGTGAGGCACAGCAAGGCATGGTGAGGCATGGTGGGGCATGGTGGGGCGTGGTGGGTATTGTGAGACCCAGTGGACATGGCAGGGCATGGTGAAGCATGACGAGGCTCAAAGATTCTCCTGATCTTTTGGACGGCAGTAGCTGGCGAGGAGTGGCCACAGAGCCCACAAAATGCCACGCAACGCGCCTAACCATAAGACTGCTGCACGAGGTGCTTGGAGTGGGTGCCCTTGAGGCACATGGAAGCCCTCAGAGGTTTTGCTTTGGAAGCTGTGAAGTCATGTTCCCATTCTAGAAAAGGGAGCCTTACCGGCAGCTTTCATCCCAGGAGAAAGAAACTACAGGAGATAGTTCTGCACACTCATTTCCAATACTGATGTGTCTACACACACCTGGTCCACAGCATGGAGAACAGGTGCCATGGAGTTGCCTGTGTAAAAGGCTTGGCCTTGCCGCTGTCCCGGCTTGGGGTCCTATCGGCTGTTATGAGGCTGGGGGAGTCTGGGATGACTGTCTTTCTGGAGAGGAGGATCCTGTCCTTACCTGTGAGGTTCTCTCTCATGAATCATGAGCAAGCTGTGAGCTTGCCTTCCTCATCACATCCTCTCAAAAGTCCAGACACTTGCACCCTTCTCTCTGCTTTCTACTTCAGGACTCCCCAGCTGCACTGAGTGAAAGGTAAAGTGGAAAGAAGGAGGGCTGGGGCTGGGGCTGGGGCTCAGTTGGTTGAGTGCTTGCCTGACATGTACGAAGCCCTGGGGTTAATCGCCAGCACTATATAAACCAGGCATGGTGGCACATGCCTGTAATTCTAGCACTCAGGATGTAGAGGCAGGAGGAGCAGAAGTTCAAGGTCATCTTTGACTACATAGAAGTTCAAGGCCAGCATGGTATACATGAGACCATGTCTCTCAAAGAAAAAAAAGAGAAAACCTGGAGGAAAAAAATTGAATCCTATTTCAAAATATTATACTGTGGTAAAGGATTGTTTGAATGTTGTTAGGCTTTATAAATATGCCTATTTATTATACACATGGCATGAAAAATTGCTGAAATTCATCAAATACTTTCCTACAGGCTTTAAAACTTATCCAAGTCACCAGAGCACAGGTACTAATAGATCGGTAGATATTAGCAAATCTGCCTGAGTCTTAATTAACACAACCACACTGTGGCATGGACTGAACGGCACAGAGTTCATTGCTGTCACTCAGCCAGCAGCTTCCCCAGTGACCCCACCCAGATGAGCAATTGTGCATGTCAAATATTTCAGTAAATGTGCTTTTTTTTTTTCCTTCTTTTTTTGAAAAAAAAAAAAAAAACACTGAAGCTGCAGAGGATGATCTCCTCACCCTCCATCTCTTAATCCAAATCCAGCAGTGCTCATCTCTTTTAAATCATCTTTTTGGGCTCCCTAACTTTTCTAATCTCTTGTTGCAAAAAATCGCTCTGAGTGATGTCTCTCCAGGCACAACACCTGGTCCTGTGAATTCTGCCCTGGACTCCTATCTATCCTGCAGATCCAGCTGTCATGAAGCTTGGTACAAGCTGCCGGCAAGGATTGAGCCTCCTCACTCCCTGAGGTTCCCAGCCTCTGGGTAAAGCCTCTGGTAGGCACTGTAGTACTGTTGCTATATCATGTTTAGCTCCCTGAAAAAGTACTGGAAGTTTTCATTTGTCCTGATGAACAACGGGAAGTTTGGGGGTGTACCTGCGGAGTGGCTGAGGTGTCACTTGCTTTTATAGTCTTAGATCCTCGTAAGGTCTGTTGAGGACCCTTGGAGTGAGTAGGATCAGAACGCACTGAAGCTGTGTGCTATAGATTACTGCCCAAGCTTGTTCTATGTGTTAGTCTCTCTCTCTCTCCTCTCTCTCTCTCTCTCTCTCTCTCTCTGTGTGTGTGTGTGTGTGTGTGTGTGTGTAGAAGCCAGAGGTCACTCTTTGGTGTCCTCAGGCATCTTTCAATTTTTCTTCTGAAACGGTATCTCTCTCTGACCTAGGGCTCACCCGCTGTGCACTGGGATGCACTGATCTCTACCAACCCTGGGAACGTTGAGATGGCAAGCAGATGCCACTGAGCCTGGCTTCACATGGGTCTTGAGAATTGGACTCAGGTTCTCATGTTTCCAAGGCAAGCACTGCATTGCCTAAGCTGTCTCCCCAGCTCACATTATTCCAGTTCTATTACACACACATTGTTTTTCCTCTTTCTTTTTGAGACATGGCCTCCCTGTAGCCCCAGATAACACATATATACACTTGCACACATACACTTACCCAGGTATACACACACACACACACACACACACTCATATACTAACATACAAACATACAGGTACTATATACATGCATACACACGCATACTGGAATCCCTCTAGATTAGTCTCTGAGTAGATTTGCACTCAGAACAGAACTCTGAGGTCACAACCCATGAATAAATTCTTTGAGAGGCAAGCCTTGACTTTTTTTTTTCCAGTCTTTTGAAACATAGTCTTGCGATGGCCCCACCTAGTCTGGAGCTACCCCTGCCTCCTGAATGCTGGGATTAAAGGTATGTTCCACCATACCCACTAAGCCCTGACTCGTACAGAAAAATCTGTATCAAAAAGATTCCAGTGATCTCTAGGCATCTCTCTAATTCCTCCAGCTTCTTTATTCTCGCAGAAAAATGAAAGCTATTAAAACTCTTTTCCTCTCATGAATTAGAAAATAAAAGCTACAAAAGAAATCTTTGGCTGATTGAAGAGATTCAGATCTGTGCTCTGTGATGTTATTATATCATACATAATAGTGAATATACACATATACGAGTGTGGAAGAGAGCAATTGTAACCACATTACACATAATCATTGGTGAATATGAAGTATCTGTCATATTTATCTTCCAGCTGTTCTGTGGGCTTGACATTTCTAAATAAAACGTTTGGGAAAGCAGGTCTCTGCTTTTCTTGCTGCTCTCCTCCCCCCTCCCATTTCACATTCATTCCCACACACCTCCCTTCACACACCTCCCACCTATAGCTGCAAGTCACCAGCACTTGTCTAACCATCAGACCACTTATCACCAGCAAAGGGCCCAAGGGTGTCACCCTTAACAGGTTCCCCTCAGAAGCTACAGGAGCAAGCACAGGATCACCAAATCAGACTCCCCTCCAACACTGGTTTTCTTCTCTCATTGACTGTCCTTCAGAAATCCCAGCATCACCCAAGATGCTCTGCCTTACTATATGTGAGATATTTATCAGGTCACTTCCAAAGAGCAGTTAACTAAGAAACTCCAGATCTGGCACATAGCAACCCTGAGGATCTGGAGGAACTGGAAAAATAATTCCTGCAGGCAGTTCAAGGCAAGTCTCCAGAACTTCGTTATCACTCTGCTGCTCAGTGTGGGACGTTTCCTCCTCTCTTATGCAGTTGAAGCACTCCGTCCCGGAGGGAGGAAGAATGGAGTGAGGAAGCGGGGAAGGGAGTTCATAGAACTCACAAGGCTTGGCAAGCTCAGAAGGTTATAAGATGCGCACGGCCCCTCCCCGAGGTGATGCAGGCAGTAAGGACTGCTGGGTGGAAGAGACTCCAATGGAGCTGCCCACAAGCCCCATTCAGAGAGATTCAGGGATGCAGCTTCTAAGAGCTGTCACTCACCCGCGTGGGGTAAGCTTTTCAGTGATGCAGCTGCCTTCGAGTCACCCTCACTCCTGTCAGTGGCTCCTCACCCATGCTTCACTCAGTAGCCACAATAAACTCACTAGTTCACAAAGTTGGACTTGGGTGGAATCATTTCTTTGGTCTGTCTTTGGCCTCCTATCTGGAGGGAGATGTTTGTGGTCCCCGTTTCACAACATCCTCCAGCCATTTCTCTGCAGCAGATCCCTAGCTCTCCGGGATCAGATCTCAAAATCATAGGCGTAAATGGCTAAGTAGAAACCCTCTTTAAAGTTATTTTTAACTGATACCTGTGTATTCAAAACTAGTGCATGCTAATGGAGCACAGGTTTCCACACATGAGTCATTAGGTAACCAGGCTAAACACACCTACCTCCTCCAACACTCATCACCTCTTTATGGTGAGAACTTTAAAATCCTTCCTTAGGGCTTTTTGGGATGTGCACATAACATCTAGCACCCCGTGCAAAAAGACCAGCATTCCTTACTCCTGTCTAAATGGCTCAGCATCCTTGATCAAATTCTTTCCACTCCTCCATGCCCAGCCTCTGGTAATTACCACTCTGCACGCAATTCTAGGAGAACAACTTCTTCAGATTCACATATGTGTGTGACCATGAGATGTGTCTTTCTGTACCTGGCTTATTTAATTTAATATCTATGGTGTTCCATCGACACTGCTGCAAATGGCAAGCCACCAGCCATTTTGTGCTTAGTGTTCCTTGTGTGTGGGGGAACCACATTTCTCTTATCCATTCGTTGGTTGATAGATATGAATGTTGAGTAGGAGATTCTTGACCAGCCACAAAGGAATCGTTTTTATTTTTGTTTTATTTCTCTTATTTTTTAATATTTTGTTATTTTTAAATAGTATTTTTTGTTTTATTTGTTACTTTTTAATTTTATAGATGAGCATATTGCTTGCATGTATGTAACTGCACCCGTGTCAGGCAATGCCCACGGAGGTCAACAGGAGGCGTTAGATTCCCCTAGAACTGGAATTATGGACAGTTGTTAGCCACCATGTAGGTGCTGGGAATCGAACCTGAGTCCTTTGCAAGAGCAACCAGTGCTCTTAACTGCTGAGCCATCTCTCCCGTCCCAAATATTTTATTATTGTTTTATCCTTGTGAGTCTTTTTTCTACATGCATATAAATGTACCCATATCATGCAGTGTCCACAGAAGCCAGAAGAGGGCATTGAACCCCCTGGAACTGGACTTACAAATGGCTGTTACCTGTAATATGGTTGCCAGGAACTGAACCTGGGTCCTCTGCAAGAGCAGCCAGTGCTCTTAACTACTGGATAGATAGATGATAGATAGATAGATAGATAGATAGATAGATAGATAGATAGATAATAGATGTGAATGTATACTTGCACACAAATACCCCATGTGCATGTGCATGTGGAGGTCAGAGACCAACTTGGAGGAGTGAATTCTCCCATTTCACCATGTGTTTTGGGGATTGAACTTAGGTTGTCTATAATGGCTAGTTTTTGTCAACTTGTCACAAACTACAGTCACTTGGGAAGAGGACACCTCAACTGAGGAATTTCCTCCATCAGACTGGTCTGTGAGCCTTTTCTTCATTGCTGATTGATATAGGAGGCCCAGCCCACTATGGGTGGTGCCATCCCTGGGCAGGTGGGCCTGGGCTGTATAAGAAGAGAGTGGAGCATCTACCTACCTGCAAGCAATACATTCATACACATAAAATAGAGAAACAAATGAATTTTTAAAAAGCATTAATGCACCTCCACTCACATGAACTACACATTCAACATGCACACACACTTTCATATATAGACACATGTACATACTCATGCACACACACGCACACACACACACACACACACACACACACACATACACACACACAGCCCCAGTTATACAGTCTAAGCAGCTAGCTTACTGAAGATCAGAACTGATAGTGCTTATCTACTGACAAGCTTTCTTGTGTGGGTGAATTTAGGTGGTAGAAACAAGGTATCACCCTGGCAACTAGTGCAGTTATATCTGTTTTACTGTTTCTACTTTTCTTTATTCCGTATGGACTATTACTGTCCAGAAGAGGAGTCCCTCTTCCAGGTTCCTTCAAAATGTCTTGTAGTAGTGCAGATATGAAACCCTCTCCAGGTCCACCTGCTCAAGCCTAGCTCAGAATCCTGTATCCACTGTACTTTCTGTCACTGATCTCTTGCCTGCTGCCTGGGCTCCCTCTGATCACTAAAGTAGACATTCATTGGAGACCCCTACGAGATGTCTGGTGGATTATTCGAGCTGGGAGTGAGAGGAGCACTTAGATGAGTAACAAAATGCTCCATCCTCCGGGAAGGCTAATTGTAGTCTGTGTAGTCAAGAATAGAGCTAGCATTTATAGAGCAAAAACAACGAGCAAAGCTGGGGGCTATAATCTGTTCAAGGATGAAAGGCTCCATGTAGCTCCCCAAGAGCAGCGACTGAAGGAGATCCTGGAGAGAGCAGGGTCAAAACAGTTGGCAGAGCCACAGATAGTGCTCCACAGGAGGACAGAGCATGAACAACTGCAGCATGCTCAGACAGGGTGAACAGAGCCAAGGGTGGAGAGTAGAGACACAGTGGACAGGCTCACATCTGTTCACTCCAGAGTCACCACAGTGGACGTGCTCACATCTGTCCACTCCAGAGTCACCACACTGGACACCCTCACATTAACCCCACTTCAGAGCTTCATGCCATTTCTCATCAAGGTTTCACTTCTGTCTCCACGATCCAAACTAGGTACTAAGAAGGCAAGTTGTTTAATTGATGCCCAATAAGTCTCTTCTCCAGGTGCATCCTAAAAGGATTTATAAACCTGGCTCTCACTGTTATGAGAGACAGAGATTGAGTTGCTTTTCCCAGATGCTAGAGCCAGATGTTTCCCAAAGTCAAGAGAAAAATCTAGATGTGATGTTCCACAGCTGGAGGAAAGCTTCATACACTCCCATGAAGAGAGTTCTGTAGATGCAAGCCACCAACTGATCATAGCTTCCTACTGCATAAAATCTGAAAAGCCAGTAAGTGGCTGAGGACTGTTGACTACAGAGGTCCAGACAACACACTGAGGATCCATTGTGAAGCCTCCCCGAGGTGGGCACTGCTGGCGACTAGGGCTCAGCCAAGGGTCAGAGATCACATGAGGACCAATGCCAGCAAAGAACAGCTCAAGTGTTAGTTCAAGCTTGCCATTCCACAGCAGAGCTAGGATGCGAACATTTCAGAGCAAATCCCTAAGAATGTGCACACGAATCAAAAGAAAGGGGTAAGGTTGGGAGATGGTTTGGTTGGTGAAGTGCTTGCTGAGGAAGTATGAGGACCCAAGTTCAGATCCCCAGCACCCAGACAAAGCTGGGAATGGACATCTCAGTGTGGGGCTTGCTGGCTAGCCAGTCTAGCCAAATCGGTAAATTCCAGGTTCAGTCTCAAAAAGTAAGGTGGACAGGGATCAAAGAAGACATTTAGTGTCCATCTCCAGCCTTCAGCTTTATGTGTACACCCACACACACATAAGTATATGTATTTACACAATGAATACAAGCACACACACACACTTCCCAGCTAAAATTCTGGGAAGAAAAGGGACAGGATCCTTGTTTAGTTGATAGTGGATACTATTGCAGCATAGTCAAAGGAGCCAGGCTGGCCGCTCCCCTCAGCCCACAGAGAAGCAGTCTCTACCCCACAGTGTGAGACCACTCTTCAGGTGACACCACCTCCTTCCTAGGAAGCCACTGTGCCCAGAAACTGACTCTCCAGCTCTGCCTCTGCCTCCTGTTTGGAAAGAGAGCTGAACTCTTAAGGTTAACCAAGTCACCATGGTTGCAGGACCTGGAGGGAGACAAGAATGCCTCAAGTTAGGAACAGGTGATGCACACACTTAGGAAGATGACACACATCACTTCAGTGTCAAGATCCAAAGGGCTTGAGAAGCATTCAGAGCTTGAGGCTTCAGCGTACCAGCATTTATGCACACACCACAGTCCACGTTATCACCTTGACATAGCGACTTCTTGGAGGGGACCCTGCTTGTCAGCATCATATTGACACAGGGTGGCAGCCACCCGGTTCTGGAATGGTCATCCCAGGACATTGTTGAGCAGGTACTTGTCAAGCATCTTTAAACTCTTTCCTATCACAGGATATGTGTACAGTATGTTAAATTTTAACATGAAACCCTTGCCTGTGTGTCTAATTCATATTCAGTCCTAGATAAAGGTCCCTCTACTACACAGCTTCTTGTCACAAATTGTTTTATAATCAGATATCTTAGCATGACACTACTGTGGCGTGGGTAGCAAGGGAAATTTGGTCTCCAGCAGCTGGAAACGGGGTGCAGGACCCTGCATCTGGCCACATTCTTGGGAGTCTCAAATTTAATTCCCTGAGATCAATAGCCATTCTTCCTCTCCACGCTGCTTCATCTCCAATCTGTCTCCCCAACTGTGCAACTTCGTGTGACTGAAGAGGAAAGGCAGTAAGGCTGGGGGTGGGGTTCTATGGAGGACCGTTTGCCTTACATGTGCAAGGCTCTGGGTTCCATCGCCAGCACCAGAAAAACAAACGAAAGCTGGCTTCTTAGAGCGAGATTTGCACAAAGTCAGCTGAGACTCGAACCTGGTGATCCATCTACCTCCACTGTCAACATCAGAGGGAAAGACATAGCAATGCCCTGGGAGACTGACCTCAGGAGACTGTATCTCCCACTTTGTCAGGGAGACAGGCAGGCAGCTGCTCTGGGCATGTTTGTGTAATGTAAATACCATATACATACTCAGCACTCCGAGAGTAGTCTGGCCATCTGCCACTCATGCAACGTGCAGCTCAGCTCTGCCGTCAGCATCACAGATGGAGATGGGGCCAGCACGCACAGCTCTGCCCATCTTACAATCACGCACGCAGGCATCCCGGAATGGAGTTTCTGAGAGGTTTCCCAGAACCTTATCACAATAAACAGAAAACAACATTCAAATTAAATCTTGTCTTATGTTTCCATTGTTGTACATGGGCAAAGAAAAGTCAAGGCATTAAGAGGACAAGGTTGAAGATGCTCAGACAATGGGACCTCCAGGCAAGCCCTTCTCTCTTTTACCCAAAGCTTTTCTGTAAACTCAGCCAGTAAGTCTCCGTCTCAGATCCCCATTGAGAAAAATCTTACTTCAGACCCTGGAGACAAAAGCAGTGTGAGCCCCAGCAGACCTACAGTTCCTCCCTCCCCCAACCTCAGAGCTTTGCCGGCTTAGCTTTCCTGTCTCAGATTCTCACCATTCCTGCCTTGTTTCCATAAAGACACAGCAGCCACCGCTAAAAAAAAAACATTTTTCCTGGCTTTTCCCTTCATCCAGACCCCCGAGGCACAATGTTCCCCACTACTTTAGATCTGCTGGGAGCAAGCCAGGCAATGCTACTCTTAAAAGTTTTTCCTTCCAAATGAGACTTCATCACTCTGTCTGGCTTTCATTTCCTGCTTGAGAACCTCAATTCATGAATATTTCCTTTTTAAAAACTCACATGTATTTCTTTGTTTTGGGGGTACACAAGTGGAGGTCAAAGGCTAACTTGAAAGAGTCAGTTGTGGGTCCTTCCATGTTGTGGGTCTCAGGGATTGAACTCAGGTGGTCAGGCAGCCATCACCTTCACTTGCTGAGCCATCTTGCCAGACCAAGTTCATGAAAATTTTTCTGCACTTTGTAGGGTGCTCCTTCATTATCAAGGCAGTGCCCACGGCCAGCCAAAGAGAAGTCAGAAAGATGGACAGGTGGCAGATGGGGAGGCAAGCCAACTCCATGCGACAGTCTCATCCTGCACAGGTGACCTAGAGTTAGGGCTCAAGCTGTAATGCTTAGGCCATGGTAAACACACAGGGAGTGTCAGTTGCTTGCAAGATGATGATGACAATAATTCAGAAATATTCATGAGAAGGCTGACTCTCAGGATCTGTTCAAAGGTGCTCTGTGGAAGGCTGGCTCTGCTCAGAGGATCTATTCTGTGACTTCCCCCAGATCAAAATGTGCCTACTTCTGAATCCTCTTCTTGGCTTCCACTTTAACAGGTTAAAGTGATCAATTAACCTAAAAAATGCAGGGACAAGACCATGTTCCCCTGATCTTCCCAGTCACCAGTACTGTGGATCTGTCATATGGCCAAGGCTGAGTCCTTCTTGTCAGCTTGCCCTGACCATTGACAGGAAAACATATATACACAGAATCCAGACGTTCTCCTGTGCGATATCCAGCCACTCCAATGTGAATACCGCATTAAGAATCATGACCACACCATATAGATTACTGCTCCAACACTTCTTCAAGGGAGTCTTTGGAAATTGTTGGTTGAACCAACTTTAATTTAAGCACTTTGCCACCCACAGATTCCATCAATTTTGCTTTGTGAAAATTATGACACTGAGAGGCTGACACTGGCTGATTTCCTGTGTTTCCCCATTGAAGAGAAGACACTGGGCACATCTCCAGACTGTCCTTGAACTTACTAAGGAGCCAAGGATGACTTTGAACTTCTGATCTTCCTGCTTCCACCTTCATGATGCTGGGATCACAGGCATGTACCACCATGCACAGCTTTTCTGGTTACATCGTGACCTATATGGCCAGCATTTCCTCAAGTATCAGCCTGACTGTCCTGTAGCCTGGATTTCTCTCTCTGACCAGCAGTAGTATACAGTAACATTAGAGATGGTGTGCTCAGCTTCCTGAACACTCTGCAATGTAACTTTCCTCCTTCACAGAGAAATGAGGCACTCTGAGGGGAACACGTTCTGTTCCCACCATGGTGAAGTGGTTTTGGTTTTGTCTTGTTTTGCTTTTTTTTTTTTTTAATTTTTAAGAGGTTGAAGTGATAGTCAGTAAAGTGCTTGCTGTTCAAACACAAGGATCCGATCCAGATCCACAGAACTTACTCATAAACAGTCAGGTGTTATAGCCCTTGCTTGTGCTGGAGAGACAGAAAGAGGCAGATCCCTAAGTCTCTATGGCTAGCCAGCCTAGCCTAATCAACAAGCCTCAGGCCAATGTCCATCTCAAGAAAAGCAAGATGGACGGCGCCTGATGAGTCGCACTCGGGGACGACCTCTGATCTCCATACACGGGCACACACATATTCATGTACACATTTTTTGCTTTATTTTTGGGTGATACAAGCCTGTACATATTTATGATGTTCGTGTAAAATTAACACATCCATTTGGTTAATCTTTCACCCTTCTTTCTGAGTACATTCCAAATTCTAGCTTCTGGCCATTTTGAGACATGTCATGCTGTGGTTTTTGACAACATCTCTGAGACCTCCAGAGGTCATTCCAGCTAATGTGTGAAATGTGTCTTGACTTACATGGTCAGTCACCTAAACGACAGATCTCTGATTCACTGAGAAGTAGCAGAGTGGGAATTGTGGGTCTGTGAAAGAAACAGACTTTGTACCCCTTTATTTTGAAAACCGTTTCCTCTCACGTGTGACTAGAATTTTAAAATGATTCCTGAAGCACAGCAGGAACATGATGCAAACCCAGTAGCAGGAAGTACTTCCTTCCCAGCACTGTGACTGAGTCTCACTTTGCTGAGGGAGACCAGGCACTGAGGGAACCCAGTGGCTGAGGAGGCACAGAGGATTTGCCAAGCCTGAGCCAAGAGTGTGGATTTGGAGGCGGAGGTGAGTGGGAACCAGAGTGGAACCATGAGTCAGCCCCAAGAACACTGGAATCAAGCCCTGAGGCTCATCAGCGTGATGTCTGTGGGCCAGTGCAGGTGGCTCTCATGTTTCAGATGTTTTCAGACTGCTCTGTCATATCATTTTGTACAGTTAAGGTATGCATAAAAGGAAAAAACAATCTATTTATCTGGAAAGCTAACATCAGTGGAGAGAATTTTGTATTTACAAAATTAGCATTCCTCCCACTTCAAGGAGCATCGCCCACATCAACACTTTCCAGTAGATTGGTAATGCTCCTGAAAGAAATGACGTGAAAACAAGTCCAGTCCCAGGCTGCTATTATTTCAGGAAGCTTTAACCAAACATCTACTTTGATTTCATACTTCTGAAGATCAGGTACCACAACCACTCTTGTTTGGGAGCCCTGTTCTGAATGGATGATGATGTTGCAGAGAAACTATGATCTGATGAGCAGCAAGAAATCAGTGTCACCTAATACCTGGGTTCTAAGTCGGGCTGTCCTATGACACATGCCCCTCCACCATGCAGGGCCCCCGTATGCCTCAGTAACCCAACCAAAGGATGGCAGACTTTGAGCTGAGAGAGGCAGAAAGATCTTTCGGGAATGGGATGGTTGTAGATGTGCACAAGGAAGCTTCCAGACAGGGAAAAGAGAGTGAAATAGCAGTCTTTAGGTGACCCCTAGATTGAAAAGGGGCAGGGATGTTGCTTTATTTTTCTCATGTTACAAACTTACTACGTCAGCAGTAGGTACTGAAGGTTTTGAGCCTCTTGAAGATTGCTTGGCTGTTTAGTTTGGGACTCAGAAACAAAGACTAGAGAGCAGTGACCAAGGCAGAAATTTGGCAGAATTGCTGAAAGCCTTGGCTAGCTAATACTGGGGGGTGTAGGGGTACCCACAGGGCCTTAGCAATGTGGATCCATCCTAGGTTGACCCTAGCCCAAGTTCAGGAATGAATGGAACTCAGACAATTTTGGAAGTTTAGGAAAGGCTCATAGTCCAAGCCATAGGAAGTGGTAGTGGGCCTCCCACTAATCCCAAGAACCTAGCTCACAAGGTTGTAATGCCCACATTCAAAATGAGTCCGCCCTCCTCAAGTGGAGACACTCTCACACCACACCCAGAGGGGTGTTCACATGATGATTCTAAATGGCATCAGATTACAATCAAGATGAGCCAGCACAGAACTAGTAACAAATATGCTAATGATCACAAGATTCTAGTTCCTCAATGTTATAAAAAGGGAGTTAGAAACAGGCAGAGAGACACCAGAACGAACCCCAGAGGATGAGACTGGAGCTGGAGATACTGGTGTGATCACTCAGCAGTTTCAAAACAGATGACCTATAAATAACAAAGAAATGGCACAGAAGTGAATGCATGCGCGTTCATGTATTTACAGACTCATGTGTTGGGCATAATGCATGATGGGCCTACCCAGGCCACCTGCTAGGAGGAAGAGAGGAATGGCTCCTGTGGGCCTGGCATTCTGCTCTGGCTAGTTGTGAGACCAGCACCTGGAAAGAACCTGCCTACCTGGAGAGAAATTTACTATTGGCTGTATTTGGGACCCCACCCCATAAGGTCATTGGCTATCCAGGCCTATAAGAGCTTGTGCACCTGTTCAATAAACGAGTTTGCACTGCCATGTGTTTGGCCTGCTTCCCATCCAACTCCAGAGTTTGTGTCTTAACCCTGCGTCTACTCACCCCCTCCTCCCATGGTGGAGTTCCCCTTGGTCCCATCAGGCTGGTCCTGAGTGCTGAGACCCCCGATACTCACACTTCCGTTTCTTGCATGCGTCCATATTCTATCTCTATCCACTGAGAAAGCAACATTCTTGTTGATTCGAGTAGCACCGAGAACACCCAACACACATATCCTGGACTAACCAAAATGGAGAAAGAGAACTAAGCACACGCATTCACCTCTCTCTGCTTCCTGACTGTCGACACAATGTGATCAGCCACCTTAGATTCCTAGTGCTGTGACTTCCCACCTTGATGGACAGCACTCGAGATGAACCCTGCCTTCCTTAATACCTTTCGTCAAGTATTTTGTTAGCACAGTAAGATAAGAAAGTAATGCATGGGACACCACATCAATGCAGGAGAGCCAGCAAATGTCCGGCAGACTTTCTTTAGAAGCAGGCAAGCATGCCCACAGCCAGCTCTGGAAGCTCAGTGGCTTCCACAAGTCCTGCTGGCACACTCAGCTAGCAACAGAGGCCGCACCTGAACAAGTGTTGTATGTGTGTATTTGTTTGGAAAAATCCTCTAGGTGATTCTGTATGCTCTTGGCTTAGAATTGTTCTCTAGAAAGCCCCAATGCTGTACTAATTTACACAAGGTCCTTGTAGAATTTACCTTCCCTACCAGATTCTTTCTAAAGAAAGCTTGAAACAGTCTCAAAATTACAGGAAAGTTGAAGTACAGTGCTTCCTTTTGTGGGAACCATTTGAGATCAAGTTGCTGACCTCATCTTCTATGGTTTCTGAATATTTTAGTTTGTGCTTCCTAGAAAGGAAGCCCACAGTTAGCATTTTAATTCGTGTTTCCCATATCGCATAGACATAATTTATTCATCAAAACTATGATGTTAAAAATGTTCTGTTTCCTGTCTAGAGATGGCTCAGTGGCTAAGAGCACTGACTTGTAGTTCTATTACAGAGGATGTAGGTTCAGTTCTACAAGGTGGTTAACAACCATCTGTAACTCCAGTTTCAGGGGGGATTGATGCCCTCTCTGGCCTCCGTGGGCATTGCATGCATGTGGTGCACTTACATACATGCAATCAAAAATAAAAATAAATAAATCAAAAACCCTTTTTTAAATGCTGTGTTTCCAACTGGCACAGTGGTAGCATACATAATCAAGACTCAGGAGGCCACAACAGAAGCACTGGAAGCTTGAGGCTATTCTGGGATACATAATAAGTCCCTGATTCAAGGGAAATTGAAACGAAGGAAGCCAACATTGGAGGACAGAATTTGAGGATGTCACCCTTATTTAGCTTTCCTACATGAGTACATGGAGAACCTGGACACATGGGATGTGTGTGACCCCTGAGCAGTGTTGAATGAACAGCTAAGTTAAATTTCTGGCAATCCTGAGAGATTTACCATACTTACGCCAGCTCTTAGAAAATCCCTAAATGGAAGTCCTCATGGCTGCTTGTCAGAGTTAATCCTCATTCTCAACTTGACAGGATTTAGAACACACCATGGAAACAGACCTCTGGGTGTGTTTGTGAGGTGGTTTCGACTCAGCAGATAAGACCCACCTTGAATGTGGGAGGCACCATCATATGGGGTCCAAAACTGAATAAAAAAGGAGAAAGCGAGCAGGACAGCAACCCTTCCGCTCCTGACTGCTGATGCAGGGTGACCAGCTGTCTCGTGCTCCTGGTACCATGACGCCCCATGATGCACTGTACCCACAAACTGTGAACCAAAATGAACCCCTCCTTCCTGAAGCTATTTCTGTCAAGTATTTTATCCCAGCAATGAGAGAAGTGGCCAACATGCCACGTTTATATGGAGTATGTAACCTGGATTCTACTACATGGCTACCTGTCCCTGCGTTCCAATTTGATAAACAGGCAGTTACACATAGCACATGCAATGCATGCAATGGGGCTTAGAACAGAAGAACCTATTAAGTGAGGGACAAGGCCTGTGTAGACAGTATAAAGCTGGTGGAGAAGCAGGGAGTTAAGTGACTCAAGGTGGACTTATGTTACTAGAAGAGGTGCACAGTCCAAGCTGGTCACACAATCCATGTACATTAAAGGAAACTGCTGTGTGTCGGGCATTGGTCTAGCTGCTGAATCTGCAGATGAAGATGACAAAAAAATGTAGGTTCCCTCCCTCAAAGAAGGGCAGCTGGAACGGGAGTCATGCAAGCCGGCCTCCTGCTGTGGCTCATCCTTAGCAAGATGCTGAGCTCTCAGTCAGAGCTCTGAGCTGGGGAGGTGGGGGAGGCTCACTTCTTCCAGCCCTTCCAGCCCAACTTTATCCAGCTTTTCAGCATATTAGGCCAAATGGTCATCTATGATCACTTACCCTGGTGTTAGCAACAGAGTGGAGAAATTCTTCCTTCTTTCTTTCAAGCAACAATACAGAGGTCAGAGTCCCACAAATCATGAAATTTTTGTCTAAGAGCATAAGGCGTGAAGATGCCAGACACCAGTCAAGTACAGCTCTGGGGTGTTCTGGGCCTTGACTGATTACCATGCAGTCTCCTTCATTATATGAACACTAGCGTCTCCTAAATGTAAGGTTTCGAATGCTCCAGAATGCAAAGCGCAGACAGACTAGATAGAGTCAAACCACCCCCAGCTGGTTCCCAGGACCAATTAGCTGGCCGCCTGTCTGAATGCAATGAGGCAGCCGTCAATGAATTCCACTATTTTTATGGCAAGGCAATCTCCTAGAGCTGTCTGGGATTTATTTCAGGCCCTCTTTAGGACGAGAAAGTAAAGCCTCCCTGTTTGTACAAGCCACTGCGTGTTTACACAGAGATTCTGAACAGCCTGCCAACTAGAGAACATGGGCTGGCCTAGTTTTGAAGAGAATCTTAATTAGTAACACCAGCAAAAATCCCATTTGGATCAAGATTCCATGTTCCAAAAGTTGTCATCTCGACTCTCCTAAGGCTTGCAGATGACTCTTTATTTCTGGAACTATCTTGTGAGGAGGGAGTAAAAGAATCCCAAATTATATATTTATCTCATTCCATCAAAGTAAAAAACTCTGGCAACTATGTGTGAGTCCACACAATCGAGTGTCCCACCAGAGCCTCAGGCTTCCTTCACCTGACCTTCCATCTTAGGAAGGATGAACTCATCAAGAGCCCTCACTTTGCTGGCCTAGCCACAGGGTCAGGTCCCTGGTCCTGGTGGAAAAGTATGTCCATTGGAACAATGTGCCTCTTATCTGATAGGTGTTTCTCAAACACTGCTATGTTCATCTGTGATTTGTGTTTGAACACGGGGGTCTGGTTGGCCCCAGGAGGCATTTTCCTCAGAAGTACCAGCTGACGCTGACATTGTAACTTTGGGAACCACAGTTTGAGCAGCAGGGGTGTAGACATCTGAGGAGTTGGCTAAGTCAGTAAAGTATAAGATCCCTGGGGCACTGCAGCCAGTCAGCCAAGCTTGGCCAGTGAGCTCTAGGCCAGTGAGAGAATGAGCCTCAAAAACAAGGTGAACAACGCCTGAGGAAGGCAGTGAAGGTTGACCTCTGGCCTCACATGCACAAGCACATACACAAACAGAAGAGGAGGAGGAAGAGGAAGAGAAGAGGACTTTACAAATTAAAGGAGGAGAAAGGGGAGGAGGGGGAGGCCCTATAGAAGTTAGAAGAGGAGAAGGAGGAAGAGGAGGAGGTGGAAGATGAGAAGAACGAGGACAAGGAGGAGGAAGAAGACAAGGTAGAGGAGGATGAGGAAGAAGAAGAGACTCCATAGAAGTTAGAAGAGCAGGAGGCCGAGGTGGAGGATGAGGACGAGGACGAAGACGAGGACGAGGAGGAGGACCAGGACGAGGTGGAGGAGGATGAGGAGACTCTACAAGTTAAAAAGAAGAGGACAGGGAGGAGAAGGGGAGACTCTGTAGAAGTAGGCAGAGGTGGGGAGAATCAGGGAAGGGGGAAAAGGAAGAAGGAGGAAGAGGAGGAGACGATTCTACAGAGGTTAAGGGAACAGGGAGACAGGGAGGAGGGGGAGCGTCTATAAAAGTTAAAGGAGAAGGAGAGACAGGAGACGGGGAGACTCTACAGAACTATAGGAGGAGGAGGTCAGGAGGAGGAGGAGGAAGGGGAGGAGACTTTACAGAAGTCAGAGAAGGAAGGGGAACAGGGGAAGAGGAAGAGGAGGAGCCAGGAGGCGCTTGTGACCTTGTGCGCACTGTGCTGCACCTGAAGCACCTGTTTTGCTGGGATCTGGGCCTATGAGTGGATGGCACAGCCGTCAGCATCAACCAACGGCCTTTGAGACTTGGCTGCTGTCCTCAGCAGCAGTAGGAACCTGAGAAGTCTACAGATTTCAGGAAATAAGCTAAAGGACAGTGATGTCAAGCTATGTGCAGCTGTGAATCATCCCAGCTGTCACTCAGAGAAACTTTGGTTGGAGGCCTGCTGTGAGGACCTAGTTTCTTCTTTTACCCAAAGTAAAGCCCTGTGGGTGGAGAACACCTTGGACCACAGTGGGATGATTGTGCTGAGTAAGGCCCTGAACAGCCAAAGTGTAACCTGCATGTGCTTGGCCTGCAAACAACTGACTTTGTTGAGGAAACCCAGGCATTTCTGATCACCAAGGAAGAGAAATTCCTACTTGATAAACCTAAGCAGCATGTAGGAGAAACAGAAAACAAGTGTGAAAATTCCATTCCGAGAAACCTGGACATACTCTGACCCAAAACCATTTACAAAGGAAAAGGAGTCAGCCCTTACTTTGTAAGAATTATAGAGCACTGACAATCTAATGAGATACGATTTCTCTGGCACCCAGTTCAGATGCGTTGTTTAAGATGGATGGGGTTTTTCCTTTGCTGATAGAGGACATGAAGTCAGGGGAAGGAGTGGAGGAGGGGTGAGGAGGTGAGAAATGATCAAGTGTGGGGGAGTTCTGAATATGTTCAAAATACATTGTATGAAACTTTCGAAGCAATAATTTTTTAAAATTAAGATATGTGTGTTTTCTTAGTACAAGCAAGTGTTAAGATAGAAGGAATTAATGATCAACAAAACTGTTAGTTCAGCACAGCAGCCCACCTGTGATCTCAGCACTTAGAAGGCAGCAGGAGGATTAGGAGCTCAGGGTTGTCCTTGGCTTCACAGTGCGTTTGAGGCCAACCTGGTGACATGAAACCCTGTCTCCAAAAAACCAAGGGGACTGGAGAGATGGCTCCGTTGGTCAAGAAAGTGTTGATTACAGAAGCATGAGGAACTGAATTTGATTTCCAGTAACCCACATACACAGCTAGGCACATGGACACATGCCATAATCCCAGTAGTAAGTAGGTGGAGACAGGAGGCTGCCTGGAGGAGGCCAGCCAGCAAGTCGGGTGAATCAGGGAACTTCCGACTCAATAACAGACCTCAAAAAATGAGGTGGAGCCAGGTACGGTGGTTCACTGCTTTAATATCAGCACTTGGGTGGCAGAGACAGGTGGATTTCCAAAAGATTGAGGCCAGCCTAGTCTACATGATGAGTTCCAGACCTGCTGGGGCTACAGGGAGACTCTGTCTCAAAAAGATCAAAATAGGGGCTCGGTGGTTAAGAGCACTGATTGCTCTTGCAGAGGACCCAAGTTTGATACCAAGTACCCTGGGTGACTAACAAGCATCCATAACTCCAGTTCCAGGCAATCCAACATCCTCTTCTGACCTATACTGGCCTTGCACAACACGGGTGCACTTACATACACGCAGACAATATTCTCATACATACAAAAAAAATAAATAAAAATAATAAGTAAAATATTTTTTTAAACAATAATAATATAGAGAATGACCTCTGGCCTCTCCACACACCTAAATGTATGCCCACACATACATTCGAACATGTACACACACACACACACATACACACCAAAAAGGTTATAAAGGAGCAGAAAAATTCCTATAGCGTAGTGACATTACAGCTGTCTTAACGTCACTGCTCAGTGGGCCACTCACATGTGCAGTCAAGTTGTTCAGTAAGCCTACTATACTGTCAGCTGTAAAACAAAATAAAACAAATTATTGCATAGTGTTTGGAGATAGCTCAGCTAATAAAGTGCTTGCCTTGCAAGCATGAAAACCTGAGTTTGATTCCCAGAAACTATGCCAAAAATCCAGGCCTGGTGGTATATTCTTATAATCCCAGCACTGGGAAGGTAAGGACAGAAGGATTCCTGGGGCTCAATCTAGTCTACCTGAACAGCTCCAGACCAATGAGAGACCCTGTCTCAAAAAACAAGATGAAGCAGGTGACATGACTCCTTGAGGGAAGTGCTTGCTCTCTAAACCTGACCACCCGAGCCAGGAGAGAATCAGCTCCACAAAGTTGTCCTCTGACCACCACACATGGGCCATGACACTCAAATGTGTACTTTCACACATCCTACACACAAGAATAATAAACACAAAAGCCACAAGATGACTAGCACCTGAGAAATGGCAGTAGAGGTTGACCTCTAACCTCCATACTCAGGGACACACACATTCATGCATAAATGTACCTGCACACCACACACACACACACACACACACACACATACAAGAAAAAGTATTGTGTATATGCTGTGTACAGCGCACAGCACTTGATAACAATAATGAATGACCTGCCAGTTGGGGTATTTTCTGTATCCTGCTATTTATCGTTATTTCAAAGTACTCTCCTTTTACCAGGGGCTGGAGAGATGTCTCAGCTGCTCTTGCCGAGGACCGGGGTTTGAATCCCAGAACCCACAGGATTCCATAGTCATCCATAACTCCAGTTCCAGGGGATCCAGTATCTTCTTCTAACCTCCACAGGAACTTCACGATACTGGTGCACTTACATAAATACAGACGTAACACTCATACACATAAAATAAAAATAAATTTAAAAAAATGTTCACTGGAAAGCAGGTGCCCTGTGATGCCTGCTGCAGACTCACACATCTTACATTTATGTGTCCCTCGTGATTACATCATTTTCTCTTGTGTGTGATTTGCTGGCCTGTGGGTGCTTTCAACATGACCTGGGCAATAGGCCACACAATGGCATACGTGACCAGGCCAACAACCACACATGCTTGCTCCCACTATTACTATCTTTCTCATTCTCTCTCTTTCTCCATGCCCACCCCCACACACTCATATATGCACATACAAACCAACCACCGTAGGTGTGTGGTAGGCTATATACCTAGATTTGCCCAAATCCACTTTGACGTACACACAGGGGCAGAATTAAGTCATAACATGTTTTTTGCAATTTGCTGTTGAGCAATACATCATTGCACTTAAACCAAGCAGTTTACTTCTGATAACCAAATATGGTGGCTAAAACAAACATCAACCTTCTTCAAATTAAGCTAAGACTGAAAGGGATCTGAAGCCCAGTGAGGTGCAAGCAGAAAAGCTCTTTTGTCTTAGGGAATTTGCCCAGCTGGAGAACGGAGACATTCATTCTGATAAACAGGGGAATGAAGAAGATACAAATCACAGCCCAGAGTTGGCAGAAGATGGCTCCAAAGTAAGCTGGCACCAAAATGTGGTGTGCTTCTAGACGGGTGAGCAGAGAACAGCCCTGCCTTCCCAAAGACCCCATGTCCACAGTCCCTAAGCTTCCCATGCATTTCATTCTCTGAAGCTGGAAACGACCCCAAGCACTTGGCAAGATGAAATGGACAACCTCTGTGAAGGAAGATAGACCTAGACCAGTCCCCACAGTGTTCCAAAAAAGGATTTCAAACGCAATGCTTAGTATTCGGCCAAAAAGAACTGAACATACAAGGAAACAGACCAGTGGAGCGGGAGCCCACAGAGACAAAGGGTGTCACAAAGAGACTTGGGGACTGGGGAGATGACTCAGTGAGTGAAGTGCTTCCTGCACAAGCATGAGGACCTGGTATATATTCTGTACCCATGTAAAAAGCTGCATACAGAATCATGTATCTGTAATCTCAGAGCCGGGAGACAGACAGGAAGATCCTAGGGACTCACTGGCCAACCAGTGTACCTGATCAATGAGTTCTAGATCTAATGAAGAACCACCTAAAAAATAAAGTACAGAGCGAGTAGAGGAAGAGACTGGAAGTAGACCCTCTGGTCTCCATTTGTGCACTGTGCACACACTGTGAGCACACCTGCACTCAGATACACAGGCACACACACACACATCACAAACATATGCACACACACAAAAACCCAAAGAGATTTGGAGATAAGCATTATCATACAATTGTTAGCACAGTACCCATAATATTCAAATTGTGGAAAATATCTAGAATGTATCATGGAGAAATTAATTCCAAAATTATGATTAAATGGGTAAGAGAATAAACTAGAAAAATATCTAGAAGGAATCATTGAGAAGCTAAAAGCAAAATTAAGATTAAGAGGCTAAGAGAACTGGGGCTGGAGAAATGACTCGGTGATTAAGAGCACTGGCTGTTCTTGTAGAGGATCTGGGTTCGATTCCCAGCATCTGCATGGCAGCAAACAACCATCCAAAACTCCAGTTCCAGGGGATCTGACACTCTCTTCTGACTTCCACGGGCATTGCATGACACGGGTGCACATGCAGGAAATATACTCATATACATAAAATAAAGATAATTAATAAAAAGATTTAAAAACAGAGGCTAAAAGAATAGACTGAATTCATCAGATATCCCAAAGGAGGGTAAAAGAAAAACAAGCAATATCTTAACAATTTCTAGAATGATGAAAATCATTAATTACAGGTTTGAGGAGGAGAGCAAGTCGCAAGTAGAGTCGACAAAAAGACTGTTACCTCCCCAGCTGACAGAGAAACTGTAGAAAACTGAAGTCAAAGAGAAAAAATCAAGAGTAAAAGAAGAAAAGGGATTCAATTAGACCAATGGCCGATTCCTCAAAAGTGTCCCTAAAGCCGAAATTCAGTGGAAAATATCCTTCAGGAACTGAAGAAAATGATCACTGATATAAAGTTCACAGGTAACATGACCATGTTCCAAAACTATAGGTGACGATAGAGGAGGAAGGTGGTCCCACCATCGCCTCCCCAGGGACCTCCACAGCAGCATTCTGACCTGTGGTGAAGGGCCAGGTTCTTGGCTTTCTGTACTTTATCATCACCAACCTGTCATTGACTTGGACTTTGTTCAACAAGTCAAATATATAGAGATGACAAGTGGATATCTAAGGTTAAGATTTTCCCTTTCACTTTTGATAGACTAGAAACAGCTTGCAAACTGGCAGCCCCTCCCTGGGCCACACTTTCAGTGAGATATTTTAAAGGATGTGCTACAAACAAGAGGAAACTGATCTCAGAGGGTGGGCTACAATGCAAGAATAAATAGAAAGGCAAGAAAATGCCTGGAGAACACACTGGCTGGGAATCTCAGTGGATGCTTTGCACTGGAACAATTTCATATCTCCCTTTAAGGTAGCTGAGTTAGCAGGGTGGCTCATTAAAGCAGATTTGGAACCCAACTTTCCTGTGTGGCAGGAACAGTGACTCTCACTGGGAGAAAAAGAGAGAAGAAAGAGAGTCTCCCCTTTCTCTTTAAAATCAACCACAATGTGTGGTGACGCATACACGGTCTTCCACAGAATATTACTTTTCTGTGATGGTACAGAGAATTGTGAAAAAAAAAATCACTTGAGAAAATTGCCTCCAAAAAAATCTACTAAAAGAAAATTTGTAGTTTTATTTGCTTTTCAACATTATCATGAATATCCAGATAAAGCAAACTATATGACAGAAGTCAGCGTCTCGAATAGGGAACTGGCAGGATATGCTGGTTATCAGAAACAATGCTTCAATGCAAGCTCTCTCATAAATAACGTTGTCACAGGATAACAGAACAGTTCCAACTCAAGTCGAGAATATTTCAAAGTGATGGAAATTGAACAAGAGGATGGCCAGTGCTGACAACTAAAAACTTCATTCTTTCAAGTAACTCAGAAATTAGCATTTTTCCCTGCTTTCTGTTCTAGGACTAGGGTAGGAACCCACTGACTGCATGCTCGGGATCCCTTTGGTAAGCTAGTCAGAACCCACTCACTCCTTTGCCATCTCCACACTCACAGTCCTAGCTGTGATTGTCACCTCACACACTGGACCAGACTGGAATCACCCCACCCCTCAAATAAGAAAATAAAAATGAGAACCTGAAGTGCAGACAAACTGTCTACTCATAACTGATCAGAAATCAGCCAAGCTGTGACAACAACAACAAGAAAAACAGAACCAAACTTCTCAACAAAGGCAGGCTAGGATTTCATATCTGAAACACAGCCAACAAAAGAAGTTCATAGGCCCAGGACACAATGCAAAACACAAATAATATGAAAAACCAAGATAATATGTTCCCACCAAATCCCAGCAGTCTCACAGAAGTAATCTACGATGAGAACTACTTAGAGGAACCCCAGGACATAGAACTTAAAATGCCAATCATAAACATGATCAAAGAATTCAGGGACCTTAAAGAATACCCAAACACCTTAAGGAACTAAAAACGGATAGGAAGAAGCTCCTGACTAGAACTCAAGAAAATGCAAACATAAAGCTGAATGAAATTTCAGGATTTGAAAACTAAATTCATGAAAGAAATAGGAATATTAAGAAAATTCAAATTGAGATGAACATGGGATTTAAAAACTTCAGACAATTAGAAAAAAATAGGAGAAAATCTTACTAGCACAAAGAGTCAAACGCAAAGCAGAATATCAAGACTTGAAGATAAAGTTGGAGAACTGAATCACGCAAGCAAAGAATATGAAAAATGTTTTTTAAAATGTAAGAATGGAACATGCCAGAGCTGTTGGATACCAGGAAAAGACCAAAACTATGAGTTATGTGCACAGAGAAAGGAGAAGAGTCTTGGGTTGATACACGTCTTTCAGTGGTAAATTTTAACATCAATGGCCCCAAGTCCCCAATCAAAGGACAAAGCCTAGTTAAATAGATTAAGAAATTAAATCCATCCTTTTGTTCTCTACAAGAAAATCATCTCACCTTCAAGGACAGTCATCACCTTAGAGTGAAAGGACAGAAAAAATTATCCCAAGCAAATGGTACCAAGAAAGAAGCAGGTGCTGCTATCTTAATATCTGACAAAACAGACTTCAAATTAAAGTTAATAAGAAGAGATAAATATAAGGTCATGCCATTCTGATCAAGGGAACAACTGACCAAGAAGACATTTCAATTATAAACGTATATGTACCAAGTTCTGGAGCATAAGAAGATTTCATAAAAAGAGTACTACTAGACTTCAAGACACAGATTAACCCCAACTCAATAATAATAAGTGATTTCAATAGGCACTTTCTCCAATAGGCAGATCATCTGTTCAAAGAATAAACAGAGAAACATCTCAATTCAATGGTATTATATATCAAATGCACCTAATAGAATGTTCTACCCAACCACCAAAGAATATACATTCTACTCAGTAACCCATGGTAATTTCTCTAAGATAGGTCACATACTAGGGCACAAAACAAACTTCAACAAATACAAAAAACTGAAGCAATTCTATGTATTCTATCAGACCACGATGCAATAATGCTTAAAGTCAACAGTGAAAGAAGCTCTAGTAACTGTATGAACTCATGGAGATTAAGCAACACACTACTGAATAATGAATGAATCAAAGCCAAGTCAAGAAAATAATAAAAATATTCCTGGAACTAAATGAAAATCAAAACACAGTACAAAAAAACCTCTAGGACACATTAAAAGCAGTCTTAATAGAGAAGTTTATAGCTCTAGGCATTTACAGTAAAAAATCAAAAAGAACATTAAAAATAAATGACTAAATGGTAAGAATCTGAAAAAAACAGGAACAAAACAAAACAAAACCAAGCAGATGAGCAGAAATAATAAAAATCAGAGCAGTAATCAATGAAATAGAAACAAAGAAAACAATACAAAGAATCAACGAATCTAAGAACTGGTTCTTTGAAAAGGTAAACAAGATAGACAGACTGAGCTGAGCTAGCCAAAAGAAAGAAAAAGCAAATCCAAATCAACAAAATCAGAGCTGAAAAGAGAAACTTTATAATAGATACCATTCAGACCATTATAAAGGATTAATTTAAAAAACTATACTCTATTAAATTAGAAAATATAAAATAAATGGATGAATTTCTAGATTCACTCAAACCACTAAGTTAAACCAAAAAGTGATCAACATGATGGCACATGCCTTAAATTCCAGCACTAGGAAGCAGAGGGAGGCTGATCCCTGTAAAGTTGAGGCCAGCCTGATCTGCATAGTGAATTCTAAGCCAGCAGGGACTCCAGGAAGAACCTGTCTCAGAGAGAGAGATATATATATAGAGAAACAGACACAGAGACAGAGACAGAGAGATCAACAACTAAAACAGACCCATAACAAATAAGGAGATTGAAACAGAAATACAAAGCTTCTGAGCTTAAAAAAAAAAAAAAACCAGGGTCCAAATGAAATCACAGCATAATTTTACCAGACCTTCAGAGAAGAACTATAACCAATACTTCTTAAATTATCCAAAAAGATAGAATCAGATGGAGAACTCATAAACTCCCATGAAGCCTATATTATTCTAATACCAAAACCAGTAAGATACACACAAAAAAGAAAATTACAGGCCAATATCTCTAATGAACATAGATACAAAATTGTTCAATGAATCATTTGCAAACTGCATATAGACAGACACATATCAAAAAGATTATCCACCATCATCAAGTTGACTTTATTTCATAGATGCAGTGATGGTTCAATATATGTAAGTCAATAAATTAATAAATCACATAAATGGACATAAAGGCAAAAATCACATGATCATCTCAATAGAAGCAGAAAAGGTTCCTTGATCCAACATACCATCAAGAGGGAACTGGACTGGAGAGAACATATTTCATCATAATTAAGGCTATTTATAACAAACTCACAACCAACATTCTAAAAGAAGAAAAACTTGAAGCATTCCCATAGAATCAAGAACGAGACAAAGCTGTCCTCTATCCCCACTCCTTTTTAATTCAGTACTTGAAAGCTTAGCTTTCAACAAGGGAAGGAAATTAGATGGGTACTAATTAAAAAAGAAGTCAAGCTATCTCTATGTACAGATGATATTCATAAAAGATACAAAAAAAATCTACAAGAAAACTTCTAAAAATGATCAACACTTTCAGCAAAGTGATAGTTTAAAAAACTAGCCCTTGTATATACCACTGTATAAATCACTAGCCTTTTTATATGCCAATAACAAGCAACCAGAGAAGGAGATCATGGAAACGTTTCCATTCAATACAGCCTCCAAAAACTACCTAGGAATAAACCTAAGCAGAGACATTAAAACCTCTATAATGAAAATGTTAAGTCTTTGAAGAAAGAAATTGAGGAGGACATTAGAAGTTAGAAAGACCTCCCATAATCCATAGAGTGGTAGGATTAGTATGGTGAAAATGCATCTTAAGAAAAGCAATTTACAAATTCAACATAATACCAATCAAAATCCTCAGGACATTTTTCAGAATTAGAAAAAAATTTCCTAAAATTCATATGGAATCACAAAAGACCCAAGATGGCAACTCTGAACCAAAAGAGCAATGCTAAATAAAGGGATTACCAAACCGAATTTCAAACTATACTGCAGAGCTATTGCTATAAAACAACATGGTTTGGGCATAAAAGCAGACGTCATATCAATGGAACAAAATAGAAGACCCAACCCTGAGTGCACACAATTATAGTCACCTGATATTTGACAAAGATGCCAGAACACACATTGGAGGAAAGACAGCATCTTCAACAAATTGTGCGGGGAAAACAGGATCACCACATATAGAAAGAGGAAATTAGACCCATACCTATCACCTTGTACAAAAAAAAAAAAAAAAGGCTCCGAATGAATCAAAGACTTCAATGTGAAGCCTGAAATGCTGAGACTGTTCAAAGAAAACACACACAGTACCCTACGATATACAGGTGTGGGAAAGGACTTTCTAAATTGGATCCCATTCCTTTGAGAATTAAGGTCAACAACTGACAAATGAGACTTCAATAAACTAGAAAGTTTCTGTTCAGCAAAAGAAAGCACTAACTAAGTGAAGAGGAAGCCCAAAGAGAAGGAAAGAATCTTTGTCAGCTACACATCTGATAGAGGATTGATTTCCAGTAAATACAAAGAACTCAAAAAATAAAGAATCAAGAAAGCATATGATCCAATTAACAGATAGGCTACAAGCCTGAAGAGAGAGTTCTCAAAAGAGGAAATAAAAAATGGCTAAAAAAATACCTTTAAACATGTTTAGCATCCTTAGTAATTGGGGAAATACAAATTAAAACTACTTTAAGATTTCATTTTAACGCAGTCGGTTGGCTAAGATCAAGAAAACGATTAACAAATGTGAGAGGATCTGGGGAAGGGAACCCCATTCACCGCTGGGGATTGCAAACTGATGAAACCACTATAGAAATTACTGTGAACTCTTTAAAAAAAACTAAAAATAGATCTACTGTACGATCTAACTGTACCTGTCCTCCCATAGTTCATCCCACACAGGCTGATGGGAAGCTCAGCCTCGGTGACAAAGTGACCATGGGAGGTCACTTCTGTCTCCTGGGCTAAAGTGTCTAAGATGCTGCCCAGCCAGTGACTGTGCCCCAGAGCCGCTCCAGTGTTGGGACATGCTGGAGTCTGTCACCAGGCTCCACCCTGCCACTGAGCTATGAGCTCAGACCAGACTACCTGACTTCATTTTGTAGCTTGGCTGTATTAGTTCTGTCCCTGCTCAGAGTTTCCTCAGCTGCTCTGACTGGTCATTGTGCATTACCTTCTGGGTCTGGTTTTCATCACCATCTCCACCCGGCCCCTTACACGGCCACAGTCCTTTCCCCTGTCCCCCACGCAGACCTGTCCCTAGATTCAAGCTGTTTCCCTGCATTCCTGACACATGTTCCTTCCTTCCTGCCTTGGCTGGATCATTATGGGTATCTGTGGATATGGGGTGTGGTGAGGTATCTGTGGGTAAGGGGATGGTGGGGGTATCTGTGGGTAAGGGGTGTGGTGCGGTATCTGTGGGGAAGGGGTGTGGTGGGGTATCTGTGGGTAAGGGGTGTGGTGGGGGTATCTGTGGGTAAGGGGTGTGGTGGGGTATCTGTGGGTAAGGGGTGTGGTGGGGGTATCTGTGGGTAAGGGGTGTGGTGGGGTATCTGCGGGTAAGGGGTGTGGTGGGTATCTGTGGGTAAGGGGTATGGTGGGGTATCTGTGGGTAAGGGGTGTGGTGGGGGTATCTGTGGGTAAGGGGTGTGGTGGGGTATCTGTGGGTATGGGGTGTGGTGGGGGATCTGGGGAGATGGGGTGTGGTGGGGTATCTGTGGGTAAGGGGTGTGGTGGGGTATCTGTGGGTAAGGGGTGTGGTGGGGTATCTGTGGATATGGGGTGTGGTGGGGTATCTGTGGGTACGGGGTGTGGTGGGGTATCTGTGGATATGGGGTGTGGTGGGGTATCTGTGGGTAAGGGGTGTGGTGGGGTATCTGTGGATATGGGGTGTGGTGGGGTATCTGTGGATGTGGGGTGTGGGGGGGTCTGTGTGGGTAGGGGGTGTGGTGGGGTATCTGTGGATATGGGGTGTGGTGGGGTATCTGTGGATATGGGGTGTGGTGGGGTATCTGTGGGTAAGGGGTGTGGTGGGATATCTGTGGGTATGGGGTGTGGTGGGGGATCTGTGGGTAAGGGGTGTGGTGGGGTATCTGTGGGTAAGGGGTGTGGTGGGATATCTGTGGGTAAGGGGTGTGGTGGGGTTTCTGTGGAAATGGGGTGGTATCTGTGGGTAAGGGGTGTGGTGGGGTATCTGTGGATATGGGGTGTGGTGGGGTATCTGTGGGGAAGGGGTGTGGTGGGGTATCTGTGGGTAAGGGGTGTGGTGGGGGTATCTGTGGGTAGGGGGTGTGGGGGGGTATGTGCGGGTAAGGGGTGTGGTGAGGTATCTGTGGGTAAGGGGGATGCTGGGGGTATCTGTGGGTAAGGGGTGTGGTGAGGTATCTGTGGGTAAGGGGTGTGGTGGGGTATTTTAGGGTAAGGGGTATGGTGGGGTATCTGTGGGTAAGGGGTGTGGTGGGGTATCTTAGGGTAAGGGGTGTGGTGGGGTATCTGTGGTTATGGGGTGTGGTGGGGTATCTGTGGATATGGGGTGTGGTGGGGTATCTGTGGGTAAGGGGTGTGGTGGGGTATCTGTGGGTAAGGGGTGTGGTGGGGTATCTGTGGGTAAGGGGTGTGGTGGGGGATCTGTGGATATGGGGTGTGGTGGGGGATCTGTGGGTAAGGGGGGTGGGGGGGGATCTGTGGATATGCGGTGTGGTGGAGGATCTGTGGTTATGGGGTGTGGTGGGGTATCTGTGGATATGGGGTGTGGTGGGGTATCTGTGGGTAAGGGGTGTGGTGGGGTGTGTGTGGGTAGGGGGTGTGGTGGGGTATGTGTGGATATGGGGTGTGGTGGGGTATCTGTGGGTAAGGGGTGTGGTGGGGTATCTGTGGATATGGGGTGTGGTGGAGTATCTGTGGGTAAGGGGTGTGGTGGGGTATCTGTGGATATGGGGTGTGGTGGGGTATCTGTGGGTAAGGTGTGTGGTGGGATATCTGTGGGTAAGGGGTGTGGTGGTGGGGGACTTGTGTCCTCGTGCACATGGAGGCTACAGGTCAACCCTGAGTGCTGTCCCTCAGGTGCCACCATCTTGATTTTTGAGACAAGATCTCTCACTGGACCTGGGGCTCACCCTCAGGCTAGACTGACTGTCCAGTGAGTTCCAGGGATCCTGTCTCTACCTGCCAGCACTGGAATTATACTGGCACCACCATGCCCAGTTTTTTTTTACGTGGGTTCTCAGCCCCTCTTACTTTCATGGCAAGCACTTTACCAACTGAGCTCTCTCTCCACTGTTAGTATTGATTCTGTCTATTGGACCCCAGGCCTTGCACATGTTAGGCAAGCACTCTATTACCGAGCCACATCCCCAGCTTGCCTTTGCCCCTGACACCTTTTTCATCTCTCCTCCAAGACCAAGGGCAATGTCTGCTTTCTCTGGGCAGGAGCAGAGACTCACAGCAATGGAGAGCATTTCACAGGAAGGGAGAAAGCAATTCCCAGGGAAAGCAATGGAGAAAAAAGTAGTCCCAACATGGGAAAACGAAAATAGCCTGGCATGGCTGGTTCATGTGTGTGTACATTTGTGTGCATGTACGGATATATGTGTGTGTACATGGATGTGAAGTTCACATGTACAGATGTGAGTGCACATGTGTGCATGTATATGGAGGCCAGAGATCAGTCTCAAGTGCCATCTTTGTTTGTTTCTTTCTTTCTTTTCTTTGTTTTTTGTGACTGGGTCTGTTACTGCTCTGGAACTCATCAAGTAGGCTAGGCTGGCTGTCCAGCGAGCCCCAGGAATCCCTCTATGTCCAAGTCCCCAGCAGTATTGGGATTACAGGCATGTGTCATCATACCTGACTTTTTTATGTGGGTTCAGGGGGTGGTGAACTCCAGTCTCCATGCTTGTAGGGCAATCACTTTACCCCAGCACAACAGGTCATCATTGGAAGGAACAGATTTCTCTTTTAGTTAATGTATGCTGTAAGGAATTTTAGTATAAGGTTTCCAGGAATCTCAGAGGATCTACAGGAAGACTACTGTAAAAGTATGAACACACTGGCAGCCCTAGGATCAGGGCAAAGCCAGCATCAGCACAACCTCACCTGGCTGGAGCTGCTAGTGTCCTCAACAACACAAACTCACCACTGTGGGCGTTCACGCCACAAAGATGGAGTCCAAATGCTGCCAACTTCTGTCCTCAAGTCACCGCCTCAAAGGTGAGTCCTCAGAACAGTGGGGACCCCATGTCTAGATCTTCTCCTGATACCCCATTCACTAGGAAATGGGGAGAAGGGACAAATGGACCCCAGATCTCAGTTCCTGGGACATGAGGCATTACCATGCCCAGGCCACAAACAGTTGGGAGGCAGGGACTCCCCGTGTCCAGACACAAAGTTCACTGTAGGAGGCTGAACAGTATCTCTGTCCTTATGTCCATGTGCTTGAAAAGTTGTTAAAAACCTTCTCAACCCTCTTGGAAAAGAGCTTAAAATATTAACAACCAATGATCATTGTTCATGAATGGGAGGACAGTGGCTCGTGCTGCCCTGTATTTATTGTGCTGGATCCAGGTGAGACACAAGTCAAGTAAGTACGTACAGAACACCTTGGTTCCCGTGGGAGTTTCCTCCATCACTGCCACTTTTCCAGCGTGACCAGTGGAAGACCTTTCACCGTCAGACTTCCATGGAATTCTTCTCATAACCCTAAACATATTTTTTATTTACTTACTTATTTTTGCTACTAGACAGGGAACCCAGGCTTCAATCACGTGAAGCATATAAGGTACCAATGAGCTCAACCCTCAGCCCACAAACTGTTAGGATCCTTTTCCCATATCTACAAGGTCAAACAAACATGTCAGTCTCATGAATGTATTCAGAAATACCCCTTACCACAACCCACTCAGAATTGGTGCTGTTAAGGTCCAAGATGCTTCAAGGAGCTGAGGAGAAGGTTTAATGGGTAAAGTGCTTCCTGTGTAAGCATAAGGACTTGAGTTCAGATCTCCAGGACCCACATAAAAAGCTGGGCACAGTGGCTCATATTAATAACCCCAGTCCTGGTAGATGGAAACATATACAGATCTCACTGGCCAATCAGCCTGACTAAATCAGTGAGTTCCACAATCAGCAAGAGATCCTGTTTCACAAAAATAAAGTGGAGAGTAATTGAGGAAAACATGTGATGTTGACCTCGAGCCTTCACATGCACATGCATGAGTATACACATGCAAACACAGACACAGACACAGACACACACACACACACACACACACACACACACACACACAAACACAAATTCCTGGAGCCAGGATAGATGAGCTAGAAGGTGTCCAAGGAGAAAACTTTGGATAGCAGTGGATCCTAATTAAGACTTTACATGTGGTGGGGCAGGCTCAGGGACCGGCTTGAACAGTGGAAGGCTTGAGAAGGTTCAAATTTCATGGGCAAAAGCAGGCAGGCCTCCAGCAAGAGGTCAGCATCTGTCTCAGCGGGCAGGAAGACCAAGATGCCACAGGGACTAGGGATATGGCTCAGTTGGTGGAATGCTTGCTTAACATGCAGAAAGCCTTGGGTTCCATCCACAGCACTGTATGAACTGGGTAGTACATGCCTGTCGCAGCATCAGGAAGTTAAAGCAAGAGGATCGGAAGTTCCAGGTATGCTTGGCTACATGGTGAACAGCTTGAGCTACATGAGATTCAGTCTGGAAAAAAATAAAACAAGGGACTGGAAAGATGATGGCTCAGCAGTTAAGAGCATTGGCTGCCCTTGCAAAGGACTCAGGTTCGGTTCCCACCACCCACATGGGAGCTAACCACCATTCGAAACTTCAGTTCCAGGGGATCCAACACCCTCTTCTGGCCTCTGAGGGCATTACACAACATGGATATATTTAAATACATGCAAGCAGGACACTCATACACACAAAATAAAAACAAAGCAAAACAAAAAGTTCCCACGGAAGTCCGTTCTGTCTTGGGTAGAGGATACGAACACTACTCCTTGTGCAATGGGAGTGGCTGCGCCCTCCCACAGTCTCGAGGCTAAGACCAGACAAGTGAGACTTGCTTGGAAATCATCAAACAGGACATCTGCTGAAGGCCGCTCTAGTTGCTGCTCTTTTCATTTCTTCCCGGAAATAAAGAAGAGACACTGGCTGTTCCTGCCCAGTGGTCAGCGGGAGCTGAGGACCCCTCTCAAGGAAACCAAGCCATAAGACAGGAGATTGCCTGACGGCCCTGGGCAGCCTGATTCCACGCTGTTTTAACATAAACAAAGGAATACATCTTGGAGTATGTTAACACTACAATCTTTGCTCATACTAGGGAGAAAATCTGAGTATACAAACAAGAGAAAGAGAGGCCCCAGCAGGGGGCCCCAGAAGGGGGAAACAGCCCAGCAGGTCAGGTTGGGCAAGGCTCTGCCACCTCCTGCATGAGCTCTTCATGCTCCTCCGGAACTGCAGAGCCAGTCATGGTGTCCAAAAGGATTCTGTCCAAGGACGTGGACACATCCAACTCCAGAATTTGTATACTAAATCAGAACAGAATTCCAGGAACGAATAAAAACCCGGTTATCAGGACCAGATGTGGCCCAAGGTCAAAGCTGTTGAGTAGTGAGTGAAAGGGCTGGGATGCCAAGTTCTGAAGTCCTCTTGTCTGGAGTCAGGACTGGCTCGGAGAACGGGTTGGGGACCAGCATGTGGGCAGACAGCAAGTGATTCCAGTCAAGGTGAGGGCTGATGCAGGGTGCAGAGCTGAGGAGAAGCCAAGGCCGGAGACAAGCTTTCTCCCATCTTCCACCCCTGTTTGATGAAGGAAGCCAAGCCCCGACAGAGGGAGGTCCCACAGTCTCCTTCTGTGAGAAAACCCTTCAGCCTCCATCCACACCTGACTTCTTGCCCAGAAGGGGCTGAGGCTGAGGAAGGAGCATTGTTCAGTGAGGGTAAAAGGAGGATTCTGAAGAAGGGAGTCTGCTCAGTGTGGGATCTGGACATGTCCCCCACTGGCCACGGCCTTGATCTCATGCTTCTCGGCTATCAGATCAACAAGAAAGAAATTCTCAGGCGTTGTACACGCCACCTAGTCAACAACTCAAATTTAGACAAAACTAAGACAAATGACTTAAAGTGGAGTCTTTATTCTGTCTCTCTGCAAGACGCCTAGAGATGTTCCACTACTTCACCAGGGTAGCCAGTTACTGATAGCTTTAGTCTGCCACAGGCTGGCTGCCATTCTTCCACCTTGACCTGGTCCCAATCATCTGCAAATAGCCATCACAGTGTGCAGTGCCCTATCTGTGTTAAAGAGCAAAAATTTTTCTCAGATTCCCCTCTGACCTAACTGGCCAGGAGTGGGTTCTATAACTCACCCGACTGCAGAAGAGAATGCAAAAGTAAGTGTTTGCCATCGTTTCAAGTCTTGTGAGAAGTGGCTCTTGGAGACAGAAGACAGTGGTTGCTGAGCAGAGACAAACCACGGTGTCTGCCCAGCTCCCAGAAACCACCCTACATCATGAAAAGTCACCCACAGGATTAAGAGGAGAGACTGATCCTGTGGCTCTTCACCGGGTCCTGAAGGACCTATCTTTTTAAGGTGTCCTTAGCTAGCCATCTTTTCCCCAGGAAGTGACTTCAGCCACTCAAAAGAGTTACAAATTACTTGAAATGCTTCCGTGGTTCCCTTGTTTGATTCTCCACAAAATCACTGCAAGCAGTGTGCCTGCCAGAATCCATGGGCCTTCTCCACCCCCATCTTGGGAGTCCCTCCTCTACAGAAACCCCAGGGCTGCCCTTCTGAGTGCCTGAGTAAAATACTCTCCACTTGAGGTAGTTGATTTTGATTGTCAACTTGTAAGGGATTTAGAATCACCATGGTAACACACCTCTGGGCTTGTCTGTAAACAGATTTTCCAGAAAAGTTTAATTGAAGTGGGAAGTTCCACCCTAAACGTGTGCAGCACCATCCCAAGGGCTGAAGTCTTGCCTCGAACTGAATAAAAAGGAGAAAGCGAGCTGGGCATCAACACTCATCTCTCTCTGCTTCCTGACTGTGGATATAGTGTGAGCTGCTGAGTCACGATCCTACTGCACGGCCGTCCCTACCCTCCCTTAAACTGTGAGCCAGACTAAGCCTTCCCTTTCTTACGCTGTCTTTGTCAGGTATGTTGTCACAGCTCTGAAAAAAGTAACCAATACATTCCTCGTGTTTCAGTCCCAGGGCGTGGGCGAAGCTCTAACAGCCATGCTTTAGGCTCATGCCCTCCTGGCTCATGCTGCTCAGGCATTCTTTGTTTTTTAGACACATGAGCCTCCCAATGTCCTTTTCAAATGGAGGCCAGCTAAGTTACTGTGGCTTGCCATCAGAGAACCCTGGCAGTCACTGACTTCAAAATAGGACTGAGAGGGTACAGCTGGTTCTCTGTATACACATGACCTTATTTCTACCCATGAAACAATTGTTTGTGTGAAACAGGGTCTCGTGCAGCCCAGGTTAGCCTCTAACTCTCTTTAGAGAATGACCTTGAATCTCGGACTATCCTGCCTTCATCTCCAAAGTACTGAAATTACAGGCATGAGCCACCACATCCATTTCATGCGCTGCTGGGAATGGAATTCAGGACTTCATGTATGCTAGGCAAACACTCAACATCTTCAGTCCCACTAAACATTTTTGTTGTTGTTGTTGTTGTTTGTTAGTTGGTTGGTTGGTTGTTTTTTGAGACAGATCTCACTCTTTGGGCTGAATGGCCATGAAACGCACTATGTAGAACAGGCTGGTCTCAAACTCAGAGATTCCCCTGCCTCTTCCTCCTGAGTACTGGGATTAAATGTGTGCACTACCATGCCCAGCTCCCCAACTATTTTCAAAAGCCAATTCTTGAACCACTTCCATGATATTCTGGGCATGTTTTAAACACTGAAATCAGATCCTCAAGATGAGAAACAAAGCTGGTCAGCACCCTGAGTCCATGTGGGCATATATCTGACTTCTCAGTATATACATAAGAACCCAGCCTTCCAGCCCAGTACACAGGCATGCTAGGAAACTATCTGGTTAAAAAAAAAAATGTATGTACCACTTGTGCCTCTAAAGTATAAGAACATCTTGATTCTACCAAGATGAGGATGTTCAGGACTAGAACTACCTGTCCCCCTTAAGGCACTTCCCTCTGAGATTTAGCCAAGCAGTACCTTTTGGTCATGAAAAATAAAATAGAAGCAATTAGTATTAGAAATATTAAACTACTACTGAGCAATTATGTGTGTGTGTTGTATGCATGTGTACATGTTCACATGTGTATATGGATGTGGAAACCAAAGGTCAATGTTGGGTATGTTTCTCTGTTATTCTCCATCTTATTTTTGAGGCAGGGTCTCTCACTGGTCTGGGGCTTACAGACTTAGCTAGGCTGGCTGACCAGGAAGCCCCAGTGATTCTCTTGTCTCTGCCTGCCCAGACCTAGCATTACAGACATGCACCACCAAGTTCTGGGGATTTGAACTCAAGTCCTCATGTTTGTGCAGTAAGCACTTTACCCAGGAAGCCATCTCCCCAGCCCCTCATGTAAATTTTTTAAGTGACATGTAAGCCCTACCTTCAACGAGACCTTTGATCAGGTGCTTACTCTCTACTGCAAAGGAACCAAGCCTACCTCAGTTACACCGAGTGTGAGAGGAGGTCTATGACAGCTGGCTACTGAGGTAACAGCCTTCATTACTGCATATCAAACTAATGCAGTTCTAATGATCTGCTGCGAGGAGAGGTGTTCGTTCGGACTAACAGCCCACAGGAAGTCAGCCCAGGAAACGGATCTGAGCTTGATTATGGGTATGTGTAGCATTGTTGCAGAGCTGTATCACAGGTATATGGTGTATATGTGGTGAATATATGTGTTGTGTGTATGGTATATGTGTATGATGTGGTATGAGTGGTGTGTGTGGTATGGTGTGTGAGTGCTTGTTTGTGTTGGTGTATGGTATGTTGGGGGAGTGTTGTGTATTACATGTATCTATGGTCTATGGGATGTGTGTGTGTGTGGAGGGGGGAGTGTGGCATGTGCACTCACAAGTCAAACCTCGATGCCCTTTAAGGAAAATTTGAGAGGATGTGGGTGTGTCTGGCATGCCTGTTAAGGAGCCATGGCCACACTAACTTGGCCACTGTGCCACATTCTCTTGACATCTGCATGGTATATTATGGTCCTATAGCCATTTGACTCAACATTCAGTTGAAAGTTTCTTAGCAACCCAGACAATATTATTGAGCAACTGGAGAAAAAAAAGAGATGAGACTTCCAGCCAAACATAAGCTCAACCATTGACTCGAGTTGATTCAAGCAGGTTCAGGGCCAGGGGCTTTCCTGGCTGGCTGGGCATCATCCCAGGGTGACAGCCCTGGAGAAGAGGTCATGGTGGGGGTGGAGCAGCACACCCCAGACTGCAGGGCCGTGTGCTTCTGGAGGCCAGCGTCCTTGCCTTTCACTTTGCGAGCAGCTCCTCATGTGTTAGGCCGATGCATTGGTCGGTGGGTAGAACATGAAGTGTACGCGGAGAGCTTGAAGCCCTCCCGCCAGCAGCTTGTCTGTACCCAGGGAGCTTACAGGGACAGGATTCGGAAAGGACATCTGGAGGAGGGACTGCTACAAGTGGCCGCAGATAGATATTTTAGAAATAATCCATGTGTCCCCTCCCTCCCTCTTTTCCTCTCTCTCTCCCTCCCTCCCTTCCTTCCTTCCCACCTTCCCTCCCTTCTTTCTTTTCCTGTGGAGGAAATGAGGCTGTGGCTGAGTGCAGAGGCAGGACTCGGGCCAGGCGCTGGTGGAGGCCCTCATGCGTTAGTGCTGCCTGTTCCAAGGTTGAAGACTGCAGCTCAGCTGGTAGAGTGTTTACCTAGCTTGCAGGAAGCCCTAGGTTTGAACCCTAGCATCCTACGTACCGGGCAAAGTTGTGCACACTGTGACCCCAGCACCTAGAAAGTGGAGGCAAGGGGATCAAGAATTCAAGGTCATCAATGGCTACAAGAGAGTTTGAGGCTAGCCTGGAATACATGAGACCCTGTCTCAAAAAAGAAAAGAAAAGAAAAACCCTGGAAGTTGAAGGAGAGGAAGCCTCTAAAGAGGCCTCTCCCAGTGGCACTTGCCTACTACAGCCAGCCCAGGGCCAGAGCTAGGGACCAGCCAATGTGCTCCACTCTTCCCTCAGAGGAGCCCTGCGAAGGCCAACTGTTTAAAATTTCACATCTCTTACTTCCGATTCTTTGAGAGCCTCAGCTCAAACTCATCGGTGAGGTCTGTCATTCTCGACAGAAGAGGTGGAGCAGCACAAGGGCTCAGAGCTCGGGCACAGAATCTCTGCTCTTCTCCTGCCTCGCTTCCTTTATGTGCTGTGTTGGACTCATCCTCAAGCTTAGACTGCAGCAGCTCCAGCCATCAAGACTGGCAAGGCATTAAGGCTGGAGCTGTGTTTCCCAAAATTCATGTGTTAAAATACTAACCTCCTAATTCCTCAGACTGTGAATGTATTTGCAGGTAGTCTATCTGTCCCAGCATGCAGGAGGTCATGGGTCCCATCCCCAGCACTGTGTAAACTGGGCTCAGTGGCACATGCCAATGATCCCAGCACTCAGGAGCTGAAAGCGGGAAGTTCACTGTCATCCACAGCCATGTGTCTGTTCAAGGCCAGAGTAGGATACATACACTGTCTCAAAACAAAACAAAACAAAAAACAAAAAACAACAAAAAAAAAGGCAGCACAAGCAAACAAAAAACCTGAGACCTGTGAGGGAGTGGGGAGCCAGTGGGGTAATTTGCTCCAGACCAAAGGCCTGAGAGAGAGCAAGCCCTTGTATGTGAGTCCTGAAGTCTTCAAGTCCCAGAATTGGGAACTCCCATGTCCCAGAACGTCTCCTGTCTCTTAAGAAGAGACAACAAATTCACGTTTGTGTCTTTTATTCTCCAATCCTGAATGAAGTGTATGACACCCACCCCACTGGTGAGTGTGATTGTCCACTGATTCCAACACTAATCTCTTCCAGTAACACCCTTACAGACACATCTAAAAACAGTGCAGTACCAGCCAACCGGGCAGCCCTTAGCCCAGGTCAGCACATAAAGTTAGCCAACAGAAACTGAACCAACCAAAGCCAACTGACAGACAGCAGCACTAGACAGCGTCCCTCAGTGGGGACTGTAGTCAGCCTCCACCCAGCCCCTCCACTCAAAGGGAATAGCGTAGATCCTTTGTAGACAGAAAAAGCAAAGACAGGCAGATATTTGGGTTAGCTGGCTATCCTTTAGCCTGTTTGGTGAATTCTAGGCTAATGAGAGACCCTGTCTCAAAAAATAAGATAGACATGGGACTGGAGAGATAGCTCAGCAGTTAAGAGCACTGACTGCTCTTGCAGAGAACTTGAGTTCAACTCCCAGCACCCACATGGTGGCTAACAACTGTCCATAACTCTAGTTCCAGGAGAATCTGATGCCCTCTTCTGACCTCTACAGGCACTGCATGGCACAGTGCACTTACATGTATGCAGGCAATACACTCATATACATAAAATAAAACTGATAAATAAAACTGAAAAAATAAGACGAAGATGGAGAATGCCTGAGGAGGGGCACCTGAGATTGACTTATGACCTCCACACACACGCACATAATGTGCACCTGCACACATGTGTACCCACACATGGATACACAGTGTAGACATGAATAAATGCAGGAAAATTTTCAGGGTCATGGGACCCTCCTAAGGCAGATCCTGAAAAGCTTAATAGAAAATTTGCCTGGCAAGATCCACAGGATTGTTTGTCCTTCAGCTTCTGGTACTGACACCCGTGGGATTGCACCCCAAACCTCTGTCTTATTCCTAGCTCTTTTCCCACCAAGGGGTGCTTCAGTTTCTTTCCCAGACATTCCCAAAGTAGCTTTGTGGGAAGCACATAGCAAATTTCAAGAGGATTCCTCACCACAGGACTCTGTGGCTGCTCCCATCAGCTTTCAGTGCTCTGACCTTCTGTTAGCTTGTTTCTCATAACCCTCACCTCTGGAGAGCACATAGGTACAAAATAAAAATCCAAACGGAACCAAAGTTCAGCAGACGATGCAAGGGAGCTTTCGGGTAATGCCCAAAAGAGTGACTAGAGCTGTGAAAGAGAACACAGAATCTCAGCCTGGCCCAACACCCAACACTTGGAAACTAGACCCTGTGAGCTGGTACCTCAGATCACATGTTTTCTGAAGGGACACACTCTGTGTCTCATCACAGAACATCTCAACATTTTTGTCTCTCTGTGTGTATGTATAAGCACATTTGAATTCATGTATATTTGCACGTGTAGTGCACCTACACATGTGTGCATGTGAAGACAGACATCTTTTTCAATCGCTCTCCACCTTGATTTCATTTTTTTATTTTTTTGGTCTTTTTGAGACAGGGTCTTCCTGTAGCCCCAGCTGGTCACTATATAGACCAGGCTGGCCTTGAACTCACAGAGATTCGTCTGCCTCTGCCTTCTTAGTGCTGGGATTAAAGGCGTGTGCCACCATGCCGGGCTCCCGTCTTGATTTCTGAGACAGGGTCTCTCACAGGATGTAGAGCTTACTAGTTAGGCTGGCTGGCCAGAGATCCTTGTGTCTCTGCCTCCGCAGTGCTGAGATTGTAAGTACATGTTGCCTTCTTATGAGGGTCATGAAGGCCGAACTCAGAACCTCATGCCTACACACAAGCACTTTACCAACTGGGCCTCTTCCCAGCCCCATTCCATCACTTTTATAATTTCCTTTCATTCATTTAACTTTGCAGGAGCATTTTACTGCTTGTCTGGTCTGGTGGCCACCAGCTAAGGATGCCATAAGATACGTGACAAAGCAAGATGGACAGTCAGCTTCAAGAAGACAGTGTGGACCAAGGGGAAGATTGCTGGCAGAAGGTGGAAGATGCCAGAACCACTTTGGAAGCAGACTTCCTGTTTCAAAGTGAAACACATACCTACTGTAAGACCTAGCCATTCTGTTCCCAGTGCTCAACCAAAAGAAAGTCACTTCCACGTAAGGCTTATTCACAAACATCACAGGAGTAGTAAGAACTCACACCCAGAGGCATCCCAGAGCCCCAAACAGGTGAATAAACAAATCACAGCATATCCATACAACGGCATCTCCTCAACCAGCAAAGGATACACTCTGAAATACATGGTGATATGGATGGGTCTCAAGATCTTATGCTGAGCATGAGAGGCTAGCCAAAAAAAAAAGTAGATCCTTTAGGATTCTGCCCATAGAAAATTGTAGGAAATCAGACCAGTCTGCAGTGACAGAAAGTCTATCATTGGGTTGGGTGAGGGCAGGCAGCAGGAGTCACTAAGGAGTATGAGGAAATTTGGGGTGAGAGATGCATTCATTGTTTCTACTGCTGACCTCAGGCTTTACTCACAGATCAGAACCTCTGATGATACACTGTTACTATCTGTCAACTGTATCTCAAACTGTTTTGGAATCCCCTGATTATCCTTTGACACTTGGGTCTTTGTCACTCTCCCCAGAAAATCTTCCCTTAGTATCTGCTCCTGTTCCCTTCCTCGGGTGCCCAGAGCCTCCGTCATGCTCACCTGTCTCTGCCTACATCTACAGGAGTGTTTGTTAGTGACCCTATGGTTTTTGTGGAATTGAAGGGCAGGTGTTTCTGGAGCAAAATGTTTATCTCATTTCACAGCAATGAACACAGATTTATATGTACTCAAAAGTGTGGGGGGGGGGAGCAGAAAGTGTTCCCAGAGAATGGACAGGTGTCAGTCAGGGTCTGCCAATATACATAGAGATGGCATTGGGCCCCACAGTCTGGACTCAGTCTGCTCCCGACACTACAAGTGTCCATTCCCCTTGACAAGAAGAGTTACCTTCTGAGAAGTCACCCCAAGCCCTTCCTAATAGTGCTGATGCCCCAGGCCAGCTCAGAAACGTATTCTCTCACACCCACAAACCCAGGTTCTGACACCCCAAGGCCTGGTTCAATCTCCTTTGTTCAGGGGTCTTGTCCCAATACTTTCCAGATGAATACTTCACCTACAGAGCATTCTTCTTCATAGTTCTACGTGACGAATGGAATAAACTATTCCAGTCTGGTGTGTTCTTTTCTCCTTAATAAACCCTGATTTCCCAAATTATAATTAAAAGGAAAATATTAAAGCAAAATGTTATGCCATCAACTTGCTGTACTTGGCGGACTTTCTCCCTAAATCCACATCTATAGATAGTTTAACAAAGGACGAGGTCTCAGTGGGAGTTCAGCAGATTGAATTAGCACAGCGTACAGCTCAGGGTTGAAGCGTTTCTCTGCCTGTGTAATTGCAGCAGCTGCCTTGTGTAAAAGCCCCATCCGATTACAGGATTTGCTGGATGTAAATTGCAGACTAAATGGTTGGTAGTACCTTTCAGCTTTGCAATGCTGGAAATGAGTTTTTTAATAGGAAATTAGATTAGTAATATTTTAGTCAACAAAAAATGTGGAAAAATTCTGCATAAAGATGAGAAAAGTATTCATGCAAAGAGACATTTAGAATCAGGGTGAACAGTTGTCAAAATCTGTGACTGGTTATCCACTAAAAAATTTCTTTATACTTCTCCCGACCAATGTTCAGGGCCAGAAGAACTATTTTCTTCATAGTTTTATGACAAGAGTTTGCCACAATGAATGCTCAGATAAGGACTATTCAGTCCCCTTCCCTTCACAGTTAGAATTTGGGTGTCACTGGGAGGCTTAACCTGGCTTCAGGACAGCTACTGTACCTCATGTAGCCTAATGCTGGGCTGGACAGAACTTCAACAGGTGTCCCAGAAGGTTGCAGTGGAGGGGGTAGGAGGAAATTCAGGGTCCAGGCAGGTTCTGAGCTCCAGGGAGTAGACCTAAGAGCTAGGCAAGCCCACTACTATTCTAGGTCAGAAGTCAAGGGAAGTTGATACTCAGACCTCTCTCTTTCTCTCTCTCTCCTCTCTCTTTCTCTCTCTCTCTCTCTCTCTCTCTCTCTCTCTCTCTCTCTCTCTTTCTCTCCCTTCCTCTCTCTCTCCCTCTTTCCTTCCTTACCTTCCTCCCCCAAAGTGAACTGCCTCTGTATCCATTTTGTGCTTCTGTAACACAGTATCCTAGACTTGGAAATTCACAAACAGCAGGGATTTATTTCTTGTGGAGACTGGGCAGCCCAAGATCAAAGCGCTGGCATCTGGCAAGGCGTTCCCACTGCGTCATCCATCAGCAAAGCAGGACAGGGAAAAGGACAAAATCGGCAAGAAAGAGGAGGCCAAGATCACGTTTTTGGAGACAGGCTGTCCTGTAGCTCAGGCTGGTCTTGAACTCGCCATGCAGCTGAGGAAAAAGCTGAATTCTGACTCTCTTGCCTCCACCTCTCTTGAGATGCTGGAATTGCAGGTGTGATGCAGTAGAACCCAAGGCTTTGTGTATACTAGGCAAGTACTCTACCACCTGAGCCACAAGCTCACCTTTAGAATAAACCCATCCTGTTTACCCCATTCCCTGGATAGCCTTATTAATCCATTCATGAAGACAGAACCCTTCTGACCTAATCACCTCTTAAATCTCCACCTCTCAACAGAGCTGGGGATTAAGCATTCTGTGCTGAACTAGGGGGACCTGGTGGCAGTGTACATGTTTAAATCCGTCCCCAGCACTGCAAGAAAAGAGTGGTAAGCATCTAATTCATGAATTTGGGAGAGGACATTCAAATCATAGCACCGTGAGAGTCTAGTACAGTGGACACAAGAGAGCTGCGGGTCATGGGGAGAGGTGTCAAGACTAGCAGATGAAAGAGGTCAGTTGAGAAGATCTTGGACCCTCTCCTTACCGGGGCAACATGCAAGAGACACAGCATATGGAGGAACAGCTTGAGCTCTCCAAATGCAGAAGGCAGGTAGTACACAAATGCCTCAAAAACAACCAATAGAAAGGTCTTGAGATTTCCAGCCTTGGTCTTTCCAAGTCTTCACTGCTCTCCAGCTCTGGTCCGTTTCCACGTCTGGGTGTTTCTCTCCCTTTATAAGCTATGTCCTTGTCTGTTCCTTTTCATGTGTCTCTGTTCAAATCACTATTCAGAGACAAAAGAACCTGGAAACCTCAGCACATGCCGAGTACCCTCTGATCTCCAATCGGCACTAAACAAGTACTGAAGGGTTGGGTCCCTGAGCTACTGGTCTAAGGAGCAAGATGCCTAGTGGATTTGGATTTGAACACAATGCCTAGAAACACCTGTAGCAAGGGTAAATCTGTGTCTTGTGCTGGAGTTCACAGGACTGCAGAGTTCTCAATGAAGGAAACAGATGATGGTAGCTGTCCGATAGATATTATACCTACAGGTCGTGGAAGGATCCCTTAAAGCTTCCGCTTGAGGATCAGCCTCTGTCCACAGGGCAGAGAGCATGCCATGTAGAGAGAGGAAAGTCCCAGCTCACCCCCAAGACACGGGCACCAAGTGATGCCTCAGTGAGGTTGGATGATGTGGGAATGTTGGTGGAACGCTAGTATTGGGGGCTAATCCCCAGGGTGGACCAGGCACCAGCATCGTCCTTCATCCCCTGCAGAGCAGTAGGACAGACACGCTGACGAGCCATGACTACAGAAAGCTGACCCGGGCTGGGGCTGTAGCTCAGTCAGCAGAACACTCACATAGTATACATGAAGCACTGGGCTCAGTCCCCAGTACTACATAACTGGTAACTGAGCCACATCTGTAACCCCAGCACTCAGGACATGGACGTAGGAACATCAGAAGTTTAAGATTATCTTTGGCAATAGAGAGAGTTGGAAGCCAACCTGGGCTAGAAACACTGAATAAACAAACATAAAATTAAGCTCCGCTCTCTTAAACAGCCATGCATAGAGCTGCATTGGAAGGCTGGAAAATGGGAGCCTATGTAGCATTCACAGCCCAAAGGGACTGCAAAGGAGGCTTTTACTCCCTCCTTCTGTACCTGAGAGATGATAGCACCCTGTGTCCAATGACAAAATGGCTGAAAGGGAGGGAGAAGAGCCTAGGGGACAGCTCATGTCAAATGGAAGATTGGAGGCATTCATTGATGGGACCAGCTACTACCTGCAGCTAGTTTTCAGGATGCTCTGCTTCAGGTCTTATTTTGATCCGGTTTCCACTGACTCTGAAGAACCATGCTACCCCAGCCTAGATCCCTGATCTCTCACTAACTGTGTCCCCTGGAAGCACCATCAATGCTTCTGTGCTCAGATTTCCCATCTGCAAAATGGGTACAATGGTAGTACCTCTCTTTCTCAGATGACCTCTGCACACTGCTGTATAGAATGCTGTTGGTACTGGATAATGACATTGCCTTCTAAGTGAAGGTCTTGCAGATTGGTAGGTCTCAAATGTGGCATGCTTTAGCACCAACTTGGAACATTAACTTAAACTGAAATATGAGAGACACATGGAGAAAGACACACAAGGCAACTCTGCAGTTTAATAGACTGTCACAAAATACAATCCTCACCATTGTGAAGCCTTCTGCAGTTCAGTCAGCAACCAACTGCGGTCCGCATGGTCGTCTTGACTCTTTCAGAGAGAAAGAATGCTTTCCTCTCCCACTGTCTTGAGACTCTTTAGAAAGCACTGCTCGAGCCATCTTATCCTCTGCCTGAAGTGTCAGGCTCCTCTGCTCCTCAAGTCCCGCAAAGCACCCCGACTCTCTCTCTCTCTCTCTGACCTTTCTCTCACCTCAGGGCTCACATCACTTACCACTTTTGCACACAGCTTCACTCTGGAGCCCGACCAATTCAACAGTCATTTCCTAGGGTTTTTCATTCTGGAAATTAAATTCTCTCCTAAACACCAGCTTTTAAAGATAACAACCATGTCTATCATGCCTTTAAGCTGTCTCTCTCTCTCTCATCTCACCTTCTCTCTCCCTCTCTCTCTCTCTCTCTCTCTCTCTCTCTCTCTCTCTCTCTCTCTGAGATATCTTTGTTAGTAAAGTGTTTTCCTTACAAAAGTCCTTGAAATCTGAGAACTTGAGTTTGATCTCCAGAGCCCGCATTAAAAAATTCTTGGCCTGGTAGTAGGTACTTGTCATCCCAGCTCTGGGGAGGCAGAGACAGGAGAATTCCTGAGGCTCAGTGGCCAGTCAGCCTCGCTTGCTTGGGGAATTCTAGGCTAGTGAGACTGTGTTTCAAAAAGAAGTTGGAAAATGTGTGAGGAGGAGGTTGTCTACTTGTTCTTTCATGCACACATACATACTCATGCACACACACATGCACACAAACACATACACACTAACAGTTGGCACATGGCACAGTACCAGCCCAACATGCTGAACTGATGTGAACTGTGCTGCATCCCTCAGCTTCAGTGAACTGGTTCTACCGTGGTTTCTTTCCGGGATGCTCAGAGGCAGGGAATTATAGGACTAACACACTGACAGGCTCCTGAGGAGTCTGCACTGGCTTTAAATCAACAAGTCAAGAAAATTTCAGGGAAGTCACTATGAGCAAAACACAGCGGGTGAGACAAAGAAACTTCAAACACCATCTTGTCTGTGCCCCAGGAAGCTGACAGACTAGTGAGTATGAGAAGACACGAATTCATGAAAGCATTGCCAGTGGAAAACAAAGAGATGTCTTAGTGGGTAGACGGACCTCAAAGAACTCAAAGAAATCAGAGCCCAGTTAGCCAGGGAGGCTGCAGACTAAGATAGAAATCAACAGGTACGTTCCTACTTCAGGCAAGAAAAATGGCTGTGGTTGAGGATAGAGAAATCCTCAATCCTGACTTATATTGTGGACCTACAAATCAGACTAGAAGGCAGGATGCTTGGACAGGAGAATGTGTGTCCATTTTTTATCACTTGTGACCAAATACCTGGGAAGATACCTCCAAGGAGGAACGGCTTGTTTTGGCTCATGGCTTCAGCTCAAGGCCGGCTGGCTCCGTTGCTTTGGGAGACTGGGACATGGAATAGAGGAAGCTGATCACATGGTGATGTCCAGGAAGCATAGAAAATAGAAATGGCTGGGGATGAGCTACACGGGGCATGACACCAGTGATCTGCCTCCTCCCACGAGGCTCCACCTCCTAACAGCCTGTTCAGTGTGACCCAACAGCCCTCAGTATTGCCACCAGCTGGAAACCAAGCCTTTAACACACGAGCCTTAAAGGGATGTGCCATAGCAGACGACAGCAGAAGGGAAGTTTGTTACTGGACCACAACAGGAGGGAAAGCTAGAAAGGTAACTAGGGCCATAGAAACCCTGAAATCACAATCAAAGAAGTTGGACGTCTTGGCCTGGGCCCCGAGAATCTGTAAGACCCTTGACCTACAGAACCTTGATAGGAGCTCTGGAGAAGGCTGGTCTAGCCTCAGGATATAGCCTAAATTGGAAACTTCAAGGACAGGAGGCATTGCTATCACTAAAAGTTTTGGAAAATTATCCGTTAATCATAGGACAGCTTGGTCCTTACCACCAGGACATCAACCTATTTATTCAGGGTCAGAACTGCGGTGTTCCGCCACTCCACCTGCTCTCAGACGTTCCTGATGCACAGCTGGGCCTTGTTCCTACACGCTTTCCTATGTGCGTCTTTCATGGAGACAGCCTTTCTTATTGCAAAAGCAAAACAAAAACAAAAGCAAAAAGAGTCATCTGGGAGTTCTTACAACATCTGTGCGAGCTGAGTAAATATTCTCTTACCTGGGACCACATCTTTGCTGTGCTACAGGATCAGAAAATTAAAGAATGAATAAACTTAATAGGTTTTTTTTAGTGTGTCTCCCTAGACAGTAGCCAACTGTTCCCTACAGTATAGAATTAAATTACTTTAAAATACAATGATGTCCCAAGAAACCAGGAAATCTTAATAATTTAAGGAACTTGAAGAGAATAATGAGCTTAAAAAACAAATTGTGATTTTGAAATTATTTATGCAACTGCCATAGAAACATATCAGAAAATTCCCTCAGAAGCTTAACAAATGAAGAAAAGCATTAAAGTAAATGTCTTCACAGGGTCCCCATAATCTCCAATGTACAATGGAGCTGTTGGGCATCACTGGGCCTGGTGAGCAGTTAGGCCTCTTGGGAACAGGAGAGGTGGGCTCTGTTTATGCAGCATGAATCAATTCCATAATTCTGGAAACCTAGATTCAGGAAACTCTGTCCAAGAGGACCTGGAAACAAGCATCCTATAGTGCGCCTGTCCTAAGGCTTCAGGTGGATGGAGGAAAGGTCAGGAAGGGAGGCCAGTGCACGGATGTTGGATACTAGCAACTGTCTCTCTGGGATATGGTTTCTCCGTCCTAAGCCCCATAGACAAATTGAAAACATAGCGACATGTTCTTACAAGGGAATTGGAGTGCACAACTGACAGCTAATGGTTAGGGGACACTTCATATGCTCTACGCCAGGCATATCCAATCTACAGCCTGCAGGCCACATGACCCAGGATAGCTATGGATGCAGCCTGACACGTTTGTAGATGACAATGTCATGTTGCCATGTCAAAGGTTGGACACCTTCTCAGATGATCCTCTGAACACTGTGTGAGATGAATCTGACTACTGTCCCAACTCAGAGATGACTTACCCAGGAAATGAGAAGTTAGGCTGGAATCTGGGCTCAGCTAACTCCAGAGTCCATGCCCTTAGACACTGCACTAAACCATGTCATAGGTAATCCTGGGAGGGAAACTGAGTCTCATTGAGGCTTTAGGAAAACAGAATCTTGGATCCAGGTGTTGGTGATTTCACACAGGGCCCTGGCAGCTGTAGATGGGAATAATGAGACCAGTGTGAAGACTATGGGAGAAATGAGGGGTCACAGAGAATCAGGGACTGAGAGTGCGTGACATGCAGGTGACAGAAAGCGTCACTCAGGAAGGGAATGAGCAAGAGAAGAAAAGAAGGTCCGGCGCAGGTCCTGGAGGGAGAATCACCATACAGGGATGAGACAGAGAAAGGACTGTAAAACCAAAACCAGGAGCAGGGCACTTCTGTCAGCCCCTCCTAGGAAAAGGCACTGACCTTGAGGGAGGACTCTCCAGCGTGCATCAACCTAGTCATCTTTTTTTTTATGTGTATGAGTGTTTTGCCTGCATGTCAGGCAGTGCCTGGAGAGACCAGAAGAGGACGTTGGAATCATGAAACTGGAATCATGGATGGTTGTTAGCTGCCATGTGGGTGCTGGGAACTGAACCTGAGTCTCTGAGAGCAGGCAGCCAGGGGACTCTTAGCCGCTGAGCCATCTCTCTCTTCAGACCCCCTTTTGTCTTGTTTCTTTACTTTAGACTCACGTCTTTTCTTCTTTCTTTCATTCCTTTCCTCCCTCGTTCCATGCCTCCCTTCCTTCTTCCATGGGTTCCACCTCCCTCTCTCTCCGTCCTTCATTCTCTTTCTCTCCTTTTTCTTTTGGACAGTGCTGGGGATCAAACACAGGGCCTTAAGGACACCAAGAAAGTGATCTATCACCGAGCTGTACTCCAGTCCTTAATTTCACGGTCCCAACCCCCTTTCAGCAGACACAATAGGGCTTTCTAGGTGAGCGTTCTATCCCAGCCCTCCACATCTCTTTTTTTTTCTTTTATTCTTAAGTTTTGAATTTTTAAGTTTTCATTGAGTGCTCCCTGAAGGACACTGTCACTTGGAATCTCTTTTCTTACCATTGCTCTTGACCTCAGGTATTTTCTCTGTGTTGGAAGCCTCCTTCTTTTTTGTTTTGAGATAAGGTCTCACTATGTAACCCTGGCTGACCTCGCTATGTAGACCAGGCACAAACTCACAGAGCTCCACCTGCCTCCTGAGTGCAGCGACTAAAGGCTTGTGTCGTCTGTCACTCCTGGCCAGCCTTCAACTATTTTTAAAAGAAATAGTACATGCTTCCTACAACCACAGAAAATGAAATTCAAATGACACTACAGGAAAAAACAACAACAACACTTTGATTTCTTTATTTTTATGAAAAGCTTTGTTCAACAAACTTGAGTGCCTTTTAAGAAGAGGGGGAAATCCGCAAAGAGGAGCAGGTTAACTTCCTAGTCAGTGTCACAAAGACAGCCCATCAGGAAATAGATGCAGTGCCCTGGGTGGCATCTGAGGAGAGTGAGATGTGGTTCCAGCGCACCTGGGAGCATTTTGAAGGGGGCAGCTGAGTGTTCTAAGCGGAAGGCGTCTGAATGAGTGGCCATAACGTGAATGCTTAGGCTAGAAATGAAGCCAAAGGCAGAATCAAGCCTCAAACACAGCCTGGGAACAGACAAATCCTTCAGGTCAGCTGGGAATAGAACCAACACAGTCCTACGTCAGTTCCCCCAAAAGGGCACAGGTGAGTTCCTGTAGTACTGGAGGGCTCCAACTTTTTTTTTTAAATGATGGCCCAAAGTCTCATCTAGGTTCATGCGGCTCTTAGCCTTGTCTTATAGTGGGGAGTGCATCTCTGGTAGATACTTTGTGCTCCTTCAATAATCTTAGGGGATCAAGCGTGTGTCCCGGAAACTCATGCTATTTTCGTAGGCTGTACACAGATCTCAGCAAAGGAAAGTCTATAATGAAATGAAGATGGAGAATGTGATTCAATTGATAGACTCTTTATCTAGCATGTACCAAACTCTGGGTTCCATTCCCAACTGCTCATAAACCAGGCACGGTGGCATGCACACCTATAATTCGAGCACTCAGGAGGTGAAGGCGGGAGGATCAGAAATTCAAGGTCACTCCCAGCTGCATAGCCAGTTTGAGGTCAGCCTGAACTATAGACCATGTCCAGAGGTCGGGGGGGGGCAGGAAAAAAGAGAAGGAGGAGGAGGGAGGGAGGGAGGGAGGGAAGAAGAAAAAAGAAAGAAAGAAAGAAAGAAAGAAAGAAAGAAAGAAAGAAAGAAAGAAAGGAAGGAAGGAAGGAAGGAAGGAAGAAAAGAAAAAAGGGTATGAAACGAGGCTCAGCGAGACATTTGATAGACTTGAAGATAAGTCAGGGCAGGAAGGAGTCAGTATCCGAAGGGGAGGAGTCAGTATCTGAAGGGGAGGAGTCAGTATCTGAAGGGGAGAATGGTGGAGGGACGGTGGAGTTGTGAGAGGCAGCAGTAAGAGACAAAGCACTCTGGCGATAGATACTTCTTACAGAGCTCTTAAACTGAGGCTGTTAACCACAAAGTCATCTTAGGCCTCTATTCGCCTTGTAAAAAATACTTTTAATCAGAGAGAGAACAGACTCCCCACCCTCCAAGGGTGATCAATATCCATATCCGTGCCAAGGAGCCATCTGCCAAGCTGAGACTCAAACAGCAAGCTGGCACTTGTGAGCACAACAGAATTTTCCATTGCCTCCAAAACACCAATGTGATTAGAGTACCTTGAGCAGAGCTGAAGACCCCTCTACCTTTGCACATGTCAGGGCTGGAAGGGAGCACTGAGTCCCAGAATCCTATTTTCTGTTCCATCTCTCATTTCCACGCATGCAGTGGGAACTAAAATCTCTATGGAGTTACAGCCCTGTGCTTTGGGTCACCCTTGTTTGAACTCTAGTGAAAATCTGTCATCTTGGGGATACATTCTGGACTGGGTGAGAGACTTGTCATCCACAGAGAACACCTGAATTCTTCAGGGACCTCTGTTGAACCCCTACAGAGTCCCAATTTCCATCCTAGACATCAGCCATCAGCTCAAGACACTCACCTGTGGATTTGTAACATAAAGTTGTGTTTGTGTGTGTGTGTGTGTGTGTGTGTGTGTGTGTGCACGTGTGCAGAGGCCCAGAGTTGACATCAGCTGTCTTGCTCTGTTGCTTTCCATCTTATTTTCTTTGATTGATTTATTTTAATTTTTATGTGTATGAGTGTTACGCCTGCATGTGTGTAAGTGCATTCCTGTTGTACAAATCCCCTGGAACTGGAGATACGAATAGTTGTTAGTCACCATGTGGGTGCTGGGATTCGAACCCCAGTCTTCTGCAAGAACAGCCAGTGCTCTTAACCGCTGAGCCGTCTCTCCAGCCCTTTTTTTCCCTCACCTTATTCTTTAAGACAGAATCTCACTGACCTGGAGTCAACCAAGTTAGCTAGACTGGCTGGTCAGCAAGCTCCCGGGATCTGCCTGTCTCTGCCTGCTCGACCTCTGGGGCTAGACGTACCCTGCTATGCCCCGCTTTTATATGGGTGTTGGGGCTCTGAACGCAGGTCTCGTGCTGGTGTAGCAAGCACTTTACTGCCCTAAGCCTACTTTGTTTTTGAGACAGAGTTTTTCATTGGCCTGGAACTTGTCAAGAACCTTAGGCTAGCTGCCCAGCCCCAGAAATCTGTCCATCTCCAGCACTGGGTTTATAAGCAGGTCCCACAACGCCTGGCTTTCTTCACTTGGGTTCTGGAGCTCAAACTCGGGTCTTCATGTTTGCATAGCAAGCACTTTGCTGATGGAACTATCTCCCCAGCCCCAACAGCTGAGTTTTAAAGCACTTTTTTTCCTGACGAAGCTGTAAGGTCTTTCAGTCAAGGTCAGTCAGAAAAGATCAGAGCAGGAGTTGAGAATGCTTTCACTTGTCGCGGCCTCTGAATTAATACAGAACAGAAGACGTGAGTGTATGGGATGCTACGTTTCCATTTCTGAAGAAATGGGCAAGTGCAGAAACCTGCCTGGTCTCCTCTTTGTTGTACCTACGTCTGCTTTTGTTTTTGAAAGACTGGAAGTCATGCAGCCGCTGCAGGCTTTGAACTCACCGTGTAGTCAAGGATGACCATGAACGTCAGGGATTATAGATAGGCATGCACCTCCATACCTAGCCCACAATAGAGCCCCAGAAGAGGGATTTTGTTTTTATTTGTGTGTTTGTTTTTTGAGACAGGGTCTCCCTATAGCTCCAGCTGGCCTGGAGCTGTTGTGTAGATTAGGCTGGCCTCAGTCTCATAGAGATATATATTTGCCTGGCTCAGCCTCCTCAGTGCTGAGATCAAGGCGTGCATCACACACCCAGCCTTGGTTTTGTTTTTTGTCTTGTTTTTTTGAGTCAGGTTCTCACATAGCCCAGGCTGGCCTTGAACTTCCTGTGTAGGCACAGATGACCTTGAACTTCTGATCTTCCTGCCCTTATCTCTTGTGTGCTGGTTTACAGGTTTGGGTAACCAGTCCAGTTTGAACCTAGGATTTGTGCACACTAGTCGAGCACTCTAACAATCCCCAGACCCTAGGTTTCTTGGTTTCTTCTAGTGTTGTTTTAAATATATATATATATTTTTTTAATATTTATGGGGGAGGGGGTGTGGGCTTGAGCACCATGGCGTGCATGCGGCAGAGGACTAAGGGGAGTTAGTTTTCTCCTGCTGTCTGAGGAATCCAGGGATCCAACACAGGTCGCTGGGTACAAGGTCTTTTTCTCACTCAGTCATCTCCCTAGTCCCTTGACTTCTTAAAAGAAAAAAAAAAAAAAGTCTTTCAAGGCTCCCTTACTAGTGCTCAGTGGCAGGCATTTTGTAATTGGCTTCTTTGTGCCACCAAAGAAGGCTTGCTTAAATCTATCTCTTGGCAAGGCCTGAAACTCCTGTCCAGACCTTCTCATCTGTGACCCCAAAGCAGTCCTTCTGGGCCCCAGCAGCAGAGGGGGCACATCTGTCAATGCTTCAGGGAAATCTGTAAATCTCAGCTCCACTGTGATTCTTCAGATGGTCTTGGAAACCATCCATAACTGCACTCAGCTGTGATCTGAGCACCACCCTGCCTGCTCAGAGGGAACACACCTAGCCAAGACCTCAGAGATAGGCCTGCAGAGTTCAACTGTAGACCCAAAGTCCCAGCCTCTCCAGCCTTGTGGTCCAAGAGCAGTTCTTCTCCGGGAACCAACCCAGTGACCCGTCTGAGGAACCCCAGGGAAACAATAGCCATTTATATGCCCAACAATGTGCTAGTGGGTCAGCAGACACTGAAGCAGACCCTAACCCCTCACAAACCTGCTTGATCAAGGACCTGGAAGCAGTTCAGATCATGCCAGGACCCAACAAGATACCAATGAAAATAAGACATAGACACTAGTCAGATAGCACAGGGACCAAAGCAGTGGATTTGAGAAGGTCCTTGTTGGAAGCCAGGAATATAGAAGAGACTCTTGCTCCCTGGTTCCTGCCACCTCCTGTCCAGAAGTTACACATGAGGATGTGACCAAACCTGGCAGGAGACACCTGGGTGTCCGAGGGGTCAGCTGGACTGACCAGTGCCTCACCGCAGTTTCTGCCTTAAGTTCTTTTAAAAGCCCATAAACTAGCAGTTTGATGGCACCATATCTTCCAGGACCCATTCTTGGTGTACAGGAGCTCTGCCTTCTTTCTGTCATTTAAGCTCTCAGTAACATAATGCTTCTAACGCTCATCCTCTGTTGTCTGTAAATTTCGTTCTTCAAATTTGCGAGACAAGAACACGAAAACTCAATGGAAGTTTTGTGTGTCTAGCACCCTAACTCTGAAGCTAAGCTCATCAAGAGCACATTTACTCTCAAGGTCACCCCTAAGTTTCCAGTGTAAATACCTGCCTACAGAGCCCCAGGTTCATCAACCAGTAATCTCACTAAATACTCAGCCTTAAGTCAGCATCACCCTGATATCAAACTCAGACAAGAGGCCTGCCCTGGCAGTGACACAACGCTTTAATCCCCGCACTTGGGGGGCAGAGGCAGGTGGATTTCTGTGGGTTCCAGGCTAACCAGGGCTACACATTTTGAGTCCCTGTCTCAAAAAAAAAAAATCACACAAATAGCAACAAAGGCAAGCACAACAAGAACAACAAAAAGCTGGATAAGAACACAACGGCAAAAAGAAATCTGTAGCCCAGTTTCCCTGATGAATACAGACGCAAAACTCTCAGTTCAATTCTTGCCAACTATATTTTAGAACACACTAAGATCGCACGCAGTGATCAAATTGGTTTCCTCCCAGGAATATAAGGAAGGTTCAACACACACATATAGATGACACCATATAGACTTAAGGATATGATTCAGAAAAGGCATTTGACAAGTTTAACATCCTTTTTTTGATAAAAGCATTGAAGAAACTAGGGGTGACAATGAATGTATCTCAATATAATAAAAGTTATGTGTTATATAGCCAACATAACAATAAATGGGGGAGCTGAGAGCATGTCCTCTAAAATCAGGAATGGGACAAGAGTGCCATCTCTCACCACTCGTAATATGGTGCTCAAAGTCTTAGCCAGAGCGAAACGCAAGAGAAAGAAACACATGGAATGTAAATAAGAAATGAAGACGTCGAGTCACCCCTTTTTTGCAGGCCACATTTTGCTACACTTAAGAGATTCTTATGACTCCCCAAGAAAACTCTCAGATGTGATAAACACTTTCACCAGAGAGGCAGGTTATATAATAAACACACAGAAATCAACATAACAAGAATGAATTTGCCAAGAAAGAAATCAGGAAACAAATCAGCTTTTAAAAAGGAAAGGGGACTTGGAAAGATGGCTCAGCAGTTAAGAGAACCAGCTGCTCTTGCAGAGGACCCAGGTTCGATTCCTGCACCCACATGGCAGCTAACAACTATCCATAACTCCAATTCTAGGGGAGCCAATGCTTTCTTCTGACCTCTGAGGCCATTGCACGACACGAGTGCACTTACACACATGCAGATAATAACTCATACACATAAAAGACAAAAATAAAATAAATAAAATATATAAAAGGAAAGAAAAGAAGCATCCAGGAATAAACTTAATCAAGGAGTTGGAGACTTTATAATGAAAGTGTTATGACATTGAAGAAAGAAATTAAAGAAGACATCAGAAGGCGCAGAGACCTCCCACGCCCACGGACTGTATCAACACTAAAAATGGCAGCATTGACAAAAGTAATCTGTATTTACCACACTCCTCAAAAAAAATTCCATTAAATTTTCCCCAGAAGTAGAAAAAAACAATACCAAAATGTGTGTGAGAAAGCACAAAAGACCCTGAATAGCCAAAACAATGCTGGGGGGGGAGGGGGATTCCTGGTGGTATCAAGATGTGGATTTCAAACTATACTATAGAGATACGGTGACAAAAACAGCAGGGTGCTGGGGGAAAAAGAGACATGCAGACCAATGATATGGAACAGTGAACCCAGAAATAACCTCACGGTGAGAAATGCTAATTTTCAACAAAGGTATAGAAAAACAGAATGAAAAAAAAGACATAACCTCTTCAGTAAATGGTGCTGGAAACTTGAATATCTACCTGTAACAAAATGAACCTCATTCCATGTCTCTCATCCATCACAAAACTCAATTCAAAATAAATCAGGGACCTAATGTAAGACTCAAAACCATGAAAGCACTTGAGGAGAAGTTAGGTAAAACACTTCAAGGCATAGGCAAGGACTTGACGAACAGGACTCCAGTGGCATAAGATAGAACCCCAAGAACTAATAAATGGAATTGCATGAGAAGGCTGCACAGTAAAGGAACAGAGTGAAGAGATACCCCACAGATGGGGGAAAAAAATCTTTTCCAGTTACATTGCACAGGAGATTAATATATAAAATATATAAAGAGCTGCAGAAATTACCGATTTAATAAAATGGCTAATGAACCAGATAGACAATTCTCAATAGAAGAAGTACAAATGACCAAGTTCTGGAAAAACTGTTTAAACATCCTTAGTCATCAAAGAAATACAAATTAACACTGCTTTGAGATTTCATCCCACCCCAGCCAGAACACCCGAGATCAAGAAAACAAGCAATAACAAACTCTGGTTAGGATGAGCAGAAAGAGAAACTCCTACTCACTGACGGTGCAACCACTAAGGAATTGAATGTGGTGGTATTACAAACACTAAAAGTAGAGCTGGGCATGGAGGGGCCTGTCTTTAAGCAGAGGCAGGCAGATCTCTGTGAGATCAAGTTTAGCTTGGTCCACAGAGTGAGTTCCAGACTAGCTGGGACTACAAAGAAACACTGAAAGTGGAACACTATATGACCCAACACTATCACACCTGGATATTTACTCAAAGAACTCTAACTCAACATACCACAGAGACACTTTCAACTTGAACATTCACATTTACTCAGAATAACTAAGAAATGGAATCAGCCTAGTTGCCCATCAACAGATGAATGAATAAAGAAAATGTGATACATATACACACTGGAATTTTATTCAGCTATGAAGACATTTGTAGGGAAATCATTATGTTATGCTAAATAAGCCAGACTCAGAAAGACAATGCGGCATATTTTCTCTCATATGCAAATTAAGTCGATTAATTTAAATTTGATTTCTATTCCTCTCTCTATATATATATGTGTGTGTGTGTGTGTGTGTGTGTGTGTGTGTGTGTGTGTGGTGATGTTAGAAATCAAATTTGAGGTTCAAAGACCCCAGTAGTGTACAAGGACACTCAGCCAAAGTGAAAGTGACTAGGTTAGGCAAGGCAGATTTTACTTTTGCAAAAGGTTGTGTTGTGTGGTCAGTCAGAGTCAGCAAGCATACCAGACCCGGAGGGTTGATAGATTTTTATTCTTAAAGCAATTGTACTGTATTTTTCCCCATTGACTGGGTTCCAACCTTATAATTTTTCCAGGTTGGCTAGTTTAAAAGAATTCAAAGGAAGAGAGAAGAGCTACACTACCCCAGGCCGTGAGGTTTGGGAATGTATCAGGGCTTTTCCTTAAACAAAAGTCTTACAGGGTGTGGTGGGATTAAAAGATTAGAATTCCTTGTCATAAACAAGTTTTACAGGGTTTGAAAGAAAAGACTAATATTTAACGATCCTTAGAGTATAAGCAGAAAGACAACTGGGAGAGGAGAGAAAGATCTTAAAGGAGGATAAAGAGACAGAGTAATGGGATGCATGTGCAGAAGTGGGTATTGGGCCAAAGGAAGAAAAGTTAGAAGTAGGCAGAGGCGATGGGAAGGGCGACAGGGGAGGGGGATGAACAAGAGGAATGGGTGATGACATGTATATGTGAAAATGCCACATTGAAGCCCATTGTTTTGTATGCTAGCTTGAAAAAAAAGGAAGGATGGAGGGAGGGAGGGAGGGAGGGAGGGATGAATGAAGGGAGGAAAGAAGGGAGGGAGGGAGGGAGGGAGGACATCCAGGAATACCATACCCAGCAAATTGTCTTTCAGAACAAACGAGAGATGAAGAATTCCCAGACAAACAGAAGCTGCATGAAAACCCATCAAAGTGTGAAATTTGCTGGTACAAATGTCAGTCAGATTCAGAAGACTATAATATGAAACTGTGGTATGTAAATTACTTTTAACTTGAATATAATGTTAGTAGATGAGTGTGTTAAAAATAATCACAGCTACAGTAATTTGTTAAAGATACACAACATTCAAAGGGGATGTGTGACATGATAGTATACAATGTGTGAGAGAAGGAAATGTGTGCTGTTATGATACACAACTGAAACTGTTCCTGGCCTGAATCAGGAAATTTTTTGTAAGACTGCTGGTGACCAGAAAGAGGACGCTCCAGGGGCGGGAGGAGGCTCGCAGGTAAAGAGCTTGTAGTGTAAGCGAGGGACCTGAGTTCAGGTGCCTCGAGCCCATGTAGAAAACCAGGCCTGTGTCTGTGTTCCAGGGCTGAGGGATGGAGACAAGCCAATCCCTGGGGCTTGCTGCCACCCAGTCTAGCTAGCTGGTGAGTCAAGTGTAGAGCGACTGAGAAACTGTACCCAACTTTAACCTCTGACCTCTACTGGCACACACACATGTGCATATACTTACACAAACATAAAGGAATAATATCTGGTAGATATACAAATCATAAAGAGAAGGGAATGAAAGTCTAATATAAAAATTCACTGTGAGAAAGAAATGAAGAAAATTAGATTACAGGTAGTTAACAAAATGACCACGGTAAGCCCTTCTGTATCCACAGCTATTTAGTGTAAATGAATTAAAATTTCTCATCAAGAGACCTAGATGAGATAAATGAATTCAGGATAAAACCTCACAACATGCTGCTGTGAAAGATTTTGATGTAGGGAGCTGGAGAGATGGGTCAGTGGATGAAACATTTGCTGCACAAGTCTGATGATAACCTGAGTTCGAATCTCCAGAACTCATATAAAGGTGGAAGGAGAGAACTGAGTCGGTAAAGTTATTCTCTGACCTCCATATGCTAAGTGTGGCAGACACACACCACCACACAAGTCTCTCTCTCTCTGTCTCACACACACACACACACACACACACACAATAATAATAATAATTCTAAAATTGAAAAAAAAAATTTTAACATGACACAAATGAAATGAAAGTGAAGGATAAAAATGCTCTTCCACAGAAATGGCAATAAAGAGAGGCCAGGGATAGCAATACCAAGTCAGACAAAGGACTTGAAGGTTAATCCTGTCAAAATGAGAAAGAGGCCAACAAATGACACTGAAGGAGTCAGTCTTGAAGTCGACATAAAATTATGAATTTATATGCACTCAAACTTGGGAAATTTACGTACATCAGGCACAGATTAACAGAACTGAAGAGAAAGACCTGCAATAATAAAAGTAGAATATTTGAATGTGCATTCAACAATGGGAAGCCTGGGGTGCCCGGCTTTTAAACATTATGATGCTACCCTGTCGTCTAGAGAGTTCACAGTCAAGAGCTCTGCAACTGAGTTACAAGCAAAGATTATGAAAAAGTAATCTAAGTTTATGATTTTGTGTTGATCCATATTCATAGCCGTCCTCAGGCACAGGCAGCCAGCCCGTGGGCTGAGGACTGGATCATCAGACAGACAATCATGAGGGAACAGCCGACTAGAATAATCCGAAGACCAAGACGACATGTGGTCACAGAGGAAAGACTTAATCTACCATTCTTGGATGACACGTTCTTCCCATGTGCACACAGACCGTGAAAAGTCTTTTTAAATTTTAATTATTTATTTATTTTTATTTTATGTGTGAGTGTTATGCCTTCATGTATGTAAGTACATATTGTGTCGTGCCCTCAGAGGACAGAAGAGGTGGTCAGATTTCCTGTACCTGAAGTTACAGACAGTTGTTAGCCGCCTTGTGGGTGCTAGGAATCGAACTTGGGTCTTCTGCAAGAATCACCAGTGCTCTGAGCCATCTCTCGAGGCCTAAAAATGTCTTAATGCATTTCAGGTTAAAATAGTTGCTGATTGCAACGTTATAAAACTAAACGTGAAGAAAAGGAGAAATTTGGGGAAATTCATGATTATTTGAAATTCTTCCTCATGCTCCTGAACAACCATGAACAGGGAAGTCAAAGGCAGAATGAGGCACATGGCAAGGAGCACATTTACAGGGTGCAGCAAAAGCAGTGCCCAGGACATCTTAGCCACAGTGCCTGTGTCAGCTAAACACAGACCCCACATAAACAACCTGACCTCAGGCCTCCAGAAACTAGAACAAACCGAAATGGGCATCATCATGAGGAAGAAATAAATGAAGAACAGAAAGACAGTAGAAGTGCCCAGCGACAGATGACAGATAAGGATGATAGGATGACTATAGATATACAACGGAGTGCTACTCACACATGAAAAGATCAAAACTTGCCACCTGCAACAACACAGATGAACTTGGAGGAGATTATGTTAAGTCAAATAACCCAAACACTGTGTGATTTCACATGCAGAAGCTAAAACACTTGAACTCATAGAGACAGAATGGCGACTGCCAGGGGCTGAGAGTACTGTTGCAAATGGGGACATGCTAATGAGAAAGTTAAACGGTCAATTTTGTGGGTTTGATAAACAGCATGGGTTGGGATGGATGCATTCATAATTTGGTTGCATAATCTATATACATTAAATGTGCACATGAAATCAAAATAAATGAATAAACCACTGGCAATCCCAACAAATTTCCACTGAGCCATTAGATTTGTAGAACAGTCAAAATCCCATTTTTTCATTTCTTATGTGTGTATGTACATTTGTGTGCATGTTCTTGTGTATGGGTACATTTGTGTGTATGTGTATGAATATGTGTGTACAATGTGAAATCCAGAAGTCAACCTTGGCCCCCATCAGATATTGTCTAATTATTTTACTAAGACAAGGTTTCATGTGACTCTGATTGACCAGCAAGTCCCAGGATCTGCCTTCCTCTTCCCAGAACTGGGATTTTTAAACATGGGTTCTGGGGATCAAACTCAGGTTCTTAGGCATGCAAGGCACTTTACTGACTGCGTTATTTCCCCAGCTCTCAAAATAATTTTGATCAATTGTTTTGAGCCCGTTGAACCACATGCACTTTAGCGTAGAATGATTACTAGTTACAAAGCTGCAATCCATCTCCAACTGTGTCGAGGATATCTGAAACAAGCAGAAGTCATTCCAGCCAAGAGGAAGTGGCTGTCTGTGGGTAACAAATGGGATATAGATGGCTCAGGGATCATCATGATAAGAAATGACTAAGGTTTGTTCACCCATGAAAGGGAGTCCCCAGGATTCTCTCCTGGAGTATATTTAGTTCACCCAGGATGCTGGCTCTGCCCTCTGAGATCCAGCCTTCTCTCTATGCTGAAGTTGTACATTCTGTTATCTTGTCCCATCTAATGACCCCATGCTTCAGGATCATTAAGGCAGATACATGTTGGAGTCCCTCCAGGAACTGACATTGGCTCAGGGACTTCCTATTAACCTTATCAAGGTTTCTTCAACCTTCATCACAACCTTCGGTCTTCCATCTCCTCTTCACAGCAATCACAACTGCTCCAGGCTCTGATGATTCCTCTAGGCTCTTGCAGCTTCTTCCTCTGACATCTCATAGACACACTTTCCGAGTAGTCTATTGCTTATACAAGCTCATCTTCATGTCTGCTTCCAGAAGACCCAGAACAATGCACACAATTCCACGAAGAGAAGATCATGCTTATCATAGCCACCGACATTTTGCATACGAAATTCACTAAACTTTACCCTCTGGGAAGTTCAGGCGCATCTCCCTGAATTTCTGTCGTTACTGATACTGCCACTACTCTCCTTCTTAGGCTACATCTGTCTATTCCACCTGCATATGTTATACAGTTCTTATTCTGGCTCTTTCTTCCTTCCTAGGAAAACGTCTCAAGGCATCATCAGATCCATTCGCTGTGGGCATAAGGAAACTGCGCCTAATCACCACAAGAGTCTCGATGTGCTGTTCTCCTTTTGGCCTGCTGTGAAGATCATGCTCCTGCTATGGAACGCCCAGCTTAGAGTATGAAAGCATCCTGGATCCCGGACCTCCATCAATAGTGCTAAGAAGGAGCAGAAGAACCCTGCACTCACACTCCCAGCCTGGCCACTGCTGTGACTCTTTCCTCCATGTATGTCAATCTTCACCAAGGTTCCTTATGCTCAGAGCACCTCATGTGGCTGGATCTGTACTGTTTCCCAAAGTCTCATGTGCTGAATGCTTGGTCCCTAAGATAGCAGTGTTCAGCGGTGCAGCCTTTGGGAAGTAGTTGAATCATGACCTCATGAAAGGATTCATCCATTGAGGGATTCATAGCTTAACGGAGTTGGGAGGAGGGGTTCACTATCAAAGTCAGCTCTCAATCTGCGACCCCTCCATGCTGAAGCCTTATCTGTCTTCCAGGTTCTCCTTGGTGAGACCTTCCTCTCCAGCTGTGCTCCCTGGCTTTCTTGGCATGCATACGCTATTGGGCTCACTGCTGCAGTTTTTCCTTCCCCCAGGCTTATCTTTAGTTCTCTGCCACCTGGCTGCTTCTTCTCAAGACTCTACCCACGTAGCTCTCTCTAAGATCACCTCCTGTGGCTGCACCCAACAGGTTCTCCTCAGACCTACTATCTCTCCGTCTTCTAGAAGCCTCGGGACTGCTGGTGATTATTTCCGGAATGGTGCTTGCGTGACACAGTGATTTCCCAGTTGACTCACAGCTTCTGCTTGCTCCTGGACAGTGTCCATCTAAGCAAATATCCTTATTCTGCAAACAGTTCTCTGGATCAAACTCTCTTTTTTTCCTAGTGTCCTCATTCGCTCATATCAGCCCCATCAAATCCCCAAGTGTTACCTTCTAAAATTTCTTTCTAACTGATTTGCTTTTACCCAAGCTCACAGTCACCTACCTTGGCACAGACTCCCTTACCGCTTTTAAAAAATGTTGATTTTAAAAGTATGCTGATTTTTTAATGGGGACACAGACAAAAGAATAAGCAGATGTCCTGACCCAAGCAGTCAGCATTAACTTGCTAATGTTGGAGGTATTTCTTCTCTTTATTCATATGTACGTATGCTTATAGGCACGTATGTGGCACACACATACTGTCATGGTGTGACAACCATTAATACTGCATGCTTCATTGAACATCATGCTGTCCTTATATTTCAACACTGATGGATTTTTTTTCATAAGCATTAATTTCAGTAATGGCCACAAATTAATGCATTTAATTTACTTGATCATTTCCTCATTTTTAAGGTTTACTTTTCATTTTTCTCTTATAATTTCTCAATTGAGCATAAATCAACTTCTTGCATTCCTTAACTCAGCTCTACAAAACTGAAACCTCACTGTCCTAAAGTACGCATTTTCTAGGCTCTTGATACATTTCCAAATTCTTTTTTCTTTTTTTGTCTTTTTGAGCTGAAGCCCCAGCTGGTCTGGAGCTCACTATGTAGACCAGGCTGGCCTGGAATGCACAGAGACCCACCTGCCTCGACCCTGCAGGGCTCAGCTCACATACCACTCCTCACACTGGCCCCTGTCAGTCTCGTCTTGTTCTCTCTCTCACCCGTGCCTTCCTGTCCCCCTGTCTGTCTCCTCCCATTTCTCTCTCAGTCATTAACTGTCCTTTAGTCTGTCCCTTCCCATTACTACTCTCACACCCCTTGACGGTCCCTCGGAATCTGCCTCTGCTGTTTCTCACCATATCTTCCAGGCCTTTGTCAGTATGTGCCTGTCTTTGGACTGTCATTTTTATAGGATTATCAAGGTCTCACTAGTTCACACTTAATGTCAATGACAATTGACATTGTCTGGTATATAGCAGACACCTAATGAATGAATGAATGAATGACTGAATGCAAAGGGCAGAAGCAGGTCTGGGAACTGGGCCTAGATTCTCCCTGAGAACAGGCAATGACTAGCAACGAATCCCCTCTCCTGAGACCACAGATCATCCCCTCCCCCACAGCCCTGTTTCTCTGGGAAGCTTGAGTCCTTCAGGTCACGCCCACTAGTAGGTCCCACCTCCCCCAAGGTTTTGTCTCCTTTTCTTCCTCTCTGTGATGTCTGTATCTTCCCAAGGTGACTGGTTTTTGCTCACCTGGTGCATATTTGAGGCTTGGAAATGGGATAGATGTCATTCTTGCTTCTCATGATACTCTGAGGCCATCACTCTTCTCTTCTCTGAAGGCAAGCCCATGCTCCTCCCTTGAAGCTTACTAATGAGGCTGTATTCTTTCCCACCTCCAGCAGTCCTCTCTAGCTGTTCTTGCGAAGATTCGCGGTCTTACAACCACCTGTGCTCCTGGATGGCCTCTCCTCAGTGCAGCTGTCTGCCCCCTCACTCAACCACCACGTCCTGGGGTCGTACTTGTCTCTGTCATTCCTGCCCAGATCCCTTCCACACTCTACCTACAAGTGCTCTCAGGCAGCTCCCCACTCTGAGGCCAAGCATCCTTTGATCACCCTTGTGTCCAGTCTTTGCTTGACTTGTCTTCCTCCTTTTCTCTCTCTTTTTTTTTTTGTTTACTTTTGATCATTATCATGATTAAACTCTCCTCTTTCTTTCTCCTTCAGACATATTTACCTGGCAAAATAAATGTCACCTAGATGGCTACTCATTCTTTGTGTGTGTGTGTACGTATGTGTTTACGTAGGTAGGTGCATGTGTATGCATGTGTACTGTGTGCTGGCGCAACCTGAAGTTTGTTCTTGAGGAGCTGTCTACCTTCTTTGTCTTTTGAGACAGGTTCTCTCATTGGCCTGGAGCTCACTGTTTAGGCCAGGCTCGCTGGCCATCGAGTGCTAGGGCTCCTCCTGTCCCCATCTCCCCAGTACTGGGATTACAAATGCATCCTTGGCTTTTTCACACGGGTTTTGGAAATTGAACTCGGGTCCTCACGCCTGCAGGACAGGTGCTTTACTGACTGCACCATCTCCCTAGCGATCTGGACCTTTAAATGAGGCAGGCATGCCGACGCTGTGGCGCGGCTTCCTAGAGCATGCTCATCTCCCGAAGACATCTGCGCATTCCAGGGAACACAGAACCCCTTGCTCCATCTCACTTTCTGTCCCTGACTCCTGCTCTGTTTCCTTCATGCCAAGTATCCGCTCCTGGACGTGTGTCACTCTGCAAAGCATCCCAGCACCCAGAGCAGCACAGCGGGAACTGTGAATGAATGAATGAGTAAACATGAGATAATTATCTTTCCGGAAGTGACTCCACAAACATTAAAAGTTTCAGGCTATATAAAATGGCTTCTTCTTTAGAAAATCAATACTGGCCTCTTCATGGCCTTCCTGTTACCTTGAGCAAATCACACAAACAGGATGTCCATGATTTTCAATTAATCCAGAGGGAACACCTAAAAGGATTTAAGATACACAGCTGAAGACACTAACCCAGCGTCTGCAGCAACCAGCCAGATTCCAGGTCCCTGATGAGCATCCCCTAATGAAGGGGGAGCACATTTCCTGGCTTACGGGAAGGAGTCGAAGCCAAGGGAAGCGCCTTATTCAGGAGGATTACATACTGGAAATTGAGTCCCACAGCAAGGCATTCTCCCAGATGCTGAGGCTGTGGCTATCTAGTGTCTTCTCTAGGGGTATGGGATCCCAGACTGGCTGCAGCATCTATTTTTGCTTCTGCCTTCTGGTCCTGTGATCCATTTACAAGAGCCATGGAGAAAGCCTGGGATGCACAAGATGCACAGATCTTCACTGTCTTCACGCAGAAGCCCTGTAGAGTTTCCCACAGGAGGCCGGGCCCTAGCCAGCGGCCCCACCTCTCTTCCACACTCGGAAAGGCTCAGTACCATCAGTCTTTCTGAGATATCACAACTGTGTTTGATTAAGATCTTGAGTGAAATAAGCCACTATCTTCATTTGGAACATCTCAGAGTTAAAAGTTTCTTTTCATGCATAATTAATATTCTAGTTCTTTGATGATAAATTCTATCTATCCAACTCTGTGAATGGACCGTTTCCCCTTGCCTATTACTTATCATTTCTATACCCAAAGTAAAATATAATGGAAAAAAAAAGGATAGGTAAAGAACAAACCCTCCTAAAAGTAATTTACATTTTTATTTCCAATGTGAAAAGCTCAAGAACATTTTAAATGTGAGTCCAGCAAATGTCTTCTCTCTCCAAGCAGGTTTTTTCATCTGTGCTGAAAGCAGCTGATGATTTCGTGCAAATTGCCTTGTTTTGCAAAGTGCTCACCACCTAGTCTATTCTGGACGGGTGTGGCGTCTCTCCTGCACTTGCTGGGGTTGGCTTTTTGTAGCTGCTGCTCTCTGCTCGGCTTTCCTCACACTGCTGGCCCTGCTCACTTTCTAAAACATATTCACCATTTCCGTCTCCTGTGAGTTTTCATTTTCCCAGCATTAAATAGCCTCACTTAGAAGTTCTCTGAAGTTCCCAGACAAAGCCACATTGGACATTTTACAAGACTGATGGCCAGATCAGAACTTCAGCAACTGTAGAGAGGATGGCATGCTGCAGGTCCAGAGCCAGATTGTCTTGGGCCATCTTAGCCTGTAGATAGACACTTACTGCCCACCTGTGTGAATGACTTAGCATCTTTGTGATGAGACAGGCCCCTAGTTTCCAGCCACCTGAAAGCTCTCTCCACTTTGTTCTAATCTGCCTGCTGATGTTTCCCCCAGTGTATTTAAAAGTATTTAGATTTATGATTTTCCTTGTTCTATTGCTACAAAAACATCCTGAAGTTGCTACCTTACCAGAATCTGTGTTCCTGGGCCATGATCATTCACATCTGACCCCAGAATAAGTCATCTCTTATTGCCTTTGAGGCAAGGGCTGTATTTTTTACATGGAAATGAATACCTTCTAGTCTTCTAGCCGTGAGCAGTGACATGCAGGAGCCACATAGTGAACCTATGATCACCAACATGAGACTGCATCGGGGCCTGATCGGAGATCAGCATGTTACAGTAGCAGTAAGGCCCGCTGAGGGAAAAGTATTTCCTTCCGATCAAGAGAATGGACTCTCTGGCCTGGGTGGGGATCTATCATTCCTCTTGGGCAGGTCAACCACTTGCAAAGGTGCCACCCCTGAGGACAGTGGGATCACCTTAAGCCATGCTGAATGGAAAGGTGAAATTATCCCTTTAATGAGATGATGATGTGCTTCTCCTTCTCAGAATCTCTGCCTCAGTGCCGCTGTCTGCAGAGCTATAGCCATGGAGCTTTGTAAGTTGGCCCCCTTTTCTGAATAACTCAGAAAAGCATAACTCTAACACAGTTGTTTCTGAGTTCATTCATAAATTCTCTTATTAATTAAGAGTCTCAAGAGGAAATCTGAGGCTGCATATGACAGCTCCAACAGGAGTCCTGAAACTTTCCAGTACCAAGCAAACCTTTAAATATGGGCCATAGGGGGCTAGAGAGGTCACTCAGTGGTTAAGAGCACCTACTGCTCTTGCAGAGGACCTGGGTTCAGTTCCCAGCACCCACATGTTGGTTAACTCTAGTTCCACGAGATCGGATGCCCTCTTCTGGCCTCCTCGAACATATGAACAGGCACATATTTACACACATGCAGGCAAAACACTCATACACATAAAATAAAAATAAATAAGTACTAAAAATATTATGGACACAGTGCTGAATGTATGAAAAAAACCATTATGTGTGCAAACATATATGTGTGTATTTTTATGCATATTGTATACAGATGTAATTTTCAAATGCATATGAATAGTGTAGGATCAATCACGTTTATTTTCTTGATTTTTCCAGTACTGGAGGATCAAACCCAGGGCCTTGCACATGTTAAGTGGGTACTGTGTCGCTGAGCTACAGACCCAGCTCAGTAAACTTTATTTCCAAGGCATTACTAACTTTGCAGTTCTTCATGCATTGTGCTGTATTTAGTTTCCCTGGCAATGAAAAGTATAGCTGTCATCAAGTAAAAATGGTTAAAATCACAACCTCTTCCCCTCCCCTGTGTGCCAGGGTCAGAACCCAGGGATTCATAAATGTACTGAGCCATGGTCTCAACACTTTCCGTGTTTGTTTTGAGACAAATTCTCAGCATCCTAGGCAAGCCTTCAAACTGTGATCCTTCTGCCTCTGGAATAGCTGGGATTCTACCCAAGACTAACTCATGGTCATTTATTTTGATGAAACCTTTGTGTCGCAATGGTGGGTCACAGGATGATACGGTTTGTGTTGGGACTAATGAGCAAGTATCCAGTGTTGACACAAAAACACAACTCTCACTTTAAAGGGTGTAAGAGAGTTTATTCTGGAGGCAAATAAGAGTGACCAAACGTTGGGAACACAGATTTTGGTCATCCCGGATTCCACGTTCCAACATGGCAACAGTTTGGTAAGTTTTTATAGTAACAGAAAAAAGAAAATCATCAGTCAAGGCACTTTCTGACTACACTAGTGGAAACGTAATTAGGCAGTTACAGCAAAGGGAGCTACAGTCTCAGATGCTGATGACATTTAGCCTTTTGGTTGGTGGAAACTAGGCTTTTGTTAAGTTAATACATTCTAAAAGGTTTCTAACTGTTAGTCACAGGATGTTAGGTCAAACAGAAGAAGGCAAGGAATGGTTATTTAGGGGGCTAAAGATACCCCAAGATGAATTGTAATTAAGCTCTGGACCTGCAACATTCCCAACTCTACACACCCATTGAAGTTCTGACCAACTGGAGCTTCAGTATAAAGTGTGGCTTCTTTCTGGAAACTTCCAAGTCAGTCATAGGCTCCTTGGGTCTCAGTTTCCCTGGATGTCAATTTAGACTCATTTTTCTAACTTGCTTTGCAGCATCCTGGAGCGAAACAAGAAAAGATGAAAGTATTTTGCAAATTGTAAAGTACTGCATGAACAAATCCACCAAATATAGTGAGAAGCCAAAGATGGGTATGGACTTGGATTGTGGGTTCATCTTTGGCTGTGGGACCAATGCAGGGAACAGCTTGGGTTCAGATCGACCTCTGATCAAGAAATGTTCACAATTCAGAAAAAAAATCTGGAACTTAAGTTGCTAGTGACGGCCTATGGTGGTCAAATTCATTTCTGTGTTTCCCAAGACGAGTGCAAAGGGCTGCTCCAGTCTAAAATCCCCGTCCTCACCGCCCGCCTCCTCCCACTGGTCTCCACGTGTGGCTGAATGGTGTTCCTGCCCACTTCATCCTGACTCAACCGAGAATTGTGTTGCTGCTGCGACAGTGGGAACTGAATAAAAGCAGGTCGGACCCTGAAACTACATTCTTAGCTGAGGTTAGGACTGGTTCGGAAATCAGTGTTGTTTTCTTTCTTGTCCCACGGTCCTGCCCCACTTGTAGTTAGCAGTCCATTGGGCCCTGAGCCAGTGGAGACTGCTTTTAATGGCAAAACCTTCAAAGTTATGCTTAAAATATTTACATAAAATATTTACATCATAAAACCCTTCCTGAGAGCCAAACTTGGCTTTCAGAGCTGCCTCAGTACTAACCTTTAGAGATGAAAAAACATCCCCCTCGCAGTGGCCTTCCAGCAGCCAGCAGTCGCTCCCTGGAGGCTGGTGACACCCTGAGCGAATGGAATCATGGGAGACACTCTCAGCACCCAAGGGCAACTCCAACAGGCTTTTCAAAGCTAGGGACGTGAGAGGTGACTCAGCAGTTCGCTGAGCAATTCAGAGAAAGGGTGTTTTCACACATTTAATTGATGCTGGGAGCGGAGGAGGAGAAGCGGGAAGGATGAGCGCTCTTCAGTCTCCTGGCTCCGCGCTGCTCATTGTCCCTGTTCCGTGGGTCTTTCCCCAGGGCAGCGGGCTGAGAGTAAAGCCTGCTCTACAAACTAATCGGGAATGGGGGGCGGGGAAGTGGGGTGTTGGGGGATAGGAAGAACAAGAACGGCTGTCCACAAAGTATTCCTAAGCTTATAAGAAACCTTAACAGTGACATCCCCTCGTCCAGGATGGGACATAAAAAAATGACATTTGGCAGGCCTGGAGATGCAAACCATTCACCCCAGCTACACAGGAGACAGAAGCAGGAAGATGACAAATCCAAGGTCTGCCGGGGCTAGCTCAGCAAGCTGGAGGCCAGCCTGGGCAACCCAGCAAGACCCTGCTTCCCAAACAGAGAGAGGGAGGATGTGTGGTGCAGAGGTCCAGTGCTCAAGGCCCAGGCCCTTGGTCCCATCCCCCGTGCCACGGGAGGAAAAAAAAGAAATTAAGTTTATGGACAGAGATCATCCACAGATTTCCACATTGCCAAATGGGAAATGAAAGCGGAGAAAGTGGAGGGAGGGTGGGGGAGGACTGGCAGGAAGGTAATTGGAGATAAAAACCATCTAATGGGGAAATGGGTGTCCTCTGCGCAGAGGGCAATGCCAGCCTCGCCTTTTATCCAGGAGCTCTGAAGCAGACTATCAGCGGCTTGTTTTGAAAAAGAGAGAAAGCACGCTTATGTTCAGAATTACAAATCTCACCCCCACACATTTTTTCAAGTCAATTTAATCCAGCCTGCTTTTGATCTAGTCATTACTCAGAGCTGAAGGTGCTTTTCCATTAAAACCGCCCCTCCAACATTCGCACTCTCTGACCTGTGAACGGTCTTATTAGCTGCCTTATTAAGATGATATCCTGTCTCTGAAGTAAGAAAAGAAGATTATCTCCTTACCTCATGTGTCATCACTGGAGTAATCTTTGTTCAAAAAAAAAAAAAAAAGAAAGAAAAGAAAAGAAAGAAAGAAAGAAAGAAAGAAAAAGAACTGAGTGTTCAACAGACATTTAAATGTCTGGCACACTGTGCTCTCCTGAGGGGGCATTTGTGACCCACAGGTGGCCTTCAGGGCTCTAGTGACATACTCACCCATGACTGAAAACAAAGGTGGAGACCAAGACTTACCTGCTTGGTTTCAGTTTGCCTCTTTTTTTCTAAACGTGTATGAGTGTATTGCCTGCATTTAAGTGTACCCATGTCCTGCAATGACCCTGGAGGTCAGAAGATGGCATCGGATCCCCCTGGAACTGGAGTTACAAATCATTGTTAGCCATCATGTGGATTCTGGGAATCGAACCTGGGTCCTCTGCAAGTGCAGCCAGTGCTCTTAAGCAGTGAGTTATCTCTCCAGCTCCCTAGGTTGCTTTTGACTGGGGGGCAATGCTTAAGCTTCGAGGACTCACAGGCTGAGGCAGGAACACACCAGAATTACAAATAGAGACTTGAAGGTGCACTTTGCACATGGTGCCTGCGCCTGCTGTAGTAATAACCAGCATGCACACTTTCACATAAAACTACAGGTAGAGGCGGAGCAGGCAAGGCCATAGGCTTTGGGCATATGCCTTGGCCATTCATCCTGAGTCTTCTCTTCAGACATATTGGCACAACAAAGAACAGTGCCTACAGGAGGGAAACAGAGGAGTCAGTTGCTGCCTATAGGGGGGGCAGTAGTTTCCCATATTGGGAGGGTGGTTGGGCTCCTTACACTGTTCACCTCTTTTTGGTGAGAGTCAGAATGAAATTTCTTATATTCACCAAAAAGGATTAGTCTTCTGTTTTCTTTCTTATGATGTGGAGTTTGACTTCCTGGTAGAAATATTGGGGAGGCCCAGGTCCCCATCACCTCCCTGTAAGTGGGACAGCCTTGGCCACTGTGAGATGCATTGAGTTCTCAGATGCCTTTGCCCCAACTATTCACACAGCAAGGAGGGGAAGAAGTCCTTAAATTATATACAATATAGTTGTATCACTGTTATAGTTTGGATGAGTGTCCCCCAAAGTCTGTGAGTCTGCTGGGAGGCAGATGAAACTTGGAGGCAGGACTTAGAGGGATCTTTAGGGCATGGCCTTGATGAGGATGGAGACTCCTGCCTCCTCCCCGTCTCTCTTCTCCCCTTCCTTTTCTTGTTCCTTTCCTCCTCCTTCTCCTCCTCTTCCTCCTCCTCCTCCTCCTCCTCCTCCTCCTCCTCCTTCCTCCTCCTCCTCCTCCTCCTCCTCTTCCTCCTCCTCCTCCTCCTCCTCCTCCTCTTCCTCTTCTCTAACCCCTCAGGTCCCACCTCCCCAGCCCCTTTTCTCTCCTCTGCTTCCTGGCTCATGACATAACTTGCCTTGTTACATGCTTACACTATGATGTGCAACCTTCATCACAGGCCCCCCAAAATCAAATAGAGCTGCCCAATCTCCAGAGACATAAGCCAAAATGAGTCAGTCTTTCCTTCGGAAGCTGCCTGCAGCAGGTGCTTCCCCAGAATAATACGAAGCTAATACAGGCCCAAGTAATGACTCCTTATTTATGACACACACACTTACATGACTGCATATACTCCAATGGATTGACTGGTATTGTCATAGTGGGGTTCTCTTTGCAAGGGACCATTGAGACACTGCATTTCCTTTAAGGGTAGACCTCAGGATTCCCCTGCCCCTTCATGGGATGGGGACTTTTCTCTGAGGGTGCTAGGCAGCATCCCGTATGGATCTCAGGACACTTTCTCCCAGGTACCTCTAAGTCCTTGTGAAGAGTTCTGGGCCCTGGAAGTCACCTTACTGAGCCAATATTGATGGACAGAGTGTCTTCACTCTTATGTAGGCTCAGACCTATTCTTGCCTCTCCCCATTGTGGTTCAGATTGTCTGTGTCAATCTGCAAATATATCTGTGGCTTGGGTCTTCACAATATTCACCATCAGTTCACCTGCTCCAGTGCTTGCTGTCTATTGAGATAAACAGCCTGAGTTTCAGCATTTGCAACAGGCCTTTTGGTCAGAGATAAACAGATCACTGCCTTCCCTTTTCTACTTTCCTATTCCTAGAATCAAAAAGGGGATGATACCTTGGTTTCGTCATGCAGCTCTGGTGACTAAACCTTGAGGCAACAGAATGTGGATTTAGTGACAGGATGAGGGCTGCCATGGAACCAACAGATGCCAGACAATCTGTCAGCAGGGCACTCTGAATGGGCCTCAAGGCTGGCCGTGTGGGTAGCCTCATTTCCTGTATCAGTGGCATCCCATTTAACCTCCTTTAGGTCCATCCGGCCACACCTCCCAGAGACTCCTTTGGGCTCTCTGGGTCTTCCACAGCTCTCATTAAAAAGGGGTTCCAGTGTCCCGTATGCCCAAAGCATGGGAGGCACCCACTTCTGTGTTCACGCAGGTAGGAAGAAACTTTCCACTCTTGCTAAATATGAAAAAAAAAAAATCACATCTGTTAATATACTTTAAAGAAGAAACATGTAGGACATTTGATAGGAAAACTATAGACACCGCTAAGATCAGGAAGAAATATGCCTTTTATTAGAAGTTTTGTATGTACAGGGAGAGTTGTTTCTCATAGCTCAGGAAGGCTGTGAGAGAAGCCACTGCCATCCAAGGTCACAGCGCTTACACTGGTAATACTACTTAAAACACCGCTGCACGCCATTAACAGAGAAAGCCATTGCACACAGATGCAAAGGAGACAGGGGGCCTGCGGACACTTCCCGTATTTTCTAAAAACAAGTCGACACAAAAAATACAATGTGCCAGTAAAAAAAAATAGGCATATCAATACATGTCTTTTTTTCTTTTCTTTTCTTTTTGTTAATACATGGTACTCTGAGCTTTCATCTCAAGCTTTTTTTCACATCAAGGTTCCCAGGCACTTTAGCAATCCAGCCACAGTTTACAGTACAGGGTCTTCAGATCGACAGCTGAACAATGGGAACATCAGGAGGCCTAATGACATACGCATGTGCGAAAATATGGACACAAAGTCCAACTTTTGTTAGCGCTGCTTGGGGACACCAAAATGTCCTCTGGGAGAAGTGAGACGGCTTTTTTCTTCTTTATCTTTGTTTCACAGCAGAAGTTAGTCATGTGACCTCATCAGGCAGGGACACAGTATGTGGGTACAGGGGACAAACACCCATTCCAACCAAGCTCAAAAACTGTATTGAAATCAATTTTTAGAATCCCAAATGAATGAGTTTTCCTTGTCCCACTCTGCGCCCCTCTTTGCCAACCTGTCACAACAAAAATTAATTCAAATGATGACTGGCCTTCACTCTTCTGGGGAGAATCTCTCTGTTCCCACCTCTCTCCTCAGGTGCATACATCCAGACCACTCCCACATCCCTTGTTCAGGAAACGGACTGAAAAAGGGTATTTATAAATGGACTAGAATTGTCACATTAGGGGTAGGCTATAAGGCTGTTGGAAAGCTCCCAACCCCCCACCTAACCAAACAGCATTGCATATGGCTTAGCTTCTTCACCACTGGGGCAAGTCTCCATGATCCAAAGGGCTTAAGAAAGAAAGGGAAAGTCAGATGATTCAGAGAAGAGGAAACACGCCTGCTGTGAAGTCCTGGAAAGTCACAATTCCTGGTGAATGCCGTTCCCTTTCAACCACCAGAGACGGAGAGGTTGTCCCACAGCTGAGTGCCCAGAGGGAAAAGGTTGGCGACAGCCCCAGCCTCAGGGTCCCTCTCTGAGGTGCAGCTATGCCAACCAAGCCATGGGCACCTTAGGCATGGAGCGAAGTTCCTGGTACTGCAGAGAGGCTGGAGGGCAATGCCTCGAACACACGATTGTCAGGAGTGGGAATCCTTCCATGAGACAGACATTGAGATGCAGTGGCAAAGACATTAAGGCCTTCCATTTCTTTGCCCGTGCTGCTTAAAGGCACTGATATGAGCAACAGAAGTATTCGGTAGTACCATCAAGGGTTTAAAAAACTCCCCAAACACGTCTTCATAGGAAAATGTCCTTTATTGCATGACACGATGCGCCACCATCCTCGCTTGAGCTCAGGAATAGAAAGGCCGCCCCTTCTCGGGTGTCTGCAGTCTGTTCAGCCTGGCCACCTGCGAGGGGGACGGGGGCACGTCTTGCCGGAAGGGTCCCCGGATCCCGTCAGCTGGGGGCTTCAGCTGTTGCTCTTTCCGCCTCTGCTCCTGGCGTAGCAGCTCCTGGGTTTCCAGCATGACCCTGGCGTTGAAGCCGTGCCCACCCAGGTAGCCGTTCCTTGAGCCCTGGTAGCTGGAATACCTGGGGTTCTCCTTGGCACTCTGGAAGCCTTCCCCGGGGGCGTAGTTCTGTTCCCAGGAGTCCTGTGATACAGAGCTGGCATTCTTCCTGCTTTGCCTAGCAAGAAAGCAAAGGGGTCAGTCAGGGAGGAGAGAGATGAAAGACTCTAGGCTTTGGCAAATATCACCAAAATCCTACCAGGTCTCATGGTAGAAGATAGAAATCTCAAATCTGACCATCGGTGCTTAGGAAGATGGCTCAGTCAGTTGGTAAAGTGCTTGCTGCCCAGGCATGGGGATCTAAATTTAACTCCCAGCACCCACATCAAAAACTGTGTGTGGTAGCATGCACTTATAATTCCAGCTTGGGGGAGTGGAGAGAGGAAGACTTGGAGGTGCTGAGCAGCCAGCCATCCTAAAAGGCCAATGAGAGCTCCTGTCTCAAAAAGCAAGGTGGACAGCTTCTGGAAATGACATCTGACATGGTCCTCTGGCACACACACAAGCATGTGTACCCCCACACAGGCCCCTGCATGTATATGTATAAGACACACCACATAAAAACACTTGTTCTCAGCAAGCCCCCAGATTCAGTTAAGTGACCAACACCGACAGAGAGGAAGAGAGAATCAGACTGAGCAGCTATTTAGAAACAGGTGTTTCTCCTAGTATGAAGTGCTCTTTGCTCTACTCAGGATGGCCATATCTCCTGCAATGTGGGCACGTACACAGGCCTAGGAACATTAGAGATTTGGCAGCCGCTAGTCTAGCAATAATTGCCACTCACTTTAGAATATTACAGTTCAGTTCTAAACAAGCAAAACAAACACTGCTCTCAGCTGCCACCATGGTGCCAGGAACGTGGCTAACTGGAAGCTCATGTGATGGATGACAGTGTGGGTTCAGCTAGGAAAGATTTAAAATGCAACAGGCAGAGGGCAGAGATGTGGCTCAGCTGGTTCAAAGTCATCCTTGGCTACACAGCAAGTTCAAGATGAGCCTGGGTGACATGAGACTCTCTTAAAACAGCAGCAGCAACAAAAAAGCCACTAACAACAAAACTGACAGTGTAGCAGGCAGTCCCTTCAAGCCCCAGCTCAGTTTTCCTCTGGTCTCAGCAGCCAGCGCAGGTCAAGACTGCACAATGTCCTCTCTGTAAACGCTGTTCTCTTTGTGTCCCAGCTTCCCCTTACCACGGGCCTAAGAAACTCACTTCCTCTTCGCCAGCACTGGGAGATGAGCCCACGTCACCCAGAAATGTAGACTTCTCATCACTTTTGCATACCACCCCAGGGGAAGGAAATCAATTCCAGCCACCCAGGAACTCCGCACCCTAACCACCTCTGCAATGACGTCACTGTGATTTTCACGAAACATTATTGCTCTGAAACATCTTTAATTTACTATCAAGGCCCTAGACGCGTCTATGAATTTACAATAAGATTGCTTTTGATAAAGTAAAACAATTTTGTGCCAGGAAGGAAGACATGCCCTAATTTTTCCCCCTTGAAAATGGAAGAGGGAGGAGAGATGACAGTCATAAAGAAAATATATTGCTCCATTTATCAATAAGAGAATCATCTGGTGACAGTATGCGAGCCTCAGTCTTCTGCATCAGCACACACGGCACACCACATGTTCACGAGAAGTCCTGTGGTGTGGGAAGCCACCATGTCTCCCACAGGAATGGAGTGATCAGCATTTGGGCATTCTGGAGCCCTGGCAATATGGTCTGGGGTAGAGTCTGCCCATTTTCCATATGGCTGAAACTGCAGTCAGGGAAACTCTGCAAATGGAAAGTGAACTGAGTGCCGAGCATCAGCAAGGGCTGGGGGTCACTGAGAGGAGCTCCGTTTCTCACCAGGCTGTCCTCAGAGCCACCCCAGATTCTCCAAATGGGATACAGTAAGTTTATTTGCCAAACACACTGATTATCTTCACTTCAAAAGTCATAAATTAATCTGTCCAGAGTTATGAATGACAGAAGCCAGGGGCTTGGCATGACACCAGGGACTTGGCATTATTTATGAAACTTTAAGACAATGAATGTGTGTCACTGATATAAAAGCAAGGGGTGGAGGCTCTATGAGTCAGTTATCAGTTAAAAGAGAATCAGAGAAGTCGCTCTTCACCCCTGGTCTCCTGAGACGCATGGCCTCCTTCCTCCCTGCCCTGCGGGCCCTCCACGATGAGTTGGGTCACCCCAGGAATGCAGGTTCTTTCTGTGTTTAAATCCATGAGAACACTGAGGTTTGTCAGGGATGCACAAGATGATGCTGTGGGGGGGGGCACTGTTTTATAGCTCAAGTTTTCTTCAGATTAATGAGTACAGAGTAAAGAAGGGTTTAAAGTAAGGCAGGAGGGGAGAACACAGGCACACAAGCACACAGACACAGAGCACAAGCACCTTTCTTTCCTTGGTGACAAAACTACTGATATCTGTAATCTTTTCATTAAGGAGAGAATTGGAAATGAACTATCTGAAGACATGAAGAAAAGAAAGCAGACAGAAAGAGTTCCCTGCAGTAGAGGGCTAGGAGATGGGTCAGTGATAAAGTGCTTACCTTACAAGCACGAGGACTTGAGTTCAACCTCCCAACCCATGCAAAAAGCTACATATAATTCCAGTGCTTAGAGACAGGAAGCTCTCTGAGGCTCACTGGCCAGCTAGCCTAGCCTAACCAGTAAGCTTCAGGTTCAGTGAGAGGCCTTGACTCAAGAAATAAGGTAGATGGAGAGGTGGCTCATCTTGCAGAGACCTGGGGTCCAGCCCCAGCACCTACATGGCCAATAACAACTGCCTGTAACTCTGATTCTAGGGTATCTGATGACCTCTTCTGATCTTCATGGGCATTGCATGACATGGGTGCACTTACATACATGCAGGCAATACACTCATATGCATAGACTAAAAATAATAAAATGTTTTTAAAAAAGAAATAAAGTAGATGACGCTTAAATAATACCGATTGTCTTCTGGCCTCCACATTCACGGACACACATATATAGGTGTACTCACACATTCACATGCATGCATATGAATATGTATCTACTTGTGCAGACACAATACACATAGTTATATACATGTATAGTGTGTGTGTATGTGCTTGTGTGTGTGTGTGTGTGTGTAATTTCTTTTATTTGAAACTAAATATCCAAGCATGCAGGTACAGGGGAGAACAGCTTAGGAACAGAGATTTAGCTCCGAAAGCTGTTATTTTGTGATTGTGAGGCCCAGGGAAGCTATGCTTGCCAGGCCCAAGTTACCTTACCTGTAAAGTTGATTCTATAAGGTGGTGGGGAGAAAAAAATGAACCAGCACACATAAAGTGCCTGGAAACCGACTGGCCTACTTCAAATGACTTGGGCATTTCAAGACTTGGAGAACAGACAAAATGACTTGATGGCAAATACTAGGCTCTCTGGGTTTAGGGGTGAGGGGACAATGGACATCTTTCGAAACTGAGGAAAAGAAACAGAAATAGCAATGTTAACTGTTTCTTCCTGCAGAGAAGGGCTGGGTTGGAGTCAAAGAACCGGTACCCAGTGAAACCCACTGTATAAACACTCAAGCATGGGATTCATGTTCTTCTGGCTGCACAGGGTCCTTTAACCAAATGCCACAGCAACACAGCCACCCAGCCTCCATGTGATCAGACTGGGTTTGTTCACATCCCCGCCTAGTCTACTCGGTCCTGAAATGAACCCCTGGACATCTGTGAGTTCTTGCACTGCATGCCCTAACTGGGTAGCAACTGCCTCCTACTGATTACAACTTCCCATATGGCCTAAAGATCATCTCCACCACACAGGGGACTTGAACAGAAGACCAAGGCAAGGACTCAGCCACTGGAGTAAAAGCGACATGAGAGAGATGAAGGGAGACAAAGAACAAGACTGAGAAGCGAACAAACAGACCTGGACTCAACAGGCCTGGCAGGTGACGGTGTGTGGGTGCAATGGCCGGGTGGAGGAGAAGGAGGTCACCCAGCAGACACAGTCACACAGGGAGGCGGACGAGGCAGAGATCACAGGGGAAGATTAGTGTCATCCTGGATGCCAGTCCCTTCCCTCAGTGACTGCCAATGCCCAGACTTCTGCTCTGATGGAAGGCTGCTTTTGGATGCCAAGGAATGGGTAACAAAGACAATATGCTAGTCTAATTGAGAGCAGGGTGCGGGCCACTGGATCCCCTTCTCCATAAACGGTGCTTCCACCCCGCCCTGTTTCCTGCTGACATTCCACTGTGTGATTCCCACTATGCTCACACATGCCCCGCATCACAGCTGGAGTTTACACATGAGGCTGGCTCATGCACATCCCCGATTCAAAGCCCTCTCTACTGCAGCCGATGCAGCCTTGGCCATTCGTTTTATTTCACACTCCATTCTGTAATGGAATTTGTGTGTGTCAAATCACACTGGTGATCATCGCCATTCCATGACTTTCTATGTGAGACCGCTAATCGTCAACATCCGAGAAACAGAGGTCAAGTGCCTCTGAACATGTCACAAACCTGTGTTTGACTGGGGCTTGTGAAGGCGGCCCCTCACGCCCTTCTGACCTCCTGCCTGACTGTCCCTTGACCACGGACCACAGCAACTTGCTGTGAGTGGGTGCGGCATGGAAGGGACAGGGCTGGTGGGCTCTCCTGCCTAACCTTCCCTCCGCCTACCAAGGCGAAGCCATTCTCCAAGAGAGAAGAACGTGAGGCAAAAGGCTCCTGGTCCTTTTTGTTGAAGTTTATGCAACTTTATTTGGGGATACTTGCTTTTCTCATGTCTAAAGGGGATAAAATGACTCAACACAGGGAGCTTCAACTAGCTGGGAGGGCAAGTTTGCTTTCTATTGTAGGAGCACTTCAGCATCCATAGGACATCCAATAGCACAGCATATGTGTCTTGCAAATGTAGATGGCTTTCACAGGTGTTTCCAGGGAGAGAGAGAGGGCGGTAGAGGAATAAAGGAGGTGTAGAGTGAAGACAGGCACACTAAGATAACTGTGAATGACAGTGTTTGATCAAATATTCAAAACAGCTAAGAGAGGGTCCTGACTATTCCCAACACAAAGTTATGACAGATCTGTCCAAGGGGACAGCGATGCACATCACTGACCTGAGCATAGACACACTGCATACACTGCTGAAATGTCACACGGAATCTCAAAAATAGGTGCAACAATGATATAACCATCAACATGGTGGAGGCCCCGGTGGAACTTCTTGAGGACCTGGGCCCTCCCAGCTGTTCTGCCTTCCAAAAGCTTCTCACTCCTGCGTCTTCCGTCGCCCTCTGTATTCCTGAGTCCCTTCCCTCCGGGTGAGAACTTTGTTACTATTCTCCTTCACGTCCTAAGAGTACTCTTAAACACAGCTGAAATACATGAACCAATGACTTGCCAATATAAACAAGAACACAGCTCCTGGAACTCCATGACACATCTGATGTGCCAGTGCTCACCTACAGGGCCACGGACGTGGGACCACAGCAGGTGAATGGGCTCATCACAGCAACATGCTCACCTTTGTGATGGAACTCCGGCCACAGAGCTGGGGGTTGTGGGATGACAGAGAAGAGCTGACTATATACTCTCATGATGGCTGCCCCTAACTTGCTGTGTGCATCCACACGGGGCCCTTTTCAAACGCTGGGGTAGTGCACCATGGGGTGCTTCTCAGCACTTTGAACTTGGGAAGGAAAGCCCTGGGCACCCATGGGCTCCCGACACTGGCATGTCTGGGCTTGAATTCTGGAGGAATTCACCCTGGGGAAGTCACTTCATTTCCTTCAGTTCCATGAGTTGTTTCTTTGTAAGCCAGGGACATCTCCAAAAGACGTGTGTAGGCTTAACCTTCAATGCCTCTTACCCAGGGTGGGCTAACGTCTGTGATGATTAATCCCTATATCACAGCAAAATCAAGCTAGTCCTCCGGGGAGATGCAGCCTCACAGACATAAGAAGGACAACAGAACGAGTATGTTAGCTCGTCAATACTGTGTGTGCCTGTGGGACTCTCTTCATATCTATGCCCTCTTGGCTGACCCCCATCAACATCAACTTCCTTGAGGCTATCACAGAGATTACTTAACTCTGGAGAGTTTTCCTTTATCAGAAAATGAAGCAAGCTCATTTTCACGTGAGTCAGCCAATAGACAGAATTCACATAGGGTTCATCTCCCCCAAAATGTTTCACTCAGATTCACCACAATGAATATGGCGAGTGGATCTTTGGATGCTCAGAGATCCTGTCACCTCACCAGATCTGAGACAGGACAAAACATGTTTAGCAACTGTTTCTATACAAGTGACTTATTTGGGGGAGTTTGAAAACCTGAGAGTTTAAAAATACATTCATTCTATACTATGCATTTCCTAGGAGGAAGACTTTGATGGCAAAATGGTGGTGACCTCGATGTGTGGGAGCCCAGTAGTATGACAGAATTCTAGTTTTTTTTTTTAGCAGAGGATGCCTGGAGCAGAGGTTGGTTCCCTAGGAGCTGGACACACAAGCCTCTCCTGCTTGGCTGTCAATTAACAAGCTGAGCACCCCTGGGACTCTGCCCTTCCATCAGAGAGACAGCAGGAATAGAGGCAATTAGAGTAGGGTTGTGACCACGGAGTCACAGAGGTGTATGCGCAGAGCATTCACTCCACCGCCACAGAGCCTAGGTGCTCACAGCAGCGTTCACCTGAGAACCCTGTGAACTAGTTAGGCAAAAGCACCATCTCATTCTTGCTGTGACGGAGCCCAGGAGTCCACAGCATCACTCACCCTGGAAGCTTGGAGTTATCTAAACAAGAGAAATGCTACACCCTCATTTTTCAGACAAGGGAAACTTTCACTTTGGGCAAGTGGAGATGCTGCTGTCTTAGGAAATGGCTTTCTTCCTAGTCACTCCTCCTGCCTCTGGGTGAGAAGGGCTACCCCAAACACGCCTATCCACTCCCCAGTGACTCCACTGGGTGAGAATGGCCACTCCAAACATGGGTACTCCCGGGTGACTCCGCTGCAAGCTGGTTCCGGAAGGCTCGGGGCGTCATACCTGGGCAGTGAGCTGTACTGACGCTGGGCCTGCTGGAAGCTCTCGCGTTCCTCCTGCCGCTGACGTTGCACTTGAACCTCTACAGACACCGAGTGCCGACCACTCTGTGCAGCTGGCCGTGAGTTCGGCTGTAAGAAAAAAAAGCAGAGCTTGTGAGTAAGAAGGGAATGACACGTCGTGGGTAACGCCATTTCAATTCTGTTTCCTTTTGCAGTGCGGGGGATGGAACCCAGTGCCTGTACACGCCGCACAAGTGATCCATCTTTGAGCTATATTATCAAGCTCCCGATTTTGATTCTCACCAAGTGACTTAGAAACATTTTTAAAAGTCTATGATTTGGTTTCTCCACATTGTTTTTTTTTTTTTTTTTAATTTTGAGAAATGTTCTCATATAGCCCAGTCTGACCTTGAACTCCCTGTATGGATGAGGTTGGCTATGAACTCCTGATTCTCCTGTTTCTACTTACTGAATGCTGATTACAGGTCTATATCTGCATGCCAGTTTTATGTGGTACTGGGAATGGATCTCAGGGCTGTGTTACTAGGCAAGCTCTGTACTAACTGAGCTATGCCCCCAGACCCACCTCCTACTCAAGTTTCTTTGAGAAAAGAAGCCTATCATTGCTCAGCTGAGTTTCACATACTTCATCTTGAATTTTGAATGGTTTCAGTGCACGGTTTTAAATGGAGAGGCCAACCTGCTAGTCTTCTTATTGAGATTTGGTAAATACTGACATAGATAAGATATCCACTTACATCCTTGTACAGCAAACACTAGGAAAGTAAGGTTGCTCGGAGGCCCAGAAGAAGTTAGGGCCCAAAGTTTGTGTAGCACTCATCCAGCTGTACAAAGTCTTGGGTTTGACTCCAGCACTGAATAAATTAGGCATACTTGTAATTTATACAGGTGGTACATACCTGTAATCCCAACACTCAGGAGATGGAAGCAAGAGGATCAGAAGTTCAAGATCATCCTCAATAGTGAGTTTGAGGCCAGCCTGGTCTACGTGAGATTTTGTCTCAAACCAACCAACTAAACAACCAACCAACCAACAAAAAACCCAGAATAACAATTTGTTACTGTAACTCACAAAGGTGGGAGTCACAGGTCCATGCTTTAAAGCTGGCTGAGCTGGTGAACTTCCCATCAATGGCATTCAATACATAGGCTTCTTTTATGCTATGGAGTGACAGCTCAGTTTTGAAATTTAACCAAGTTGAGTTTAAATGAGGCACTGTGGGCAAGGACAGGTCTTCTCATCTCAAGGATGTCAGCTAAAGAGGAACAGGGACCCTTACTAACAGCACGAACCTACAAGCTAATGGGTTCTCTACCAACTACACTAGTTTAAGTAACATAGCTCCTATGGTCAATAGGAAGTGGTACTTGACCAGGGTGAACCTAGCCGACTGAGAAATCTTCAATCCACCAGGCCACACACGCTGGCCAGCAGGTCATATGTTGATAGCAGATTGTTACAGCGGATTATCAAGTTGCATACTGTGCTGTATAGATCGAGATCCTGTGAAGGCTTCAATTTCCCACAGACAGTTGTTAGCTTGTCTTCTAAATTAGGCTGTTTGAAATGGAATCAGCTCTGTTCGAAATAGCCAGTGAGGCTACAAAATATCACTGCGTTGGTGTCAGTAACCAAGCCACCCTTCTTGGTACGGGTGCACCTTGGTGGCTCCTTTGTGTTGTGCAACATTGTGCAATGTGCATATTCTACATGAAGAATATCTGCTAAAATTGTTACTGATTTATCTTTCAGATTCAAAAGCCAGTGTCAGGCTTTGACTCTATAATAGATCTTTAAAGCAGTGGCCCTAGCATGCAGAGGCAATTGGCAAGGTCATATGGGTCCTGCTCCCTGAAGAACATCCCGTCCGGTGGACTTTTGTTTGAAGAGAAATCGGCAGCATACACTGTTCTCTTTCTGCTAGGCTGAAGCCATCTTATTTGTTGGTAAGCCATAACGTCTGGGACAAAAATCTCTAAGCATATGGGCACAGTCGGTGTGCATATTAAAATTATCCCAATACAAAAATAATGTGGCAAGTGATCAGGCTTTATGGTACCCCAGTTTGTGCTGGTAGATGTCCATAACCACACTAGTTAGGACAGATGTGTGCTCACTGAGCACTCTGCAACATCATCCAAATAACACATCAAATGACATGTCACACACCGTCAGCCTGAGGCATGCCTTGGGGGCTGGGGAGATGGCTCAGGGGGTAAAGTGCATGCCATGCAAGCATAAGGACCTGGGTTTGGATCCCCAGAACCCGTTTAAAGGGGGTACGGTGGCAGGCGCCTGTAATCCCAGAGCTGGAGAGGCAGATACAGAGGGACCCTTTGGGTTCACTGGCCCATCAACCTAATTGGTGAGGCCCAGTTTCCGTGACTCTGTTTCAGTGAAACCAAAGTGGATAACTCCTGAGAAATGGCACCCAAAGTTTATTTCTAGCCTCTGCAGGCAGACACATTTGCATGTGTGCATGCACACACAGAAAAGAACAGTTTGCCCAATGAGTCCCTGCTTGTGCAAGCAGCATCAGCATCATCAGAGCAGTCAGCATCCCTCACGCTTCTTAAGGCTGGGGACCACTGCTGGGTGGCGCTGTGTCATGGGGAGCTTGAGGAATGTCACTGGGCAGAGGGAATATAAAGTGAGAACAGACTCCACGGGTTTCCACCGTACCAAAGGAGCCCCATTTTCTTCTCCATTCAATGTAAGCAGCCTACACATGTCAGGAGATCTAGAAGACCCTGGCATTCTGCAATGGTATTTAGAAAGTAGTGTTTTAAGCTCATGCTGTTCTCTGACATGCTGTTTCAGAGGTATGAAAAGAAAGTGCAAGGTCTTGCAAAAATTCAGGTGTGTTTTTAAGTTATTCCTCTCGGTGGCTTGAAAATTTGATTCTGACAGAAGAAGGAATAAAAAAAATTAAGTCAAAGGGCTTTTGTTTCCTCAACTGTGCTTTTTCTGACTCTTTTCGAACACTGTCAGCTGTAAGCATCTACTCAAACTCGGTGAGCTTGAGGATCTGATGCCCACTTCTGAATGATTAGCACAGGGGTGGCAATTGCACAAGTGAATGACTCAGGTCCTGCACTCCATCAACAGAAGCTCGGGCCTCACCATTCCTACTCTCTAAGGCCTGGAAAAGGGAAGAACAATGAAGACAACCATCTTCATCTCTAAGATGCAGCTCTAATGAGCCACACTGTTTAAGGGAGACTGCGTCCATGATAGACACATCGCAGCAACTCAGTAAAGCCATTTTGGCAAGCTTCACACTTGTCCCAAATAAAAAGTCACTTCTCAGGCTAAGGAGATAGCTTACATGCTGAGTTTTAGCCACAGAACCCCTGTCAAAAAGAAGGAGTGGGGCTGGAGAGATGGCTTGGCAGTTAAGAACACTGGCTATTCTTGCAGAGGACCCAGGTTAGATTCCCAGCACCCATATGGCGGCTAACATCCATAACACAAGTTCCAGGGGATCTGATGCCCTCTTCTGACCTCCACAGGCATTGCATAACACAGGTTCGCTTAGATACATGTGGGCAATACACTCATACACATAAAATAAAAATCATAAATGAAATACTTTTAAAAAGCAGCCAGTTGTAGTGGCTCAGTTTGTCTCTGGGGATGCCTGGTCTCACTGGCAATCAGCCTAGCCAAGCCAGTGTGAGCTCTAGGTTGAGTAAGAGACCATGCCCCACAGAGAGAACATGGATGGTGCCTGAGGAATGAAAGTTGAGGTTGTTCTCCTGCCTCCACATGAACAGACATGTACATTAACCTGTTCATACATGAAAACACACACAAACACAAACCATGTACAGTAATCTCTCATAGTTTTTCATAAGCATATGCATTACAAGAACATTTTACTATGGGCAATCCTACCTTCAGATTCTGTGCTTTAGTGTCTATACCAGAAGCACAGCTGTGCATTTGAATCCAAAATTAATAAAAATATAGAGTTGACAAAGTGAGAAAGTGTAACTCCACAGGAATTCATGTGTTCAAATAAAGCCATACAAAACAACCAAAGGGACTGGGGAGAAGGCTCAGTGGATAAAAAAGACCTGGGTTCAGACACCCAAGGCCTTCTGGCCTGCCAGTCTAGCCAAGAGGTGAGCTTCAGGTTCCAGTGAAAAACTCTGTCTTGGAAAACAAGGAAGAGAATGATGAAGTAAAGATATACCTGACACTGATTTCTGGCACATGCACATAATATATATACACACACACACACACACAAACATGCCATGCCCATGTGCATACTCATTCATACAACACACATGGTCTCACACAACCTTCCTATGCACACATACACATGAATACAACACACACAGATACATATGCATGCACACACACACAAATCACACACCCCAAAGAAACATCTGTACAGAAAATCCACATGTCAGTGGCATAAGCCTGGGAATTCACACACTAAAGCAAAGCAGCTTTAACTGCAAATTACAAAAAAAAAAAAAAAAACCCTTGGTCTTATTTGAGATGAAACTGGTTATAAGGAATGGCCTTTTAAGTTAAAAGAAAGGCATAGGTGCCAGTCTGAATAACAAAAGATGATATAAAATAGAGATAAATATATGATTATTACAGTGGGCAATAGAATCTCCTTCTGGCTTGTGTGTAAAACCACAAGAGAAAAATACGCCTGTTGCTTTTGTAGTAAGCTGCAAAATACTTGTCTTTAGGGTGATTAGAAGGAGATGCTTCTTTAATTCTGAGAAAGCTGACAAATGTTGGTTTCATTTTGTGGAAAAGAAAATAAAAGAAATCTCTCCATACAGAGTGCCTCTGGGTTTTTATTAAGTAAGAATTTTTCTCAGCTAACTAAAATCATTCTTTTTTTTTTTCACAAAAATAAAAATGCAAGACAAATGGTTAAGAGAATTAATAGACTAATGAATAAAACCATGTATGCACAGTACAAAGTCTCACCAGTAATTAGAACTAGGTTAATACTAAAAGACTGTATAGGTTACTATAAAGATAGTAATAAATAACTATTGGTTTACCAATAGTGATGTAAAAAATTGATAATCTAAAACATATCTGGTCATTTTGCTTCATATAGGTAAAAACAGTGAGTAAGCATGTGTGCACATATGTGTGCATATGAATATGTAAAAAGTCTTATAAATGACCATTTGGAAGTTTTTTTAACCTAAAAGATGCACAATGAAATTTTCAAATTTTTACATATGCCCAAAGACACACATAGAAAACAAAGACTATAACAGTTTGTGTGCTTCAGATAAAAATGATAAAAAAACTCAGTGATATCCCTTTAAGACAGACCCGTTATTTTAGCAATTCAAATATACTATAACCCTCATATGAATTCCACACTGATAAAAATGGCAATCTGAAGATCTGGTAGTGGGTAGAAAGAAGTTTCATGCCATTAAGTCATGTAAAGAGTGTAAATTATTCACTGTGCTTAACAGCAGGTACTGCTAATGATGGTCATTACGTTCTGCAATTCCCCTATTTACAACTCTAATCAAAACGAAGCTAACTTCTGCCAGTCTCCCATCCAAGTACTAACCAGGCTTGACCCTGCTTACTTTCCCAGATCAGACCAAATGGGGGCATTCAGGGTGGAACAGTGGAGACTACCTTTGTCTACTTTCTTGGTGTGTCAGTCCTCTGTTCATTTTCCGTCAGACACTAATGGGCTCTGAACTCCCAAAAGCTTCAGTGCTACTAAGAACTAGTGTAAAGGCTGAAAAGCCCTTGGAACACCCCATTTCCCTGAAGTCTATCTAAGGCATGCTTTGGTGTCGGCACAGCATTTGTATTCATTCATGTACTTCTATCAATACTTGGATTCATGGGATTTCTCCACCTGAAGCAACTGATACTTTGAGAACTAAGCAATATGGCTACAGACCAGCCCCTAGCATCAGTTGCTCAGAGTAACCAGCAGTATCACGGCTCCTGGGTGGTGGAAGTTTCCCTGAAGGGATGGTCATGGGGCTCAAAGCAAAGGGTATAACTTGCAGCAGAGCAGAGGCTCTCCCTGAGGAACTGACACCCCTCTGCCAAAAAAAAAACCAGCCAACAAAAACAAGGTTTCTCCTCCAGGGTTACTGCGAAGGGAGAGAATCTCTAACCAGTGTCAGCTGAGGTCACACTGAGGTCAATACAGTTGATGTCTTCGGAATCAAGGCCACTAGGAAGCAATGACAGCAGATGCCATGCAAGTCTTAAAAAAGGTGACAACAAAAACAAGACTGCCGTTTTCTCAAATCCTCTTGCCCAGGGGAGGCACCCAGGGGTGCAGATTGGCTCTGCCCTGTGATGGACGCCTGATGGAACTAGGCAAAGCCCTGAGAAGACAGGAAGAACCATTCAAAGTCCAAGCCAGGAAGATGGAAGAAGGGGCAGATTTCATGGTTTAAAGACTACAGCTAGAAACAAACAAGTTCAGCAGAGAAGAGGCCACTGACACTGCGTAGTGTCAGTTTTTTCTCTGAAGGACTTAAGTACTTTTGATTACCGCTGACACGGGATGGAAAGGGTTTAGCAATACAGCGATTAAAGGCTCGGTTATCCCATCTCTCCATCACCTCAGTCAGCATGTCTCCTAGTAGGCAACCTCAGGTGACTCAAAGGTTCCACCTGCACACTGGACTTGTGTGTATCACCTGCAAGTTAATTCTTTTAGAGCAACCATGGGAATCCATGCATTACCTGAGTTCATGTGCATACAAGACACAAGCACACTGAATGGATGTGTGTGTATATGCATGTGTGTAACTCTAATATTTAAAGGAGATGTCACATACTTAAGAAGGGGGGATCTGAGAAAATTTGAAGGATGAACAGGGACGGGTGGAAATGATGTAAATACAGTATGAAATTCTGAAAAAAAAATTAAAACAACAACAAAAACTAAGAGATAATAAAAACCAGAGAGGAGGTTACATTTTGCAAACCCAAGCAGTTCTCAGGAAGGGGACATCGAGAATGGGAGTGAACATCAGTATGCTGAGAGATTTCATAGTTACTGTAAACTCATTTATGTGAGCAGCAGAATGGAGTTCTCAGCAAGATCTCAATTGTTTGAAAATGAAAAGGTCAATTTCTGACCCACAATTTAGGAAATTATTCCGTTCTTAAGGTAATCAGCTTGTCATCCAAGTAACTGCCTGCTCAGTTATCCCAGGAAACAATACCACATGCCAAGTTGTCTGTCTGAAGTTGCAATGATGCTTGTACATAATAATTTGACCTACAACATTTGGTGGCTGAGTTTCCAAAAGCACACGGTTTTCTCCAGCTTCTCTCGAGTGATTACTCCTATTAAGGAGACAACATGGAAATACCTGTCAACACAATCACTTTCCTTACTCAGAAGGACTTTATTAAAAACCACCCAAATTCTATTGATGAAAACACCCAAGCCAAGAAGAGAGACCTCCAGCTGGCCTCTGTGCTGGTTATCTTTTGGTCAACCTGACACAAATTAGAGTCACCTGAGAGGAGCGAGCCGCAATGGAAGAACTTCCCAGATCAGATAGGCCTGTAGCCATGTCTGAAAGGCATTTTAATTGCTACTTGATGTGAGAAGGCCCAGCCCACTGTGGACAGTGCCATTCCTGGGAAGGCTGGCCTGGGCTATATAAATTGGCTAAGAAAGCCAGAGGAAGAAAGTCAGGAAGCAGTGTTCTTACATGATCTCTGCGCTTCAGTTCCTGTCTGGGTTCCGGCCGTGGCTATCCCCGGTGACAGACTGCAAACTGAAAGATGAAATAAACCTTTTCCTCCCCAAGTTGCTTTTGGTCAGTGTTTTGTCATAGCAACAGAAACCAAATTAGGACAGAAAGGGGTTCAAGGAGTATGGAGTATTACTGTGACAGACCTGACCATGGTGTCCTGGGGAGGACTGTGGAAGCACTGGAACTCTGGCCTGGAAAAGCATCGAATACTCAGTACTTAATGAGCTGTTCTGAGGGATAATGTTGTATTAATACAGACAATGTAGACTTGGCTTGTGAAGTTTCAGAGGGAAGCAAAGATTATCAGTGCAGTTCGTGGGATAGTCTGAGGCCTCTTCTGGCCTCTCACAGTGCCAAGCCTTAGGTGCTGTCCACGACCCCTTCATGTTTTTGAAATGATTACCATGTGGACTCTCACATATTGCCAATTTTAGCTTCGAGTTTGAAATGCAGCCTTGGTCCCCTCTGGACTCCAGCTTCTGTGTGCTGGCCCTGAGAAATTTATCTCTAGAATGTTTCACCTATTTGATCTTGGTCTCTTACTAATCATAGCTGATTTTTTTCAGCTCCAGTTAGCCAGTATAACCTGTATTGATTGTCCAAGTAGAGCAAGGGTTTCATTTCAGTAGTGCTGGTCTCTTTTGTTAATCACAGCTGATGCTTCAGTTCCATCTGACCAGAGACTACTGCACAGACTCAGGTCTGACAGCTTCCATGAAGGGCCTCACGATGTGTATTTACTAATGCCCAGTTTGTGAATAGCTGATGTGTGGACCACACTTTGGAAAGCCCTATTCATATCAGAGGATAGCTGGACCTACGGAAGTCTCTGTGTTCATCTCAACTCCCCACCCCTCCAGCTTTCTTCTCCATTTTCATGTTATCAAAGGGGTTTACTGACCTATGAATCTCCATCTTGTTTTTATCTTTTTTAGAGGGGTAGGGAGAAGCCGAGACAGGGTCTCAGGTAGTCTAGGCTGGCCTTGAACACCTCATGTAACCAAATATGCCTCTGAGCTTATGATCCTTCTAATTTCATCTCCCAAGTACTGGGATTACAGCTGTGTACCACCTCACCTGGGTACTGAGAACGGAACCCAGGGCTTTGTGCATATAACGGAGCCACAGTCCAGGTCCCTTCTTGGTGTTCAGTTAAGATGACTGAGGTTTGAAGATTCAGGCTGCCTGGCTCCTCGGGTCATGTTCTATCCTAGTTTCATGTCTCTTCTCTCAGTTCTCCATGTCTCTACCTTTAATCTTCATTTTCTCCAACACAGTCACCTACCAATTTCACCTCTGCTGGGAGATTCATCCTTCCCCAGACCAAGAAAGATCAAGTGTCTGACTCAAGTCTTTTCCAATACCATTTTTTTCTGTGCTCCATCCTCTCAGAAAGCTGATGTCATGAATTATACTCTGAGCAGCCTGAAGAGATTCATCAGCTTCTGGACAGTCCCCTCTTCTGCGTCTATTCCCGAATTCAGGAGCCACACGGCTCTCCTCACCACAGCCTGAGAAATCTGGCCATCTTACACACTGGAGAGCCAGCAGGGGGAACCCTCTTCCAGTTGCACATGCCTCGGTATCCAGAATGAACAGCCCTGCTCCCAGAATCCTTAGAAAGACTGTGGCATGTCCTTCCTGACCTTGTACATGTTGGCTTCATACATCTCCAGCCCAGAGTCCCTCCGCAAACATGTCTTCTTCACTCTCAGTCCTCTAAACAAAGTTGATGAGGGCTGAGCTATGATGAAGACCGCAAGTCCCAACACCCAGAGCTGCATTTTTCTATGCGAAGCAGCTCTCACTGACTCACTTTCAAGCTTCCTGAGGAGTCTTCAGAAGCCCCACTGTCTCCAGTCTCTGCTCTGACGCCTCTAATCCTAGAAGTGCTCTTAGGCCTGCTGGATATACATGCAGCACAGAGAACAGAATGCTGGAGTAGCATTCCCAGGTCTGTTACAAAGAGAGCACTAAAGCGGTTGCATGGTGGAAGGATAACAGAGGTGAAACAGCTCAGCAACAATTCAGCAAATATTTGGCAGGGGCTGGGGATATGGCTCAGTAGGTAGAGTGCTTGCCTAGCATGCATGAAGCCCGGGGTTTGATGCCCAGCACCACAGAAACCAGGCATGGTGGTGCACACCTGTAATGCCAGCACTTGGGAGGCGGAGACAGGAGATTAGGAGTTCAAGATCATCTTTGGTTACATATCAAGTTTGAGGCCAGCCTGGGCTACCTGAGATCCTATATCAATAAAATAAAACAAAGCAAAACTACAAGAAGACCAAGAGATGGAAAATAAAGAACCAAGACTTGCTAGCCTCTGATCACAGACACAAATACGAGGAGTTGAAGTTGCCTTGGCTTTGACTCTGAGAATGATGCATCTATAGAAAAGCACTAAGGCTGGTAACAAACGAGCAGTTGAGAGCAGACACACATTGGTGGTGTCTCATCATACGGCTATTTGAACCTATTATACGGCGGACAGATGGTGAAACAAGATATAAAATGAAATTAGCAATGATGAAACCCAGATGGAAATGAGGGAAAGGTCAGAATGCTAAAGGTCAGATAGATTTGGCTCCGTCTTGTCTTATTTCATAAAGGACTGAGGTCATAGCTCAGGGGCCCTCCTGCAGGACAGCTGTTGGCCAGCTCACAGGGATGAGGAACCAGACACTTACCCAAGGTTGCTCAAAGCTGTAGGTACGCCGCCGATCTTCCACATCCTCGTCCTGCTTGGCTTGCTGAAACTCTTGCCGTAGACGCTGTATCCGGTCATGGTTGCTAGGAGTTGATCGGTTGCTAAAAGAGAGAAAAGGGCAACAATGAACACTCTTCAGGAAGATTATCTGTGAACTGCAGTTGCTAGAGAGAAAAAGGCAGCTGGCTGTGAAATGCTACTGAAACAGGAAGTGATTTTTAGAACAAAGTCTATGCATTTAAAAATCTCACTCTGTTCTTAGTACTTAGGCTCATGGAAGCTATTCCAGACAGATCCGACAGGGCTAATTGTGTTTCTAGATACGTCTTTTTTGTGTTGTACTTTCAAAGTCTCCTTTCCTTTCTGTATTCTGTTTAGGTTCTAGTGTTAAAAAATTTTGGAAGGATACGGCCAGGGTCCAGGCTACCTCCTCCAGCTTCCAAACCCTGGGTATGCCACCCTCCTGAGATGACAGCCTTCCCAAATAAGCAAATAATAGCAGCAACAACACCAGCCTCATGAGCTACGTGTGGTCCCAACACTTGGCAGGAGGCTATGGCAGGGGGACCACAAGTTCCAGGCCTGCCTGGGAAACTTAGTGAGGTCCTGTCTCAAATTTAAAAAAATAAAATAAAAACAGGGCTGGAGATGTGCTCAGTGGTACTGTGGCTGCCTAGCACACATGAAGCCCTGGGTTCTATCTCTAGCACTACAAAAAATAATAACAAAATATATGTGTGTCTGGGTGTGTATGGTTTTCTCACTGTGTCTATGTGTGTGCACATAGTATGTATGAGGTGTATCTCTTTAACTATTTTTTATTTATGTGCATGAGTGTTTTGCTTACATGTATATTAGTGCACCTATGTCACGCAATGATTGTGGAGGCCAGAAGAGAGTGTCAGATCCCCTGGAACTGGAATTATGGAGAGCTGTTAGCTCCCATGTGAGTACCAGAAACCAAACCTGGGTCCTCTACAAGTGCAGCCAGTGCTCTTAATTTCCAAGCCATTTCTCCAGCCCCTAGGTGATGTATCTTTATCTGTGTGTGGGGGTGGGGGTGGTATGCATGTCCTGTATGAAGTGTGTATGTGTATGTGATGTGTCTCTGTGTATCTGTGTATGTGAATGTACATTTTCACAAATGCTCAGAATTACTGTCAAAATGTTATCGCATGTTTTATGTGTATTTGTGTGTATGTGCAAATGTGTGGTTTGTGTATGTGGATGTATGTATGAATGTGTGTGCAATATCACAAATGTGCCAGATTATATGTTTGTCTGTAAATTTGAGTGCATGGTGTATATATGTGTGTGTATGTGGGTGGTCTGTGTGTGTATGTGTGTACCCTCACCAATGTGCTTGATTGCTGTCACAATGCTATTGTGTGTCTGTGAATGTATGTGCATGCATGTGAATGTATATGTGCATATGTTTGTGACTGTGTGTGCACCCTCCAAGATGTACAGGATTACTGTCATAATGCTGTTCCATCAGCTTTCTGTTTCTAAGTCATCATGAACAAGTAAAGTAATTCTCATGGTATAATAAGAAACATTTAAAATTAAGTTAAGGTGATGTTTGAGTCAACCAATTATTTAAACAATGATGTTTTCATTTTGTCTAGCTTTCTCGCAACAGGAGGATGACTGGGACAGAAGGCAGTACTTCCCTCCACGCCCATTTGCGAGTGTGGAAACTAACATTTGAAGGAGGTGAGTGGATCTTTTGAGCAGATCAATCTGAGAACATGAAAGTTAGCAGATTTATAAATGTGCTGTTTGGCATCATGCAACTTCCATCCACACTGGTGTAGCCATGAAACTCCCAACCTTACAGCTGAGGCATGCGGGCTGCCATTCCCACAGGCTATACAAAATATGGATATAGCATTTCATTTTGTCCTAACATATAAACACCAGTTGCCTGATGCTATGCTCAGTGTACGGAATCTTCCGCTCCATGCAGCCAGTGACCTCACTGGGCATGCGGTGGTTCAGTGGCTAGTACAAAGCTACAGGTAAGCGAGTACTGTCCACTGTCACTGTCCTTTTCCTGGCTTGCTTCTTGCCCCTATCTTGCATCAGTGGAAGGCTGGCTGCAGGTGTGACTAACAAAGTGCACAGACCTTGTCAGGACAACTGCTCAACCGCCTCTATGTGTTTTAGCTCTGCGATATCAAGCTTATGGAATCCAAGCCGGTAGTGCAAAGCAACCTTCCACTGTCTGTGATGACATGAAAAGTCATTCCCTGACAAAGCGGCGGACACAGTGTCCTTTGGAAGAACTTGGTGGCAGTCAGAGACCAGCTGTGGAAGTCACCTGGCCGCATTTCCACAGCGGCCCAGCCACTTCCCTTTCTACCTCTGCCTAGAGAAACTGGACGAGCTTGCCCAAGACTAGCAAAGCCGCTTTTTTGGCTGAAGCTGGAAGACAAGCTGCAATGGTTTCATGATTGATGATGATTTCCAAGAATGGGAAGGCCATCAAGTGCCCTTTGGGAATAATGGTTGGCGGTGTGGAGGGGAGATCCTGGCCTGGAGAGAGGGGCCATTGCACTGGCTCACTTGTTTCTCAGGCCAGTCTGTGACAGACCAATCATTCAAACCCAGGCTTGGAAAACTCCGATGAGCTCTTCTGCCCAGAAAGCCAAAGGGAACTGAAATATTCATTAGCGACATTGACTATTCCCTGCATATCCCAAATCAACCCAGGTTAGGGTTGGTGCCAATATAAAGTTGGTCTCTTTCTTGGTGGTGAAGAATGTAATAAAAATACCACCGAAGTCAATCTGAGGGTTGACCGAGACAAGAGAAGTCTTAATAAGAAGCTGAGAAATTATAGTTTCCAGATACTCTGAATCACGAGGATCTGAACAGAAATGATGAGGGGCTTAGGATGTTCTTTATAGATAGACAAAAGACAGCTTTGGTCCAAATGCTGGCACTTTGCCTCCTCTTGAAACACTGGCTTTTGTAGCTTCATTGGTGTGTATGTATGAGTGTTTATGAGTGTGAGTGTGTGTGTGAGAGGGACAGACAGACAGAGAGACAGAGACAGAGAGACAGAGCATGCTAAGTGAGGAATGCTGGCTTTGGTTCAGTAACGATGTGGGTTTTGCTTTGCTGATTAAGAAACATACCCTGGGTTCTGTTTTACACAGGTTCAGTGGGACTTGGATGTCCGCAGACTACAGACTGCAGAGTACACAGGGACCTGGCTTGAGAGCCTTCAGTCAGGCCTTCTGTGGGTTTCCTGATGGTGGCTGATGCATCCATTTGTGCTAAATATAGCTAGAGCTTCTACAGGCATGCTGACCTGACACTCCCAGTGTACACCCTGGTTGAGAATGACCTTCAACAGTGTGGTAAAAGCACTGCTTGCAGAGACTGCCCAGGAGATAGTGAGTCAGCCAGCCAGAGCAGGGCCCAAGAACTGGAATTCTTTTAGTAAGCGGGTGGAGGTGTAGACACCTGAAAATGATGCTACCAGCTCCATGGCTGGGCAGGCTCCAATGCCTCAATAGTAATTAACAAGGGAGGAGCAACCGAGAGCCTGTGGCACAGGGACACCCATATATATTCTGTGATAAGTGGAGGTGAGGTGTGGGGCTGAGATGTCGATACCCTTGGTTCCTGTGTGTCTTATGGGGGTTTGGAAGTATTGGTATGTGTGTTCATTTGTATGTGTAGATGCATGTGTGTGTGTGTGTGCAGGTGCCTATGGAAGGCAGAGGTCAACCTTAGATGTTGTTCTTCTCACTCTATCCACTTTGTTTTTTGAGGCAGCGTCTCTGTCTTTCTCCCCTTTGACTCTGAAGAAGCAAGCTGCCTACCCAAGTCCCATCAGTGCAAAGGATGCTGGGACTTGCCCAGTGGAGCCTCCACGTGATGGCCAGCCTGGCTGGACCATTTACCTCCCCCCGTGAGACCCCAAGTTTCTAGAGGATCCAGAGCTGAGTCTGGACTCCAGACACATAGAAGTGGGATACAACATGTGTGCTGTTTGAAATAACTGAACTTGTGCTAATCTGTTAGGCAGAAAATAAATAGCCTACTGATGCTGGTCTTGGCCAGATGACTTACTTTGGCCAACAGAACTTCAGCGATGTGACACAAGCAGAGGTGTGCAATATGATTGACATGGGCCTCCTCGCTCATGTTCTTGGCTTATCCCTGAGACAAGAACATGGCCATAGAATAGGAACACAAACAGGGAGATGGGGCAGTGAAGTATTTGCTACGTAAGAATGAGAACTGAATGCCATTCCAAAAGCCATGTTTAAAAAAGAAAAGCCAGGCAAGGTGGTGCACACTTGTAATCTGGGAGGCAGAAACAGGCTGATTCCTGGGGCTCACTGGACACCAACCTATTCAAACTGGCAAGGGCTCCTACCTCAAAATTTTAAAAAAGTGGACAGAGACTGAGGAAGACACTTTGAGGTTGACCCACGGTCTTCACATGCACATGCACATACATGTGTACCATATTTACAGAAACACACACATATACACATACAAATATACAGAATATGAACATACAGGGGTCAGACCCAAATCCAGCTTGCATCATGAAGTGAAGCCTGATGGAGCCAGCCTAGAACATTCAGTGCCTCACCTGTCTGAGGGGTGGAGCCGAACCTAAATACTCCTTCTGACATGGTTCGTTATGAAGACCCTTACTGCAGCGCGCTTCCTAGACTCATCTTTCTCAAGCCCACATGTGTGCACTAACCGGCAGCACCTCACTTCAGAGAGTGGCATGGGGCTGATTTAACTCACTAAAGTGGCATAGAAATACATACACTCCTACTACTGGAACCAAATAAACATGGCCTGCTGCAAAACCAGGCTGGTTGGAAGGGCACAGAAAAAGATTGCTTATGTACAAGTGAGTTCTAACTATCATTCATAAGGATGATCAGTGAAAAATTCTGACCTGAAAGAAACTGCACAAAGTAAATACTGGTATAGAAGATATAACGGGAAAATAGATGTTCACTACCAGATCCTAACATAGAAAGCCACTGAACTATGTACTCAGGAATGTGTCATGGATATGAATCCAATCGCTTAGGGCGACTTCTTTGGGTACCAACCACACTACTACACTACCTAAAACACTGTTCTGAAATTCAGCCCTCCAAGACCCAGTCAAGAACACGGATGTCTTCCCAGTGTGGTGAAAATACACCTGCTGACTCTGTTCTTTGGTGAAACCGAACTCAATGGCCCTTTCATTCCATTTCTGTGTGAAGGAGACACTCATTTCCCTTAGTTTGGAAGGGTCCAGGGCTTAACAGGTGCACTTCAAATCCCCAATTACAGAAGAATAGCTGCACAGCAAATGTGTTTCGTGACTACGTCCATTTCTATCCTTTACCATTTCATTTTTGCTGTATCCTTCTCAGCCCTAGCAATTTACTTTCTGGCCTAAGCTCAAAATTCTATTCCAACTGCTAGTGAATTTCACACCTGTGCCTGGCACCCAATTACTGGAGATACAAAAGGGGCATTATTCTAGTCCCAATTAAAAACCTGAAAAGTCAATCTTCAGATATTTCAGATCCCTGAAATAATCTGATCTACATGCCACTAAGCTTTCTCCTACTGAGAAGTTTCTATCACTCTGACAGGTATCCCATCGACACACCTGAGGGCGAGAGAGCACACTAGGGCCCTGCTTGCTGCCAACCTCTCCGCCTTCTCCATCTGCCAACACTTCAAAGACAAAGACCTAGGAAACACTGATCAGTCTGTCCCAGCACACCGAGAATGAAGAAGGCGCTGGGTTTCTGCTTCCATTGACCCTGATGGAGTCTAACTTCCTGGACTCTGATTTTGCCAAGACTGGGTGATATCCTTCAGTTGTGACTCAATGATCAGACATGGTCTTGTATTTCACTTCACTGATTTAAGGAAAACATGTCTCTTTTATGCATGGTGGAAGGATAAAGATTCAATCCATTCTGCAAAAATCCCCTTCCAAGGGTATTATTGTCTTCTTTAGGTGTTTTGCTAGCTCATGTGTGTATGTGTGTAAGCCAGAGGTTGATGCTATCCATCTTTCTGTCCACAGTATTTCTTGAGATAGGGTCTCTCGCTGAACCTGGAGCTCACCTATTTGGTTAAGCTGGATGGTTAGCGAGCCCCAGGGATCCTCCTGTTTCTGCCTCCCCAGTGCTAGAACTATAGGTATGTACACCCACCAGGCTTTTTGCATGGGTTCTGGGGATCAAGCTCAGGCCCACATGCTTGTGCGGTAGAACCATCTCCCCATTGTTAAGGACTGTTATCTTTTGAAACATGTTGACTGGAGAGAAACTACAGTGGCTTCCCTTCCTTGTAGAACTTCTTTCTTCCAAAGTCCAACTATTCATGTCCGTATTTGTCCCACTGCTGAGTGTGAAGTGCAGATATTTCACGGATGTCACTTCCAGCAACATGGGGAATGGGACAGGAAGAGTGACAGCGGGAGCAACAGATGTGGGGCAGACCTGTCAGGCAGCCTCGGAATCAGGCAGCCATGATAGCCAGCAGTGCCTCACATCATTAAGCAATGTCTCCCTGTGATGTCACGCGTGGATGTGCAGGGTTATAAGCCTTTCGGCACAGACAGACTGTCAGCATGACAGAGTGGAAGCAAACAAGCTCTTGAACAGAGATGACTAGAGCATGGGGGAGGGGTTACCACATTAAAGAGGGATTCAAGCAGACCCACCGGGCTACAACACCAACCCAGAGTTAGGTAAGCAACTGTCCTGCCACTCAGGTATGTTCTGAGCTGATTAGCAATCTCATAAATATTCTTGATCTTGCCATCATCAGATAAATAGTTCTCATCTACAGATGTCAGAACTAAGTTCTTAATTGCTGTAAATTAGTGAGCAAACACAGATTCCTCGTTAAACCCATTACACTCATCTGTTATAAGGGAACACTGTCATTTGTTTTCCCACCTGGCACTCAAGGCAGGAGGGAACATACTACTCAACCCAAGAGACAGGCAGTGAGGTAGAGGTGGGTGTGCTGGGGGCCTTTCCTCTGAGAGATGCTTATTTTTAGGGAGAGGGCAGTGAATTTGAGGCCTTTACATCACTGCTGTGTGCATGTGCATATGCAGCTGTGAGAAGCGTGCAGGCCACAGGTCAAGGTCTGGTATCTCCCTCAATTGCTCTCCATCTTATTTTTAAAAGTATTTTATTCAGTATTTATTTTTATTATTTTATGTGTACGAGTGTATCACCTGCATGTATCTAAGTGCACCTGTATCATGTAGGACCTGAGAAGGTCAGGAGAAGGTGTCAGATTCCCTGGAACTGGAGTTATGGATGGCTGTTAGCCACCATATAGGTGAGGGGATTCAAACACAGGTCCTCTGTAAGAGTAGCCAGTGCTCTTAACTGCTGAGCCATCTCTCCAAGCCCACCATCTTATTTTTTAAGACAGGTACATCTCACTGAGCCTGGAGTTCACTCAATTTGGCTAGACTGGCTAGACAGTGAGCTCCGGGGATGTCTCCACTGCCCTTCCTCCCAGTGCTGAGATCACAGGTATTTGCCACCAAGCCTAGCTGTCTGTATGGGTGCTGGGGATCTAACTTAAGTCCTCCTGTTTGCCCAGTAAGCACCAAGCCATCTCCCCCTGCCCAATATCTTTGCTTTCTTATCATCACCTCTGAAAGCTTCTTTCTTTGCAGGTGCTGCTTTGCAAACCGTCACCTGTCCAGGTGACAAAGCCTAAATTGCTAAGGTAAAATTTGGATAGCACAAATGACCAGGAGCAAACTGAAGTCCTCAAGTTGTGTGGTAGATCGGGATGACCAGGCAGACCTAGGTTTTCCACCACGCCCCTGGTCCAAGACCGAATGGGAGGAAGGATGGGAGAGCTAAGCCAATGCACCAGCTCCCAAATTACAAATAAAAACAGCCCCTTTACAGAAGCTTCACTAAGTCTTATCAGTAAGTACCTTGGGGTGTTACATTCAAACCACAGGCCATAAATTCACAGTACACCCCATATGTTCAGCAAACACCTGAATTCAATTTCTCTTCCAGTTTCGAAGCAGAAATGTGATGCTCCAATTAATTATGCATGCAAATTTAGCTTCTAACAGGGGCAGCTCTTTGGTGATGCCAAAGGGTATTTATAGAGTTTGATATCTGGGATAGTTCTTCCCCCAGTCTTAGCACCTTTATCCTGGTAGATGAGTCTCAATTCCGTCTTCCGAATTTAAATGTTGAGAAAATCAGGACAGGCAAATCCCTTGTCATGATGTTTGACTTTTCTCTAGAAAATCTCAGATAAGATATGGAGTCACTGATCTTAATATTGAGTTAAAGGATTTCAGATGCATATATCTCTGGGTATATACAAATCACCTTGAATTGTGGAGAGGCATCTAAACTGTGGCTAAGTGGCCCTATTTATATGTGTGTGTGTGTGTGTGTGTAATTGGTCGCTTAGAAAATACCATGTCACCTTCAGTTTCTTCTCATGGTTTTCCTCATCATCTGTAATATGAAAAGAATTATAAGAAACTTGGGCAAATCCCACAGGCACTTGGTTTGCTCAGCTGATAAAATTCATTTCCAGATTGTGACACCATGATTTGTTGTCCATTTCACACCAATTTCAGTATCATAAATCATAACAAATTAAAACCATATAGCTATGCTCTCTGGGTTAAAAAATCCAGTCACCAAGACTGTTAATCCCACGTTTGTTCCTAAATAGATAGTTCTGGGTCCCGGGATGCTCTGTGGATCACAGGGAGGTCACTTACTGGTGGGAAGCCTCGGGACTGATGCTGTGCCCATCCTCGCTGGCCCCTGGTAACAGCCCTGTCATTTTATAAGCAGCTGGCTTTATTACCATCATCATTCTTCCTTATTAGCCTGTCAGTGGTCTCAAGCAGGAGTGAGAAGAATTTAGCTTTACTTCTTGAGAGGACACCTCCAGCTTCAGAACACACATGTGCATAGGCGCAGACAGCTCCAGGACTCAACAGTGAGCATAGGGAAAAGTCCATCTGGCCCTCACTGGCTTTCCCTAACTGGGGTCACAGATACAATCCAGGCTGGCTTTGGCCCAAAGAGACTACTGAGTGTGCTGTAGTCATATCTCAGATGACATCTGCCTAAATCTCAGGACAAAAATATTGTTGTTGTTATTATTATTATTGAAGAGGGTCTCACTATGTTATTGAATCTGGTCTTGAACTGTGAAACTCAAGCCAGCCTTCTGCCTCAGCCTCCCAAGTATCTGGGAATATTAATGTGTGCCCATACCTGGATATGTTTTTAAAATTACCAGTGTGCTGGAGAGATGGCACAGCAGGCAAAGGCATTTGCCACGTAGCCTGTCCACCTGAGTTCAGTCTCTGGGAGCCACATGGTGGAAGGAGAGAACCGACTCTCTCAAGTTGTCCTCTGACCTCCACATGTACATTGTGGGCCATTTACTTACTAATAAGTAAATAAGTGCAATAAAATATTTTAAAAGCTTTATTGCAACAAAGCAAAAAAATCTTTAAAAATCTCAATGTAAAGCTAGCCATCAAAGTTTTTGTGAAAGAACCCATATTTGAATATAACTTTTAAAAATAAATGGCCTTCTATGAGAGTGTGTGGTAGAGTCCCAAACCCCAGAGACAGTAGAGGGCGATGGAATAACCCTACAGACTCCCTCCCTCACCCAAGAAGGAAATGGGCAGAGGACAGTCAAAAATGGAGTCTGGACCCCGATTCTCTCCGAAGTCCCCAGCAGAGCTCTCCTTAAATAGGGAGATGATGGAACCGATGCACCTATGAATCTGAATGCATTCTGGAAAGCACCTGTAAGATGTTTCAGCCCTAAGATATCAAACATGCCACTTCTCCGTAAACAACCCAAGAAGCAGTTATAACATGGGGTTAACCCCCAAAGTGTATTTTTCCCAGATATGTATTTTTCTTGAAATTTCTGTAAGGTATTTCAGTAGACTAGAGCGTTGATGGAAGTTTATGGTTATATTATTCATTCAGTAAAAGCCACGAGGGAAGCAAAGGCCAGACAGCTGTGACCCACAGTTACCGTCTGTGCTTCAAACTAAGAGAGACATTTAGGTGTCTGAGTAAAGAGCAGACAGAATCCAATGCCATAGGTAAAAAAAATGCGATGGCAGGAAAAGTGGGAATCAGGAATACACTCTGAGTTTTGAAATAAAAAAAAGCAATGGAAATTAAATGACAAAAGCTGATAGATGACAATGGCAAAATCAAATGATTAACGTGTTCTTTTTCATATTAGAAGGGTTTATCACACAAGCATAGAAACTAATTATAGAACCATTATTTTAATTCTTTAATCATGACATGATTACACAGAATTTAGGGCTAGCACTTTCTTTGTTTTTGCATTCTGTGTCTTTAATGATTGCATAATTGCAAAATGCTATAGAAAAGAAAGCTATGTCTTTCTTTTGGTTTAAAGATAAAATCCCAGCATAAAGCAGGGTTTAACTCTACATATGGTCTAATTCTAAATCATAGCTAATTTCTACATGATTTTCCTGAAATGACTCAAAATGGAAAGTAATTATAGTAAGAGATAAACTGCCTACAAGACTCCTAACAGACAACTCCTTGAGAACTAAGAGTGGAGAAACATTTCTTTATTTTGAAAATTAAAGAGAGAGATGAGAGAGAGTGAGTCATAAATACAAAGTAAGTCTTTATGTCATTGGTTTTTCAATTCTGTAACAAACGTTACAATATTTCCTTGATATTTTTACGTTTTCTTATTTTATTCAGTCCACTCAGTCTCTTGTCTTGGACTTTGCCAAGTTATTACATTAAGAAAACAAGCTGTGATCAGGCTAGTTTTGGACTATTGTTGTATTTTAAAGGCTAGGGTGGCTTTCGTGTTCAAAGTCCCTTCCATGTGTACCGTCCATATTTAAAGTGCTACCCGAAAGGCCACCAGTGATCTCGCTTGACCATGCGTGCTCTCTAAACATTTACTTCTTTTCAATTCAAGCCGAGACAGAACAGTCAGTCTTGATTCCCAGTCAGACACTCTCTCACCAACAACTCTGTTGTGGCTCTTCCCATCACTGGTGATTGTAATCAATATAATCCAATATAATTAAGCACTAATTATCTACATGAAGTCTTTACATAAAACAATTCCAGGCTTTACAAAAGCCTGGAATTTCACAACGAACCTCCTCTCCTAAGGTCCTCTGGTGTCTAGATACTTCTGAATGATATGTTTGCACTGAAATGTATCTGTCGACTTCCTGTTAAGGCAGAAGAAGCGTACCAGGACCAATGTGGTAACCAATGGTGGACCTATGTTCAGCAGCAATGAAGCCAGAATGGTAGGGGAGGGGGCTAACACAGGCATAGATTCAGACAGAATGCAAACGACTTTCTAAGTGTTTCTTAATCAGTAGAGCAACTTTGGGGTTCTCTGGATTGCGAAGGAAGAGTTGGGAAACACAACACAGGACTGTGCATTTCTGTCACAATCCAACCATCCAATATGAAGCCATGTGGACATTCGAAGTCATGGCTTCCACAGACACAGTTTTGTTTCATCTTCTCTCGTACTGTCTTGTCTCTAAGGCTGGCTCAGATATTGTTTCATCTTGATATCATAATGGTGCCTCCAGGATTTTGGCTGACATTCTGTTTTGACATTATATTACAATAGACCTCCTCTGACATTTCATTTTGTCAGTACAACAGGGTTTCTATAGGTTTCTGCTACGTTACTCTGTTTTGACATTAAAATACTTTCTCTATGGTTTTGGCGTATATTGTCTAGAGAATGTTGTGATGAGGTGTGTGGCCCACAGAACAGATGGCTGAAGTGCCATCGTGCAGAATGTTTAATAAAGTTTGAGGCGTTTCTGATAAGTATGAATGTCTATGATATGTATGTAATGCAAGGTTTGAAAAATTGCTTCTATCAAGCCCTAGGGGTTATGACAATATGATGCAGTTATGATGTTAATTCTCTACCTTTGCGATCATGAGAGACACAACAGTCTCTTCTACATGTCAAGAACTTCAGAGAATTAATCTTCAGTCCTGTGGCTAGAATGAAGTTGTATTTAAAATTAACATGGTTTGAGGTTGGGGTTGCAAAATTGTTAAAAAAAATTATGAAATAATGATAACTTTCTATTATTATGCCATTGGTGATAAAACACACATTTTAAGCTCACCGCAGTGTTTGGGTTTGGTAGTGATCACTCAGTGATGTGTGTCCTCCGAGGAAAGACATCCTTCCTTGTCTCTTTTCCTTTTGTGTTAACAAAGTTCTCTACAAACATTTCATTATCTGTAATAAGAAGGAATTCTGATCCCTAAAAATGTACAGTCCTAGATGATATTAGTTTAAATTCCCTGGGATATATTTTTACAATACAATGATGCATCTCCAACTCTGACAAAATGCCAACAACCAATGGTCTCTATTCTTCTGGCAACTTTTTGTTTAAAAATGTTATTCTATTTGTTATCGGTCCTCTCTCTGTCTCTCTGTCTGTCTGTCTATCACATTTTTTTCAGTGCTGGGGATTGTAACCAGGGTCTTGTGCATGCTTAAGCAAGTGCTCCATCAAAGAGCCATACTATTCCAGCCTCTCTTTGTTACACAGAAAGCATATATGAGAATAATTACTCCTAAAATCTAATGCTGGGAAGATATTTCCTCACCTGAGATTATGCATTTCTACTTGTCACACAAAGAAATGATCATAAGAAAGCCCATGAGGCTGGAGACATGGCTCAGCAGTTAAGAGCACTGTTCTTATAGAGGACCTAGGTTTGGTTCTCCACAAGGCACCTAACACCTGCCCTTAACTCCAGCTTCAGGGAATCTGATGCCCTCATCTGGCCTCTGCAGGCATTGAACATAAGGGTGCACTTACATACATGTAGGCTAAATAGCTATATACATAAAATAAATAAAAATAAAAGTAAACTTTTTAAAAAGCAGGCTCCTGAACTTCCCTAGTCCCTCCTTTGAAATGACTGCTTCGCTGCACTGCCTCCCTGTCATTTTCCTGGTGACTTCCCACACTTCCTGACATCACAGATTAAGAATCTTACTTTGTTTTTTTTCACCTTGGTTATCAAGAAACTCAGAGGAAAATATAACATCCACTTTTCTAATGTAGCTTTTTTTCTCTTTCCTAGGTCCTTTTCAATGGACTTTAATAGGTGCTTTTTCAAAATGGGAGCAGTTACACCTTACACTCCTGGAGGGACCCAGTGGACCACACTGGTGATGATGGAACACAAAGTCTAAGGCTTCCTTTCCTGTTTGGAGCCATTTCTTTGACTTCTCCTAATAGAAACAATACCAGGTTTCATATGTGTGAACAGCATGAGCTGAAGCAGAGGTGAATGCTGAGTAGAGCTAAGCCCACATGGCCATGAAGCACCATAAAGAAAAATAAGGGCCAATGAGATACTCAACAGGTAAAAAGGTGCTTGTCACCAAGCCTGATGACAAGCTTGAACCAACTTGTGCTCTTTGATGTCCACATGTTTGTGTCATGGCATGTATGTATACTTACACACACACACACACACACACACACACACACAAACAATAAATAAACAATTAAAAAAAAAAGAAAAATCTATTCAGGAGCTGGGAAAAGTGCTTTCTATACAAGCATGAGGAGCTGAGTTTGGATCCCAAACACTCATATAAAAAAAATCAGAAAAAAAAGAGCTGAAAAAGGATAAAGATTTTAAAAGATAAAGGAGATGGTGCACTCATGCAATCTAGCACTGACAGGGTGGGTGCAGGAGGATCCCTAGAGCTCAGTGACCAGGCATCCTGGAGCAACAGTGCTAGGGCCCATCTGCTGAAGAACTAGTCACTTCCTATTGTTCCTAAGGCCAATGAATGCTACTCTAAAAGAGATTACTGTTGTTGTAGTTTGTGACAGGGTCTCATGTAGCCCAGGCTGACCTCCAACTCACTATGTAGAAGAAGATGACTTTGAACTCCCCATCTTTCTGCCTCCACCTCTGGAGTGTTGGGAGTACAGCCCTGGACCACTACACCCATTTTCTGTGGTAGTGGGATGGAAAGGGAGAGACAAGTACTATCAACAGAGCTCCAGTGCCATCCCTAAAAGAGACTTTAAAAAGCTGACTGAATATGTTCAATTTAGTTAAATAATTAAAAAAAAATGCCTTCTAACTTAATGACTATGATTCTCTGCAGGGTCTCAGAGATATCTATAAAGTCAAAGATTTCAACAAGTAATATAACTCTGATTAATGACAGGTACATGGTGAGCTTTTGAGTTTTTAAGAGAAAAGCTCATTTTAAAATCAGCTTTTGTGTATATTTTGAAGAATATGATGTTTGGCATGATCTATAGTAAAGACTGAATTTTTTAAGCTACACAGCACTTTTTTTTTAAATAAACTCTAATTCCAAAACCCTGAGCCTATATGTAAGCTCTACATTTCCTATTAAGAGTCAGTGTTTATGTATACATTCTTTATTCACGTTGTATGCACTTGGGGGACGGTTGTGAGACTGCACTCAAATTTAATCCACAAGTGACCTGCAGTGTCAGACACATTGTTCCCATCCTGCCAAGTCATAACTGAGGTTAGAAAGGGCTGAGAGCTTAAATTCAGAAAAATATAGGCATTCTCAACTTTTCACCACAATGTGTTCCGTGAAACCACATCATAAAGTGGATATTGGATTTTCCCACAGGAGTGAGGTTATAATTCGAGGCTGGGTTTCTCACCAAGGAGTTGGCTCCATGAAATGGCAACAGTGGATCACATAAGCAAAGACATGGTAACACTGTCTTCACAGTAACTTCAACAGTAAAGGAGTCTGCACGTGCTATAGAAAAGGGCTGCGTGTATGTGCTGTTACTTAAACAAGAGAGCCCACAATTCCAGATTACATAGAATCTCCCTCCTCAAACCCCCATGTCAGAAATTTTTAGAAACTTGGCATGAAATGAACATGTTAATAATTCAGTATCATAATAGTTCTGCTTTTCTAAAATCTAACGTAGCTTTACGCAGAACTTGGATCACATTTCTTGAAGAGAGAGAGAGAGATGCCTTCTAGTTAAACCCTTTATAACTATTCCTTTGAGACTCAGCATATTTTTATGTGATTTTTCACAGGATCTTTCTTTTACTTTGGGAAAAATTTCCCTGTAGTTAGTAAAGACTTTCTAAATATCATTCTGTCAGCCCTAGAACGGTTCCATAATGCTAGAGGCAGGAGCTCACAGATTGTTTAATGAAGAGCTAGAGTGTGTGCTGATCACGGTCACTAGATTAAAATGCCATTTAAAGAAGCCTGGCTTTTCCTAGATAATTGGTACAGATGGCACAGAGAGACACTGAGCCACACTGAAACTGGTTGGTTTCTGATCTCAATCGACTGGGTGACAGAGTGAATAGTGGTGCGTGGCCAGTGGAGAAACACAATGCAGTGTGGATACTGTGGGGTGAAAGGCATGACTGAGGACTCTGCAAGCATGAATGAGGCTCATGCTTTATGATCACAGGACCAGCACCTTCGAGTTAGACAGCCTTCCTTCACCGTGACCACGGGGAGACTGAGGCCCAGAAACAGCAATGCCAGTTCAGGGTTACACAGTATGAGGTGGCAGAGCGGGGATTACATGGACACACAAGTTCTTACCCAGGGCCGCTCAAGCCGGCTCATATTCCAACACTCCATGGCGAGATTCTCTGCAGCACACAGAAACTGGGGCGAAACTTCCTACTCTGTACCAGATTTGAAACGGGGGGGGGGGTTTTCTCTTCTTCTCTCTCAAATCTGCAATAAACTTTTGGTTCACCCACATGAACATAGAGTAAATCTAATACTATTATCATGTCTTCTACACAGAATCTTCTACTGGAGGCATTCAAGCATATCATTCCTAAATGAGTTCCATAATTGAGATAATAAACTAAAATAGAATAAAACTGGGCTGGGCATCGTGGTAGACGTCTTTAATCTCACCACTCAGGAGGTGAAGGCAGGAGGATCTTTGTGAGTATGAGGCCAAGCCTGGTCTACAAAGCAAGTTCTAGGTCAGCCTCAGCCAGGGCTACACAGTGAGACCCTGTCTCGAAAAGGAAAGGAAAGGAAAAAGCTGGCCCTTGGGCTGGGAGATGGCTCAGTGGGTAAAGTGCTTGTTTCACACACATAAGGATCCCATGTGAAAAGCTGAATGTGGTGGTTCACACTTATAAACTCAGCGAAGGTGACAGAGCCAGCCTAGCCTACCTGGTGAGCTTCAGGACCCAGGAAGAGACTGTCTCAGTAAACAAGATGGACAGCACTGAGAAATGACAATCAGGGCTGTTATTTGGCCTCAAGATGTATATACATATGTGCATGCACAGTCCTCCATGAACACCAACCCCACAAAAACATCTACACACTAAAAGAATAAAACCAGCCTCTGGCCATTGTTAGGGTTTGAATTGAACCACCTTCCACAGGCTTGCATTTGAGTGCTTGGCTCCCAGCTTGGGGTGTTGTGGAACATGTGCCACGTGGCCTGACTGGAGGAGGCGGGTCTGTGAGGGGAGGACCCAGTATGTTTCTGACCTGAGCTCTCTCTCTCTCTGCTTTCTAGTCTGCCAGGATGTAACAAGCTGTGCCTGGAATTCCTGCAACCACAGGTAGAGCTCCAGCTGCCTCCCTTCCGCCAGGAGGATGGCTGCACATGTCACACTGCAGCCGAGACAAACTGTTCCTCCTGTAAGTTGTGTCAGCTACTCGGAAAGCAACAAATACAACCACCTTAATGCGGATTCCCTGAAAGTAGTTAACATTTATATAATTCTGGTTTCTAAGCTATATCTCTCATTGGTAATCAATCTGAGTTAAAGTTTTGTGGGAGAGATGGACTTAATACGTATTTAAGTCCAGAGAATTTTAAGCAACTATCCCATTATCTGGCACACAGCTCTAGACAAACCACTAAAGCAAACCTCTTCTCTTCCCCTGACCCCTGAACATAAATAAGCCTTGTGTGTCTCACAGAGAATCTCATACCAATGAGCCCACATTTACAGTAGCTCTTTCAGAGGCCACAGTGTCTGCTCCTATTTCAATTAAAGCCATCACGCAATTATGCTCTCAAGAAACAATTAACAGGAGAAAACCATTTCTCTTGCTCTGGCCTTTTTAGGACTGGGTGGTGGGGACCCTTTCTCACTGCTATTGGCATTGAAGTAATTATTTAATGTTAAGGTTCACTTCCTCGGGTGTAAATTTTGGTTTTAGTTGACACTAAAAAGAAACATCAATTTATTAGGAGATAAAACTTGTTCTTCAGTAATGGAGCAGCTGTGTTCATAAATTTATTGCAGTCTAATGTGCTCACACATAAAGCAATTAGAGTTTTCTGACAAACAGACCTGCTGCCGAAGTGGTGGTGAGGGTTGTGGTGGAGATGGCCCAGAAAGTCTGACAGAGTAATGGAAAAGAAGCTTCCGTGGAAACTCTGCAGAAATTTAAAATCATCACCATCGTGATCATGCTCATCATCGTCATCATAGCATGTGCCAGATAATGAAACTCTTCCCTCCAGTTGCGAAAGAAAGGCTGCAAACTCTGTGGTCACAAGGAAACCTCCCAGCACTGCGTGGTGGCTTCCTGGGCCAAGCCCAAGCAATGCTGCAGTCGAGCCTGCCTGGACTCAGAGCAAGGACAATGCAGACAGCCACAGAGAGGCACCACCTGTCCTTCCTCCTTTACAAAAGTCACAGCAGACAGGTGAGTGGCCAAAAGCCTCCACCTGCTCACCGGGGAAATGTGGGAAATGAAAGCACATGCGCTCAAGATCCTTTTTGCACCCAGACAGAGCTTCTCTTTTGTCACAGGAGCAAGAATGGATTATTCCACTGGTTCTCCCCAACCCGACACTCCGTGCTGGCCATTGTAGTCACTACCCCAGGTGTCGGGCTTAGAATGGCTTTTTAACTAGCTTGTGAAGGCTGAGACTTAAAACGGTTCTAACATATTTTTGTCATTTGCAGCAACACTTATCCAGTTATTTATTGCCTAGTAAATGCCCCGCATTATAAAACTTGTCTACACTATGCAAATCTGCAGAGATGAGAAAATGCTTCCTGTGTTCAGTAGTCAGGTAGCATACTGCCAGATGTGGTCAACGCTACGCAAACAGGAGGAACCATCACTGCCTGAGGGAATGGTGGAGACCAGCCAGTTTCATTTCCCAGATTACCTGAGTCTGAGCGAGGCTCAGAGAGGCGGACAGCAATCCGGGGCTGACAGACCTCTCCAAGTGGAGACTAATAAGAAGCAGAAAGAGGGCTGGGGAGATGGCTCAGTTGGCAAAGTGCTTGCCATACAAGCATGAGGATCTGAGCTCAACACTCAGAAGCCATGTAAAACGCTAGGCACAGTGCCACATGCTTGCAATCCCAGTGTTGGGGAGGCAGAGACGGCCTAGCGCTTATCGTCAGTCCAGCCTAGTTGGAAAGGCCAGTGAGAGATTATGTCTCCAAAAACAAGGTGGCTGACCTCTGAAGAACAGCCCCAGAGGTTGACCACTGGTCTCTACTTGCACACACACACACACACACACACCACACACACACACACACACCTATATACAAATGTACACACACACAGAGTAGAAAGTAGTTGGAAAAACCTGGATTTGGAGCTGATTATACTAAAGAGGCTGTTGGGGCCTCTCGGTCACATGTTTAAGTTAGAAAGTTTTGCCTTCTTCTAAAACCACATGACTATTACAATAAGGAAATATAGGTCTTAAACCACAAGCATAAAAAGATTAACAACTAAACATAGCAAGTACTGGATGTGGAATCCTTTCCCAAGTGGGTACACTAAGAGGTAGAGAGCTGGTCCTGCAGAACCCCCAAAAGATGTGGCAAGTGCAAGCTGTAGGCCACCGAAATAGGTAGTGAGTTGGGGTCAAACACTATCCTTTGATATTTGTTTATTTTTCATAGTTCCCCCTATTTCATTCTCAGGAACCACAGACCGTTAAACACACACACACACACACACACACACACACACACACACACACAAAGGCTCTGTGGGGCAGCACCAGAGCCAGTGAGAACAGTTTGGGGGACAGGTGGACAGGCAGAGACTCTGTCACCTGAGTGTTACATGCTAGGACAGCATACTTAAGATGCAGATGTAATACGCCTACCATTCACAGCAATGAGACCAGTCAAGCTGTGCAGCCTAGCTTCAGGTTCACCATGGACAGGAAGCTGCTCCTCCCCTTGATAACGTCAAGGGGCTTCTTTCCACACACCAGACCAGACTCAGGCAGGTATGTAATTGACAGGAAGGAAGACATGTATGAACAAAGCTGACAGTTTTCTAAGCAGCACATGTCCTGGATTTTGAGAACACATACAATATCACAGTCTCTGGTTTTGGAAAGATGGCTCACAGTCAGACCAAATAAGTCTCTTCAAGTTCTCAAACTGGAACAGGAAAGCCTACACGGAGTAAGGAGTTAGGAGCAAGGTTGGAGGTGTTCCTGTGAGAAAACTCAGAGGTGATGGATGAGTGCAGGTCAAAGTTCTGCCTGGGGGGTTCCCACTCCAGCCAGCAGCTTGCTCTTGGCGGGGAACATGGCTGATGGCCCTGGAGACTGTACAGGGAACAGCAGCCTCCCAGGGAGGCAGCCTTGCTCAGCTAGACTCCAGCTGCTTGCATACCCTTCTCATTAGACTAAGGCACCACCCAGGCACTTATTAAACCCCTCTATCTTTGCGTTACATCAATGGGAAGGACAGCTTCTGCATATTTAATCTTCTTACTATAAATACCCGCATGAAGGAGAGAGGTGACAACGAAAGCACATCCCACTCAATTTATTTCTGTTGGCATTCTTTTAGCAGAAACCAGGAGGGAATAAAAAAAACATCAGTCCTTGAGGATGAATGCAACACAGAAAAGCCTGTGCTGAATCATGAACACGACTATTACATGAAAAGATTTCAACTGATTTCAAAATCTCACGTCACAGTGAACAATCAAGCAGGCCTGTGCGGAGCTGTGTGTCAGCTCCGGGAAACTCACGCAAGAAAACATAGAGAGTTTCACACCCAGAGGAAGGTCAGGTTTACGGAGGAAAAAACCCTAGTTAGAACAAGGCTATGAACACCTTCCCCCGGAGCTTGGGAGTTTACTCTCTGGGAGGTATGCTCCTGGCCACTGCTGGATCACTGGACCTGTGGCCCTCTGGAAACAAGAAGTGAGCCTGCTGAGGACAGGGAGTCCACTGGGGGTGGGCAGCCTGCTGCAGACAGATGTGTGCCTTGTCAACTGCGGCATGGGTAGGCGCCTCTGCGTTGTGCAGCCGCCTGCCTCTCCATTGTCTTTTACCAGCTGTGTTACTTGCCTCTGTGATCGAATACTTGATAACAAATAACAAGGGAGGAAAGGCTATTTTAGCTCAGAGGAACACAGTCCATCAGGGTGGGAAGGTGGGATGGGAGTGGCTTGGTCTGTGTTGCTGGTCAGAGCAGAGAATGGGAGAGTACTGAACTCACTGCTCCTTCCCTTCTTCAGTCTGAGACTTCAGCTCATGGAACAGTGTTGCCCACGTTCAAAGTGGGTCTCTGGAAATGGACACACCCAGAGGTATGTCTCCCAGGTGATTCTAAACCCAATGAGTTGATAACTGTAATTAACCAAGACACCAGTGTTTATGCTTTGTGCCTGCATTTTCCAACAGATCAGCATGAGCTTGGGTATACCGATTCCCCTACAAAACCAAGTTGAATGCATTCTCAACTCCCAAATCTTCAAATTTTACACTAAAACTATTTTGTGAGTCTTCTACCAAAGTTGTAGCACATGCTTAAAATCTGAGGCCATCACCTGCTTCCTACAGAGAGTTGCCCACTCCTAATCTCTCACATTGAAAGGAATAACTTACTTATTTTTCATGCTTCTGATGCCATAGAAGGATGACAGAAATGTATGACAAAGCAAGTTAACACTGCCATGGAAACAGACGTTACAAAACCGGAGAAAGAATAATATTTGTCATGTTAACTATAATTCCAACCAAGTATTTTTCATGCTTTTAACCACAACCCACAATAAAAAGGACATTTTATGTAGCTTTCAGTACAAATGCATATAAGTATAAAATCGAATCATCATAAAATAAGAGCTCTTTGATTCCCAGTGCAGTCTGATATTTTTCTATTCTATTTTCCCACCACACTTACTCTATTTTTTGGTGCTGAATAAAACCTAGGGCCTTGAGCATGTTGGGCATGTGCTGACCACCAAGCTGCCTTCCAACACCCATTCTCTTTACAAATTGTTGATGCCCTTGTAGCTCTGAAGAGTACTACACAAGCAGCCAAGGGAGAACATCAATTAATGGCCCAACACCAGCTTCATGACCAAATAACCACATTAGTACACAGCACTTGACACTGGTAGAGTAGGTGGCATTTTTATCGTGGGGCCAATCAACTGCTACCTAATTGGTCTTAGAGCTCACTTACTGGGAGGAAACTCTTGTGTGTTACTGTAACTTCAGCCAAATATACATGGCAGAAGAGGTCATAGGTCTTAGAGAAATGGCCAAGGTTGTCACATCTCTAGGCTAATGAAACTTCTTACTAAGTACAAAATATGTATCCTTATATTTACAGTCTAGTATCCCAGATACCACCCATAAAAGAAGCTTCTGTTGCACCAGAAGGAGAATACTGCAGAGTGACACAACTGGTCACACCCAGACATTGTCCATGAGTTGCCCATGCCTAAGCGGCACATCTACAATGCAATCTTGACACTCAAGGCTCATGGAACATGAAACAAGGGGTAAAGAGTATACTAATGAATCTCTCAGCTCTCATTAATGGGGCTTCCTCATGCAACAGAGGGCCAGTAACACAAAAGGTTACAAATGGCTAAAGAATGGAGATTAAGAATCTTCAGAGTGTGAGTCCCAGGACAGGACTCTTAAATTCAGTTTCATTCAATCAGGGCTCAGGGGCCATTGCAGAAGAGAGGACTCAAAGATTGTAAGAACCAGTGAGGAGGTTTGTGACCATATGGAAACAGAATCCTACAAGATCCTGGGACTCTGTTATATGAACCTACAGCAGTGATTTTGGCATGCTCAAGACCCATGCAAACTCAAGCAGACAGGGATCCAGCATAGAACTGGAGAAATGGGTGGCAGACCCCCAATCTCTGCTGAAGAAATGTTGGCAACTGATTACTGTTGGGTGAGGATGAGCTAAAGCAAGAGGCTCCGGATCGGCGGACCAGATCTCAGCAGATGAACCTGTACTGCGGTCATTTGAGGATACTAATTTGACACAATAGACCTTAACACAAATGAAAGAAGGAATGAATTTCAGTGAGGGGGGTCATGGGAGAGCATCAGTGGGGAAGGGGTATAAAGACGATTAAGACTGACTGAGATGTTCTGCATGAAACACACGATTCAAAAACAAAAAACTGCTGATGCCAACCTGCGAATGTTTCGCAGCCCAACCTGGGGTCGGGGCTGGGGGTGGGCCATGATTTAAAAACTTCAGTCATCTAAAAGATACCTGTCACTTAATTTCAGGAGAGAAATACTAATACAATTCAAATGCAAGACAGCGTCGTCAAGACTAGGTATGAACCAGCTTCCATGGAACCTGGAATCTTCTGGAATGACCTCGCTTGGGTTTCTTCTGTCTTTGGCACTTCTGTTGTTTTCCTGGATGTGTATTTGCTTCTCTGCCTCTTCTACTGTGTCCATGTGGTTTACATAGGGGTGAAAGTCAAGCAAGAAATACGATGGAAGTCATAACAGAAAAGCTGAATTTGGGCTTCACCTTGAAAGGCAAAAGTTGCCTGGCAACCTGAGGCCATGTGCTGTATACCACAGTACTCCAACTAAGAAACCAGGCCCCCAGCTTAGTTTGTAATAAAGAACATGCACCAAGTATTGACAGGTGCATGGTACCACAACACTGCCCAACAGAACTTTCTACCATGAATCACATTGTTCTCTGTGATTGCTCCAAAATGGCTTCTGAGCCTTTTACCTGTGACTACTTTGTGGAGAAACTGAAATTCTCATTTAATTCTAAAGAACTGAAAGTTAAAGAGGCAGATGGGGGCAGTGGCTTCCAAGCTGAGTAACAAAGTCCTTGCACCTATCAAACATAAGTGGGAAAGACAAGGTTAGAAGCTCTGGGATGGGTGGAAACATGAAGATTCTGATCTCAGCCATCATTCTGCCCCACACTTCCATGAATGAGGACTAAATCATGGTATTCTGCATTCTCAAACCTTGGACATGAAACAGAGTTTATGGAACAAAATAATCATAGAATTTCAGTGGAGAAAATGTCTGCGGCTAATAAGCAATCCTTTCTTAACAAGACCTGTGGATGCAAAAGCTGCATAATCTTTTAGGACTAGAGGAGGTAGTTATTCACATCATGAAGAAGTTATGTAGCTGGGAGGTGGATGTTGGGGTAACTCTCTCATGGAGGCTCAGAATAACTACTGATTAAATCACAAAGGTAGACAGAAGGCTGCCTTTATTCACTGCACACCTGTGTGATTCCTAGAAAAGATGGAAGAATTTAAAAAAAAAATGAGGGAGAGACAGAATAGAATAGCCAATCCCTCAATTTCTCAAACTTTGGCAACCATAAATTCCCAGACCTAGAATACAGAGGAACATAGCCCGAAGCTTCTGTTCTATAAAATGGCTTCACAAAGATTCTCACACACTGTGTTTCTAGGTAAAAAAGTCAACACAGAGATTCTGCTCTATCTGTAGCATCAGGCTCTGCTGTGTACCTGAACCTCACAACTGTAAAAACTGAGTACTACCAAGCCATCTCCCAGATGTAGTAAGAGAACAGAAGGCTTAAGCAGCTTGCCCAGCAATAGCTACTTAAAAAAAAAAAAAAAGGTTTTATTGCGTTTTTGTGCACTTCATATAATAGTTCTTACTCAAATTTAGACCCTCCTCCTCCATCCATGCCCTCCGCAGTCCACCCACACTGTATTTCATGCATTCTGTCAACTATGTTAAGTCCTATCCAGTCAAGCATTTGTATCCAGATGTCTCTTGGTACAAGTTCATTCAGTAGAGTCTCATCAGCCTATTTAGAGATCTTAAAAGATCTATCTCCACCACCCCCCACAGCAGTAATCAGTTGCCAATAGTTCCCAGGCTAGGGTTGGGGCCTGCTACCTAGTTCCCTCATTCTATGCTGGCTTTTTTGTCTGATTGAGTCAGTCAACAAATTTCCACTGTCCTGAAAGCCTCTATTTCCTTACATTCCTGGGCCAACCCTGGCTCTTACAATCTGCCCCCTCTTCTGCAATGGTCCCTGAGCCATGGATGGGTGAGGTTTAATATAGGAGTCCTCTCCAGAGATACGCACTCTGCAGTCTTTTATTCATTAAAACTTTGCCACTTGTGGCCTCTGTATGCATCACCCTGTTGTAGAAGGAAGCTACGCTGGTGAGAGTTGAGGGGTGTCTTCATATTCTCTTTATCCCTGTTCTACTAAATTCCATGAGCCTAAGGTGTAGAGGTTTGACTGTAGATGTGTCACTGAGGGCTGGACAGCTCTTAGAGATATATTCTCTTTGTGTGACCAGTAGTAGAACTTTGTAATAGCCTCCATCTCTTGCAAAAACAAGCTTCTTTGATTAGTAGTATACGGTACTTACGTCTACAAATATAAAGGATCCGTATTTAGCATACGACAAGAGGGAAATATATCAATTTTTAAAAAACCCTGAAAAATACACATATAATATCTGAACATTAGTGCATATGTATATATTACAAAGATATAACAAGGAACACAGTGATAGACAGGAGAAACTTCCCTTTGAGTTGTCCATCAGGGTAATCCAAAAGACTCCCAAATTAACACAGGCTATTGTAACAGCCCTTGATTATCTCCCAGAACCTAAAAGTAAGACCCTACTGCTGAAGACAGGACATACTTCAGACACAGAACTTGGAGCAAAAGCTACTTTAACTACTACATAATACCACCTTTGTGTGAAGAGTAGATTCTACAGGGAAGAGAGTTATCTCAACATTTTCACCCAGGAACTTGTGGCTAAAAGATGATTATGTATTTCATATAATCAAAAGAGTCATAGAAATGAAAAATCATATGACTAGGGAAGAAGGAGATAGGGCTTTATAAAAACAGACCAAAATATTTTAACAGTCTGGAGTGAACACAAGGGTAACCAGCTCTTTTTGTCACAGGAATCCAAAGAAACATTCAATACAAATAAATGGCCTAGAACTTTGAAATGTGGTTCAACATTGTTTGAATACACCTCTAAAGAGGGCAGGAGTCATTAACATCAACTTTAAAATAGAGAACAGCTTGGGTTTGTAACAGCAGTAACCTTCGGTTATTTGGACAATTCACTATACTGAATGTATCACATACTTACGAAGAACTAATGTGACTTTCATGAACAAATGAGTGGTGGGCAGATCTGTGTCTCCTAAGGGTTTTCCTCCAAACAGAGCACACAGCTTGGAGGCAGCAGTAGGCACCAACACACTGATGTTCCAACATCGCCACTGGGTCCATGTAAAAAAAAAAAAAGTGCTAAAATAATGGGCGATGGAGGCATTCTGAAATTAGATCTAACAAGGTGAGTAATTGCTGAGCAAGTCACACTCCCTGTTACAGAGTGTTCTCACGCTGAACGAGATGCAGAGATTGCTTGTAAGAGGTATAATCTTCTGTAATATTTTCTTTTTGGGTGTTTAAAGCAATTGCTCTCCAATGGGAGAAGCAGGCAGGAGAACAATGGCTTGTACCCCCAGACTGCCTGACAATGTATGGACTTTGACCATTCACAGCAGCAGTCCAAAAGACAAGGCAGCCATCAACTTCCAGTGACATGTGTCTTTAAAGGAGCAGAGTGTTTGCCTTAGGGGCACCTGGGAGGAACTGTATCATCACATGGGAGGCTTTCAGGCCAGTGACTAGGAGACATGATGTGCTTGGAAGAGAGACGAGTGGGAGCATTGGGATGATGCCACTGAAATTTAATGCCAAAGAGGGATGGATTTATTCCCACATATCACATGGGGCAGGGGGAAAGAGAGAGAGAGGGAGGGAGGGAGGAGGGAGGGAGAATATGTTATGCCTAAGGAGAATGAAAAGATGAAAGAGAGGGCAATAGTTCCAATTACAAATTAAACAGAGATGTGCTATGTGAAAAGTGTACAGTTTAATTGAACTGAGCTGCAACGCTCACCCCAAACCTGACCCACTCAAACAAGATGCAGGAATTAGTAAGGAAACTCCATTGCAAGTTGACCTGATGGGGTGGAAGCACACCTGAATAGTGTTTTAGGGTATCCAGTCAGACCTTGCAGGCTGACAGGACTTACCCCATCAATACCAGAGCAAGCTGAAACTCCATAAGTCAGAGCTGGAAACACTTCTCTGAACAATCTTTAAAGAAGGCTCAAACACACAGCTAAGGACCAGCTATGTGTCTACTGGTGCGGAAACGGGTCTGCTTTCTCCTGACATAGATGAGCGGAGTACTTTTCACCCTTGGTATTAATTTAAATGCTTTCATGTTTACCAGATGATTAAATTGAGTATGTCTAACCTCAGAGATAAATGAACTGTCATCCACCAGACCACAGAGGTTTGGGTTTGTTAAAATTATAGGTCACCACCATTCTGGAGTGAGTTCTTGGTAACCCAACAGATAGATCAAGTAAAAATGAAGTCCACCATGCTAACTTGGCACTTCATCCAACTGCAACTTTACAGAAGCAGACAGACCCTAAAACTGAAAGGCTGTCCTGGAAACAGGAGATTCTAGGCCACCGGAGTCAGGGTGATGAAGAACTCCATTTAGTGTTAAACGCTGGGAAAAGGCTTTTCCTTTCTGGTTCTGCTTCCTTGCTCCCGCCTCACAAAAAACCTACTATTTTTCTGTAGGCCATTAGTGTTCTCACTGCATTCTGTAGAAGAGATCACTAAACTAATAAACCTCAAGAAGAAACAATCAGATCTGTAATACATATGTTGTAACCTTATTCTTCGCAAGACCAAAGACCAGCACCCTTGCTTGAATTTGAGGGGTCCGGTCTTCTCTCAGAGGGCAAGTTAGGCTGCGGAGTAGCCTGGGCTCTGAGTCACACTCCCCAAGAGGGCAGGGTTGGAAATGCCCACCAGCATAGAATGACCAGGTGTACAAAGGATAAGTAATCCACCTGGAATAGTCAGGTGAGCTATACACAGGTGGGTTCCTGTGTATGGAACTGGAAAAATATGAAGAAAGGGCATGGATGAAGACAGCACAGGCCAGGTGTAGACAGGCTTCCTAACAAAGAAGAGGAGCATGGCGGGACGCATTAGAAGCACAGCTACCCCACTCGGCCCTCTTCCACAGAAAAGCAGCTGCAGGCAATCAGAAGCACCTGGCAGAATTTGCAGAGTCCTATGCTAGAGGACTGAAGAAAGAGCAGATCTACCAGCCACTGCATTCCTAGAACAAGAACTGAGCATGCTTGAAAGCAACCATCTATTGACAGAGGAAATCCAATGTGCTTCACTAGGACTCCAAGGTCCTGGGTTCTTATCCATAGCAATAGGCTTCATGGTAATCAACATCCGAGGGATGCTGGTAACAGGAACAAAGAAACCAACCGGGATTAACAGTCCATTTGTTAACCTAAACAATTATTATTATCTTAATACATCAAAATAATGGATAAAATAATAGTTAACTAAAATACCACACACAAATCTATTTGTGGGAGACAATAAACAGTAAGTCACTAACATAACCCTGCCTAAAGCAGAAAATAAACATATGCTTTGAACAGGGCTAAGAACTCAGAACCAGAGCCAAATAATCAAGAAAAGGAAAGGGCCACAGAAAATATTCTCTCTGTTTTGTACTAACTTGGAAATGAGTGGGGGTGTCTCTGTGGGGATTTTCACACAAGCTGCTAATGTTACTGACCACACTAATGCCTGATCATTGTTGTGGTACAACTGTGTTCCACCTCTGAACATACTCCCAATTCTTTCAGTCTCCAGAAATTAACTCAAAACAGGAAATTTCAAGACATTCAATACCATAAAAATACATTTGTCACAAAGCTATTTTGTGAATAGTTTAGAAAGGGATAGTCTAAAGCTTTGAATAAATAACAGCCTTGAGTTATCCTATGAAGAACATAGGATCACAAGGCAGTGGAGTCAAGGTTACAAGCCTAAGCCCCAATGAACCAGCCTGGAGGTGCTTCTCCCAGCTACCACAGAGAGTGGCTTGTAGTTTTCCTATGTATAAATGTAGCCAAAAAAAAATTCTATGCAAAGTTGTTCTGTTTTCAAAAGAAACGGGAGGTACTGCTTTTAGCTTCCTTTGAACACACATGCACACACACACACACACATACATATGCATACACATACACACATATATACAACACACACATGCATATGCACATGCAGAAACATATACAGCCTTCTTTATTTTCATAATGCCTTAGAACTGTATTTTTAAAAAGTCAAATAGAACTCCTAAGGCGTACTGATTTATTTCAAAGCAGTAACAAAATAATTTAGTAGAAAGTGTCAAGAAATTACCTGAGCCTCACTCTTGACTTCAGACGACTAAAAGGAAGATATTTAAAACAGGTAATAGAATTTCTATTCTCTAAGATTCTCTTTGGTCCCTGCTAGAACCTAAAGTCATTTCACTAAGTTGTTTCTGAGTTACAGATCACATACAAATCATTATATATTATGATTATAAAATTATAAATACATGCATATTTATCTCTTTTAAACTCACTTCTAATTTGAGTCTCTGGAGAAATGGTTCCATTCTCAGGAACCATTTCTGTGACTAGGATATGAAGGTCTCTACCCAGTCTTCTTTTACAGATGGAGTAAATCTCAGTTCTCCTCTCACCCGGCCTTGGGTCCTGCCAAACCCTCCTCCTTCTGATAGGCAGGCATCAAGTTTTACTGCAGTCTCAGATTCCTGCTCCCACGCCTTCCCCTGACTGGTGGACTGCGCCCCTCACACTGAAAACCAAAGTCAGCCTCTCTAAAGTTGCTTTTTGTCAGGAGTTTGTAACTAACACATTTCTCTGGTAAAAACTACACCTGGGGTTGGAGAAACGGCTCTGCAGTTATGCTGCTTGTCCAGGGGTCTCAGTTCCCAGCACTCACATCAGGTGGCTCACAGCTTCTGGTCACTCCCCCAAGGGATCCTATACGGTCTTCTGGCATCCACAAGCAACTGCACGAACATGAATGACACACCCAAACACACATCACAACACACAGACACACAAACATACCACACAGCATATCCACACTACATAAAATACAAATTTACACACCACATAAACATACATATACATACACACCACACAGAGACCCACACATGCACACAAATAAAAAATCTTGAAAAGAAAAATACCCTTTAGCGTTCTACTTGCCTGCCAGAAGTCCCATTTAGATACGCCAAGAACACACATAAAAAGGAAGCGTCTTTCTGTCATATCTTCCATTGTCTCTTCGGTAGTTAATGTCACCTTCACTCTGCCTTAAAACCAGTCCCTTCTTAATTTCTTTCCCTAGTCCCTCAGTCCAATTCAACGAACTTCACTCAGAGATACGAAGCAGGAGTAAGGGATTTCACTTGATAGCTAAGAACATATGAAGTTTCTAAAAAGTTGTTCTATTGGAGAAAATTAATTGGAAAATTAAATTAGATTCAGCAGTGGAGCTTGCTGCGTACCAGTACCTGGTCTATATGTATGGATGGATCTAGGTTCTCGTGCTGACCTCCAGCTGAAACTGCTGCTGACAGATGGAAACTCCAGAAATCTCACTTGCATTAGAAAGAACTCAAGGACTCTAAGCCAGGCCAAGACAGCCTGAGACTCTGTGTCCTCTAGGGAAAAGTCCTTTCAGAAATATTAAGCAGGTACCTCACAATGCTTGATCCCACAGAGGATCACCCTTAAATATTTTTTTCAGAATACAAAGCAATAGTCACCCTTAAAAAATTTTTTTTAATGTAAGACAGGTTCTCTCTCTGTTAAAAGCGGACTTTTTGATTGGGGATGGGGCTCAGTTGTTAGAGCACTTGCTCAGTGTGCAGGAAGCCCTGGGGTCTATCCTTAGCACTGCATAAACTAGATGTAGTGCATACTCATAAGCCCAGCACTCGAGAGGCAGAGGCAGGAGGATCATAAACTCAAGGTGATCTTTAGCTACACAGTAAGTTCGAGCCCAGCCTGGGATATATGAGACCACTTCTCAAAAAAAAAAAAAAAAAAAAAGTTGACCTTAAGATCTTTGAAAGCCATATTCCCCATCTCTCTGCCATTTTTGATTAAGCATAAGCTGCTGGTAAATTCCATATCAACCCTCTCTCTACTCCACCTAAAAGCACACTCTGTCAGTCATGATTTGTAAAACAAAGCTATCACATCAATGAAGAGAGTAACTTGCAAGAACAAACAGAATGAAGGAGGCCAGCCCACCGGGCAGCAGCTGAGGGACTGTTGAAAGGCTCAGTCCCTTTACCTCTGGTGCTTAGGGGCCTCTGTCCTGTGCCCCACCTGGACCTTATCAACAGTGTGTCCTGGATCCACAACGGCCAGTCACATTGCCCATTAATAGTCACCTAGAATGGTCCTCCCCAAAGTCTGACTTCACAAAAGTATCTTTACCCCAAATGTCAACAGCTTAGGGTCACTGTGAACATCAAATGCTGCAGCTCAGTCTCCTGAAATGAGATCCTGGGTAGGTGGTGAGTGACAGAGCTGGATACAGGCTGTGCCACTTACAACTGGGCCAGATCACCCCGCATTATACCAAGCCAGTATGAGGAACAATGTAGTAGTGTCCATGAAAAGGTCCTTAAGGGATCGGACCATTCTATTCTCTAAGGAAATATGAAACAGGGCAGAAGAAATGGCTCAGTTGGTAAAGTGTTACCTGTGCGGGAATGAGGACCAGAGTTCAATCTGGTCATGTAAAACAGATGGGTGTGGATTGGAGAAGACGGTTCAGTAATTAAGTGAGGGCTGCTCTTGCAGAAGACCTGAGTTTGGATCTTAGCATCAAAGTCAGGCAGCTCACAACTGATCAGAACTCCAGCTCCAGAGGATCCCCTGACCTTTGTGGGTACCTGCACTCATGTTCACAAACCCACAGAGACACATACATAGTTGAAAAAAAAAATGAAAATATTGAACACTTCAAGTCAAGAAATGCCTCCTTGGGTTGGCAGCAGAAACTGCAAAAACAGCAATATTCAGTTTCCAAAATGAAAAAAAATTTAGAAAGCACACTGAACACACAGAGGAAGGCAGATAGTGGCTCCCTTTGGAGTAATTTTCCCTTCACATATTCTAACTTGTTCTGCTTCCTTGATGCAGAATACCCTGCCTGTGCTTGAACATGTCTCCACTCTGGTAATGGAAGGTAGTTTTATAAGACATTAATTTCTAACTTAATTATTTTTATAGCTACTTATTTATATCTTCTGGTGCAATGATGGGCTCCTGGTCCTAACTATAATGTCCACTGACCCTGCGTCCCCAGTTATGTACCCCCGTTACCAGAAAGGACTGCCCTTTGCCCTGGCTGTTCCCAGGGGTGCGGAACCTTACCAGGAAGCACAGATGGGTCTGAGCAAAGGTCAGGCCACCAGCACTGTCTTGAGTAGCTTTTCTTTTCTTTTTCTTTGTCTTAATGAAAAGGCTGTATGTTTGATGGTAGTTTAACGGGTAAGCTATCTTTGTTTTACAACTTTGGGATTAGTAGGTAAGGGAGAGTTGTAAGATATGCAGCTTAAATATTTTATGAAAGATGCTTCCTCTAACAGAAATGTTAATAATATGAAATATGATAAACTCAACACTAAGCTTCAAAGTTAGCTATTTAGTTATATTTCTGTATTTGATGTGAAAGCTTAGAGAGTAATTTCTATGTGTGTGTACTTTGACTTAAAATGGTGGGGTGTTTTCTTTTTCTTTTTCTTTTAAAATTACAGAGCATAAAACATGTCATGGTAAACACTAATTCTGAACTGACTTTCTGATTTATCTTTTTTTATTTAACGTAGAGAATTGAGCGCATGTTTATGGAGATGCCAACACATTTTGGCAAAGCTTGGCTTTGACATTAATACATTTACATCCACACATTTGCTGTGTAGTTCAAGTTAGTTGCACTCTTCCTAAGATGCTGAGGGAAGCTTCCAGGACAGATGCGCCTTTGGTAAGTCATCTGGAGGGGGACATGATTCACTCTGATCTGTCCTGACAGGCCCACGGTGGTTACTGAAGAGAGCACTCAGAGTCAACAGCTGTGTATAACCTAATGTTTTGCCAATCTGTGCTCATAAAACACGGTATCTGGAAACACACTTCAAAAATAGTTTACTTTGTTCTTTTTACCACCAAACCCCCCACTTCCGTATTTTCTTTCTTCTACAAATTTCTGAATCCTTTGAGGGCATTAATTATGCAACATAAAATCCTATTACCATAATTACTGATGTTATGGTTATCTAAATTATCTGTATTACCAACAAATCCACTTCCTGTGTCAGATTGAACCACAGTGGAACACTTGAACACCACCAGGAACAGTTATAGCCTTTTGGGTGCTTAAAAGCTCTGTTTGTTTGGGGACAGGGTCTTATTCTGTAGCCTAGCCTTGGCCAGAACTCACTTTGTAGCCTGGAACTTGTGGCGATCTACCTGCCTCAAACTCAAATACTGGGATTGCAGGTGTGAGCCACTACATCCAGCAAAAAACTCTTAAATGTAGGCAACAGAATCTTCTCTGCTCTGCAATGGTCTCTTCACGTTAAAATTCTGAGCTAGCTTGCTGTCTTCTAAAATGCCTCTTCTATATATAGAGAGTTCCCAGTGAGTAAGAATTATTACTCAGTAGGTTCACTGTGGCCATTTCTTGATCAATTCAAACTGGAACTAGGCACATGAATGGGAAACAAGGCTTCCAGAAGATTCCATTTCTGTGTGCTGTTCACCACAGGGAACACAAAGAGGAGCCCGGTGATCTTTGCTGTCCAGAAGGAGACAGCTGCAGAAAAGAACCTCCACAGCACTCACCAGAATTGATTCAGTTTCCTGCAGTGGTGATAAGTGGAACTAGAGACCAGCTTGTGAGATCAGGGAGAGAGGAGAGCCAGGGTCACAAGCGAAGGAAGGGCAGCTGGTGATAAACTTGGGTTGAAAATTCAAGTCTTAGTCTTACCCTCAAGTATGATGACAAATCTCTGAAAACCCTGCAGAGAAGGCACATGATCTAAGAGGGGGAGAGAGGAGCAAACTTGGTGATGGCCAGCTGTGGTCCTCAGTACTGGGAACCAAATGGAGAAAAATGTGCGCTTGGGGATCTGAATGAAAGAAAAAGCATACATATGACAGCAAGATGTATTAAACCAGTAATGGGACAGGTTACAGGAGGAGACAATGAAAATGCCATCTGTGAAAGTCCTTAAAATCCGGAGGTATCTTCAACAACTTAAAGAGTGGGATGAGGGATGGAGCGGACTAACTCCAAGGACCCACACAGCACTAGGCTATGATGATTTCCCAGGGCCTCTGGATACTGCTGCTTGGGATGTTTCTCCAGTTCCAATGACCTACATGAGATGACACAGTCTTTGTCCAGTCTGCAGCATATCTGGGAAGTGTCCAACAAATTTTGGCTAAGAATCGTGGTCTCTAGAGGTGAACTTCTAGCACTAGATTCATCTACAAAATCCTCAGGCTCATTCACCAGCTCACCTTTGGTGTCCTGAGATGTGGTTTGTCTGGGAGACTTTTTAAGTCATGGGTTTAATGTGGCTGATTTGGCAGAATGCTTGCCTAGCATGAGAGTTTCTGTAGGTTCAATCCCAATTACTGCATAAACTGGGTACAGTCATACACACCTGATATTCCAGCTCTCCAGCACTCTGTAAACACCTGCTATCCTAGGACTTGGGAGGTGGAGGCAGGAGGATCACAAGTTCAAGATCATCCTTGGCTATATAGAGTGTTCCACGGCAGCCCGTGATACGTGAGTCCCTGTCACCAAATACAATCAAACAAAATACAACACAACCAACTTTACTAATGTTGTTCAGCTTTTCAGAGGTGTGGCTCAGGAGACTACAGTCATGGGTTTATTCATTCATCAGTTTCACCAAGTGGCCAATCTGATTTAGGCAGGAGGGACAGAGTTCTATGAGAGAACCACTCACTGCTCCTCGGGGGACAGGCACACAGAGCTAATGATCTGAGACTGACAAGTTAGGATGGAGGTGAGCCAGACAGAGTGGAGACACCAATGGCACATGATGACTGTGGACAGAGGCACAGAGAGAGCACACAGGGACGGCACACAGGATGGTGTGTCGTGCCCACTACACCCAGCAGATGCTGACTAGACAGAGGCAGAGGATGAATGAGAGAGGCCGTATTCCCTGATGAAGCCTCAGCATGAGCAAAGGTTCTGAATGTCACAAGTCTCATAAAAGCTGGTGAGGGGATGCTGGCAAGATGGAGTTGCAGGCTAGTACCATGCCTGTCTTCTCACGTTCACATTACTTTGCAAAGCATTTAAGTAGGACCTGTGGCCTTGCTTAGTGCTTCTTGTATGGGAATGGCTCCCTGGAATGGTGCACTGCACATGGAATTCAAGGGCACTTTCATTTGCTAAAGACTACTAAGAGCCACAGTTGTCTAAGTATCTTTAAAAAATAACTAGCTAATTGAAACAAAAATGTCTACATAGAAAACAGAACTCTTTGATCACTGTTTTCATCCACCACAAATACTCTTTATTGGTAATACATATTCTCTTATTAATTTGTTGTTAATTAATTAATTAATTAAGTAAGTAATAAATTATTTTTGGTCTTCTTGAGACAGGGTCTCCCTGTAGTCACAGCTGGCCTAGAATTCACTGTGTAGACCAGGTTGGCCTCAAGCTCACAGAGCTCTGCCTGCTTCTGTCTCCCAAGGGTTAGGATTAAAGGTGTGTGCCACTATGCACTTTTATATTCTCCTATTTACAATTCATTCATTAAGAAAATGTCCAACTGAATGTATGGTTTGACTAGAAAGAACTGAAGCCTTATCCAAAAGCAGGTAGTGCACACATAGCCTGCATACAGCGCTTGCAGGCGCAGAGCTCTGCAGCCAACCCCCGATTTCTCCCTCCTGCCTTTCCCCAAGGCTCTGCTCTTATGGAAGGATTTACTAAAAGACTGAGAATTTTTTGGACAAGCAATTGCTGTTGGAACACAACCTTCTCAAGGGTTAAGTGTAAATGAATCAGAAACATGTGGCTTAAATCTCCCTCAAAATTGAATTCATATGGGCTTTGATATAAAGGGGAAAATTGTGTTTTTTTTCCCAAACATGGTTTGAGTTTTGAGAGACTCCAAGAGCTGGGAAAATGGCTTAGGTATTCAGTTAACTTTTAACTATGACCACAATCACTCATCCATAACAGTTAAAACATCGTCCCATGAAATCACTTGTCATGCTCAGAGAAAACTGCCCACACAGAGATCAAACACCTGCCCCCACAGTTCTGCAGAGCCCACTAGAACAGAGTGGGAAAGTAATATTAAGTGCTTCTTGTATACAAGCAAGACAGCTGATTCCTACTACACAAAGCTCAGGCGTGTTATCTGGGACCCTGTTCTACAGAACTGGGGTGGGATGGACCTGCTTATTCATGGACCACACTTTGATTCAGGTCACTCTATGCCGTATGCCTCCAATTCTCAAGTCACTTACAGATCGCCAAGCTTCCTGAAATTTGTATTTGTTTGTCGACAATAAATAAATAAATAAATAAAACCGAGCTAAATTACGTAAATGAGAATTAAAATTTCCTGCTAAAAAGTTATAGATAATTGTGAAATTTACATAACAATATGTACTGATTAGAAGTAATGAGTAATGTATTCATTATTACATATGAACAATGAGAAAACAAATAAGAAACAGTAAATATTCAGCACGGCTGGCTCTGACACCTCTTTATGCCTCACTCCAACTGGGAATCCTTTCAGGAAATCGTACAAATCACTTCAGACATGGGGTTATTGCCTGTTTTGAATTCAATTGCTTCTTTGTTTACCACATGACTAATTAGTCAGGAACCTACTAATCCTGCACACGGATTTCAGCAGCAGATCTCAGTTTCTGTGAGGGAGGGGGTTCGGCCTCCTGCCTGATTTTCACCAACAGGTCTTAATTTCTATGAAGAGCAGCCTAAGCCTTCTTGTTCCGGACAAGCCCTAGCCCCTCAACACACTATGAACGACACTGTACACCCTGTACAACTGGATGGGGCAAACTTCAGTGCATAACTTCCAGTGCATGAAGGGCAAAGCCCACTTCTGGGGTTAGGATCCACGCGGTCCTGTCAGCTGGGGTGGAGGCTGAGAGCAGGGGACAGAAGTAGGATCCGGGTAAGGGAATACTTGATGTTCTGAGAAGGTACTCTAAAGGTATCAGCAATGCTCCCATGCGCTTCACAGGGATCTTGGTGTGAGGAAGAACGAAGCTATATTGTCCTCCTGAGTAAACAGTATAGAATCAACTTCCTTTTGTGCTCACCACAGGCATTCTCTAGGACTGCAAAACAAGGCAATGTTTACCAAATCCTCTGACTTGCAAAGTATCACCCTCACGTTTCTAACAGGAAGACACGTCTGGCTCTGCTTCTAGCTTGGGGGTCACCCATTTGCACACTGTGTCACTGCCTTTGTTCCACACTGGAGTACCTGGTCAAGCTGAACATAAAGGGTTTCCTCTTTACAGGCCAAGAGGTCCTCAGCTTTACGCGGCTCCTAAGTGCACCTGCCACTAAGCCAAGCTGCTGTCCCGAGACTCTGCTGCACCCCTCAGGCAAAAATGAGAAGGAAACATTTCCTCCTAACAGCTGACTGGGGCTGTGAGGCTGGGAGCTCAGGAACTGCAGGTGGGGTGGTGGAGGCATGGGGGGCACTGAGTGGGAGGGTGGCTAACTCCTCATCAGCTGTGTCACTACCAAGCCCAACAGAGCTTCTGAGACACAGGGCCTCTGGCTCCACAGGGCCGCAAGAGCAGCATCATTCACCTGGCTCACCAGGTGAGAAACAGCAGCTGAGCATCAGTCCCCATACTAGGTTGTTTGAGTGCAGTGCAATTTTCTTTTTAAAGCAAATTTATGATCTAGATGGGAAGATATGCAAATATAAGCAGCTAACAGTTTTCAGACCCAAGCGTGTTAACACAAGAAATGCTATAAAATGACGTTAAATGCAAGAAAGGAATGTTTGAGTTACATGGTGAAAGTCAGAAAAAAACATGTAAAGGAGTAAGCGAGCATTTGGATCTGGGGTATGCCTCGATGTTTAGGCTACAGCAAGTCAACCTGGGCGGCTGACAGCAAGAAAAAAACTTCAGGTAAAAATTTTGGTTGTGGGTAACATGAAGAAATCAGCAAACCAACAAGCTTGAAAATGTCCAGTGGACAGATATTTGAACAATGCTGTTCAGAGTTCTGAGCTCCACAGAGCAGCCTCCCTACTTCCAAGGTTGATGCCAAATGAATGCAATAAACTGGGCATGGTGGCACACTCCTGTAATCCCAGCGCTAGGTAGAGGAAGGAGGATCCAAAATTCAAGGTCATTCTTGGCTATACAGTGAGTTTGCAGTCAATGTGGGCTATAGGAGACCCTGTCTCAAAACAAAACACCACAAATAAAACCAGTCAAACCAAAAAGAATAAAGTAATCACCCTGAACTAAAAATAAATCTATACTGGTCAAATAAATTGTTTTATCAGTTTATACATTGAA